>OX451739.1:895062933-895662933 GCA_948472305.1 Vicia faba
TTTAAATGCGGAAAGTAAAATCCCACGCTATTACAAGGCGCGGGTCTATACATCGCCAAATTAACAAAGACCCGTTTTTAATAAAATGCGGAAAGTAAATAAATTCCTAATTACTATTACATGGCTTGAGCAATTACATAATATTTGAAAGAAAATAAATAAGAATAAATGCGCGAAAAGAAATTACAATCGAATGTTCGAGGGCGTTGGACCCTTTAAGGAATTTAAATGAGATTAAAAAGCTAATTGATTATCAAATTAAAGAAAAGAAATTGTTTTTTAAGTTATTTTTGTATTTAATGAGAATAAAGAAAATTAATTAAAATTAGAAGTTAAATGAAACCCTAGTTCTAAATTATTTTTAATTGTTAAAGAAAACATTAAAGTTTAACCTAATTCACTAAAGAATTTATGTACATGTTTATTTATAAAATAAATTAGTAATTAATAATAATGATAATAAGAAAAAATTGTTTATTAAGAAAAGGATGAAAATGTTAAAAAAACCTAATTTCTACATATTTTAGTTATTTAAGAAAAGATTAAAATTGAAAACCCTAAATTAAACTAAATTGATTATTAAAGTTTATTTACAAAATAAGTTAATAGAGAATTAAATATTATTAAAAAAAAATAAGCATTTTAGTTTCTGATTTTTTTATTGTGGAAATTATTTTATGTTGGAAAGAAATAATTAAAACATTAAAAAGAATTTAAAGAAAATCAAATAAAAAGAAAAAATAATGCAAACCATGGGGGGGGGGGTATCAGGCCCTTTTTGGAGGTTTTTGTAGAGTAATCTGGCCCAAGAATGCAAGGCCTCGTTTGACTTTCTGTGTTTGAATGCATGTGGTTGACTGAGTGTACACGATGGACCTCCATTCATAGCCTTCAGATGGATCATCATGCATATGTGGAAAGCCAGCATGTGGAGTTGTATGGTGAACCTTGGATGAAGCGCTGCGTAGAAACATGTTATGGAAAAAATCATGAAATATGATAGGGGACCTGGGAATCGAACCCAGGTCCCAATGCTTACCAGCGAATGCCTTGACCAAGCGAGCTGTTTGCGCGCGTTTGTAGTGTAATAGATAACAAATATTATAAAACAAAACCAACGTTAATGACATGAAACAAAAAAAACGCGCTGAAATTTTGAATGCCCCAACCATGTCCTGCCACGCCAGCCTTCTTCTTCATCGTTGTACCTGTAATACAATCAAATAGCGGGGGTTTTAAGCCCCCACTAAACACAACCTGAAATAATAGCGAATAGCACCTGGGTTAACATAAATTGAGCGCGAGGCCATGGAATGATTCGTTTGGATGTCACGAATTCAATGGTACCATTTTGGTGGCCTAATTTTACCATATGTGTAAACGCCTAAATTTGAGCTTCTGAAAACCTAATGTCCAACAATGGCAGTTTTTGATATGGGATGCTATTATTCAATTGAATGGTACCAAAAGCTTCAGGATGTCCCTATGAGTATAAATCAATTCAAAAAAGATGTCAAAAACGCATGAATGATTATATAGAATTCAAGAAAAAAATGCAAACCGTTTGGCCTGAGTTCTAAGATTCTGGGCATGTTTGGATTGGTTTTTGATTGCAAAAGCTTCCTAGGGATACCAGGAATGTGTTTGGATTGGAATGGAGGCTTGAGAGGCGCTGCAACTAGGTTTTCAATTTCTCTTTTTTTCTTTTAAATTTTGAAAAGTGTATGGCCGTTTTGGAGCTTTTTAGGTCGTGAATCCTTTTGTGATGGCTTGCATACATGTTATGTAACAAGTTTTGATCAGAATTAAGGCCATTAACCCAATGCATTCATGTTTGAGATTTTCCATAACCTCCATTGAAACACTTTCCATCTTTGTGCCAAAATTTGAATTCTTGCTTGATTTAGGCCTTGGCACGAATTTGGAATGGTCATGATGGTGCATCAAAGCATTTCAATACAAAATATATCCCCTAATTAACTTCTTTTATTTTTATTTAATTTTAAAAGATTTAAAATGAATTAAATCAAATAAAATTAAATAAAAATGGAAAAATTAATTTTAAATCTTGAAATAATTTGTGGGACACGTGGGAAGCATGGCCAAGTTGAAACAAGTGGAAAAAGTGGGCCCCTTTTGTCAAAAATGAAGTTTCAAGGATAATTGATTTTGGCCATTTCACAAAAATTTCCCAACTTCTCCAATGCATATCTTGCTCAATTTTGAAGCTATGAACATGTTCTTTGACATTTTGGAAAGGTCTTGAAGTCCTCTAACCAATGTCTTTGGTCCCATGTCATTTTGATTTACCAATCTCAAGTTATGGTCTTTGACTTAAAGTCCCTTTTTGTTGACTTTTGAAAATGACCTATAATGTTGAAATTGATAACTTTTTGTGAGAGCATTTCTTGGACTTGGAATGTGAAGATGAGTTGTAGGAAATGTCCTCCCCTTCAAGATGAGCATTGGATGGGATTTTTCTGATGCACCATAAAAAAGTTATGCTTTGGTCAAGTTACAGTTGACTTTTCAGCTGTCCAAAAATAGAAACTTTTGCATCTTGAGTCTTTTTGAGCCATACTTTGAGAATCATGATCAAGAATTGATCAAATGATGTTTGTGGCTTCAAAATAAGATGTTGACCAAAAATTTTGACTTTTGACTGCCAAATGACCATTTTGCCCCTACAGTTGACTGTTGAGCAATTAGGGTTTTTGACTGTGCAACTTGACCTTGTGAGCCTTGAAACTTGACATGTAGGTGTTTGAAAATGTGTATGAGCATATGGGACTTGATTGAGCCTTTGAAAACCTCAACTTCCTTGCAGGAACCAAAACCCTAGTTTGACTGGCTTAGGAGGATGGTTGACTGTGTAGCCCTTGAGTGATTTTGAACCATGATCTTTGGCAAATCTTGAAGAATATGGGAGGGCAAATTTTGGGGTACAACACCGTTGATAAGGTATGTTAGCATTGTATAAAACAGGTACTACTCTCATAAGGGTCTACCTCTAAGGCCATGTATTTGATTGAACTGTCCAGATGTTATACCTTGACTATCTACTTATACCTTATCAAGACATTAGCAAGATATTTAACTGATATCTTCGAGATCACCACTCGGTAAGTCTCTTACAACTTAACTTTTTATGGCTCTTATCAATCATAATAGTGACACACCCAAGGCTTACTCACACTGAGTACAGTTCAAATATGTTGGTTCCTCAACCGTCCAACTTCTTTGAAAAATCTACAAATGATCAACTATGCAACAAACCCATAGGAATTAAATTTCAAAACTATCAATATGACTTGCATTAACTTGCAAATCCTTTCTCAACTCGAACATCTACTATGGCATACAAAATTCATCGTTTAATTAGTTCCAACAATGTTTGAACTTCCTACTGCATGATCATAAAACCCAAAACTACTTAGGAAAATAAACAAAAATAGGAATTTCAGTAAGCCACTCCTACTCTTGTCAAGCAAATAATATGCACTCAAGATGAACCTTGACATTCCCATGTACTTACCGACTCCGGTTCCCTTCTGATCTTAACATTCACTAAACACTTCATCACATAGAGGTTACATATGTTAACGACTCACAACTCACAACTCTTGTCAACTACTTATGAGTTCACATGATATATTCCTTTTCATGATCCATACTTAGTTCCATACTAATTCTTTGCTCGAACATAGTTTCTTTCCACAAACTTGGACTCTCAAGACACAAAACTCATCTGCTTGAATAAAAGAGTGTGATACTCCATAACTACCAAAACACAAAATACTAAAGCTTACATACTTTGACCAAGATGCTACTGACACATGCTTTTCTGATTCCAAGGTATAATTTTCTCTTCCAACATAAACCTCATTCAATTATTCCTTGGTTAAATCAACATTTTTATAACAAACCCTTATTAACACTTAATATCTATGGAACTACCCTAAACTCGTTACCCCTTCTAAGACTGGGTATGATTGGTCTATCTTCTATCCTTCGTCTTGTGTATAAATGATTTGTTTTGAGTAAGTAGTTATGCCATAAAAACTTTCCACATACTCTTCCTCTACCATAAACTCATGATGAAGTTTCTAACTCTCAAAGCCTCTCTAGCCTCTAAACTATTAGGAAAAATAACTTATCCCATAATACTTCCTTGAAATACTTCCATTCCTTTGAGATACTATGTGATGTCATACGAGCTGAAACACCGGTACAACAACTCGCTTATGAACTTCGTGGCATACATGCGACAAAAAAATCCTGTCCCTTCACTGTATGGAGTTAATTGTAATACTTGTTCCAAACTAGTGGATCAATCTTGATTTACTAGCAAGCTCACACATTTCTCAAAATTCCAGCAAATTTATGTGATAGAAATCCTTAAATTTCTGACTCCTCTAGCACTACATGATTTCTTCAACTATGCGCCATCCTACACTTCTGCAATACCTAAATCACAAACTCATATTACTACCGTTGGTGCGTCGATCGAAACCACCAGTCCTCCTTACTTCCTAAGTTATTGGCCTAGTCCTACACATTATGCACAAACACCACTAGACCTTTAGAGTCCTTGTGGTCGCTCAACCATAATCCTACTGTTGTACCCCAAAATTTGCCCTCTCATTTATCAAGTATTTCTCACAAGATCTCCTTTGGTTCAAGACTGCACAAGGTTTGATCAAATCAAGACACCTCCTTAAGCACTTGCTGTACCCCAAAATTTTCCCTCTCATATATCAAGATTTTTCTCACAAGGTTTCTTTGACTCAAGACTGGATTAGGGTTTGGTCAGCTCAAGGCATATCTTCTTGCACTGATAACCCAAAATTAGGGTTTGAGTTTTCACAAGGATTTTTGGAATATCAATGCTTCATGTGACTTTCAAACATCATTATGGATCCCTAAGATTTCTCATGACAAGTTTCAAGCCTTGAACCAAATTTTTGATCAGTCAATTAGACAGTTGACCTAAAAATCAGCTGTATTGGGGAAAAAGTCAACCATGGCCAATTTACAGTCAAACTTCATAATTTTTGATCAACATCAACATTTTAAACTCACATGTATTATTTGGTCAAGTTTGGATCACAATTCCTCAAGAAATTTGATCAAATCATCAAAAGGGCAAAATGGTCAAAATTAGGGTTTTGACTGAGGAAGGGCAATTTTTGATTTTTAACCTAGCAAATGACCAATTGAGTTCAAGCATGATTTCAAGGATTCAATGTCATCATCTTGACTTAATTACATGGCTCAAAACATCTCAAATTCATTGGATTGACAAATGAAATTTGCAATCAACTGATCAAAAGTCAACTGTACACTGAAAAGTCAAACTTTGACTTTTTGGTCAAAATCAATTACCAAGGGTCATAATTCATCAAAACATTTCCAAATGTGAAACTTGTTCACCAAGAAAACCAAATTTGAAAATTAGGGTTTGAATTTGAAAATTTTCATAACTTAGAAATTTTCTAAGTATGAAAATCTTCTTATTTTTTCTCAACTTTAGGCCACTTTTACACCATGATGCATAATGATTCAAGGAAAGTTCCCAACATGAAAGTTTTAGATACCCATGAAATATACAACTTTTCTTCACAAACTTGTCCCTAAAGATGCCTGGATCTCAAGATATAAATTTGTGAATACATGGTCATAAAGTTGTTAACTTAGTGAAATTTTGCCCTAATTTAGGCAGGTTTTAGACCCAACTTCATGACCATTTTTCACCTAGTTCCAAGAGGTATCTAAAAATGAATTTCAAATATGAATTATAGAGCACATTGCAAGCTTTCGAAAATGTCGAGGAACTCCTAAAGATCATTTTTGAGTATGGAGAATCGAAGAGAGGAAGTTGGTATTTTCTCACTTTTTGTTCAAGCCATTTCATGAAGAACCAAGTTGCAAATCAATCATATGCTGGCTATTTCATGTTGTACAGGTACTAGAATTATTCCACAGTCCTTAATTAAATTCTTACTCAGTTGACAAAGCCTCTATCCATGCTTTTGAATCTTTACCCAACTTGTAATTCCATTTATGGCAAAAAGGTTCCATTGACATTTTGAAAAAGAGTAACTTTTGCAAACTTTGTAATCTTGAGCATTGGACCTATCCCCTTGGTGCATACAAATGTCACAGGTCTCAAGAAAGTTTTACAAACTCATACCAACCCTAAGCAAGCTGGTACAAGCATGTGAAGCTTTGGTCTTGTCACTTTGCTTCATGTACAAGAAAGTTGGCAAAAAGGCTAGCATTGGCAGATCTGTTGGGAAGCTAACCTAAGATCATTTAAATACTAATATACAAACCATATACAACACAATGGACGCTTGGCAAGGACCTGAAACACTCCCAACAAGCAAAACACCAAAACCTATCCAAAAACTGCAGATTGTGCACAAGCATCCCCACCTTCCATTTGGCTCGTGCGTTTCGTGTTTAGATCATTCCAACACCTTACATACTTGATATCAAGCCCATCCAAATCATCATCCCTGTTCTGTAATCCCTTTTCCACCATCTGCCATTCTTGAGTTCTGAGTTTGCAGTTTGACTTGTCCAAAGAGTTCCAGCCACTTTCAGAGCAAGGCAAGGGTTGGAATAGATTCAGGGAAGCTCAAGGAAGCTCAAGCAAGCATCAGGCCTCCAATAAGTCACTCCATTTCCATACACGATTCCAGCTGAAGGAGGTAAATTTTCAAACTCTATCTCTTTGTACAGGCAACCATAGGCCACGATTTGTGAATAAAAAATGTAGTCCTTTTCATAACGAAGCTATACATACCATTATCTTGCATTAATTTTACTTGTGCTGAGAGAATTTGGAATTTGAAATCTCTGAAAATATTAGGTTAGAATTTAGGGCTCTTAAAATTCTCATTGATCTTTAGTAGTTAGATTACATAACTTATATGGTTGGAATCGTGAGTTCAAGTACTACATTTATCATGTTGGAAGTTCTTATTTTCATGGAAGTTTGAGGAAGTTACAGGGTATTCGGCCAAGGCTTGAGGAAGAAGATGAAACAGGGCAAAGGCGCATTTTGTAATATGTTATTTTCGTTTCAGTAAAGATAACAGATGTATGGCTACCCCAATGGCAAAGCAGCGTGCTGGTGAGACCCATGTCCTGGGTTCGAACCTGCGCGCTACTTTTATTATTTTTCACTCTTTTTATTTTCCATTTTCTACACTTTTTGTAGGTTGGGCTTATCTTTTGGCCCAAAGTTTTTTTTGCTAATATCATCACCACTGATCTGCTGCATCACCCCCTGCTAACTCTTTTCATATTTTATTTTTTTACTTGTTTTATTTTCCATTTAATATTTTAAATATTTTCTATAATATATAAAAAATCCCAAAAATATAAATTAATAATATAACACCTTTATTTTATTTTTATCTTATTTCTCACATAAAATATATTTTATTTTAATAGGATATAATTCTTTTTTTGATAAACTTGTAAATATAATTAAATATATTTAGTTTAATTTATTTTGCATTTCATACTTATAAATACCTATTTTTGCATATATATAATTTTAATATTTATATACCATATTATTTATTATTTTTTATACAAGAAAATGCACAAAATAATACATATAAAAACTTTATTTTCTTTTAAATAAAATTAGGGTTAAACCCCTTTCAAAAAAATTAAATCTTTTTCCTTATATTTTTAGTTTTAGATTAAATATTCTTTTACATAAAAATAAGACATCAAAAAATCTCTTTACATGTACATTACATTGCATTACATTTTAAATATTGTTTTGTATTTATCTTAAATTCGTACAAATTCGATTTGGTTGTAATAATGTATTTAGCTTTATATTTGTGCAAATCCCTATTCAAACTTGTATTCCCCCCTCCCATAAAATTGTTGTAATAGCTTAGTATATTTATATTATGCAATTTATCGCTTTATATGCCATGATTAGTAATTAGGGTTTGCATGACAAGAACAAAACAAAGCAAAATAGAACACTCTAACTACAAGACAAAATCAAAAGCATGAAAATAATACACTTGCACACAAGCACCTTTAGGGTTTCCCCACTTGGTTGCCTAAAACAAAAATGGCCATATTACGCATGCGAAGTATCTTGGCAAAACAAAACAAATATAAGGTCATAGTCCCTCGATGAAGCTATTCAAAAGTTGCCTTACAAAATGATCTTGGTCCCTCAAAAATGCTAAGATACTTCGCAAACATTGCTAATCATGGTTATACGATGACCCACGCCCATCCTGTTTACATCCAAAGATAGGGTTGCTTACCAAATCAATGGTAAGACAACAATGTCAAAGGAATAGAAAATACACAAGAAAGACATTTGAGTAGGTAGATAGCTTCTAGTTACTTGCTCCATTTCAAACAAACAATCCTTGCTATTTTCAAAACAAACACACACATTTTAAAATATCTTACAAAATCTTGAAAACATCTTCAAAAAGACAAACATCTTTGTATACATTCTTACGAACGAGAATCATTACAAAGATTGCCTAAACGAATGGCATCTTTTACAAAATACTTTCAAAACCACACCAAGCACAATTTCAAACAAACAAAAGCAAGTGATCTAAGCAAGTAACTAAGAGCCCATGGAAAACCATGGATGAAAAGGATGCTAATAACTTCCCTTTTCATAATCTACCCCCTGAACTCAAGAAACAATCTCAAAGGTCTTTCCTGTGCTTTTTCACCTTTCCTTTTGGATAAAAGAAAAGTCAGTGGCGACTCTTGCTAACCGCAACATTTGCGATAAAACGCAAAACCTCAAGTCAGTTCTCCCACCGCATCACAGAACTGGCGACTCTGCTGGGGATTTTTTACAAAAGTGGGGTTACCTTAGGGTTTAGATCACATTTATTTGCTTAACATTGTTTGACTTGTTTGCTTTACATTATGGTTCTTTGTTTGGGTTTGAATCCTCCACCCATATTTGGGAAACATTATAGGTAAATAGCAATACGTTGTGGAAACTGTGCAGGGTATACTGACATGGTCTAAGTAATATCTATGTTAGTGTGGCATATTTGTGGGTACCGGTAGCCTTTGAGTTAATCAAAGAGAATACGGGGCCGCTGAGTGATGTCATGAAGCACTAATGAACTTCTAGAACCCTTTACTTGACCAACTTGGACTTTAGGATGTAGTGAGATGACCGGCTTTAGTGCAGTCCGAAGTTGGTAGATACTCGATACTACACTCATTGAGGGTTGGTTTCTTAGGATATTTCGGTCGCCATTAAATAGGTTTGAGCTGAAACAATGACCAAGGAAACAATCCAGTGATATTAAGCTCCTTAGAACCCGGTTACTATTGTTAAGACAGGTTGAGCCAACTAAACTTCAAGAGGGTACTTACCTATAAAACCCCATGCAATCCTAAACTAAGAACTTGTTTGCTTTTCTTGTATATGCATACTTGTACATAACATCATGGACATCATGAACATCATATGCATTCACTAACCATTTCAAGGATTTTGGAGATTCATCTTTGTTCTTGTTTTGTAGGATATGGATTCACTTCGCAGGAAAACTATCCAAATCAACCTTGTAAGAATTCCTCCACAACTAAAGGAGTTAGCTTCAAGGATCCCTGAGAATTCTCCATTCACCGAGAGGCATGGTCGTCCACTCAACTTAGTCACCTCCAACACAGAGGAGGATATGATGAAGGTTCTCTTCCAGTTCTTTGACCCTTTGCATCATTGCTTCATATTTCCTGACTATCAGCTTGTGCCTACTTTGGAAGAATTCTCTTAACTCTTGAGGATTCCTATTCTCAGTCAACTACCTTTCAATGGTACAGAAAGAGATCCAAATCCAGAAGAGATTGCTCAAGCCCTGCACTTGCACTCATCTGATATCACAACTCATTGAGAAGGCCCAAAGCTGTTGGAATTCCCTAGACTTGCAAGCTTTTGAGGAGATTGCGGCTCTTCTCATCTATGGGATGGTACTGTTCCCTAATCCTGACCAACTCATAGATGTGAGCACCGTCAAGATCTTCATGTCACGCAATCCGGTGCCTATATTGCTAGGGGATATCTGTGATCGGTGGGAATAGAACTGATTGTTTTGGAATGCTGGTTCGTGTTTGCGTTTGTTTTTGCAAAATGTCGCGGTAAGCAAGAGTCACCACCGTCTTTTATTTATCCAACAAGGAAAGGACAAAAGCACAGAAAAATTCCTTTTTGAGATATTTCTCGGGTTCAGGAGGTAGATTATAGAAAGGGAAGGTGTTAGCACCCTTTCTTTCCGTGGTTATCCACGGGCTCTTAGGTACTTGCTCATTATGTTTTCAAAAGTTTTTTTTTCGTTGTGTTTGTGGATTTGAAAGAAGTTTTTGCTTGAAAGTTGTGTAAGTGCGAAAACTTTTGTTTTTGTTTCAAAAGGAGCAAGTACTTAAGAACATCTACCTACTCAAAAAGGAATTAATCTGTACAAGTGTCCTTTAGACAATGCTATCCCACTATTGAGGAGTAGGAAGCATCGTCGTTGGAGTTTTCGGGTCAATTTGATTAAGGGACGTATGGTCACTAAAGCAATGTTAGGACGCCTTAGCGGTAACCCTTAATGTCTTAGATCATTTTATCCGAGGAAACTGTTTCGAGGCAACTTATGATATTTGGACAAAAGGGCGACCTCTAAAACTTCCTATACTCAATGACCACGTTCGAGGCAACCAAGTGAGGCATACCCTAAGAGTGGCATGTGCGAGTGTATTGTTTTTCAGTTATATTATCTTTATACTTGTTAGGGTGAGCTACTGTTGATTTTAAGTTAAGATAAATCTTATCATGCATAGCCTATTATTCAAACATCTAACAGTTAATGGTTGCGGAAATTAAATTGCGGAAAATAAATCTAAGCTATTACAAGGCGTCGGGTATTTACATCGCCAAAAACAAACCCTTAAAATTAAATTGTGGAAAATAAATAAAAGCGATAAATAAAAGTCCTAAGTTAAAACTATTACATTCCCGGAGCAGTTACAAAATTGATCAAAATAATTCGCGCACGAGAAAATTAAATCGGAGTGTCCTAGGGTTTTGACCCTTTTTTATCAAATAAAGCATATTTTTTTGTTATTTTTGAATTAAGAATTTAAGTCTAAATTAATAATTGAGTTAATTAATTACATGAAAATTTTTATTTGTTTTTTTTATTATTTAAGGAAATAAAATAAGAATGGTAAGAAATATCAAAACCCTAATTCTAATTAATTTTAATTTATTGCAAAATATATTAAAATCGAACCTAATTAAAACTAAATTAATTGGTTAATTTTTATTTACAAAAATAAATAATAAAATTAATGGAATTAATAAAAATATTATTTGTTATTTCTGATTTTTTTAAATGAAAAAAGGTTAATTGGTTAATTAATTAATTAAGGTAATGATAATAATAAAATAGAAAGAAACAATGAGAAGAAATAAAATATAAACAAACTCAGAGGGGGTGTTGGGCCTGAAAAAGGAGTGAATCAGCAATTTTTTTGGCCCATTTTCGTCCCAGCCTGTTTGACTTTCTGAATTGCCCACATGCTTGTTGACTGGAGACCATGGTATTCCTCCATCCTAGGCCACTGGATTTGATTGGCAAGCCATCTGACGTTTGATATTTGGCAGAGCATGATGGTCCACTCTTTGAATGTCACATGGGAATACCTGAAGAACAAAATTAAATAAGTTTTGGGGGACCTGGGATTCGAACCCAGGTCCCAAGGGACAACTCAACTAATGCGCTACCAACCCAACTGACCTGCTTAGTTGTTAGAACGATAAGAAACAAATATTATATAGATAAATATTTACAATGCCTGGAAAAATAAAAAAAATGCGCGAAATTTGAACTGGCCGGTTAGGAGAGGACGTGTGGTCGTCTTCTTCACAAACCCCTGGTTATTTACCTGCGTATTTTTATCCGCAGGAAGTTTCATAGGGTATCTCAAAAACCCTCTCCAGGCCATGTAAATGAAATCCAAGAGTACCAACGTACTCGTCTCTTCCTCCTGGTCATCCCTGTACGAATTACTAACCTTAATTTAACCTGCATAAGAAACACCTAAAAACAAGAACAAGAACCCTAGGTTCTGGATATGGGGTTAGAGGCCATAAAAATACAATCAAATATTGCAGAATCAATGGAAATTGAATGGTGAATATGAATGTATAAGAAAATTGGCAAGAGAACACAAGAAAAGGATTTCATGATACCATGTCCAGAGCAATGTTCGTGGAGACTTACAGTGAGTTTTAGGTGATGAAAAGGCTTCCTTTTTATTGGTATAGCTCCACTGGATGTCAAGGAAGAGAGCTACGTTTTGCTTTTGGTCTGAATTGGCCTCCAAGGTTGTTTTTGATCTCTCACTTTTCAAGCTTTTTTACCAATTTTCTCTGGCCGTTCAATAGTATTTTCTGCGTGTTTTTGGTTTATGAGGCTTGTGTGCATATAATAGAATGAATTAGGGTTGGTCTTTTGGTCTCAAATCAAATGCATTGAAGATTCAAGATTGGATTTTGATCACCATAACCAAGCTTCCAAAAATAGGCCAAATCTGATTTTTTGTGCTTGTTTTGACTTGATACGAATTGGTTGAGTGTCACATGGTATTTGCAAGCTGTACAAATCACAAGAATCCCTTTACATTAATTTTTGGATTTTATTTGAATTAATATAGATTTAAAATGAATTAAATCAATAAAAATGAAATAAAATAGAAAAATAAATATTTGGTCATGAAATTAAAGATGGGACACGTGTGTGGTGTGATAAGACCAAATCAAGTGGAAAAAAGTGGTCCCTTTTGTCAAAAATTGGAGTTTTGAGGATTGTTGACTTTTGGCAATTTTGAAAAAATGCCCAACTTCAACAATGCATAACTTCTTCAATTTTGAACGTTTGGAGGTGTTCTTGGACTTTTTAGAAACCTTGAGATGTCCTATAATCAACCCTTTTGGTATCATCGCATTTTGATGTTCCATGCTCAAGTTATAAGCTTTGGCAATAGAGGTGTTTTCGTTGACTTTCAAAAATGACCTATAATGTCCAAATTTGTAACTTTTTGTGAGAGCATTTCTTGACTTTGGGGTGTGAAGATGGATTTCAGGAAATTTTATCCTCTTCAAAATGAGCTTTGGATGGGTCATTTATCATAAAGTATGAGAAAGTTATGCTTGGTCAAAGTTGAGTTGACTTTTCCTACAAAACCCTAATTTAGCAACTTTTGAATCTTGATGAATCTTGAGCAATCCTTGATGAATCATGATCAACCCTTGATCAAATGATGAATTATCATTCAAAATGATAATGTTGACAAAAATCTTGAGGTTTGACTGTATTTGGGACACAGTTGACTTTTGCCCTAGCATATTCGATTTTTGGGTCTCTTGAGCAATTGATTGACCAAACTTCCTCTGCAAGGCTTGAAATTTGTTATGGATGAACTTAAGAACATATTAAGACATTGGGAAGCACTTGAGGCAATTTGTATGTGAGGACCTTGATACAACATAAAACCCTAATTTTGACTTGACTGCCTTAGGAGGTGACTTGACTGTCCAATCCTTGAGCCAACTTGAGCAACTTGAAGATTATTCTTGGAAAATCTTGAGGAATATGGGAGGGAAAATTTTGGGGTACAACAGTTGCCCCTGTTAAATTTTCTTAAACCTGAGGATATAGATTGGCTTTTGAGCCTTTCGTGATCCGAAGGTGGAAGATAATTGAACAGTAGAGTGCCCAAAAATTTGCACTCGCGTGGTGTAGTATCAGCATTGTGATGTCGGGAATAGGCTTACATATGCCATTTGGAGATTGTTGGTAGGAGGATGGGCTTACAGATTCCATCTGCATGAATGTCGACCGCATAAGATATTCCTTAGCAAGAGCTTGCGTACCTGTTGTTGTAGAAGATTCCGCTGGGGAAGTTTAACTTTTGTTGAGATTTAGGAACTTGCCTGTACTTCAACTGAGAGAATGCCTCGGCTGAGTCTTAAGAACCTGTCCATAATTCAATTGGGGGGAACATCTTCATCAAGATCTAGGAACTGTCTCGTGCTCAATGGAGTATACCGTTGAGGTTATAGAACTCGTCCACACTATGACGGAGGAAAACATCAAGATCTAGGAACTGTCTCGTGCTCCACGGAGTATACTGTTGAGGTTATAGAACTCGTCCACACTATGACGTAGGAAAACATCTTCATCAAGATCTAGGAACTGTCTCGTGCTCAATGGAGTATACCGTTGAGGTTATAGTACTCTTCCACACTATGACGGAGGAAAACATCAAGATCTAGGAACTGACTCGTGCTCAATGGAATATACCGTTGAGGTTATCGTACTCGTCCACACTATGACATAGGGAAACATCTTCATCAAGATCTAGGAACTGTCTCGTGCTCAATGGAGTATACCGTTGAGGTTATAGTACTCGTGCACACTATGACAGAGGAAAACATCAAGATCTAGGAACTGACTCTTGCTCAATGGAGTATACCGATGAGGTTATAGTACTCGTCCACACTATGACGTAGGGAAACATCTTCATCAAGATCTAGGAACTGTCTCGTGCTCAATGGAGTATACCGTTGAGGTTATAGTACTTGTCCACACTATGACGGAGGAAAACATCAAGATCTAGGAACTGACTCGTGCTCCACGGAGTATACCGTCGAGGTTATAGTACTTGTCCACACTATGACGTAGGGAAACATCTTCATCAAGATCTAGGAACTGTCTCGTGCTCAATGGAGTATACCGTTGAGGTTATAGAACTTGTCCACACTATGACGGAGGAAAACATCAAGATCTAGGAACTGACTCGTGCTCAATGGATTATACTGTTGAGGTTATAGTACTCGTCCACACTATGACGTAGGGAAACTGTCGAGATTGAGGACCTTATCTGAAGTTCAATCGAGGATAATTCAATTGAGATTTAAGAACTGGTCAGGTCTTCGACTAAGCTGAGAACTTTAACTGTATCTTTCCTGAAAGGTAAAGGTCAGTTGTATGCAATGCATGATATATAGCAAGCATTGATGTTCTCAAAATAAATGAGGTTGTGTTGTATGATGTGTATATGCATGTATCATGATGTATGGAAATGTGATGTTTTAGCTAGGGAAAATAAATCCCAAGCTGCTGGAGAATAAAGTTGACTTCTTCGTTTCCGCTGGGGATAATGAACGAAGATGGTTGTGAGAATAAACCCGCAGGAGAAAAGAACTCCATTGGGGAATAAACTTGATGAAGAGATTACTCCGAGGGGAATTACTCTGTGGGGAAGAGACGTTCTGCTGAAGATTTTAACGATAACTCCACTGGGGATTCCGTTGATAAGCTCTGTTGGGCATTTTAATGATGAACTCCGCTGGGGATAGAAAGAATTTCGCTGGGGATGATCCTTCAGTTGCAACTTGCTGAGGATAACCCAGTTAGACTCTTGTGAGGATAACCTTCTGAATTTGGCTGGGGAGATTTATTTGCGCTCTGCAGGGGATAAGCTTCCGGAATCTACTGGGTAAGATGATTCAGCTCTGGTGGGGAAGCCTTTTTAGACTACGCTGGGGAAATGGCTCCACCAGGGGTATCTTGTATTCCACTGGGGAACATTCTTATATTCTGTTGAGGAATATTAAGACTGTCGGGGATGCTCTTAAACTTGCTGGGGAATATCTTTATACTCCGCTGGGGAATATTAAGACCTTCTGGGGATTCCACACCTTCTTGGGGCTGATGGTAGATTAACTCTGCTTGGGGAGAGCATTACTGATTTGTTTGTAGTTGCAAGTCTCAATGGGGAGAGCTACCATTACTGCTTTACTTCATGGGGAGTGATGGTATCTTAGTCATATTCTTCAGCTGATCCTCCCTTGGTACCTTGGAGGACAGAGCAACTAGACAGCTCGGACAATTCTTATTACCCCTGCTTCTGATATTACCAGTAATTCGTCCTTTATTTCGCATGTAAATTTTATGAGTAGCAATTAGTGTCAAATGCATATATCAGAAGTGAACATTGGACGTTCTTTGCAAAACAAAACAGATAAAGGAAAAACAATTTGAAATTTGTCTGAAAATGAATTTGTATTGATTTTGAAGTTTGGCCTGTAAATAGGCGCTTTTGTACAAGAGGCTGACGTCCTAGTAAGAGAACACCGCCGATCAAATAGAATTCATACAATTTGTGAAAAGAAAACAAAACAGCTATGTGAATAGTCCCACTGGGTTCCAACTCTGCTATTACTTTTATATCTTCAAGCATCTCATCACTTTGCTGCTTAGTTGAAGATGAATCTGATTGATTGGTGCCGTCCGAGCTTGATAGTCGATACCGAGGTCTAGATGCAGGGTGATCCGATGAGACATAGTGTTACGCTTTTCCCTAACTTTTGCCTGGACCGCCCTTTCGGGTTTTCAGTCCACCGGGATACCCATTTTTGCCCAAGCCACCTTTTCAGGTTTTTGACTTGCCGGGTGTACAAATTTTTTCATTTTCATCCCTTATTTTTCCCGAACCCTTTTGGTTCGCCGGGAAGCCCTTATTTTTGCCTAGGCCAGTCAACCTAGCGGGTCTTTGATTATGCGTAGTATCTTTTTACTATGTCTGCATTGACGAGGTAAGGAAGGTCGTCACCATCTATGGTGGTTAGAATCATAGCTCCTCCTGAGAAGATGTTCTTAACCACAAATGGCCCTTCGTAAGTAGGGGTCCATTTGCCCCTGGGATCACCTTGAGGTAGAATAATGCGCTTGATTACCATGTCCCCAACTTGATACTCTTGTCGTCTGACTTTCTTGTTAAATGCCTTGATCATCCGTTTTTGGTACGTCTGACCATGACAAACAACAGTAAGTCTTTTTTCGTCGATTAGATTCAGTTGATCAAGTCAGGTCTGAATCCAGTCATCTTCGCTTAAACCTGCATCCTTCATGATCCGGAGAGAAGGTATCTAAACATCGATGGGAAAGACTGCCTCCATGCCATATACCAAGGAATAGGGTGTTTCCCCTGTTGACGTCCGTGTTGAGGTACGGTACCCGTGAAGAGCAAATGGTAACATCTCGTGCCAGTCTTTGTATGTCACTGTCATCTTCTGCACGATCTTCTTAATATTCTTATTAGCCGCCTCAACAACCCCATTCATCTTCGGCCGGTAGGGAGAAGAGTTGTGATGTTGTATCTTGAATTGCTTGCAGAGCTCAGTGATCATCTTGTTATTAATATTGGTACCATTGTCCGTGATGATCCTCTCTGGTACATCGTATCGACAAATTAGGTTGTGTCGAATGAACCGTTCTACGACGTTCTTGGTTACCGTAGCAAAGGAAGCTGTTTCAACCCACTTCGTAAAGTAATCAATCGCTACCAGGATGAAACAATGCCCGTTGGATGTCGTAGGTCTGATCTCGCCGATCATATCAATGCCCCACATTGCAAAAGGCCAAGGTGCTGTCAGAACATTCATAGGAACTAGAGGTATGTGCACCTTATCAGCATAGACCTGGCACTTGTGACACGTCCGAGAATGCTGATAACAGTCGGCTTCCATTGTAGACTAGTAATATCCTGCCCATAGGATTTTCTTTGCCATGGTATGTCCACTGGAATGAGTTCCGAAAGTACCTTCATGTAACTCCGCCATAATCTTTTCTGCCTCATTCTTATCCACACAACACAACAAGGTTGAATCATGGTTAAGCTTATAGAGAATGTCATTGCTGATGAAGAACTTTGCCGCGAACCTTCTCAGAAATTTCTTGCCATTAACAGATGCATCCTCGGGGTACTCCTGAGCTTCAAGGTATCTCTTCACCTCATGATACCAGGGCTTTTCTGTTACCTCTTCAGTCTCAAGATCACAACAATGTGCAGGTTCATCCAATTTCCAAATAATGATCTAGGGAGCCTCATTGTCCCATTTGACTTTGAACATAGAAGACATCGTAGCTAGCGCGTCCGCCAACTAATTCTCCTCTCTAGGGAAGTGTTCAAAGGTTATCTCCTTGAAATGGGGAAGCAATGTCAACACATACTCCTTGTAAGGAATACGATTTGGGTGTTTCGTATCCCACTCGCCTTTGATCTGACTGATCACTAGAGCGGAATCTCCGAAGACACTTAGAAACTTAATCCTTAGGTCAATTGCAGCTCGAAGACCCATGGTGCATGCTTCATACTCCGCCATATTGTTGGTGCAGTTGAAACATAATCGGGTGGTGAATGGAGTATGAGAGCCTTTAGGAGATATGATCACAACTCCAATTCCATTACCCAAATAGTTCGAAGCTCCATCAAAGTACATAGACCATCGGGATCCTTCCTCAGGTCCTTCATCCGGTCCAGGTGTCTCACAATCAGTCACTACCATGATACTCTCGTCCGAAAATTCAAAGTTCATAGACTGGTAATCATCCACTGCCTGATGTGCCAAATGGTCTACCAATACACTTACCTTGATTGCTTTTTGAGTCGTGTACTGGATGTCATACTCAGTCAGGATCATCTGCCATCTTGCTATTCTTCCAGACAGGGCAGGCTTTTTGAAGATATACTTAATTGGATCCATCTTTGAAATCAATAGAGTAGTGTGAGTCAGCATAAACTGTCTCAGCCGACGAGCAGCCCATGCCAAAGCGCAACAAGTTTTCTCAAGCAGTGAGTATCGAGTCTCACAGTCGGTAAACTTTTTGCTAAGGTAATAAATAGCATGCTCTTTTCGGCCAGACTCGTCGTGCTGTCCCAGCACACACCCCATTGAGTTGTCAAGTACTGTCAAGTATAGGATCAGAGGTCTCCCTTCAACTGGTGGCATTAGGATGGGTGGCTCTTGGAGATACTCTTTGATTCTTTCGAAAGCGGCCTGACATTCATCATTCCAGCGTACCACTTGATCTTTCTTCAATAACTTGAAGATTGGCCCACAAGTAGCAGTTAGGTGCGAGATGAACCGGGCAATGCAGTTCAGTCTCCCAAAAAGCCTCTGACCTCCTTCTCTGTCTTGGGGGCTGGCATTTCTTGTATGGCTTTCACTTTGGCGGGGTCTACTTGCATACCTTTGTCACTCACGACGAAACCCAATAGCTTACCAGACCTCACCCCGAAGGTGCACTTGTTCGGGTTCAATCTCAGCTTGTACAGCTTCAACCTGTCAAAAAGCTTCTGTAGATGGTCAAGGTGTTCCTCCTCAGTTTGGGACCTCGCAATCATATCGTCGACATATACTTCAATCTCATGATGGATCATATCATGAAACAAAGCAACCATGGCACACTGATATGTTGCCCCAGCATTCTTTAGTCCAAAAGGCATGACCTTGTAGCAAAAGGTGCCCCACTGAGTAACAAAGGTGGTCTTCTCCATGTCTTTGGGGGCCATTTTGATCTAATTATAGCCGGAGAACCCATCCATAAAGGAGAATACCTTGTGCTGAGCCGTATTGTCAACCAGAACATCGATATGAGGTAGAGGGAAGTCATCCTTGGGACTGGCCCTGTTCAGATCCCTGTAGTCAACACACATTCGAACCTTACCATCCTTCTTCGGCACAGGAACCACATTGGCGACCCACTGAGGGTAGGAAGTAACTGCTAGAAAACCGGCGTCAAACTGTTTCATAACTTCAGGCTTGATTTTCTCGGACATCTCTGGGCGCATACGACGAACCTTCTGTTTCACGGGAGGGCAGTCTTCCTTGGTAGGCAGGCGATGAACCACAATGTCAGTATCCAATCCAGGCATATCTTTGTAAGACCAGGAAAAGATTTCAATGTAGTCATGCAACATCTGAATCAACCACTGTTTCACACTAAGCTCTAGATTTTCACCAATCTTGACTTCCTTCTTGTCTGTCTCAGTACCCAGATTCACTGTTTCCACCGGCTCTTCATGTGGCTGAATGGCCCTCTCTTCCTGGAGTAGCAGTCTTGCAAGTTCACCAGGCACTTCACAATCATCTTCACCTTCGTCTTCGGCTAAGTTGATCAGATTTTCGAAGTCATAACTGGCAGTAGCAGGATCGTTACCAGTGAGATCCAGAGTGGATGCGGACCTGTATACATGAGTGTGTGTAAAATAGCTGTTTTGCAATATATAATAAAGAAAAACAAAGAGCGTAAAATTTGAAATGCAAGAAACGTCCAATGCTTTTATTAATGATATATGAAAATGGCACACAAAAGCCCTCACAAATGAAGCCACAGTGCCCCGGGTAAGACACCGGGCCATAAAGTTTCAAAACATTGTCTGTTACAAGCTCAAAACAAAGAGTTCATTACTGGGTAACAAAAGTAATAGGGATGAAGTCTTTTGCTGTCCAGTTGCTTGGTCCATCGTTGGTCGTAGGATAGATCCAGCTGTCGAATTCAGACTCCTCCTCATCATCTTCAATGGCATTTACTCCCGAGTTGCTGATGAACACATGAGGTCTTCCAGTCCTTGTATTACGAACAACCCTTTGAGCTTCTGCAGTGAAACCCAAACCAAACTTGTTAGTCTTCTGAGTGAAATCAGGAAGTCGACCCCAATTTACGCACCCACCCTTCTCAATAACAGCCCGGGCATCCTTTAAGGAAGCCATCTTCATAGGAGAATATTCAACCACAATCTCAGCTGATGCTAGTGTCTGAGGAACTTCTTCAAAGTGCTGAAATGGGGTCTCAATGAACTCCCCATCCATCTCTACGTATCTGAACGAGTTGAGGTGGCTGACCATGTACTCTTCCTCCCCTTGAACTGTCACAATCTTCCCTCTGACTGGGTATTTCAGCTTCTGGTGGAGCGTTGAGGTCACAGCTCCAGCTTTGTGGATCCATGGACGACCCAGCAAACAAGAATAGGATGGCCGAATGTCCATCACGTAGAATGTAGAATTGAAGACCTGAGAACCAACTTCAATTGGAATATCAACTTCACCATGCACCATCCTTTTAGACCCATCAAAGGCCCTGACAATGATGTTACTTGGCTTTAGCTCCAACCCTTTATAATCCAACCGGTCTAAAGCTTTCTTGGGTAAGACGTTCAATGAGGAACCAGTGTCAACCAATACATGTGCAAGAGTAGTGCCCCTGCATTCAATGGAGACATGCAGGGCATCGTTATGGTTCTTCCCTTTAGCAGTCAAATCAGCGTCGGAGAAACCCAAACCATTATCAGCAGTCAAATTGGCCACACAGTCGGTAAACTGATCAGCTGATGTCTCTTGTGGCACGTGGGCAGTCTTCAGGAAGGTAATCAGAGCCTTAGCATGGGCCTCTGAACACAACAACAATGACAAAATAGAAATCTTGGATGGGGTTTGCCCCAGCTGCTCAACTATGTTATAATCACTCTTCTTAATAATCTTCCAAATCTCTTCCATCTCCTGTTTGGAAGCTTCAACAGTGATGGTCTTCGGTGCCTCCGTCTGGGCAGGCACATCAGTGGTGATCCCTTTGCTCCAAGCGTTAGATGACTCGGAGATAGGGGTAGGACTAAGAACTTGATCAGGAATGGCATTAGGCACACTTGCAGGTGTAATGACAACAGGTCTTCGAACAGTTGGTGGAGCAATATCAGGTGAGAAAAGTCTACCGCTGCGGGTGACTTTAACAGGCCCAGTAATGTTGCTGACGCCGGTATCAGCATCCAACTCTTGCTTAACTCCAAGAACATAAACATCTGCCCCATAGTGCCAAGGGACAGCTTTGTCAGAGGTGTAGGGGATGGGCCCCAGAACAATGATGATTACAGGCGCAATCTTCAGAGTAGATGTAATCCTAACAGGCTTCCTCGAGGGAGCCTTGGAAGAATTGTCGAAAATGGTAATAATGGAAACTTCTTCAGAATGAACGGATGGAACAACAGTCTTTTCAAACAGGATCTCTTTGCTATCCATCAGGTTTTGGATACCTGACTTCAGAGATGGGCAACCAGCAGGTAAAACAGAACACATATGGCAACCTTCGCCACAGCCCGGAAATAAACCGGCTAGCAACAGGTTCTTCTTGACAGTAATCAGAGGGGTAACAATATCATTCACGGACACTACAAACAAGTCTTCCTCTACAGCATTTACTCCATGTTTGGGCATGGGAGCAGTCACAACGTTAGGCCTCTCGGGCGCCTCAAACTCAATCTCATTCGCATCAATTAGGTCTTGCACCCTGTTTCTCAAAACCCAACAATCATCTGTATTATGCCACGGGCTATCATAGTGAAAAGTGCAGCGGGCATTAGGGTTGTACTTTGGTGACGTGGTACTTGGATTCTTTGGAGCTTCTTTTAAAGTCACCAGATTGGTCTTCAGCAACTGTGGCAGAATCTGAGACAAAGTCATGCTGAGACGAGTGAACTGCCTTCGAGGTCTCTCGTCCTTTTGTTGATTGTGATGCTGAGGAGCACCAGCAGGTTTTGAAATAACAACCGCGTTGACAGCTTGGCAGTGTTCAGGTCTATTCTGTCTTCTCGAACTGTAGACAACACTAGACTCTTTCTTAAACGGCTTCTTCTTAGTGCTCGATGAGGCACCCTTCTGTATCTTTCCAGCCTTAATACCAGCTTCAATCCTCTCACCAGTCAAAATAAGATCTGTAAACCCAGCTGAAGAGCTTCCAATTAGATGGTTAAAGAATGGACCAGACATGGTCCCCAAAAACATGTCAACAAGTTCACGATCAGCCAAAGGTGGTTGCACCCTTCCGGCAAGGTCTCTCCATTTCTGAGCATACTCTTTAAATCCTTCACCCGTTCCTATTGACATACCCTGGAGTTGGGTACGCGTAGGAGCGAGGTCGGAGTTGTACTGATACTGCCTGTAAAATGCAGTAGCCAAATCTTCCCAGCTTCGGATACTGGCTCCGTCCAACTAATAGAACCATTCAAGCTGAGTCCCTGAGAGACTGTCTTGAAAGAAATGGATCCACAAATTCTTATCAGTGGTGTAAGGCTGGATCTTCCTCACATATGACCGGAGGTGCAGCTTTGGACAGGAAACTTCGTCATACTTGGCGAAGGCAGGTGCCTTGAATTTATGAGGAATCACCACCCCAGATGATAGACCCAGATCTCCGAAGTCCAGACCAGGCACCTTCTGTATTTCCATAGCGCTTAAACGGTCTTCCAGCTGTTTGTACTTATCCTCAGCAGGAGGATACTGTTCTTCATCATAGTCCGTCTCGTTGTCGGAGACCATAGGGCTAGAAGCCCTCCTTTCTTGTGGACTATCCTTCCCTCCAGATGAGGTGGTCAGATCAACTTCATTCTGCAGCCCGTTTCCAAACTTGCGTCCAGTATTGAACAGGATGGTCCTCTTCTTCTTATTCTTCTTCTCTTTTAGAATCAAAGTCTTCAGGTCCTGCTGACCCTTAGCCAGATTCATGAACAGCTCTTGAAACTGGGCATTCTGGGCCTGGAGGGCCTTGATAGCTTGCTCAGTTGAAGGTTAAACAGACATGATGATTGCTGAAATAAACAGCGAAGAAGATAAGAGACTTGTAATGGGGTACCTATTTATGAAGTGCGGGGGATGAAATGCGTATGATTTATGATTTCAAAGACAATCGAGATTCAAATTTGTAAACAAGAAAGAAAACACACTTTATTAGATTTAAACTTCAAAATTTTAAATTGTTCAACAAATTGCCCTTAGGCGTTACAAGAATGGAAATACTGAAAAGTAAATAAAAACTGTAAAGAAATCATCAAAGGTCCATCAATGCTCCCATGGTCTCTTCTTCTCAGTGCAGACATAATCATTCAGGATCCGCTCGTTCTCCAGTTGCCTAGTCAGCTTCTGGATCTTTTGCTCCTTCTCATTGAACCTCTCCCGATAAGAATCCTGTTCTTCCCGCAGTTGCATCCAAGACCTCTTCAGTGTCCCGATATCAGTGGGCATATAAGGTTGGATAATAGTTGGAGGAACCCCCTCCTCATTAGCAACTTCAAGAGTAACAGGCCTGACAGCTTCGTATGGCATACCTAACTTCTGGGCACGGATGCGGACCCATCTGAGATATGGCTCCATTGGCAGAGAAGTACTTGGTCCCAACTCATGTGGGTCAGATCGGTGAACTCTGTCCCAAGCCCTTATGAACTTACGATGCAGCTCATCGCTATCTCCCTGAAAATCAAAGATGATATGAGGCATCAACATCTCATGAGGCCCTTCTCTTATGGCTCCTCCAAACTGACGTAGAGCTAAGCATGGGTTGTAGGAAATCCCTCCATGGAGTCCGATCAATGGAACATTAGGATACTCTCCATAGCGATCAATGACAGTCACCTCATCCATACCTTTGAGAGTCCAAATAATGTCGTTATTAGAAAGAGACATCACCCTATAAGCCCAGCCCATTCCTTCTTTGTTTTTCAGCACAGACTTAGGGAGGTGCGAAATAAACCACCTTGACAATAAAGGAACACATCACATCAAAGTTCCCCGCTTTCGGGTAGTACGAGCATAGAGCTGATGAAGCATATCACCCAAGAGAGTGGGTACCAGATTTTGAGAGATGAAGATCTTTACGGCATTAATACCAACAAAAGTGTCAGGATTCGGAAACAAAACCAGACCATAAATCAAGAGAGCCAAAATGTCCTCGTACGCCTTGAAGTCTAAGCTGTCCCAGAAGTAATTAGCTTTGTCAACCAAAAACTTAGTCAGAAAACCCTTAGCTCCACTTCTAGTCTCCCAGTTAGCCATTACCTCCTCCTTGGTCAAGCGAAGGGCTGCATCAATTTCTTCGGGCTTAGGAGTCTTTTCCCAACCAGTAAACGGAGTTTGTTCCAAAACAGAGATGCCAAGCAGCTCGGAGAACTCTTCCAGGGTAGGAACCAGCTGGAAGTCCTGAAAGGTGAAGCAGTGGTATAGTGGATCATAAAACTGGACCAGGACACTCATCATTTGTTCGTCGAATTTTGAGGTGACCAAACTGAGAAGAGAACCATGCCTTCTGATGAAGGAAGTAGTGTCTGGAATCCTGACAACCAATTCTTTAAGCAAAGTAGGGACTTGGACAAAGTTGATCCGGATAGTATTCCTACGCATGGGCATCATGATGACCTACAAAATAGAGCAAAGATGAAACTCTCTCGTCTTTGAAATAGGTTAGTCCTTATGCAGAATGTATGCAATGTTATGATGTCATGATGTCATGGTAAAGGCACACCACAATTATCCACAAAAGGAAAACATGGTAAAGGCACACAAGTCACACAAAAGAGCCCTTAGATTTCAGGCTGGCATGAAGCTTAGGTACTACCCTCTTTAAGTTCAGTTGGTTAAGACCTGTCCTAAAAAATAGTAACCGGGTTCTAGAGGATCTCAATATCACTGACTACCCTCAATCAGTCATAATTCCAATTTAGCAACCTTTTCTTGCAGCCAAAATCATCACGAGAGCTTAGTCTCAATGAGTGTAGCATACCGCTACTGTTCTATGGCCAAGTTGGTCAATTTAAGGTTCTAAGGTCAGTTGGTGCTTAATGACTCCTTAGAAGACCCATATTCTCCTCGTTCCAACACAAGGGATATCAGTACAGACTAAGGTGCCACATCAACATAGCTACTGCTTCATCTGTGTCGGTCTATGCCGAACAGATCCCTCACAGTTTATTGCTACTTACCTAAAGGGTATTCCCAGATCCGGGTTAGGATCTATAGAACTCCGATACAAGCCCACAAAATTAAAGCATACAAAGCATACAATTGAAAACATAGTGATCTAATCCTAAGGTACACCTCACTTATAAGTATCCCCAGCAGAGTCGCCAGTTCTGTGATCGGTGGGAATAGAACTGACTGTTTTGGAATGCTGGTTCGCGTTTGTGTTTGTTTTTGCAAAATCTCGCGGTAAGCAAGAGTCGCCACCGTCTTTTATTTATCCAACAAGGAAAGGACAAAAGCACAGAAAAATTCCTTTTTGAGATATTTCTCGGGTTCGGGAGGTAGATTATAGAAAGGGAAGCTGTTAGCACCCTTTTTATCCGTGGTTATCCACGGGCTCTTAGGTACTTGCTCATTATGTTTTCAAAAGTTTGCTTTTCTTTGTGTTTGTGGATTTGAAAGAAGTTTTTGTTTGAAAGTTGTGTAAGTGCGAAAAGTTTTGTTTTTGTTTTAAAAAGAGCAAGTACTTAAGAACATCTACCTACTCAAAAAGGAATTAATCTGTACAAGTGTCCTTTAGACAATGCTATCCCACTATTGAGGAGTAGGAAGCATCGTCGTTGGAGTTTTCGGGTCAATTCGATTAAGGGACGTGTGGTCACTAAAGCAATGTTAGGACGCCTTAGCGGTAACCCTTAATGTCTTAGATCATTTTATCCGAGGCAACCGTTTCGAGGCAACTTATGATCTTTGTACAAAAGGGCGACCTCTAAAACTTCCTATACTCAATGACCACGTTCGAGGAAACCAAGTGAGGCGTACCCTAAGAGTGGCATGTGCGAGTGTATTGTTTTTCAGTTATATTATCTTTGTACATGTTAGGGTGAGCTACTGTTGATTTTAAGTTAAGATAGATCTTGCCATGCATAGCCTATTATTCAAACATCTAACAGTTAATGGTTGCAGAAATTAAATTGCGGAAAATAAATCTAAGCTATTACAAGGCGTCGGGTATTTACATCGCCAAAAACAAACCCTTAAAATTAAATTGCGGAAAATAAATAAAAGCGATAAATAAAAGTCCTAAGTTAAAACTATTACATTCCCGGAGCAGTTACAAAATTGATCAAAATAATTCGCGCACGAGAAAATTAAATCGGAGTGTCCTAGGGTTTTGACCCTTTTTATCAAATAAAGCATATTTTTTTGTTATTTTTGAATTAAGAATTTAAGTCTAAATTAATAATTGAGTTAATTAATTACATGAAAATATTTTTTTTGTTTTTTTTATTATTTAAGGAAATAAAATAAGAATGGTAAAAAATATCAAAACCCTAATTCTATATTAATTTTAATTTATTGCAAAATATATTAAAATTGAACCTAATTAAAACTAAATTAATTGGTTAATTTTTATTTACAAAAATAAATAATAAAATTAATGGAATTAATAAAAATATTATTTGTTGTTTCTGATTTTTTTTTATGAAAAAAGGTTAATTGGTTAATTAATTAATTAAGGTAATGATAATAATAAAATAGAAAAAAACAATGAAAAGAAATAAAATATAAACAAACTCAGGGGGGGTGTTGGGCCTGAAAAAGGAGTGAATCAGCAATTTTTTTGGCCCATTTTCGTCCCAGCCTGTTTGACTTTCTGAATTACCCACATGCTTGTTGACTGGAGACCATGGTAGTCCTCCATCCTGGGCCACTGGATTTGATTGGCAAGCCATCTGGCGTTTGATTTTTGGCAGAGCATGATGGTCCACTCTTTGAATGTCACATGGGAATACCTGAAGAACAAAATTAAATAAGTTTTGGGGGACCTGGGATTCGAACCCAGGTCCCAAGGGACAACTTAACTAACGCGCTACCAACCCAACTGACCTGCTTAGTTGTTAGAACGATAAGAAACAAATATTATATTGATAAATATTTACAATGCCTGGAAAAATAAAAAAAAGCGCGAAATTTGAACTGGCCGGTTAGGAGAGGACGCGTGGTCGTCTTCTTCACAAACCCCTGGTTATTTACCTGCGGATTTTTATCCGCAGGAAGTTTCATAGGGTATCTCAAAAACCCTCTCCAGGCTATGTAAATGAAATCCAAGAGTACCAACGTACTCGTCTCTTCCTCCTGTTCATCCCTGTACCAATTACTAACCTTAATTTAACCTGCATAAGAAACACCTAAAAACAAGAACAAGAACCCTAGGTTCTGGATATGGGGTTAGAGGCCATAAAAATACAATCAAATATTGCAGAATCAATGGAAATTGAATGGTGAATATGAATGTATAAGAAAATTGGCAAGAGAACGCAAGAAAAGGATTTCTCGATACCATGTCCAGAGCAATGTTCGTGGAGACTTACAGTGAGTTTTAGGTGATGAAAAGGCTTCCTTTTGATTGGTATAGCTCCACTGGATGTCAAGGAAGATAGCTACGTTTTGCTTTTGGTCTGAATTGGCCTCCAAGGTTGTTTTTGATCTCTCACTTTTCAAGCTTTTTTACCAATTTGCTCTGGCCGTTCAACAGTATTTTCTGCGTGTTTTTGGTTTATGAGGCTTGTGTGCATATAATAGAATGAATTAGGGTTGGTCTTTTGGTCTCAAATCAAATGCATTGAAGATTCAAGATTGGATTTTGATCACCATAACCAAGCTTCCAAAAATAGGCCAAATCTGATTTTTTGTGCTTTTTTTGACTTGATACGAATTGGTTGAGTGTCACATGATATTTGCAAGCTGTACAAATCACAAGAATCCCTTTACATTAATTTTTGGATTTTATTTGAATTAATATAGATTTAAAATGAATTAAATCAATAAAAATGAAATAAAATAGAAAAATAAATGTTTGGTCATGAAAATAAATATGGGACACGTGTGTGGTGTGATAAGACCAAATCAAGTGGAAAAAGTGGTCCTTTTTTGTCAAAAATTGGAGTTTTGAGGATTGTTGACTTTTGGCAATTTTGGAAAAATGCCCAACTTCAAAAATGCATAACTTCTTAAATTTTGAACTTTTGGAGGTGTTCTTGGACTTTTTAGAAACCTTGAGATGTCCTATAATCAACCCTTTTGGTATCATCGCATTTTGATGTTCCATGCTCAAGTTATAAGCTTTGGCAATAGAGGTGTTTTTGTTGACTTTCAAAAATGACCTATAATGTCCAAATTTAGAACTTTTTGTGAGAGTATTTCTTGATCTTGGGGTGTGAATATGGATTTCAGGAAATTTCATCCTCTTCAAAATGAGCTTTGGATGGGTCATTTCTCATAAAGTATGAGAAAGTTATGCTTGGTCAAAGTTGAGTTGACTTTTCCTCCAAAACCCTAATTTAGCAACTTTTGAATCTTGATGAATCTTGAGCAATCCTTGATGAATCATGATCAACCCTTGATCAAATGATGAATTATACTTCAAAATGAGAATGTTGACAAAAATATTGAGGTTTGACTGTATTTGGGACACAGTTGACTTTTGCCCTAGCACAGTCGATTTTTGGGTCTCTTGAGCAATTTACTGACCAAACTTCCTCTGCAAGGCTTGAAATTTGTTATGGATGAACTTAAGAACATATTAAGACATTGGGAAGCACTTGAGTCCACTTGGATGTGAGGACCTTGATGCAACACAAAACCCTAATTTTGACTTGACTGCCTTAGGAGGTGACTTGACTGTCCAATCCTTGAGCCAACTTGAGCAACTTGAAGATTATTCTTGGCAAATCTTGAGGAATATGGGAGGGAAAATTTTGGGGTACAACAATATCCTACACTCTTTTCACACTCGTACAATGAGGAAAATAGGGGTCCTTATGTGTTGCACTCCCCTTATGTAAAGATGGTTTATTTCTCATCTTCCCCAATCAGTCTTAAAGAATGAGAAGGATTAAGGTGGTCACAAAGGTTAATGATGCTCAAACATTCAGATATTCATTGGTGCTCTCAAGAGAATGTTATCATTGTTGACCGTTGTGGGGAATTCCATAATGTCCCTCTACTTGGCATTAGGGGAGGAAACACCTACAACCCATGCTTGGCTCTAAGACAGTTTGGTTACGCCCAAAGGGATGGCCCACATGATATGCTAATTCAAGGCTTGGTATTCGACTACGACAACAACGATCAAGGACTTCGCCAGAGATTCATCCGAGCTTGGAGGATGCTAAACAAGGTGGATAGCAATACTTTGGGACACAAGAATTCCATCCCTCTTGAGCCTTACCTCAAGTGGGTACGAACCCGCGCTCAAAGTCTTATGATGCCTTATCCTTCCATTCTCCCAGTGATTATTGAGCCTGTTAAGGAAGGAGAAGTTCCATACACTATCCTACATCTTGACATGCTCACATCACTCAAATATCTACAAAGGGATTGGATACAACTCAAAGGAGAGCGAGATACTTTCGAAGCCCAATTCTACGCAAGCGAGAAGAAGGTTTTGGAACTCACTAGGCTACTTCATGAGGAGCAAACTCTAAATACCTACATAGCACCAAAGAGGATGCACAATACTTTTTTTATCTTAGAATTTTGTATTATTTTTCCCAAGGGGCATTGATGTACCCAAATTCTATCTTATTAATATAACGTGTGTTCCTTTTTGTTTAAAACAAATTTGAATTTTTAAATCCTTGAAAGCATTGCATGTATACATATCATTCATCATAACATAACAGGTCTTTTGCAACAAGTTTCCTCATCTCTCTACTATTTATTTCAGTAAGATGGATCTCGAACAAACGGTCAAAGATCTTCAAGCTCAAAACATGCAGTTTCAACAATTACTCATGACCCTAGCCAAGGGGAAAGATGAATTGAAGACTCTGTTAGCTGAAGAAAGAAAGAAGAAACCAAAGAAAGCCACTGGGGTCTTGAATATGGGGAGAAGATTTCAGGGACAAACTAGAAGGACTCTGAATTTTGCAACCACTTCCGGGGAAGGAGAAGGAAACGGCAGTACCATCAGAATCTGAAGAAGAGGAAGAGGAAGAAGACTACTCTGAGGAGCAGTATCCTCCGACTGATGACAAGTATAGACATCTGGAAGAACGTCTAAGCGCTATGGAAATCCAGAGGGTACCAGGTCTAGATTTTAAAGAGTTGGGGCTGGTGTCAGGAATTGTAATCCCGCCAAAGTTTAAAGTACCATTATTTGCAAAATATGATGGAGTTTCGTGTCCTAAAATGCACCTCCGATCATATGTCAGAAAGATTCAACCACACTCTACTGATAAAGACTTATGGGTCCACTTTTTCCAAGATAGTTTATCCGGAACATAACTTGACTGGTTTTATCAATTAGAAAAGGCCGACGTCCATAACTGGGAAGACCCTGCCGCAAATTTCTATAAATAATACCAGTATAATGCCGATTTGGCGCCTACCCATACTCAACTTCATAGTATGGCTATGGCTTCAAATGAGGGCCTCAAAGATTACGCGCAGAAGTGGAGAGATCTAGCCGGAAGAGTGCAACCCCCTCTGTCTGAAAGGGAGTTGGTGGATATGTTCTTGGGCACTCTGTCAGGCCCTTTCTTCAACCATTTGATTGGAAGTTCCTTTGCAGGGTTTACTGAATTGATATTAACCGGCGAGAGGGTGGAAGCTGGTATAAGAAGTGGGAAGATTCAGAAAGATTCGTCTGCCTCTACAGCCGTGAAAAAACCCTTCACTAAAAGAGAAGGAGGTATCTGCTGTTTATCCACAAGGGAACCAGGGGAGAGATGAACGCCGACCAATGGTAGGGGCCGTTATGATCCCAAAGCTGACATCTAATCAACCAAGGAGTAACCAACCAAGGGTGGAAAGGCCAGTCCGACAATTCACCAGACTTAATATGACTCTAGCCCAGATTTTACCACACCTGCTGAAATCTAACTTGGCAACCTTAAAAGAAGCTCCAAAGAATCCCAACATGGCGTCCCCCCATTATCACCCGAATGCCAGATGCACATACCATTCCGAGAGTCCGGGCTACGACACCAATAACTGTTGGGCTTTGAAAAACAAGATCCAAGACCTCACAGATGCAAAGGAGATTGAGTTTGAGACGCCCGAGAAACCAAATGTCATTTCCGCTCCCATGCCTACACATGGTCACAATAACAATGCTATCGAGGAAGATTTTTTTGTTGCTTCAGTAGATGAACTCTTGACTCCGCTCCTGATCATTAAGATGAACTTGCTGAAAGCTGGTATATTCCCAGGTTGTAATAAAGACTGCCATCTTTTTTTATTCTCGCCAATTGATTGCCCTCTGTTGAAGACAAGTATCTAACGCCTGATTGACAACCAAGAAATTCTATTTGAAAATGTTCGTGTTTCACCCATTCCTATTAAAGATGTTTCAATCATAACCATCTATGCCAATCCTTCCAGGGTCCCCAAAAGACCCGTTAGGATTACATCAGTTCCGAAGACTACTCCTCTCATAATTACAATGCCCGGTCCGGTCCCATACGAATCAGACAAAACAGTACTATGGAATTACGATGGAGAAATCACTACCATGGTATTAAACAAAATGGGCTGACTGCCGGAGAAGAAAGCTCTGAAGAAGAAAATTCCGACATTAGCAATATTGCCGGAACTAGTAAGATTACCCGTAGTGGTAGAATCTTCTCTCCAGAGATTGCCCCTCCAAAGGCAGTTTTTGGACCCGTGGCTATTCCAAAGATTACCTCTTTACCAGTGATTATACCTACAAGTGTACCTACCGACAAAAATGACACGATCCCTGCTGTTGTCCCTACCAACACTTCTACTGCTGAAGATCGAGATAAAAACATTCAAGAAGAGCCTGTCCGGACGAAGGCTCAATCACTAGCTATCCCTAAAACATCCAAGAAGGAAATGGAAGAGATCCTGAGGATAATAAAGAAGAGTGATTATGATGTGGTTGAACAGTTGGGGAAAACTCCCTCTAAGATCTCCATGCTAGCCTTGCTGCTGTGCTCTGAGGCATATGTAAAAGCTCTGGTAAAATTTTTGAAGACATCCCATGTGCCACAAGAGATGTCTACTGACCAATTCCAAGACTGTGTGGCCAGTTTGACAGCTGATAACGGCCTAGGCTTCTCTGATGATGATTTGACACCCAGAGGGAGAAAGCACAACGAGGCATTGCATGTCTCTGTGGAGTGTAGGGGAACTACTCTGGCCCATGTCTTGGTGGACACGGGTTCATCTTTGAACGTCTTACCGAAGAAAGCCCTTGATAGATTGGATTGCAAAGGGCTGACTTTAAAACCTAGTAACATAGTTGTGAGAGCGTTTGATGGTTCGAAGAGGATGGTCCACGGGGAGGTGGACATCCCGATAAAGGTGGGAACTCAGACCTTCAATTCAACCTTCTATGTGATGGACATTCGTCCTTCTTATTCCTGTCTGTTAGGATGCCCCTGGATCCATAATGCCGGTGCCGTCACCTCCACACTACACCAAATGCTGAAGTACCCGGTCCAAGGAAAGATCACAACCGTCCATGGAGAGGAAGAGTACATGATTAGTCATCTAAATTCTTTCCGATATGTAGATCTAGATGGCGAGTTCATTGAAACTCCTTTTCAACATTTCGAAGAAGTCTCTCAGGAAGTAGCGGTGACCAAGGCGGTATCCACGGTTCCTAAGATCACAAGACCTCTGCTTCAGATGTCATCTCTAAAGGACGCCAAGGCGGTAGTAGAAGAGGGTGGATGCACCATCTGGGGGCAGCTTCCGGACATCCCGTATAAATCAGACAAGTTTGGCTTGGGGTTTACTTCAACTGCTCAGAAGGCTGTGTGTCGTGCCCGTGCTGGAGGGCCACCTTTGAAGATTAGTAACCGAGAGATCAACACAGTGGAAGATGTTGAAGAAGATGGCAACTTGGATATTTCCTAATGTCAACGGAGGACTTCGCAACTGGGAAGCCAGAGACTTTGTCCCAATAACTTTCATCTCTCAGTAATTTATCTTTTACATTTCTGTTGGACTTGTAATATTCACAAACAACTCGCGCTTTAAAACCTTGTGTCTTACCCGAGGCACAATGGTCAATTTTTAAGGGTTTTTATTTCATCTTCATATGACATTCAATGAATCATGGACGTTTTTCCACATACAAACCTTTTGTGCTCATTGTTTTTCTTTTACATTTTATTGTTTAAAGATGGCTATACCCTTACACACACCCACACTCACAAGTGCAGGTACCCCTCCATTCTGGATCCCATGGGTAATGATACTTCTATAGCCTTCAGTGATTATGAAGATCCAATCTATCAAGCCGAATACGAAGGTGAAGAAGATTGTGAAGTGCTAGGGGAATTGGCCAGACTACTACAACAAGAGGAAAGAGCTATTCAGCCTCATGAGGAACCGTTGGATACAATCAACTTGGGTACCGAGGAAGATAAAAAGGAAATCAAAGTGGGTGCCAACCTAGAGCCGAGTGTCAAGGAACGTCTAATTCAGATATTGCATGATTATGTTAATATCTTTGCCTGGTCATACAAAGACATGCCAGGACTTGATACAAACATCGTGGTACATCGTCTACCCACAAGAGAAGATTGTCCACCAGTGAAACAGAAAGTCCGCCGCATGAGACCTGACATGTCAGAGAAGATCAAAGCGGAAGTCATGAAGTAGTTCAATGCTGGATTCTTTGCCGTCACTTCCTATCCTCAATGGGTTGCCAACATTGTTCCCGTGCCTAAAAAGGACGGCAAAGTACGGATGTGCGTGGATTATAGAGATTTAAACAGGGCCATCCCTAAAGATGATTTTCCACTTCCCCACATTGACATCCTGGTTGACAATACGGCCCGACACAAAGTGTTTTCCTTCATAGACGAATTCTCAGGCTATAACCAAATCAAAATGGCACCTGAGGACATGGAGAAAACTACATTTGTCACACAATGGGGCACATTTTACTACAAAGTGATGCCATTCGGACTGAAGAATGCTGGGGCAACCTATCAACACACCATGGTAGATTTATTTCATGATATGATACATCATGAGATAAAGGTCTACATAGATGACATGATAGCCCAATCACAAACTGAAGAGGAGCACCTTGATCACTTGCAAAATTTGTTTTTAAGATTGAAGGAGTACAAGCTAAGGTTGAATCTAAACAAGTGTACATTTGGAGTCCGGTCCGGTAAACTCTTAGGTTTCATTGTCAGCAACAAAGGCATCAAGGTTGATCCTGCCAAGGTTAAAGCAATACAAGAAATGCCTGATCCTCGTACTGAGAAGGAAGTCATAGGATTCTTGGGACGCCTGAACTATATTGCCAGATTCATTTCTCACCTAACAGCTACTTGTGAGCCAATCTTCAAACTATTGAAGAAAGATCAAGTAGTCAGATGGAATGATGAGTGTCAGATTGCTTTTGACAAGATCAAAGAGTATTTACAAGAGCCTCCTATTCTGATGCCACCAGTCGAGGGAAGACCACTGGTCATGTATCTGACCATTTTAGAGAACTCAATGGGGTGTGTATTGGGGCAACATGACGAGTCTGACCGAAAAGAGCACGCTATTTACTACCTGAGCAAAAAGTTTACTGACTGTGAAACCAAATATTCACTGCTCAAGAAAAATTGCTGCGCTATGGCATGGGCTGCTCGCCGGCTAAGACAGTATATGTTAACTCATACCACTTTGTTGATATCTAAGATGGATCCGATAAAGTACATCTTCGAAAAGCCTGCTCTGTCTGGAAGAATAACTAGATGGCAGATGATCCTGACAGAATATGACATACAATACACTACCCAGAAAGCTATAAAAGGCAGTGTGTTAGCTGATCATCTTGCTCATCAAGCTGTAGAAGGTTATCAGTCCATGAAGTTTGAATTCCCGGATGAAGACATCATGACATTAGACAACTGTGAAGAGATCAGACCATATGACAGACCTGAACAAGGATCCCAATGGACCCTGTTCTTTGATGGGGCATCCAATGCGCCTGGTAACGGTATCAGTGTTGTACTCATATCTCCGGCAGGGTGCCATACTCCTTTTACTGCCAGACTTTGCTTCAACTGTACGAACAACATGGCGGAATACGAAGCATGCATATTTGGTCTCAAGGCTGCCATAGACTTGGGAATCAAATCTTTAGATGTGTTTGGAGATTCAGCTTTGGTCATCAGTCAGATCAAAGGAGAGTGGGACACTAAGCACCCAAACCTTATCCCTTACAAAGAACATGTCTTGACATTGCTACCACATTTTGAGCAGATTACCTTCGAGCATTTCCCGCGAGAAGAAAATCAGCTAGCAGATGCTCTAGCCACAATGTCATCTATGTTTAAACTTAATTCGGATAACGAGGCTCCCCAGATCACCATTGAACGAATGGACGAAATAGCACACTGTCACAAGATTAATACTGAAGAAGTAGTGGACCAGCCTTGGTTTCATGAAGTCAAGAGGTATCTCGAGGCTCAAGAATATCCAGAAGGAGCTTCAATCAATGATAAAAAGTTCTTAAGGAGATTCTCTGCTAAATTCTTCCTGAGTAATGGCATCCTGTACAAGCGCAATCATGACTCAATTCTGCTCCATTGTGTGGATAAGATTGAGGCTGAAAAGATCATGGCTGAACAACATGAAGGTACTTTTGGCACCCACTCCAGTGGGCATACGATGACATAGAAAATCCTACGGGAAGGCTATTACTGGTCTACCATGGAAGAGGATTGCTATCAACACTCTCGGACCTGTCATAAGTGTCAAATTTATGTTGACAAGGTGCATGTACCTCCGGTTCCTCTGAATGTCTTGACAGCTCCTTGGCCCTTTGCTATGTGGGGAATTGATATGATCGGGGAGATCAAGCCTACAGCCTCCAATGGACACCGCTTCATTCTAGTGGCCATTGACTATTTTACGAAATGGGTCGAAGCAGCTTCCTTCACATCTGTTACTAAGAATGTTGTTGCCCGCTTCATCAAGCAGAATCTCATTTTCCGGTACGGTATCCCAGAAAGGATCATCATTGATAATGGTACAAACCTTAACAATACTATAATCACCGCCTTGTGTGAGCAGTTCAAGATCCAACATCATAATTCATCCCCCTATCGGCCAAAGATGAATGGTGCAGTCAAAGCTGCTAATAAAAACATTAAAAAGATCATACAAAAAATGACAGTCACCTACAAGGACTGGCATGAGATGCTGCCATTTGCTCTCCATGGGTACCGTACCACGGATCACACATCAACTGGGGCAACACCCTATTCTTTGGTTTATGGCATGGAGGCTGTCTTGCCTATTAAGGTTCAGATCCCCTCCTTGAGAATTATGAAGGATGCAGGTTTGAATGAGGCCGATTGGATCCAGACTCGACTTGATCAACTAAACTTAATTGATGAAAAGAGACTCACTGTTGTTTGCCATGGTCAGATGTATCAAAAACGGATGATCAAGGCTTTCAACAAGAAAGTAAGATGCCAAGTATATCAAGTTGGAGATCTAGTGATCAAACGCATTATCTTGCCACAAAGTGATCCCAGGGGAAAATGGACTCCTGCCTATGAAGGACCATTTGTAATCAAGAACATATTCTCCGGTGGGGCAATGATCTTAACCACCATGGACGGAGACGACCTGCCACACCCTGCAAACACGAACATAGTTAAAAGATACTACGCATAAGAGACCCTCTAGGTTGACACACCTAGGCAAAAAAGGGCATCCCGGAGAACCAAAAGGTTCGGGCAAGAATTTGGGATAAAAATAAAAAAATTTGTACACCTGACAAGTTGAAAACCCGAAAGGGCGACTTGGGAAAAAAAGGGTTTCCCGGTGGACTGAACACCCGAAAGGGCGGTCCAAGAAAAAGTTAGGGAAGTAAAGCGTATGGCTATGTCCCGTCAGATCACTTTATGGACAACCTCTTGACTTCCACTGACAAACTCGAAGTTTCTGATCAATTCAATCATCTTCGAACGAAGCAACAAATGGACAAGATATTCGGAGATACGAAGGCTATAGCAGAATGGGAACCCCATGGGATTATCACACATAGCTATCTTTCTTTGTAAAAAAATTTCTTACTTATATGGCACCATCCTCTTACTAGGATGTCTGTCTCCTTTGTACAAAATACTTATTCAAAGTAAATACAAAGATATCTCTTTAAAGTACAGAAAACTATTTGTCTTTTACACTTGTGTTTTATTTGCAAAAAGGTCCAATGATTCATTAATGAACATATGCATTTGAACATAATTACTATTTATAAATAAACAAAATGAAAAGGACAATTACTGGTAGGTTGAAAGAATAGGAAAACATTCCTAGACCATTCCATATTCCCCATAGAGTTTTCAATAATCCCCAGCGGAACAAAACTCCCAACTACCCAACAGAACAAAGCTTCTAGTTTATCAATCCCCGGTGGAAACCATCCAGTTCCTCCAAATCCCCCAGCAAGTTATTTGAAGCCTGAAATCCATTCGGATAGCAGCTGATTTCTGATATTCTCCAATGGAAAAAGACTCCCATCCCTAGTAAAAGTCATCAAAATTCTCTGGATTCTCCAAGCAGATTCCTCAAGCAGTATATGGCATTGCTCTCACAATAGAATTTTTGTCAATACTCCAACTTCAAGACATGAAGAATCCACATATTCCCAGCAGCAGTCAAGGATTTATTTTCCTCAATCATGCAGCAATATAGCAAATCAGCTTACATGCGCATACATTACATCTACGTATCATAAACATTGATAAAATACATATATTGCATCATACATTTCATGCAACATAACTTTATTTTAGCTAACATTTTACCCTTTTCAGGATAAGATTAACAGCTACCGCTAACAATATGCAATCATGATACAGTTCAGATACGCTCCAGACACGGACGCCATTCTGTTACTCATTCAGGTTTCAACCTTCAAATACAATTTAGATACGCTCTAGACACGGATGCCATTCTGATACTCATTCAGATTTCAACCTTTTGATACAGTACGGATACACTCCAGACACGGATGCCATTCTGATACTCATTCAGATTTCAACTATCAGATACAGTTCAGATATGCTCCAGACATGGATGCCATTCTGATACTCATTCAGATTTCAACTATCAGATACAGTTCAAATATGCTCCAGACACGGATGTCATTCTGATACTCATTCAGATTTCAACTTTTGACACAGTACGGATACGCTCTAGATACAGACGCCTATGATACGGTGGGAGAACTAACTTGAGGTTTTGCGTTTGTTTTCGCAAATTTTTCGGTTGAGCAAGAGTCGCCACCGACTTTTTATTTTATCCTAAGGAAAGGTTAAAAAGCACAGCAAAAACCTTTGAGATGTTTTCTTGGGTTCGGGGAGTAGATTATAGAAAGGGAAGGTATTAGCACCCTTTCTATCCATGGTTATCCATGGGCTCTTAGTTACTTGCTTAGATCAACTTGCCTTGATTTTCAATTGTTTGAAATGGTGCTTTGTGTGTGTGGGTTTGAAAATGTTTTTGAAAAAAGAGGCCAATATGGTGGCAACCTTTGTAATGATCCATGTTGGGATGTATACAAAGGTGTATGTCTTTTGAAAAGTTTTCAATGTTTTTGAAAGTTGTTTTGAAAGTGTGTTGTGATGTGTGTTTTGAAAAAGAGGCAAGTGTTTTTGTTTTGCAAGTTGGCAGGTAACCAAGAGTTGTCTACTCCTAAATTTACTCAAAGATCTTTGCTATGTTTTAACCCTTTTAACAATTTTGTTCCACCATTGTATTTGGTGGACAATCTTGTGTTAGGATGTGAACGGGACGGGCGCGGGTCATCGTTTAGACCATGATTGCAATAGTGCCAAATATCTTTGGGCAATTTTTCTTTAAGGAACTTGATCATTTGTTTAGGCAACTTTTGAAAGCGTCATCGAGGGACTATGATCATTTGAATTGTTTTGTTTTTCCAAAGATACTCAACATGCAATATGGCCCATTATTGAAGGCAACAAGTGGAATAACCCTAGGGGGGTGCAAGTGTGATTGGTGTTGTCCATTTTCATGCTTGTTTATCTTGAATTTAGGTCAAACTATTTTTGGTTAATTTTTGCATACAAACCCTAATTCTATCATGGCATATTTAGAAAGCTTTTTAAATGCGAAATTAAAAGTCCCAAGTTATTACACAATGATCATGGGAATGGGGGTACAAATGTTCAAATGGGGATGAGACCTTATAGGAGAGTAGTGTCCAATATTTACAACCAAAACGAATTGCGCAAATGTAAATATAAAGATGTATAAGAATAAAGCAATATGTATGTGAAGGTATTTTGTGTAAGTGTATATTTTATTCACAAATAAAATAAAAATAATTAAAAGAAAGTTAATTTTTGAATATTTTCATGTTTAGGGCAAAAACCCTAATTTTGCTAAATAAAAGGTATTAATTATTTATTATGTATTATATACAATATTTATTAATTATATACAAAAAATAAATAAAAGAGAAGTATATTTGTCAAAAAGGTATTTTTAATGTTAAATATTAATAAAAATAAAAATGTATATTTTTGTATTTTTATCCTAAATATCCTAATAAATATGTAAATATTTATATTATATGTTAAGTATATTAAATATGTACAAAAATAAAATATTTAATATTTTCAAAAAAAAGAGTATATTTTCATAAAATGTTTTCAAAGGATAAAATAAAATGAAAATTAGAAAATAAAATGTATTGGTATTAATTTTAGTATTTTTAAATAAAAGATATTATGTATTTATTTACATATATAACTAAATGAATCAAATAAATATCAAATAAAAAGCAAAAAAAAGTGAGAAAAATATTTTTAATGTTTTTTCATGTTTAAATAAAAATATAGAAACAAAATCAAAAGGAAAAAATAAAAAAAGACAAATATATCTCAAAATGGGCCAGGGGGGTACATGTGAAATGCAGTGGTGCAAAAAGGAAACAGAATCAGGCCCAGCCCAATACCTATGTTCTTCAACCTCCAGCAAGCTTGTCTAAAAAACGCGCGTTTTTCACACTGATTCAAACATCCTGATTATTGGACTTTTAAGCAAAACTCATAACATCAAAAATGTAGGGTATTAAGAGACGAATCCAGACATATAAAGAACTTGACTTAACTCTAAGAAATGAAAGAGAATTTCTTCATCCCTAATTCCTGACCTAAGTTTTTGTCAATGTTCAGGTCTTAAATTCTCTCAGCATATGCAATATAAATGGAAAGTGAGGATATGGATGGCTTCAGGGACATGAACATGACATTTTTCATTCATAAATCTAAACCTAACTCTTCCTAGATTGAGAGATAGAAGTCCATGAACTTACCTGTTCAGCTTGGATCGTATCTGACAATGGAGGTACTTTCAAGGCAAGGTGAAGACTTGTACAGCTTACTTGAAGTCCAGAGATGCTATTCCAATGCTTGGTATGCTTTGGAACTTGCTATATCAAGCTACAGAAGTTCACCTACAAAACAGAAAAAGTGAAAATGGTGAAGTTGGTTGGAGGTGTTACAGGTCGTGTCCAATGCTTGGGATAGCTTCAGTGGGTGATGAGGAATGTGTTTGCAAAGGTTTCAGCCAAAACGCACGAGTGGAAATGTTTGTGGAAGTCAAGTTGCAGGGATGCCCTGTTTTTGTGCAGTACAATGGTGTTTTGTGGTTTAGGGAGGTATGAAGGGTAGTTAGCTCGTGCCTTAGCTCAGTTATGATATTTGGAATGTGTACAACAAGTTTGTCTAAGCTTGTGTTGGCAGAAATGTGTGTTGGATATCAATATGCCAAGTTTCTTCTAATGTAAGTCAAAAATGCCAAGTGCTGTTACAGGCTCCTCTAGGCCCCTCAAATGTGCTGCAAAGCTTTGTCTTGATCAGTGGGATATGTCCATTAGCTTGTGCCTAGAAGATATGCATTGTACCTCTTGATTTGCAAACTTGACATAAAGCCATACTTTTCAAAAATGGATAAAGTGCTTTTTCTAATTAAGGACTAATCCTTCATGTAATGACCAAACTGATAGAACAACATCTTGGCACAATGGATTAGCATTTAATTTTGGAGTGTAAATGAGATTAGAGGCCTTTAATGTAGCTTGCATATGCTGAGTTTGAAAATGCACAAGTTATGAACATGCCTTTGGCCATGAATCAAAGTGACTTTTGCTCATATTGCCAAATTCGATTCTCCCTAACCACAAGGTTGTTTGATGAGTTCTTGGACATTTTGGAAAGCTTTGAATGTTTACTACAATCCATCTTTGTAATGCAAATTGAAATTCCAAGTGGATGCATGTGAAAAGTGGCCATGAAGTTAGGCAAAAATCCTGCCTAGAATAGGTCAAAATTTTTCTAAGTTAAGAATGTTTTGCACCCTTGTTCCAAAAATCATAACTTGAGCTACAGCTTCTTTTGAGAAAACTTTGTGAATAAAAGTTGTATATTTTTCAATGGGCTACAACTTTCATGTTTTGAGTTTTCCTTGAATCCAAATGCATCTTGATGAAAAAATGGGACAAAGTTAGGAAAAAATTAGGGATTTTCATAACTTAGAAACATTCTAAGTTATGAAAATTCTTCATTTTAAACCCTAATTTGCAATTTTGGGTTTCTTGATGAACAAGTTTCATAATTTGGCATGTTTTGATGAAAAATGAATCTTGACACTTGATTTTGACCAAAAAGTCAAAGTTTGACTTTTCAGTATACAATCAAATTTGACTCAGTTGACTGGAAAATTCATCTGTCAATCTTGTGCATTTGGGATCTTTTGAATTTGTTGAACATGTCAAGACAATACCATTGAGTCCTTGAGTCCATATATGAGCTTGGTTTGCCATTGGTTAGGTCAAACAATCAAAAATTGCCTTTGTGCAGTCAAAACCCTAAAAATGACCATTTTGCCCTTTTGGTGATCTGATCAAATTTCTTGTGGAATTGTGATCCAAACTTGACCAAATGGTTCATATGAGTTCATAATGTTGATGAGGGTCAAATTTCATGAGGTTTGACTGTCAATTGACCACAGTTGACTTTTCCCCCAATACAGCTGATTTCTAGGTCAACTGTCCAATTAACTGGGCAAAGTTTGGAATCAAGACTTGAAACTTGGTATGGATAAAATTGGGAGTCCAATATGAAGCATGAAAGTCATCCTAGGCATTTTAGGTCAAAACATCTTTGTGCAAACTCAAACCCTAATTTGGGTCAACAGTGCAAGGAGGAGTCTTGAGCAGAGTAAACCCTAACTTGACCTTGAGCTCCAAGGGTCTTGTGGTGAGAAAATGTTGAGGAAATGGGAGGGAAAATTTTGGGGTACAACAACGCCATTCTGATACTCATTCATATTTCAACTTTTGATACAGTACGGATACGCTCCAGATACAGATGTCATTCTGATACTCATTCAAGTTCATAATACAGTTCAGATACACTTCAGATACAGACGCTATTCTGATACTCATTCAGATTTCAGCTTTCGGTTGCAGTTCAGATATGCTCCAGATACGGATACCATTCTGATACTTATTCAGATTTCGAGTTCAGATACAACTCAGATACGTTCCAGACGCGGATACCATTCTGATACTTATTCTTTCAACTTACAACTTACAATTCAACAAACATTCTTGATGGAATCAACAAGCCCAACTCCAACAAGACTTTATCACTTATCTAAATGGCATCTTTAAGCCCATTCCCTCAACTACACGTCGCCGAGTGCAAATTTATGGGCACTCTAGTGTCCAATCATCTTTCACCTTCGAGTCACGAATGGCAAAGCTTGCCAATATAACTCTTCAGGTTTAAGAAGATTAAACAGGGGCAACTGTTGTACCCCAAAATTTTCCCTCTCATATATCAAGATTTTTCTCACAAGGTTTCTTTGACTCAAGACTGGATTAGGGTTTGGTCAGCTCAAGGCATATCTTCTTGCACTGATAACCCAAAATTAAGGTTTGAGTTTGCACAAGGATTTTTGGACTATCAATTCTTCATGTGACTTTCAAACATCATTATGGATCCCTAATATTGCTCATGACAAGTTTCAAGCCTTGGACCATATTTTTGATCAGTCAATTTGACAGTTGACCTAAAAATCAATTGTATTGGGGAAAAAGTCAACCATGGCCAATTTACAGTAAAACTTCATAATTTTTTATCAACATCAACATTTTAAACTCACATGTATCATTTGGTCAAGTTTGGATCACAATTCCTCAAGAAATTTGATCAAATCATCAAAAGGGCAAAATGGTCAAAACTAGGGTTTTGACTGAGGAAGGGAAATTTCTAATTTTTAACCTAGCAAATGACCAATTGAGTTCAAGCATGATTTCAAGGATTCAATGGCATCATCTTGACTTAATTACATGGCTCAAAACATCTCAAATTCATTGGATTGACAAATGAAATTTGCAGTCAACTGATCAAAAGTCAACTGTACACTAAAAAGTCAAAATTTGACTTTTTGGTAAAAATCAAGTACCAAGGGTCATAATTCATCAAAACATTTCCAAATGTGAAACTTGTTCACCAAGAAAACCAAATTTGAAAACTAGGGTTTGAATTTGAAAATTTTCATAACTTAGAAATTTTCTAAGTATGAAAATCTTCTTATTTTTTCTCAACTTTATGCCACTTTTACACCATGATGCATAATGATTCAAGGAAAGTTCCCAACATGAAAGTTATAGATCCCCATGAAATCTACAACTTTTCTTCACAAACTTTTCCCTAAATATGCTTGGATCTCAAGATATAAATTTGTGAATACATGGTCATAAACTTGTTAACTTAGTGAAATTTTGCCCAAATTTAGGCAGGTTTTGGACCCAACTTCATGACCATTTTTCACCTAGTTCCAAGAGGTATCTCAAAATGAATTTCAAGGATGAATTATAGAGCACATTTCAAGCTTTCCAAAATGTCGTAGAAATCTTAAAGATCATTTTTGAGTAGGGAGAATCGAAGAGAGGAAGTTGGCATTTTCTCACTTTTTGTTCAAGCCATTTCATGAAGAACCAAGTTGCAAATCAATCCTATGTTGGCTATTTCATACTGTACAGGTCCTAGACTTTTTCAACACTCCTTAATTAAATGCTTACTCAGTTGAAAAAGCCTCTATCCATGCTTTTGAATCTTTACCCAACTTGTAATTCCATTTATGGCAAAAAGGTTCCATTGCCATTTTGAAAAAGAGTAACTTTTACAAACTTTGTAATCTTGAGCATTGGACCTGTCCCCTTGGTTCATACAAATCTCATAGGTCTCAAGCAAGTTGTACAAACTCATACCAACCATAAGAAAGCTGGTACAAGCATGTGAAGCTTTGGTCTTGTCACTTTGCTTCATGTACAAGAAAGTTGGCAAAAAGGCTAGCATTTGCAGATCTGTTGGGAAGCTGACCTAAGATCATTTCAATACTAATATATAAACCATATACAACACAATGGACACTTGGCAAGGACCTGAAACACTCCCAACAAGCAAAACACCAAAACCTGTCCAAAAACTGCAGATTCTGCACAAGCATCCCCACCTTCCATTTGGCTCGTGCGTTTTGTGTTTAGATCATTCCAACACCTTACATACTTGATATCAAGCCCATCCAAATCATCATCCCTGTTCTGTAATCCCTTTTCCACCATCTGCCATTGTTGAGTTCTGAGTTTGCAGTTTGACTTGTCCAAAGAGTTCCAGCCACTTTCAGAGTAAGGCAAGGGTTGGAATAGATTCAGGGAAGCTCAAGCAAGCATCAGGCCTCCAATAAGTCACTCCATTTCCATACACGATTCCAGCTGAAGAAGGTAAACTTTCAAACTCTATCTCTTTGTACAGGCAACCATAGGCCACGATTTGTGAATAAAAAATGTAGTCCTCATCATAACGAAGCTATACATACCATTATCTTGCATTAATTTTACTTGTGCTGAGAGAATTTGGAATTTGAAATCTCTGAAAATATTAGGTTAGAATTTAGGGCTCTTAAAATTCTCATTGATCTTTAGTAGTTAGATTACATAACTTATATGGTTGGAATCGTGAGTTCAAGTACTACATTTTTCATGTTGTAAGTTTTTATTTTCATGGAAGTTTGAGGAAGTTACAGGGTATCCGACCAAGGCTTGAGGAAGAAGATGAAACAGGGCAAAGGCGCGTTTTGTAATATGTTATTTTCGTTTCAATAAAGATAACAGATGTATGGCTACCCCAGTGGCAAAGCAGCGCGTTGGTGAGACCCATGTCCTGGGTTCGAACCTGTGCGCTACTTTTATTATTTTTCACTCTTTTTATTTTCCATTTTCTACACTTTTGTAGGTTGGGCTAATCTTTTGGGCCAAAGTTTTTTTTGCTAATATCATCACCACTGATCTGTTGCATCACCCCCTGCTAACTCTTTTCATATTTTATTTTTTTTACTTGTTTTATTTTCCATTTAATATTTTAAATATTTTCTATAATATATAAAAAATTCCAAAAAATATAAATTAATAATATAACACCTTTATTTTATTTTTATCTTATTTCTCACATAAAATATATTTTATTTTAATAGGATATAATTCTTTTTTTGATAAACTTGTAAATATAATTAAATATATTTAGTTTAATTTATTTTGCATTTCATACTTATAAATACCTATTTTTGCATATATATAATTTTAATATTTATATACCATATTATTTATTATTTTTAATACAAGAAAATGCACAAAATAATACATATAAAAACTTTATTTTCTTTTAAATAAAATTAGGGTTAAACCCCTTTCAAAAAAATTAAATCTTTTTCCTTATATTTTTAGGTTTAGATTAAATATTCTTTTACATAAAAATAAGACATCAAAAAATCTCTTTACATGTACATTACATTGCATTACATTTTAAATATTGTTTTGTATTTATCTTAAATTCGTACAAATTCTATTTGGTTGTAATAATGTATTTAGCTTTATATTTGTGCAAATCCCCATTCAAACTTGTATTCTCCCCTCCCATAAAATTGTTGTAATAGCTTAGTATATTTATATTACGCAATTTATCGCTTTATATGCCATGATTAGTAATTAGGGTTTGCATGACAAGAACAAAACAAAGCAAAACATAACACTCTAAATACAAGACAAAATCAAAAGCATGAAAATAATACACTTGCACACAAGCACCTTTAGGGTTTCCCCACTTGGTTGCCTAAAACAAAAATGGCCATATTACGCATGCGAAGTATCTTGGAAAAACAAAACAAATATAAGATCATAGTCCCTCGATGACGCGATTCAAAATTTTCCTTACAAAATGATCTTGGTCCCTCAAAAATGCTAAGATACTTCACAAACATTGCTAATCATGGTTATACGATGGCCCACGCCCGTCCTGTTTACATCCAAAGATAGGGTTGCTTACCAAATCAATGGTAAGACAACAATGTCAAAGGAATAGAAAATACACAAGAAAGACATTTGAGTAGGTAGATAGCTTCTAGTTACTTGCTCCATTTCAAACAAACAATCCTTGCTATTTTCAAAACAAACACACACATTTCAAAACATCTTACAAAATCTTGAAAACATCTTCAAAAAGACAAACATCTTTGTATACATTCTTACGAACGAGAATCAATACAAAGATTGCCTAAACGAGTGGCCTCTTTTACAAAATACTTTCAAAACTACACCAAGCACAATTTCAAACAAACAAAAGCAAGTGATCTAAGCAAGTAACTAAGAGCCCGTGGAAAACCATGGATGAAAAGGGTGCTAATACCTTCCCTTTTCATAATCTACTCCCCAAACTCAAGAAACAATATCAAAGGTATTTCCTGTGCCTTTTCACCTTTCCTTTTGGATAAAAGAAAAAGCGGTGGCGACTCTTGCTAACCGCAACATTTGCAATAAAACGAAAATCCTCAAGTCAGTTTTCCCACCGCATCACATCACTGATGACTGAAATTAGGGTTTGAGATTGCACAAGGATAATTGAACTTTTAATGCCTCATATGAATTTCATGGATCATTATGGACCCTCAAGGTTTCTCATGTCAAGTTTCAAGTCTTGGATCACATTTTTGCTCAGTCAATTGACCAGTTGACCTAAAAATCAATTGTATTGGGGAAAAAGTCATCTGTGCCCAATTTACAGTCAAGATTCATAATTTTTTATCCATATCAACATTATAAACTCATATGTATCATTTGATCAAGTTTGGACCACAATTCCCCAAGAAATTTGATCAGATCATCAAAAGGGCAAAATGGTCAAAATTAGGGTTTTGACTGAGAAAGGGCAATTTCTGATTTTTGACCTAGAAATTGGTTAATTGGTTTGAAATATGATCTCAAGAGTTCAATTGCATCATTTTGACCTAATGGCATTACTCAAAACATCCCTCAAGATCAATTGATTGATAGTTGATTTTTAGTCAACTGATCAAAAGTCAACCATACACTGAAAAGTCAAACTTTGACTTTTTGGTCAAAATCAAGTGTCAAAGGTCACAATTCATCAAAACATGTCAAAATATGAAATTTGTTCATCAAGAAATCAAAAATTCAAGATTTCATTTTGAAAAGTCAAAGTTTCCAAACTTAGAAATTTTTCTAAGTGTTGGAAACTTTATATTTTTTCATAACTTTGAGCCAATTTTTCACCATGATGCAAGATGATTCAAAAGAAACTTTAAACATGAAAGTTGTAGATCTCCATGAGATATAAAAAATTTATTTTACACAACCTCTCCTAGAAATTCTTGGATCTCAAGTTATTAATCCATGAAGTCATGGTCATGAAACTAAACACTTAGTGAAAATTTTGCCCTAGTTTAGGCAGGATTTTGACCTAACTTCATGGAAATTTTTCATATAGTTCCAAGGGGAATTTTCAAAAGTGATTCAAAGAGGGGTTGTAGAGAACATTACAAGCTTTCCAAAATGTCAAAGAACCCCTTGAGATCATTCTTGAGCAAGGAGAATCGAAGAGAGGAAGTTAAGGTTTCAAACTAAAATTATAGGTCATTTTGTGATGAACAAGAATTAAAATCTCAAGCCTATGCTGCACAATCTTGCTTTGTAGGCCTATAAACCTCAAGATCTCTCCCTAATCAAAAGATTACACTTGCTTTTGAGCTATTATCCATTTAATTCAAGCTTTATCCAAGATAATTTTCCATTTATGGGACAAAGTTACCATTGCTATTTTGATAAAGCATTGCTTTTGCAAATGTCAACTCTCCTTGAGCTCCTAACTTGTTGCCTCTGTCCACACTCAAGATAAATGTTTAGAAGATAACATGTTTAAAGTTCCTAACCACTCTATATGCTTGTACTTTCTACCTTGAAACTACATTTCTCACTTTTCTTCAAAATCAAGCAACTTAGCCATAACCCTATAACTCAGAAATCCCTTGGGCAAAACATCTCTAACCTTTTGCTTATAGATACACAAGTTGTTTGCAAGAAAACAGACGCATACACAAGCCCTAAAACATACAAGAACTTAGAATTGAATCAAAAATCTCCATTGTTGCACATTCTGACCAAAAACTTGAAACTCATATCTCCCTCGTGCGTTTTCAAGCCTTTTGGTTCCTAAAGCTTCTAAGCATAAAAAACAACTAATCCCTGTTACACAACTATAACTCCATTTCCATCTTCCTCCATATCCAAAAACAGAGCACTGCAGATTGACTTCTCCAAGCCATTTCAGCCACGCTCAACTCAAGCTAACCATTGCATTAGCTTCCTGGGAACTTGAGGAAGCTAACCTGATCATTGCAGCACCTTGAATCAAGCTCATTTGCATTTCATAATTTCCATTTTGAGGTATTTTTCTTGAACTTCTATCTCGTTACGTAGGCATTGTTAGGCTTGCATTTATGAAGATAAAATATAGACATCATTGCCCAGAAGCTGTACATGTCCATAGATTTTATTTATATTGATTGAGCTAGGAGAATTTTAGGATTGAACCTCTGCAAATAATTAGGTCAGAATTTGGTACTTTCAAAAATTCTCATTCATCTTTGGTTTATAGTTTATGATATTTATATGGTTGGATTCATATGAAAAAATGTAGCAACTTTCATGTTTGCATTATCCATTTTTGTTGAGAAATGAATGAGATACTGGTGGTCTGGCTGGAGGTTGAAGATGAAGTGTATTCATGACTCATTTTGTATTAAATATTTATCATTTCAGTTAAGTTAACAAATGTATAGCCATCCAAGTGGTAAGGCAACGCACTGGTAACCAAGAGGTCGTGGGTTCAACACCCAGCGCGCGATGCCTTTTGCATTTTTATCACATTTTTTTGACATTTTTTGTTACAGGAAACGCTTGGGCCTTCCCCTCCTTGGATTTGTATTTTTTACTCAATCTGACCCCCTGATTGCCATAACAACATAGTCCACTTCATATTTTTATTTATTTTTCCTGACCAAAGAAATCATGTTGGGCCCAAACTAAAAAACCAAAACTGTTCTACTTCCATACACCTTAAATAGATTTCACACCCTCTTGACTTTTATTTTATTTTATTTTCTTTATTATTTTTATTACTATTATTATTATTATTAATAAAAATCCAAAAATATTTATATTTTATTATTTATATTTATTTAGTTTATTTTTCTTCATAAAAACAAAAGAAGAAAAACATTTCTTTTAATAAATTAATTTACTTTTTTATATATACTTAGATAATTAGTCTTAATTATTATCATATTATTTTCTTGTAAACTAAAATCGATTTAGAACTTAGGACTTTTATTTTATTTACCAGTTTAATTAAATTCACAAAAACCCTAAAAAACTTGTTTTCTTTAAATTAATTAATTTTACTAACTTAATCTTAATTTTCTTATTTTTAGTTAATTATTTTATTTTATTTAATTAGGTCAAAAAAACCCTTTTCATGAAAACCAAACAAAAATCACATTTCATTTTGCATTTACATTCTTGCATTTATATTTATTCATTTTTGTACATTTATTCAAATTAAATATGGTTGTAATAATTATTTAGATTTAATTTCTTGCAATTCCCATTTGTAAATTTGTACACCCCCTCCCCTAAATGATGTAATAGCTTAGTATTTTTATTTTCCAAAATTTAAATGTTTTATATACAAATGCTAGTAATTAGGGTTTGTATGGAAAGATTAAAATCAATGCTTAGAAAACCCTAATTCAAAAACAAATCAAGCATGTAAATCAATACACTTGCACACTTACACCCTTAGGGTAAACCCATTTTGTTGCCTTACAAAAATGATCATATTATGTATGTGAGGTATCTTAGCAAAAACAAACAAAATACAAGATCATAGTCCCTCGATGACGCTATCAAAGTTGCCTTTCAAAAATGATCTTAGTCCCTAAAGATTTTGCTAAGATATCTTACAACATTGCTAATCATGGTTATACGATGACCCTTGCCCGTCTCTTTTACATCCAAAGATTGGGTTACTTATCAAATCAATGGTAAGATAACAATGTCAAAGGAAAGAGGAAATAAACATGAAAGACTTTTGAGTAGGTAGAATGTTCCTAGTTGCTTGCTCAATTTCAAAACAAAAACATCCTTGCTATTTTCAAAACAAACACCAACACTTTCAAAAAAATATCTTTCAAACTTGAAAATATTTTCAAAAGAATTAATACTTTTTATACATTCTTACGAACGCAAATCATTACAAAGTTTTCCTAAACGATGGCACCTTTTCAAAATACTTTCAAAAATCACACAAAGGATATTTTCAAACAAAAGCAAGTGATCTAGCAAGTAACTAAGATCCCATGGAAAACCATGGATGAAAAGGGTGCTAATACCTTCCCTTTTCATAATCTACCCCTCGAACTCAAGAAAATATCTCAAAGGTCTTTCATGTTCTTTTTAGCCTTTCCTTTTGGATAAAAGAAAAGTCGGTGGCGACTCTTGCTAACCGCAACATTTGCGATCAAACGTAAAATAATCAAGTCAGTTCTCCCACCGCGTTATAGAAATGGCGACTCTGCTGGGGATTATTTTAAAAGTGGGGTTACCTTAGGGCTAGATCACATTTATTTGCTTTCATTGTTTGATTTGTTTGCTTTACATTTTGGTTCTTTGTTTGGGTTTAAATCCTCTACCCGGATTTGGGATACCTTATAGGTAAGTAGAAATACGTTGTGGAAACTGTGCGGGGTATACTGGCATGGTCTAAGCAATAGCTATGTTAGTGTGACATATTTGTGGGTACCAGTAGCCCTTGAGTAGTCAAGGAGAACACGGGGCCGCTGAGTGATGTAATGAAGCACTAACTAACTTCTAGAACCTTTAATTGACCAACTTGACCATTAGGACGTAGTGAGATGACCGGCTTTGGTGCATCCAAAGTTGGTAGATACTAGATGCTACACTCATTATGGTTTGGTTTTCTGGGATGTTTCAGTCTCTACTAAAGAGGCTTGCTCTGAAACAATGCCCGAGAAAACAAACCAGTGATATTGAGATCCCTTAGAACCCAATTACTATTGTTAGGACAGGTTTGAGCCGACTGAACTTCAAGAGGGTACTTACCTATGAGACTCCATGCAAGCCTAAACCTAAGGACTTGTTTATTTTTGTTTTTATATATTTACTTGTACATAACATCATAAACATCATAACATCATACTCATACTCACTAACCATTTCAAGGATTTTAGGGATTTATCTTTGTTCTGTTTTGTAGGACATGGATTCTATTCGCAGGAAAACCATTCAAGTCAATATTTTAAGGATCCCTCCTCAACTTAAAGAGTTAGCATCAAGGGTTCCTGAAAATTTTCCATTTACCGAAAGACATGGTCGCCTCCTAAACTTGGTTACCTCCAACACTGATGAGGACATGGTGAAGGTACTCTTCCAGTTCTTTGATCCTCTACACCATTGCTTCACATTTCCTGATTATCAACTTGTGCCAAATTTGGAAGAATTCTCCAAACTCTTGAGGATTCCCATTCTCAATCAACTACCCTTCAACGGTATAGAAAGAGATCCAAAACCAAAAGAGATTGCTCAAGCCCTACACTTGCAATCATCTGATGTTACAACTAATTGGGAAACAAGGAGTGGTGCCAAAGGTTTCTTAGCCAAATTCTTGTTTAAGAAAGATCAAAATTGTTGGAACTCTTTGGACTTGCAAGCTTTTGAGGAAATTGTGGCTCTCCTCATCTATGGGATGGTTTTGTTCCCAAATCATGAACAACTCATAGATGTAAACACCATCAAAATCTTCATGTCCCGCAACCCGGTGCCTACTTTGTTAGGAGACATTCTACATTCTTTTCACACTCGCACTATGAGGAAAAGGGGTATTCTCATGTGTTGTACGCCTCTCTTGGCAAGATGGTTTATTTTGCATCTTCCCCAATCTGTATTGAAGAACGAGCAAGGTTCAAGGTGGTCACATAGGTTGATGACGCTCAAACATTCAGACATTCATTGGTGTTCTCGATCTATAGAGAATGTCACTATCGTCGACCGTTATGAAGAATTCCCTAATGTCCCATTACTTGGAATTAGAGGAGGTATCACCTACAACCCCTGTTTAGCCTTAAGATAGTTTGGTTACGCCCGAAGGGATGGCCCACATGAGATGCTCATTTAAGGTTTGGTATTTGATTACGAGAATGACGACCAAGGTTACCGCCATAGGTTTATCCGAGCTTGGAGGATGTTGAACAAGGTAGATAGCAAGACATTGGGGGACAAGAACTCCATCCCTATTGAGCCTTACCAAAAATGGGTACGAGCTCGTGCTCAAAGTCTTATGATGCCTTACCCCTCCATTCTCCCGGTTATTATAGAGCCTGTTGTGGAAGGAGATTTCCCATACACTATCCTTCATCCTGACATACCCACCTCTCTTGAAGACTTGCAAAGGGATTAGATACAACTTAAAGGGGAGCCAGACACCTTCGAGGCCCAATTCTACGCCCGTGAGAAGAAGGTTCTGGAACTCACCAAGCAACTTCATGAGGAGCGGAGTCTGAACGCATACATCGCACCAAAGAGGATGCATATAACTTTTTTATCTTAGAGTTTTTGTATTTCTTTGTAAGCCCAAAGAGGCATGATGTACTCAATTTTTGATTTATTAATATGACGTGTGTTCCTTTTTTGTATAAAACAAATTTAAATATCTAATTTCCTTGAAATCATTGCATATGCATCTCCATTCATCATAACATAAGCAGGTTTCTTAGAACAAGTCTCCTTACCTTTCTAATATTTATTTCAGTAAGATGGATCTTGAGCAGACACTAAAAGATCTCCAGGCGCAGAATGCTCAGTTTTAACAAATGTTCTTGACTCTAGCCAAAGGACAAGAGGATTTGAAAACTTTGTTGGTCGAAGAAAAGAAGAAGTAAGCAAAGAAAGCAACCGGTGTTCTGAATCTAGGAAGAAGGTTCCCAGGGCCAGCCAGACAAACCCTAGACTTCGTAACATCATATGGTGAAAAGGATAATCAAGAAGGGAAAGTCAAGGAAGTGATTGCCCATCTAGAATCTGAAGAAGAAGATTACTCTGAAGAGCAGTATCCTCCAGCCGACGACAAATACAAACATCTGGAAGAGCGTCTAAGTGCAATGGAGATTCAGAAAGTGCCTGGGCTGGACTTTTAGGAGCTAGGTTTGGTGTATGGGATTGTTATTCCACCAAAATTCAAAGCGCCAGTGTTTGCTAAGTACGACAGGGTTTCGTGTCCCAAGATGCACCTCCGATCTTATGTGAGGAAGATACAATCTCACTCTGCTGACATAGATTTATGGGTCCATTCTTTCAGGATTGTCTATCTGAGACTCAGCTAGATTGGTTCTATCAACTGGAAAGGGCCAATATCCATAATTGGGAAGACCTTGCCACTGATTTTTATAAACAGTATCAATACAACACAGACCTTGCCTCTACCCGTACTCAACTTCAGAGTATGGCTATGGTTTTAAGTGAATGTTTCAAAGACTACACTCAGAAATGGAGGGACTTAGCAGGAAGAGTCCAACCTCCCCTTTCTGACAAAGAACTAGTAGACATGTTTTTGGATACCCTTCCCGGTCCTTTCTCCAATCATCTAATTGGAAGCTCCTCAAAAAGCTTCACTGAATTAATCTTGATCGGAGAAAGAGTGGATGCTGGGATTAAGAGTGGAAAGATCCAAAAAGACGCATCCTCTAGTGTCGTGAGAAAACCATTTATTGGGAAAAAAAGTTAGTGATGTGTATCCTCAAAGGAATCAGGATAGAACTGAACACCCTCCAATGGTGGGGGCTGTCATGATCCCTAAGCCTGCACATATTGAACAAAGGAGCAACCATCTTAGAACAGAAAGACCGGTAAGACAATTTAACCAGATAAATATGACACTGTCTCAGGTCCTGCCATATTTATTAAGATCTAATCTGGTAACTTTGAAGGAAGCCTCGAAGAATCCCAACACCGCCTCTCCTCATTACCATCCCAATGCTCGATGTTCTTACCATTCAGAAAGTCCAGGCCATGATACCAACAACTGTTGGGCTTTGAAAAACAAGGTGCAAGACCTTCTTAAAGAAAAATAAATTGAATTTGATGCTCCTGAGATCCTGTTGTACCCCAAAATTTGCCCTCCCATATTCTTCAAGAAATTGCCAAGTCATGCTTCAAAATTCCCCAAGGGTTGCACAATGTAAGAGCCTCCTAAACAGTCAAAATTAGGGTTTTGGTTCTGACAAAGAAAATGAAGTTTCCAAGGGTCCAATCAAGTCACACATGCCTATAAACATGGTCAAGCATCCTCATACCAAGTTTCAAGACTTTCAGCACAAAACTGCACAGTCAAAAACCCTAATTGCACTACAGTCAACTGTAGGGGCAAAATGGTCATTTGACAGTCAAAAGTTCAAATTTTTGGTCAACATCTCATTTTGAAGCCACAAACATCATTTGATCAATGCTTGATCATGATTCTCAAAGCTTGGCTCAAAAATCATCAAGATGCAAAAGTTTCCTTATTTGGACAGTTGAAAAAGTCAACTGTAAATTGACCAGGGCATAACTTTCACATGGATTATCATAAAAATTCCATCAAAAGCTCATTTTGAAGAGAAAGACATTTCCAACAACTCCTCTTCACACTTAAAGTCCAAGAAATGCTCTCACAAAAAGTTATCAATTTCAACATTATAGGTCATTTTCAAAAGTCAACAAAAAAGGACTTTAAGTCAAAGGCCATAACTTGAGATTGGTAAATCAAAATGACATGGGACCAAAGGCATTGGTTAGAGGACTCAAAGACCTTTCCAAAATGTCCAAGAACATGAGCAAAGCTTAAAAATTGAGCAAGTTATGCTTTGTGGAAGTTGGGAAATTTTTGGATATTTTGAAAAGTCAACATTGATTCAAATGACCTAAAATTGCTAATGGGCTTCTTTTTCTTCCACAATTCATTATTCAAGGCATGTGCACGACCATTTGGCCCAAAGGGAAGTTTTCTTCATTTTTTATTTATTTATTTGGATTTTTATTATTAATAATTCATTTAAATTAATTAAAATACATGAAAAATATAAAACCTAATGTTTCAAATCTTTTTATGCAGATAATATCTCCAATATTTCGTGCAAATCAAATTAGGGAAGAATTAGGATGATTGGATATGATTGAGAGCTAAAAAGCATGAAAAAAGATTGAAAAAATTATGGTTTGCAAATCAAATATTTTTCACATCAATGCATGGATTTTGATCAAGTTTCTTAACCTAAAACACTCACCCATAAGTACAGAACGAAACCCTCGTGCCCATAACCAAGAAGCTGCGCCATATCAAAAGAACAAAACTTGAACTTTTGCCTAAAAAACTCAAATCTGAGAACACACTTGCAGGTCGATTCAAGCCAAGAAGTTCATTCCATTGCATCCCTGGGACATCAAGCAACGTACCTGGATCAAGAACACCAACTCTAACGCCCTAAATCATTGTACAGAATCAAATTTTTTTTCATATAAATGCATATTCGTATTCTGAGTTCTAGGCATTTTCATGGCATTTTGTTTGTGTATTCATACTAATTGATGTGTTCTGAAGCTAACCACCTAATTCAATTGTGTTTTTGTGTATTATATGCAATTCTACCATTGATACAGATTAGGGTTCTTGGAGGTCCAAATTGGGCGTTTCGTAATATGGTAAAATTAAGACACCTGAATACCACCATTAAAACTAGCAGGCTTGGACGATTTAGAATCCACCCTCGCGCCTAATTTATATGGCCGGACGGCCTATTCGCTATTTTTTGTAAAGGTACTTTTTGGAACGGTTCAAAACCGTTGCCAATGTTTTCGTATTTTCAGGAAATAAACAAGACCAGGAGGAAGATGATGATGTGTAGAGAGATGGTTGGCCCGTTTAAAAATTCGCGCGCAGAAAGCACTAACGCATTATTTTATCTTATAATATTTGTTTGTCGTTTGATATACAGAAAGCGCGTTTGGTTCGTTTGGCAAGGCATAACATTGGTATTCATCAAGACCTGGGTTCGAGCCCCAGGTCCTCACCCTTTCCATATTATTTTACAATTAACGTTCCTATGCAATTTCAGCTTCAAGGACCACCGTGCGTCCACAATTTCTGGCGTGCCACTTGGCCAATAATGCCAATCCAAGGGACCAGATCTGATGGACACCATAGGCACTAGTCAACGGAGCTACATGCTAGCCATGAAAGTCAATCAGGCCATGAATTTAAATGGGCCAGAAATGCTAATAAACCCTCCACATTAGGGGCAGACCCCCTAGGTTTGCAATGTTCTTCTCACTATTTTTTTTATTTTATTCAATTTGTTTTCTTTTATTTATTAATTCCTCTTAATTTAATTATTTTTTTTTATTATATAAAAACACAAAAACAATAAAAAATCAGAAAAGAGACAAAAATTAATATTTTTATTTAATGTTATATTTTTTGTAAATAAAGCCTTATTAATTAATTAGTTTTAATTTAGGAATAAAATCTTAATATTTTCTTAATTAATTTAAAATTGGTAGAATTAGTTTTAATTAATTTTTATCCTTCTTTTTTTCTTTTCTTTTCACTAGTAATTAAATATTTATTTTTATGAATTAAATCACATTAATTGATTAGGGTTAATTTTAGGTTAAACTTTAATATGTTTTCATAATAAAATAAAAATTGTAGAATTAGGTTTAATTGCATTAAATTCTCCTAAATACCAAAAAATACCAAAAACAATCTCTTTTCATTTTAATTTTATTAATTTAATAATCGTTTAATTTAATTTAATTAAAAAGGGTCCAACGCCCTCGTTTCAATTTAAAATCTCAATGCGCGTGATTATTTCCTTTTTTCTTTTAATATTTATGTATCTCTCCCAAGGCCATGTAATATTTATCTTTCGCATTTTTTAATTCTTTATTTTCTGTCAAATCGGGTTCTGGAAATTTTGGCGATGTGGACCCGCGCCTTTTGTAATAGCTTAGAATCTTTACCTTTTCCGCACTCTTTTAACTGTGAATAAATGCATGCAAGAATGAATGGACAACAATAAAAACAAACGCTAGATCACCTATACTATGACAAGATAAATGAACATGACACACAAATCACACACCACCCCTAGGGTACGCCTCACTGTTGCCTTGCCTCGAAAGGCGATCGTCGAGTAGAAGACGTCTTAGTAAGTCCTCATGATCCGGAAACCTGGCATGAGGGTAGCTTCTAAGGTGTCTTCCCATTGCTCTGGTGATCACCATGTCCCGAACCTCGAATTGACCCGAACACCTCCAACAGTGGTGCTACCTACCTCTCAATGGTGGGATGGCACTACTTTAAAGGACATTTACACAGACGAATTCCTTAGGGTAGGTAGACGACTCTAGATACTTGCTCTAATTTAAAAACAAATCAAAAATACTTTTCACACGACACCTTTTCAAAAAGCTTTCGAAAGCAATTTTTCAAACACTCTTGAGGACCGATACAAGAGTCGAACTGGAATTTTCAAAGAAACTTTTTTAAAAAACCCACAGTTGAAAAGCAAACAAAACAATTTTTAAAACACAATGAGCAAGTATCTAAGAGCCCATGGATAACCATGGATAGAAAGGGTGCTAACACCTTCCCTTTCTATAACCTACCTCCCGAACCGAGAGCAATCTCTTTAAGGAATTTTTCTGTGCTTTTGTCCTTTCCATTTGGAGAAAATAAAAGACGGTGGCGACTCTTGCTTCCGTGACATTTCGCGAACCAGCGTTAAACAGTCAGTTCCAGATCCACCGATCATAGATCCCAAATGTTATCACCGCTCCTATGCCCAAGCGTGGCCGTGATGTTAACGCTGTTGAAGACGATATGTTTGTTACTGTTGTTGATGAACTTGTTACTCCTCTCTTAACTTTCAAGAGGAACCTGTTGAAGGCCGATTTATTTCTGGGTTATCGCGAAGTCTGTCACCTCTGTTTATCCCTACCAACTGGCTGTCATTTATTGAAAGCAATTGTCCAACGCCTAATGGATCACAAAGAGATTTTGTTTGAAGACATCTTGGCTCTCTTAATCTATGGGTTAGTCTTATTTCCTAATCCTGACAACTTCATCAATGTCACGGCCATAAGGTTCTTTATGTCTCAGAATCCTGTGCCCACTCTCTTGGGTGACATCTTGCAACAACTTCATGCTCGTACTACCCGAAGACGAGGAACCCTATGGTGTTGTATCCCTTTGTTGGTGAGGTGGTTTATTTCGCACCTCCCCAAGTTCGTACTGAAGAATCAAGAAGGAAGAGGTTGGGCTCATAGGTTAATGTCTCTCACCGACAAAGACATCATTTGGACTTGCAGAGGTTTGGATGAGATAGCTGTCATTGATCGATGCGGGGAATACCCTAATGTTCCTCTAATTGGTACCCAAGGAGGAATCTCTTACAAACCATGTCTAGCACTCCGTCAGTTTGGAAGAGCAAGAAGAGCAGGCCCCCATGAGATGTTGGTGCCTCACATCAGTTTTGAGTTTCAGGTGGATAGTGACGAGCTGCGTCGTAGGTTCATCAAGGCTTGGGACAAAGTTCATAAAGCTGACCCACAAGAGTTGGGGCCAAAGACTTCTTTACCTATGGAAGCCTACTACAAATGGGTTCGCATCCGTGCGCAGAAGTTAGGTATGCCGTACGAAGCTGTCAGACCCGTCATTCTTGAGTGTCCTAACAAAGATGGTGTTCCTCCAACTGTCCTTCCTCCTCAGATACCTACTGACTATGAGACATTAAAGAGGTCTTGGTCGCAATTGCAAGAAGAACGGGATTCTTACCGGGAAAAGTTCAACGAGCAGGAATCAAAGATCCAGAAGCTGACAAAGCAGTTGGAGAATGAGAGAGCTCTGAATGCCTACATCCGTACTGAGAAGAGGAGACCATGGGATCAATAAGGAGCTCCGGATGTTCTTTTACAGTTTTATTTCCCTTTTCAGTATTTCCTTTCATGTAACGCCTAAGGGCAACCTGTTGAATAATTTCAGTTTCAAAGTTGAATCTAATGAAGTGTGTTCCTTTTTGTTTACAAAGTTGATTCCCGATTGTCTTTGAAAACATAAATCATACGCATTCCATTCATCATGTGCATAGCAGGTTTTCCTCTTTTCAGGTTGCTTACCGTTCTTCGCTGTTTATTTCAGCATCATGAATCCTGACTCGTCCTCAACTGAGATGTCCATTAAGGCTCTTCAGGCGCAGAATGCGCAATTTCAGGAATTAATCATGGGTCTGGCTCAAGGCCAAGATGAGCTGAAGGCTCTGCTCCTGAAGAAGGAAAAGAAGAAGAAGAGAAGAACTGTTCTGTTCAGCTCGGGCCGAAGGTTTGGCAATACTCTACAGAATGAAGAGGCTGGTTCTTCTATTGGCAAGAGTACTCCTCAAGCGGAAAAAGGTCCTAGTCCGGTAGTCTCCGACAACGAGACTGATTTTGATGAAGAGCAATATCCTCCGACAGAAGACCGTTACAAGCAGTTGGAAGACAGGTTGAATGCTATGGAGATACAACAGGCACCTGGGCTGGATTTTGGAGATCTGGGTTTGTCAACTGGTGTGATTATTCCTCGTAAATTCAAAGCACCATCTTTCACTAAGTACGACGGGGCGTCTTATCCCAAGCTGCATCTCAGGTCCTATGTTCGGAAGATTCAACCGTACTCAGCGGATAAGAATTTGTGGATCCACTTCTTCCAGGAGAGTCTTTCAGGGACTCATCTCGAATGGTTCTATCAGCTGGATGGGACCAAGGTTCGTAACTGGGAGGAGTTGGCTACTGCTTTCTATAAGCAGTATCAATATAATGCCGACCTTGCCCCTACGCGTACCCAACTCCAGGGTATGTCGTTAGGTTCAAGTGAAGGTTTTAAGGAGTACACTCAGAAGTGGAGGGATCTGGCTGGCAGGGTGCAACCTCCGTTGACTGACCGGGAGTTAGTAGACATGTTCTTGGGGACCCTATCTGGGCCATTTTTCAACCATCTTATCGGGAATTCGTCTGCAGGGTTCACTGATCTGATTCTGACTGGAGAGAGAATTGAGGCTGGGTTGAAGTCTGGAAAGATTCCGAAGGGTGCATCGTCTAGTTCGGAGAAGAAACCCTTCAAGAAGGAGGCTAGTGCTGTATATGGCTCCAGCAGACAAGAGAAATCTGAGCGCCGCCAATCTGTCAGTGCGGTAATGATTGCTAAGCCTGCTGCCGCTCCTCGGCCAACCAATCCTCAAAGGGCTGAAAGACCCGGGAGAGAGTTTACCCGTTTGAGCATGACTTTATCGCAGATCTTGCCACAGTTGCTGTCCACCAATCTAGTGACTGTTAGAGAGGCACCCAAAGGTGTAAACACTGCCTCCCCCAAGTACAACTCGAATGCCCGCTGTGCGTACCATTCTGATAGCCCGGGGCATTCCACTGATGACTGTTGGGCATTAAGGAATAAGGTGCAAGACCTTATCGACGCGAAGGAGATACAGTTCGAAGCGCCTGAGAGGCCGAATGTGGTGACTACTCCTATGCCTCAGCATGGGGTAAATGCTGTTGATGAAGAAGTGTACGCTGTTTCTGTGGATGATCTGGCTACTCCTTTAATGACTGTCAAGAAGAACCTGCTGCTGGCCGGTTTATTTCCGGGTTGTAGTGAGGGTTGCCTGTCCTGTGCTGTTTCTCTATCTGGTTGTCCCTTGCTGAAGTTAGGCATCCAAAGCCTAATGGATAGCAAGGAGATTCTGTTTAAGAAGTCTGCTGTTCAGTTGGTTCCGGTAGAAGAAGTTTCTGTGGTTACCATCTTTAATAATCCAATCAAGGCTCTCCCGAAGAAGCCTGTTTAAATCATGACTGTTGCACCTGTGGTTATCACTGTTCCGGGGCCTCTTCCCTATGTATCTGATAAAGCTGTCCCCTGGCATTATGGGGCAGACGTATATGTGAATGGAATTAAACAAGAATTCAACACTGGCGCCAGTATCTGTGACATCACTGGCCCAGCCAAGGTCACCCGCAGTGGCAGGCTCTTCTCGCCTGACATTGCACCGCCCGCTATTCGAAGACCCCTTACAATAACACCTGCAAGTGTACCTGTCCCTGTTACTGACCAAGTTGTTTCCCCTGCTGCCGAGTCATCCAATGCTCGGGGCAAAGGGATTGAAGACGAGCCTGCCCGGATGGAGGCACCGATACCTATAAATGCTGAGGCCTCCCAACAAGAAATGGAGGAAATCTTGAAGATAATAAAGAAGAGCGACTTCAATGTTGTGGAACAGCTGGGGCATACGCCCTCCAAGATCTCCATGCTCTCTCTATTGCTATGCTCCGAGGCCCATGCTAAGGCCTTGATCTCATTTCTCAAGACGGCCCATGTTCCACAGGAGACATCTGCAGTCCAGTTCACTGATTGTGTAGCAAATCTGACAGCGGACAATGGCTTGGGTTTCTCAGATGCTGACCTGACTGCAAAAGGAAGAGACCACAATGATGCTCTGCATGTCTCTATCGAATGCAGGGGCACTACTCTGGCACATGTATTGGTGGATACTGGTTCTTCCTTGAATGTTCTACCAAAGAAGGCTTTAGACCGTTTGGATTGTGAAGGCCTGGAATTAAAACCCAGCAATATCATCGTCAGGGCCTTTGACGGTTCAAAAAGGATGGTTCATGGAGAGGTTGACATTCCTATTCATGTGGGCTCTCGGGTGTTTGATTCTACTTTTTATGTGATGGATATCCGCCCATCGTACTCTTGTCTACTGGGTCGACCTTGGATCCATAAAGCTGGGGCAGTGACCTCTACCTTGCACCAGAAGCTGAAGTACCCCGTCAGAGGGAAGATCGTCACTGTGCAAGGAGAGGAGGAGTATATGGTGAGCCATTTGAATTCCTTCAGATACATTGAGATGGACGGGGAGTTTATTGAAACCCCCTTTCAGCATTTCGAGGAGGTGCTTCCAATTTCAGCAGCAGCAGAAACAGCGGTCGAGGAGAATGTCCTGTTGAAGATGGCTTCCCTGAAGGATGCCCGGGCTGTGGTTCAAAAAGGTGAATGTGCTAACTGGGGCAGGCTTCCCGACTTCACACAGAAAACTGACAAATTTGGACTGGGTTTTACTGCAGAGGGTCAGAAAGCTATGCAGAAGGCGAAGACCAGAAGACCTCATGTGTTCATTACAAATCCAGGAGTGAATGCTGTTGGTGAAAACAATGAAGTGGACGAAGCTGAATTCAATAGCTGGATCTACCCGACAACCGAAGGCGGATTGACCAATTGGATTGTCAAAGACCATACTCCTGTTACTTTTGTTACGCAGTAATAAACTTCTTTGTTTTAATATTTGTAATAAACAATAAATAAACTCTATGGCCCGGTGTCTTACCCGAGGCACCGTGGTTTCATTTGTGAGGGCATATAAATTGTCATTTCATATATCATAAATGAAAATCTTGGACGTTTTCTCGCATTGCAAATCTTATGCTCCTTTTCTGTCTTTCTTTCCTTTACATATATTTCAAAACAACTGTATTTACACACACACTCACTCATACAGGTTTCAATCCACTCTGGATCTCACTGGTAACGACTCTGCTACTGCCAGTTATGACTTCGAAAATCCGATCAACTTAGCCGAAGACGAAGGTGAAGATGATTGCGAAGTGCCTGGAGAGCTTGCAAGACTGTTACTTCAGGAGGAGAGGGAAATCCAACCACACGAAGAGCCAGTGGAAATAATAAACTTGGGTACTGAAGAAGACAGGAAAGAGGTAAAGATTGGTGCCAACCTAGAGCTCAGCGTGAAGCAACGATTGACTAAGATGCTACATGATTATATGGAGATCTTTGCCTGGTCCTACGAAGACATGCCCGGGTTGGACACTGATATTGTGGTCCATCACTTGCCTACTAAGGAAGACTGCCCTCCGGTTAAGCAAAAGGTCCGCCGTATGCGTCCAGAGATGTCTGAGAAGATCAAAGCCGAGGTTATGAAACAGTTTGATGCTGGGTTGCTTGCAGTGACTTCTTACCCTCAGTGGGTTGCTAATGTGGTGCCGGTACCAAAGAAGGACGGTAAGGTCAGAATGTGTGTCGACTACAGGGACCTGAACAGGGCCAGCCCCAAGGATGACTTCCCCTTACCTCACATTGATGTCCTTGTTGACAATACAGCTCAGCACAAGGTATTCTCTTTCATGGATGGCTTTTCAGGTTACAATCAGATCAAGATGGCACCTGAAGACATGGAAAAGACTACATTTGTTACTCAGTGGGGCACCTTCTGCTACAAGGTCATGCCGTTTAGACTGAAGAACACTGGGGCAACCTACCAGCGTGCCATGGTTGCTTTATTTCATGACATGATCCATCATGAGATAGAAGTGTATGTGGACGACATGATCGCAAGGTCCCAGACTGAGGAAGAACACCTTGGTCACCTGCAGAAATTGTTTGACCGGTTGAAACTGTACAAGCTAAGGTTGAACCCGAACAAGTGCACCTTCGGGGTAAGATCTGGGAAGTTGCTAGGCTTCGTTGTAAGTAATAAGGGCATTCAAGTGGATCCTACCAAGGTCAAAGCTATTCAAGAGATGCCAGTTCCTAGGACAGAGAAAGAGGTCAGAGGCTTTTTAGGACGCCTGAATTACATTGCTCGATTCATCTCACACCTAACTGCTACCTGTGAGCCAATCTTCAAGCTGCTGAAGAAAGATCAGGTAGTACGTTGGAATGATGAATGTCAGGCAGCTTTTGAAAGAATCAAAGAGTATCTCCAAGAACCACCCATCCTTATGCCACCGGTTGAAGGGAGACCTCTGATACTATACCTAACAGTGCTTGACAACTCAATGGGGTGCGTGCTGGGGCAGCATGACGAGTCTGGCCGAAAAAAGCATGCCATTTATTACCTTAGCAAAAAGTTTACCGACTGTGAGACCCGATACTCACTGCTTGAGGAAACTTGCTGCGCTTTGGTATGGGCTGCTCGCCGGCTGAGACAATATATGCTGACTCACACTACCTTATTGATCTCAAAGATGGATCCTATAAAGTACATATTCGAAAAGCCTGCTCTGTCTGGGAGAATAGCAAGATGGCAAATGATCTTGACGGAATACGACATTCAGTACACGACCCAGAAAGCCATCAAGGGAAGTGTATTGGCAGACCACTTGGCACATCAGGCAGTAGATGACTATCAGTCAATGAATTTCGAGTTTCCGGATGAAAGCATCATGATAGTAACTGATTGTGAAGTACTTGGACCGGATGAAGGACCTGAGGAAGGATCCCGATGGTCTATGCACTTTGACGGAGCCTCCAACGCTTTGGGAAACGGTATCGCCGCTGTAATTATATCACCTCAAGGCACTCATACTCCACTCACTGCCCGGCTATGTTTCAACTGTACCAACAACATGGCGGAGTATGAGGCGTGCATCATGGGTCTTCAAGCTGCGATCGACCTAAGGATCAAGTTTCTAAGTGTCTTCGGAGATTCCGATCTTGTGATCAATCAGATCAAAGGAGAGTGGGATACGAAACATCCGAATCTTATTCCTTACAGAGAATGTGTGTTGACTTTGATCCCCCACTTCACGAAGATAACCTTTGAACACTTTCTAAGGGAAGAGAATCAGTTGGCGGACGCGTTAGCTACAATGTCTTCTATGTTCAAAGTTAAATGGGATAATGAGGCTCCCCGGATCATCATCTGGAAGCTGGACGAACCGGCATACTGTTGCGATCTCGAGACTGAATTGGTGACTGAGAAGCCTTGGTACCATGAGGTGAAAAGATATCTGGAAGCTCAGGAATACCCTGAGGGTGCCTCTGTCAATGATAAGAAGTTCCTAAGAAGGTTCGCGGCAAAGTTCTTCCTTAGCAACGACATCTTGTACAAGCGAAACCATGATTCAACCTTACTGCGTTGTGTGGATAAGACGGAAGCAGAAAGGATCATGGAAGAGCTACATGAAGGGACCTTTGGTACACATTCCAGTGGGCATACAATGGCAAAGAAGATCCTTCGGGCAGGGTATTACTGGTCCACAATGGAAGCTGACTGCTACCAACATTCCAGGACATGCCATAAGTGCCAGATTTATGCAGACAAGGTGCATGTTCCTCCAGTTCCCCTGAATGTTCTGACTGCGCCTTGGCCGTTTGCAATGTGGGGCATAGACATGATTGGTGAGATTAAACCTACGGCATCCAATGGGCATCGCTTCATCCTAGTGGCGATTGACTACTTCACAAAGTGGGTCGAAGCAGCATCCTACGCTACGGTAACCAAGACTGTTGTGGCACGGTTCATTCGGCATAATCTGATCTGTCGGTACGGCGTCCCAGAAAGAATTATTACAGATAACGGTACCAATCTGAATAACAAGATGATCACTGAGCTCTGCGAACAGTTCAAAATACAGCACCATAATTCTTCTCCTTATAGACCGAAGATGAATGGGGCTGTAGAAGCAGCAAATAAGAACATTAAGAAAATCGTGCAGAAGATGACAGTGACTTATAAAGATTGGCACGAGATGTTACCGTTCGCTCTACACGGGTACCGTACCTCAGCTAGGACATCAACTGGGGCAACTCCTTTCTCTTTGGTTTATGGTATGGAGGCAGTCTTACCAATCGAAGTACAAATACCCTCTCTTCGGATAATGAAGGATGCAAATCTGAACGAGGATGATTGGATTCAGACACGACTTGATCAGCTCAACCTTATTGATGAAAAGAGACTTGCTGCTATCTGTCATGGTCAGACGTATCAGAAACGGATGATCAGGGCATTTAACAAAAAGGTCAGACCACAGGAATATCAAGTTGGGGATCTGGTAATCAAGCGAATCATCCTTCCTCAGAGTGATCCAAGGGGCAAATGGACCCCTACCTACGAAGGGCCATTTGTGGTTAAACATGTGTTCTCAGGAGGAGCCATGATTCTAATCAATATGGATGGTGACGACCTTCCTCACCCCGCCAATGCAGACATAGTAAAAAGATACTACGCATAATAAAGACCCGCTAGGCTGACATGCCTAGGAAAAAATTAGGGCTTCCCGGCGAACCAAAAGGGTTCGGGCAAAATGAAGGGATGAAATGAAAAAATCTGTACACCCGGCAAGTCGAAAACCTGAAAAGGCGGCTTGGGCAAAAATGGGTATCCCGGTGGACTGAAAACCCGAAAGGGCGGTCCAGGCAAAAGTTAGGGATAAAAGCGTAATACTATGTCTCATTGGATCACTTTGCATCCAGAATCCGGTATCTACATCAAGCTCAGACGGCATCGATCAGTCAGCTTCACCTTCAACCAAGGTCATCAAGTGATGAGACGCTCGGAGATATAAAGGCAATAGCAGAGTTGAAACCCAGTGGGATCATTCATTTCACACAGCTGTTTTATTTTCTTTTGTACAAAATTTGTATAAACTCTTTTGTTCGGCGGTGTTCTCTTACTAGGACGTCAGTCTCTTATACATAAACGCCTATTTTCAGGCCATTCAAAAATCAATACAAATATACTTTTCAGTTAAAAAGTGCCAATTGTTTTTCTTTTTCTGTTTTGTCTTGCGAAGAACGTCCAAGGTTCAATTTGTGATATATGCATTGACAATAATTTGCCAACTCATGAATACTTGCATACGAAACAAAGGGTCAATTACAGGTAACATTAGAAACAGGGGCAATAAAGAGTTGTCTAAGCAATCTAATTGTTCTATCCACTAAGGTACCAAGGTAGGTTCAGCTGGAAAACATAACCAGGTATCTCAATCCCCCAGAGAGTGAGCCAACAAGTCAGTGCACTCTCCCCAAGCGAAGCTATACTATCAAATCTTAAAGAAGTTGGGTATCCTCCAGCAGATCTCAACATTCCCCGGCAGCACATTATTCTTAACAAGCATCCCCGACAATCTTGGTCTAAAGATTGTTCCCCGGAGGTATATCAAACATTCAATGGAGCCACTTCCTCAATCCAGTGCAAAACTTCCCCAGAAGAGTCCAATCCAGCTTCCCCAGAAAAGTTGGAATCCATCTCCCCAAGCAGTAAGCTTATCCCCAGTAGATCCTGGAAGCTTATCCTCGCAAAGCACGAACGCGTCTCCCGGCTTTATTTAAAGAGTTATTTCCGTACTAGGATATAACTGGGTTATCCTCAGCCAGAAGCCACGGAAAGAGCGTCCTCGACGAAGTCTTCTTATCCCCAGCGAAGTCTATCAGCACTTCCAATATGACAAGGGTATCCCCAGCAAGTTATTATCAACATTCCAGCAAAGTATCTCTCTCCCCACCGAGTATTGCTTCCCAGCAAGATCGTTAGAGTACTTTTCTCCCCGCAGAGTTACCCATTCGCCAAGTTTATTCCCCAACGGAGTTATCTTCTCCTACCGGTATTCTTGCAATCATCATCCCCAGCGGAAGCAAAATCTATTCTCCAACATCAGCCCAGGAGTGACTTCCCGGCACCCGTCAAGGATTTACTTTCCTAGACGAAAACATACATTCCAAAACATCACATTCTCATATATTATAGCATACATATACGCATCATGTCTTACAAATCTCATTTATGTTGAGAACGTCATTGCTTGACCCATATCATGCATTGCATATGACTGACCTTTACCTTTCAGGAAAAGATTCAGTTAAGTTCTCAGCTATTTCAAGACCTAGACCGGTTCAGTTAAATCGACTCCAAAGATTTCTCTGTTTCTTATCCAGTCAAAGGCCTTCTCTGGTTCAGTCAGATCGACTCCAAAGATCTCCCTGTTTCTTATCCAGTTGAAGACATTTAAGACCTTATCTGGTTCAGTTAATCGACTCCAAAGATTTCTTATCCAGTCCAAGGCCTTCTCTAGTCCAGCTAAATCAACCCCAAACAGATTTTTCTGATGAAGACTCAGTAGAAGTTATCCAAGGTTTTCTCAATAATTGCTATTGAGATTGTAATCTCCTATGGTTCTCTCCCCGATACTGCGGAGATGATAATTCCATCCCAAGTTTTCTCAATGATTGCTATTGAGTTGTAATCGCCTATGGTTCTCTCCCCGATCTTGCGGAGACGATAATTCCATCCAAGGTTTTCTCAATAATTGCTATTGAGATTGTAATTGCCTATGGTTCTCTCCCCGATCTTGCGGAGACGATAATTCCATCCAAGGTTTTCTCAATAATTGCTATTGAGATTGTAATTGCCTATGGTTCTCTCCCCAATGCTGCGGAGATGATAATTCCATCCCAGGTTTTCTCAATGATTGCTATTGAGATTGTAATCGCCTATGGTTCTCTCCCCAATGCTGCGGAGATGATAATTCCATCCAAGGTTTTCTCAATTATCGCTATTGAGATTGTAATCGCCTATGGTTCTCTCCCCGATCCCGCGGAGACGATAATTCCATCCAAGGTTTTCTCAATGATTGCTATTGAGTTGTAATCGCCTATGGTTCTCTCCCCAATGCTGCGGAGATGATAATTCCATCCCAGGTTTTCTCAATGATTGCTATTGAGATTGTAATTGCCTATGGTTCTCTCCCCGATACTGCGAAGATGATAATTCCCACCAAGATTCGCTCAACGATTGCTGTTGAAGCTGAAGTCGTCCAAGGTTCTCTCACCGTTCCTGTTGAGGTAGTAACCATCCCTGGTTCATTCATCACCATTTGAAGCTCCAGATTCAGTTCCTGTAACCAGTCATGCCATATCTATACAAAGCATCTGAAGACCAGCTCCCGCAACATGACAGGTAATCATTTTTTTTTCTTTTGCAGGTACGCAGGTTCTCGCTAAGGAACCTCTTATGCGATCAACATCCAGATGGCATCTATAAGCCCATCCACCTTCCATCATCTCTTAGCATGGCATCTATAAGCCCATCCACCATCCATCAATCTCCAAATGGCATCTATAAGCCCATTCCACCATCACACCACTACTATGTGAGTGCAAATTTCTGGGCACTCTAGTGTTCAATCATCTTCCACCTTCGGATTACGAAAGGCACGTCAGCAAATCTGCATCCTCAGGTCTAAGAAGATTGAACAGGGGCAACTGTTGTACCCCAAAATTTGCCCTCCCATATTCTTCAAGAAATTGCCAAGTCATGCTTCAAAATTCCCCAAGGGTTGCACAGTGTAAGAGCCTCCTAAACAGTCAAAATTAGGGTTTTGGTTCTGACAAAGAAAATGAAGTTTCCAAGGGTCCAATCAAGTCCCACATGCCTATAAACATGGTCAAGCATCCTCATACCAAGTTTCAAGACTTTCAGCACAAAACTGCACAGTCAAAAACCCTAATTGCACTACAGTCAACTGTAGGGGCAAAATGGTCATTTGACAGTCAAAAGTTCAAATTTTTGGTCAACATCTCATTTTGAAGCCACAAAAATCATTTTATCAATGCTTGATCATGATTCTCAAAGCTTGGCTCAAAAATCATCAAGATGCAAAAGTTTCCTTATTTGGACAATTGAAAAAGTCAACTGTAAATTGACCAGGGCATAACTTTCACATGGATTATCAGAAAAATTCCATCCAAAGCTCATTTTTAAGAGAAAGACATTTCCAACAACTCCTCTTCACACTTCAAGTCCAAGAAATGCTCTCACAAAAAGTTATCAATTTCAACATTATAGGTCATTTTCAAAAGTCAATAAAAAGGGACTTTAAGTCAAAGGCCATAACTTGAGATTGGTAAATCAAAATGACATGGGACCAAAGGCATTGGTTAGAGGACTCAAAGGCCTTTCCAAAATGTCCAAGAACATGAGCAAAGCTTAAAAATTGAGCAAGTTATGCTTTGTGGAAGTTGGGAAATTTTTGGATATTTTGAAAAGTCAACATTGATTCAAATGACCTAAAATTGCTAATGGGCTTCTTTTTCTTCCACAATTCATTATCCAAGGCATGTGCACGACCATTTGGCCCAAAGGGAAGTTTTCTTCATTTTTTATTTATTTATTTGGATTTTTATTATTAATAATTCATTTAAATTAATTAAAATACATGAAAAATATAAAACCTAATGTTTCAAATCTTTTTATGCAGATAATATCTCCAATATTTCGTGCAAATCAAATTAGGGAAGAATTAGGATGATTGGATATGATTGAGAGCTAAAAAGCATGAAAAAAGATTGAAAAAATTATGGTTTGCAAATCAAATATTTTTCACATCAATGCATGGATTTTGATCAAGTTTCTTAACCTAAAACACTCACCCATAAGTACAGAACGAAACCCTCGTGCCCATAACCAAGAAGCTGCGCCATATCAAAAGAACAAAACTTGAACTTTTGCCTAAAAAACTCAAATCTGAGAACACACTTGCAGGTCGATTCAAGCCAAGAAGTTCATTCCATTGCATCCCTGGGACATCAAGCAACGTACCTGGATCAAGAACACCAACTCTAACGCCCTAAATCATTGTACAGAATCAAAATTTTTTTCATATAAATGCATATTCGTATTCTGAGTTCTAGGAATTTTCATGGCATTTTGTTTGTGTATTCATACTAATTGATGTGTTCTGAAGCTAACCACCTACTTTAATTGTGTTTTTGTGTATTATATGCAATTCTACCATTGATACAGATTAGGGTTCTTGGAGGTCCAAATTGGGCGTTTCGTAATATGGTAAAATTAAGACACCTGAATACCACCATTAAAACTAGCAGGCTTGGACGATTTAGAATCCACCCTCGCGCCTAATTTATGTGGTCGGACGGCCTATTCGCTATTTTTTGTAAAGGTACTTTTTGGAACGGTTCAAAACCGTTGCCAATGTTTTTGTATTTTCAGGAAATAAACAAGACCAGGAGGAAGATGATGATGTGTAGAGAGATGGTTGGCCCGTTTAAAAATTCGCGCGCAGAAAGCACTAACGCATTATTTTATCTTATAATATTTGTTTGTCGTTTGATATACAGAAAGCGCGTTTGGTTCGTTTGGCAAGGCATAGCATTGGTATTCATCAAGACATGGGTTCGAGCCCCAGGTCCTCACCCTTTCCATATTATTTTACAATTAACGTTCCTATGCAATTTCAGCTTCAAGGACCACCGTGCGTCCACAATTTCTGGCGTGCCACTTGGCCAATAATGCCAATCCAAGGGACCAGATCTGATGGACACCATAGGCACTAGTCAACGGAGCTACATGCTAGCCACGAAAGTCAATCAGGCCATGAATTTAAATGGGCCAGAAATGCTAATAAACCCTCCACATTAGGGGCAGACCCCCTAGGTTTGCAATGTTCTTCTCACTATTTTTATTTTATTTTATTCAATTTGTTTTCTTTTATTTATTAATTCCTCTTAATTTAATTTTTTTTTATATAAAAACACAAAAACAATAAAAAATCAGAAAAGAGACAAAAATTAATATTTTTATTTAATGTTATATTTTTTGTAAATAAAGCCTTATTAATTAATTAGTTTTAATTTAGGAATAAAATCTTAATATTTTATTAATTAATTTAAAATTGGTAGAATTAGTTTTAATTAATTTTTATCCTTCTTTTTTTCTTTTCTTTTCACTAGTAATTAAATATTTATTTTTATGAATTAAATCGCATTAATTGATTAGGGTTAATTTTAGGTTAAACTTTAATATGTTTTCATAATAAAATAAAAATTGTAGAATTAGGTTTAATTGCATTAAATTCTCCTAAATACCAAAAAATACCAAAAACAATCTCTTTTCATTTTAATTTTATTAATTTAATAATCGTTTAATTTAATTTAATTAAAAAGGGTCCAACGCCCTCGTTTCAATTTAAAATCTCAATGCGCGTGTTTATTTCCTTTTTTCTTTTAATATTTATGTATCTCTCCCAAGGCCATGTAATATTTATCTTTCGCATTTTTTAATTCTTTATTTTCTGTCAAATCGGGTTCTGGAAATTTTGGCGATGTGGACCCGCGCCTTTTGTAATAGCTTAGAATCTTTACCTTTTCCGCACTCTTTTAACTGTGAATAAATGCATGCAAGAATGAATGGACAACAATAAAAACAAACGCTAGATCACCTATACTATGACAAGATAAATGAACATGACACACAAATCACACACCACCCCTAGGGTACGCCTCACTGTTGCCTTGCCTCGAAAGGCGATCGTCGAGTAGAAGACGTCTTAGTAAGTCCTCATGATCCGGGAACCTGGCATGAGGGTAGCTTCTAAGGTGTCTTCCCATTGCTCTGGTGATCACCATGTCCCGAACCTCGAATTGACCCGAACACCTCCAACAGTGGTGCTACCTACCTCTCAATGGTGGGATGACACTACTTTAAAGGACATTTACACAGACGAATTCCTTAGGGTAGGTAGACGACTCTAGATACTTGCTCTAATTTCAAAACAAATCAAAAATACTTTTCACACCGACACCTTTTCAAAAAGCTTTCGAAAGCAATTTTTCAAACACTCTTGAGGACCGATACAAGAGTCGAACTGGAATTTTCAAAGAAACTTTTTTAAAAAACCCACAGTTGAAAAGCAAACAAAACAATTTTGAAAACACAATGAGCAAGTATCTAAGAGCCCATGGATAACCATGGATAGAAAGGGTGCTAACACCTTCCCTTTCTATAACCTACCTCCCGAACCGAGAGCAATCTCTTTAAGGAATTTTTCTGTGCTTTTGTCCTTTCCATTTGGAGAAAATAAAAGACGGTGGCGACTCTTGCTTCCGCGACATTTCGCGAACCAGCGTTAAACAGTCAGTTCCAGATCCACCGATCACAGATCCCAAATATTATCACCGCTCCTATGCCCAAGCGTGGCCGTGATGTTAACGCTGTTGAAGACGATATGTTTGTTACTGTTGTTGATGAACTTGTTACTCCTCTCTTAACTGACAAGAGGAACCTGTTGAAGGCCGATTTATTTCTGGGTTATCGCGAAGTCTGTCACCTCTGTTTATCCCTACCAACTGGTTGTCATTTATTGAAAGCAGTTGTCCAACGCCTAATGGATCACAAAGAGATTTTGTTTGAAAAGACTCCCATTCCAACTATTTCTTACGAAGATGTTTCAATAGTAACCATTTCCGCCAATCCTTCCAGGGTCTCCACCAAAAGACCCGTTAGGATTACATCAGTTCCTAAGGTGACTCCACTCATAATTACTATGCCTAGACCAATCCCGTACTTATCAGATAAAACTGTCCCTTGGAATTATGTGGGTGATTTCTACTATCACGGTGTCAAACAAGATTGGCTGCCTGATGAAGACTCAATTTTTGAGAAGGCTGACCCTGACATCGGCAACATTGCGGGAACTAGCAAGATAACCTGAAGTGGAAGAGTATTCTCCCCATAGATTTCTCTTTCGAAAACTGTTACCGGTCCTGTAATCATCCATGCTTTTTTTCCTACTACTATAATTCCCATGGTTACCCCTACTGACACCACTACCACCGAGTCGACCGAGACTCGGGGCAAAGGAATTTTGGTTGAGCCTGTTCGGATGAAGGCGCAATCAGTATCTATCTTGGAAGCCTCCAAAAAGGAGATGGAAGAAATTCTGCAAATTATAAAGAGAAGCGACTACAACATAGTCGAACAGCTAGGGCAGACTCCATCAAAGATTTCTATGCTAGCGTTACTGCTGTGCTCTGAGGCTCATGCGAAGGCCTTGGTGAAATTCCTTAAAACTGCCCATGTACCACAAGAAACCTCTACTGATCAGTTCCAAGACTGTGTGGCCAGTTTGACCGCTGGCAACAATTTAGGCTTTTCCGATGCTGACCTGACACCTAGAGGGAGGAAACACAATGAGGTATTGCATGTCTATGTCGAATGCAGGGGCATAACTTTGGCCCATGTCTTGGTTGATACTGGTTCATCTTTGAATGTACTGCCTAAGAAAGCTTTGGATAGACTCGACTGTGAAGGTTTGACCTTAAAACCCAGCCACATAGTGGTAAGGGCCTTCGACGAATCAAAGAAAATGGTGCATGGGGAGGTGGACATCCCCATTAAAGTTGGAACTCAAACCTTTGATTCAACTTTCTACGTGATGGACATTCGCCCTTCCTATTCCTGTTTATTGGGCCGACCATGGATTCATGACGCTGGTGACGTCACCTCTACATTACATCAAATGCTGAAATACCCAACCAAGGGAAAAATCATTACTGTCCATGGAGAAGATGAATATATGGTCAGTCACTTGAACTCCTTCAGATGCGTGGAATTGGATGGTGAATTCATTGAAACTCCATTTCAGCATTTCGAGGAAGTCCCACAAACAGTGGCAGCAACCAAGACTGTTTCCCAAGTCCCAAAGATTACAAGACCTATGCTAAAGATGTCTTCTCTGAAAGATGCCAAGGCAGTAATCGAAGAAGGTGGGTGTACTATTTTGGGCCAACTCCCAGATATCCCTTACAAATATGACAAATTTGGTTTGGGTTTCACTTTAGGAGCCCAGAAAGCTGTCCGTCGTGCTCGTACCGGGGGACCACCTTTGAAGATCAGCAATCATGGAGTCAACACAGTGGAGGATAGTGATGACAGCTGCGACTTTGAGGAATGGATTTTCCAAACTATCAACGGAGGACTCAGCATCTGGGAAGCCATATATTTTGTCCCAATTACTTTTATCCAACAGTAATTGTCTTTAAATTTTTATCGGACTTGTAATAATTAAACAATTCAGACTTTTAAAGCCTTGTGTCTTACCCGAGGCACAACGGTCCATTTGTAAGGGTTGCTACTTCATTTTCATATGTCATCAATGAATCATGGACGTTTTTGCATGCAAACTTTGTGATTTTTGTCTTTCTTTTCTACATTTTTATTTCTTTCAAAGATAATTATACTCTTACACACACTCACATTCAAAATGCAGATATACATCCACTCAGGATCCCATGGGTAACGATTATGCTATGGCCTTTTGTGACTTTGAAAATCTAATCTACCAAGCCGAAGACGAAGGTGAGGAAGATTGTTAAATGTCAGGGGAACTAGCCAGGTTACTACAACAGGAAGAAAGGACCATACAACCCCACGAAGAACCAGTGGACACAATTAACCTAGGTACCGAAGAGGACAAGAAAGAAGTCAAGGTAGGAGCCAATCTGGAACCCAATGTCAAAAAGCGCTTAATTCAGTTTCTACATGACTATGTTGAGGTCTTTTCCTGGTCGTACGAAGACATGCCAGAACTTGATGTTGATATCATGGTCAATCGTCTACCAACAAAATAAGACTGCCCTCTGGTAAAATAGAAAGTTCATCGCATGCGGCCAGACATGTCATAGAAGATCAAGGCTGAAGTCATGAAACAGTTCAACATAGGATTCTTAGCCGTAACCTCCTATCCACAATGGGCCGCCAATGTTGTTCCAGTGCCTAAAAAGGACGGCAAAGTACGCATGTGTGTGGATTACCGAGATTTGAATAGGGCAAGCCCCAAGGATAATTTCCCACTTCCCCATATCGATATTTTGGTTGACAACACCGCACATCATAAAGTGTTCTCATTTATGGATGGTTTCTCAGGTTACAATCAAATCAAAATGGCACCTGAGGACATGGAGAAAATGACTTTCGTCACACAATGGGGCACATTCTGTTACAAGGTTATGCCATTCGGTTTGAAGAATGCTGAGGCAACTTATCATCGTGCCATGGTAGCTCTATTTCACGACATGATACATCACGAAATAGAGGTCTATATGGACGACATGATAACAAGATCTCAAACTGAAGAGGAACATCTTGACCATTTGCAGAAACTGTTTGAAAGGCTAAAGAAATACATGTTAAGGTTGAACCCGAATACATGCACATTTAGGGTGAGGTCTGGTAAACTCCTAGGCTTCGTCGTCAGCGGTAAAGGTATCGAAGTGGACCCTGCCAAGGTAAAAGAAATACAAGAAATGCCTGCTCCTTGCACCGAGAAGGAAGTCAGAGGATTCTTAGGACGGCTAAACTACATTGCCAGATTCATTTCTCACTTGACCGCTACTTGTGAACCAATCTTTAAATTAATGAAGAAAGATCAAGTAGTCAAATGGAATGATGAATGCCAAGATGTCTTCGAAAAGATCAAAGAGTACCTACAACAGCCTCCTGTTTTGATGCCGCCAGTCGAGGGAAGACCTTTGATCATGTATCTAACTATCTTGGAAAATTCAACGGGGTGTGTGTTGGGGCAGCATGACGAGTCTGGCCGAAAAGAGCATGCTATTTACTACCTGAGCAAAAAGTTTACCAACTATGAAACAAGATATTCACTACTCGAGAAAACTTGCTTCGCTCTGGCATGGGCTGCTCGCCGGCTAAGACAATATATGTTGACCCATACTACTTTATTGATATCCAAGATGGATCCAATTAAATACATATTCGAGAAGCCTGGCCTCTCTGGGAGAATAGCAAGATGACAAATAATCCTGACTGAATATGACATTCAGTACACTACCCAAAAATCAATAAAGGGAAGTTTACTAGCCGATCACCTTGCTCATCAAGCTGTGGATAACTATCAGTCGATGAAATTTGAGTTCCCAGATGAAGACATTATGATGGTAAACAATTGTGAAGAACTCAGACCATATGACGGACCTGATCAAGGATCCCGATGGACCTTAGTTTTCGACAGAGCCTCCAACGCACTCGGCAATGGCATAGGTGCTGTAATCATATCCCCTGAAGGATGTCATACTCCCTTCATTGCAAGACTTTGCTTCAACTGTACCAATAACATGGCAGAATATGAAGCGTGTATTTTTGGTCTCAAAGTTGCCACAGATTTGGGAATCAAGTCCTTAAGTGTATTCAGAGATTCAGCCTTAGTCATTAGTCAGATCAAAGGAGAATGGGATACGAAACACCCTAACCTCATCCCATACAAAGAACATGTGTTGACATTAATCCCATATTTCTAGGAAATTGCCTTTGAGCATTTTCCACGAGAGGAAAATCAACTAGCAGACGCGCTAGCCACCATGTCATCCAGTTTTAAACTCAAGTGGGGTAACGAGGCTCCCTAGATCACCATTGAATGAATGGACGAACCATCTTACTGTCACGAGATCGACAATGAAGAAGTAGTGGACTAGCCTTGGTTCCATGAAGTTAAGAGGTATCTCGAGGCCCAAGAATATCCGGAAGGAGCTTCAGTAAATGATAAGAAGTTCTTGAGGAGATTCTCTGCTAAGTTCTTCCTTAGTAATGACATTCTTTACAAATGCAACCCCGACTCTGTTTTTCTTCGTTGCATAGACAAGGTTGAGGTAGAAAAGATCATGGCTGATCTACATGAAGGCACTTTTGGCACCCATTCTAGTGGGCATACGATGGCTAAAAGATCCTACGGGCCGGGTATTACTGGTCTACCATGGAAGCAGATTGCTATCAGCATTCACGAACTTGTCACAAGTGTTAGATCTACGCTGAAAAAGTGAATATGCCTCCAGTTCCTCTAAATGTCCTGACTGCTCCCTGGCCATTTGCGATGTGGGGCATCGATATGATTGGAGAAATAAATTCTACAACTTCTAATGGTATGAATCTCAACAATACTATGATCACTGCACTGTGCGTACAATTCAAGATCCAACACCATAATTCTTCCCCTTACCGGACAAAGATGCATAACGTTGTCAAAGCGGCAAATAAGAACATAAAAAAGATCATACAAAAAATGACAATAACTTTCAAAGACTGGCATAAGATGCTATCATTCACTCTCTACGGTTATCGTACCACGGCGCACACATCAACAGGGGCAACTCCCTTCTCCTTGGTATATGGCATGGAAGCTGTCCTACCAATTGAAGTCTAAATACCTTCTCTAAGAATCCTAAAGGATGCAGGGCTGAGTGAAGATGATTGGATCCAAACTCGACTTGACCAGTTGAACCTAATTGATGAGAAGAGGCTTACAGTTGTCTGTCATGGCCAGATGTACCAAAAACGTATGATCAAAGCTTTTAACAAAAAGGCCAAACGTTAAGTATATCAGGTTGGTGATTTGGTAATTAAGCGTATCATATTGCCACAAGGTGATCCCATGGGCAAATGGACTCCTACATAAGAAGGAACATTTGTGATCAAAAGCATATTCTATGGTGGAGCGGTGATCTTAACCACTATGGATGGCGACGACCTTCCACACCCTGTGAATGCGGACATAGTCAAAAGATACTACACATAAGAGACCCGCTAGGTTGACACACCTAGGTAAAACAAGGGCATCCTGGCAAACCACAAAGGTTCGGGAAAAAATTAAGGATAAATATAAAAAAAATATGTACACCCGGCAAGCTGAAAACCCGAAAGGGCGACTTGGGAATAAAAGGGTATCCCGGTGGACTGAAAACCCGAAAGGGCGGTCCAGGAAAAAGTTAGGGAATTAAAGCGTATGACTATGTCCCCATTGGATCACCTTACAGACAACCTTTAGCATCGACTGACAAGCTCAAACGGTTCTAATCAATCCAATTAGTTTCGAACAAGGCAACAAGTGGACAAGACGCTCAGAGACACGAAGGCTATAGCAGAATGAAACCCCATGAGATTATTTCACATAGCTCTCTTTTCTTTGTATCAAATTTCCATTTTTCTATGACGACATTCTCTTACTAGAATGTTCGTCTCATTGTATAAAAATACTTATTCAAGTTAATACAAAGATATCCCTTTGAAAGTGAAAACTATCTGTTTTTCTTTATTTCTGTGTTTTGTTTACAAAAAACGTCCAATGATTTATTTTTGAACATATGCATTTGAACGTAACTACTATTTACAAATGAGCAAAAAAGGAACATAAAAATAGAAAGACAATCACTAATGACTTTAAGAAATAGGATAATGCCTTTAGACTATCCCATAAAATCCCCACAATGTGCAGCTTAATGATATCAAGCTCTCTCACATCCCCGACATAACAAAACTTCCAGTTACATCTCCAAAGATTCCACAGTGAAAGTTGCCCAGTTTCTTAGGATTCCCCAGCAGGATTTCACGAAGTACACAAGCAATGCATGGCGTTTCCCCTTCACAATAGAGTTTATTTCCCTGACAAATGGAAGCTCATCAATACTTCAACTTCAATACATGAAGACTGGCACTCCTCATTCTCAACAATGCTCAAGGATTTATTTTTCTTGACTCCAGCAACACTGCGGCATAACAATTAACGTGTCCATACATTGCATCCATACATCATAGCATTGACAACATAGATACATACGACACAATCTCATTTATTTTGAGAACATCATTGCACCATGCATTTCATACATCATGACATTTCATGCAACTAACTCTTCATATTTTTCAAGAAAGATCAATCAACAGAAAATTATCGTCAAAATTTTCAGCAAGTCAGTTACAGATCAATTCCCAAGAAAAGGCTGGTCAACCATCTACATAACAAACATTTCTTTCAGACTCCTGTCGGTTCTGTTTAAATCTCTCAATGATTTATTCTGATTCCTTCCCGAAGATGTCTTTTCTGGTTCAGATAAATCTCTCAATGATTTGTTCTGATTCTTTTCCAGATCCTTGTCGGTTCATTTAAATCTCTCAACGGTTTATTTTGATTCTTGCCCGTAGACACTTTCTATGGTTCAGATAAATTTCTCAAAGATTTACTCTGATTCTTCCCAGTTAAAGAACATTCAAGATCTCTTTTGGTTCAGTGTAAACCCCTCAACAGTTTATCCTGATACTTTCCAAAGGAATACTTCGGGTTCAGTTTAAATCTCTCAACGATTTATTCTGATTCTTGCCCGCAGACACTTTCTCTGGTTCAGATAAATCGCTCAAAGATTTACTCTGATTCCTACCAGTTAAAGAACATTCAAGATCTCTTTTGGTTCAGTGTAAACCCCTCAACGGTTTATCCTGATACTTTCCAAAGGAATACTTCGGGTTCAGATAAATCTCTCAACGATTTATTCTGATTCTTTCCCGCAGACACTTTTTCTGGTTCAGATAAATCTCTCAACGATTTATTCTGATTCTTCTCCAGATCCCTGCCGGTTCAGTTTAAATCTCTCAACAATTTATTCTGATTCTTTACCCGCTGACGCTTTCTCTGGTTCAGATAAATCGCTCAAAGATTTACTCTGATTCTTTCTAGTTAAAGAATATTCAAGATCTCTTTTGGTTCAGTTTAAACCCCTCAACGGTTTATCCTGATGCTTTCCAAAGGAACACTTCTGGTTCAGATAAATCGCTCCAAGATTTATCCTGATTCTTCCCAGTCAAACAACATACAAGACTTCTTCTGGATCAGATAAGTTTCTCCAAAGATTTATTCTGATTCTTTTCCAGTTGAAATCAAGTTCAGACTCAGTACATTCTCTGTCAACAGTCACCCTTGGATGGCATCAACAAGCCCATATCCAGAAAATCTCCATCATTCCTATAAATGGCATCTATAAGCCCATTCATAATTCATCTTCGAGTGCAAATTTCTGGGCACTCTAGTGTCCAATCATATTCCACCTTCAAGTCACAAATGGAGGATCCGCCAATCTAACTCTTCATGTTTAAGAAGATTGAACAGGGGCTGTTGTTGTACCCCAAAATTTTCACTCTCATTTATAAAGTATTTCTCACAAGATCTCCTTTGGTTCAAGACTGCAAAAGGTTTGATCAGCTCAAGACACCTCTTTAAGCACTGATGACTGAAATTAGGGTTTGAGATTGCACAAGGATAATTGAACTTTTAATGCCTCATATGACTTTCATGGATCATTATGGACCCTCAAGATTTCTCATGTCAAGTTTCAAGTCTTGGATCACATTTTTGCTCAATCAATTGACCAATTGACCTAAAAATCAATTGTATTGGGGAAAAAGTCAACTGTGGCCAATTTACAGTCAAACTTCATAATATTTTATCCATATCAACATTATAAAATCATATGTATCATTTGATCAAGTTTGGACCACAATTCCTCAATAAATTTGATCAGATCATCAAAAGGGCAAAATGGTCAAAATTAGGGTTTTGATTGAGAAAGGGAAATTTCTAATTTTTGACCTAGAAAATGGTTAATTGTTTTGAGATATGATCTCAAGAGTTAAATTGCATAATTTTGACCTAATGGCATGACTCAAAACATCCCTCAAAATCAATTGATTGATAGTTGATTTTCAGTCAACTGTACACTGAAAAGTCAAAGTTTGACTTTTTGGTCAAAATCAAGTGTTAAAGATGACAATTCATCAAAACATGTCAAAATATGAAACTTGTTCATCAATAAATAAAAAATTCAAGATTTCATTTTGAAAAGTCAAAGTTTCCAAACTTAGAAATTTTTCTAAGTGTTGGAAACTTCATATTTTTTCATAACTTTGAGCCAATTTTTCACCATGATGCAAGATGATTCAAAAGAAACTTTCAACATGAAAGTTGTAGATCTCCATGAGATCTAAAACATTGATTTTACAAAACCTCTCCTAGAAATTCCTGGATCTTAAGTTATTAATCCATGAAGTCATGGTCATGAAACTAAACACTTATTGAAAATTTTGCCCTAGTTTAGGCAGGATTTTGACCTAACTTCATGGAAACTTTTCATATAGTTCCAAGGGGAATTTTCGAAAGTGATTAAAAGAGGGGTTGTAGAGATCATTACAAGCTTTCTAAAATGTCTAATAACTCCTTGAGATCATTCTTGAGCAAGGAGAATCGAAGAGAGGAAGTTAGGGTTTCAAACTGAAATTATAGGTCATTTTGTGATGAACAAGAGTTCAAATCTCAAGCCTATGCTGCACAATCTTGCTTTGCAGGCCTCTAAACTTCAAGATCTCTCCCTAATAAGAATATTACACTTGCTTTTGAGCTATTATCCATTTAATTTAAGCTTTATCCAAGATAATTTTCCATTTATGGAACAAAGTTACCATTGCTATTTTGATAAAGCATTGCTTTTGAAAATGTCAACTCTCTTTGAGCTCCTAACTTGTTGCCTCTGTCCACAATCAAGATAAATGATCAGAAGAAAACATGTTTAAAGTTCCTAACCACTCTACATGCTTGTACTTTCTACTTTAAAACTACATTTCTTACTTTTCTTTAAAATCAAGCAACTTAGCCATAACCCTATAACTCAGAAATCCCTTGGGCAAAACATCTCTAACCTTTTGATTATAGATACACAAGTTGTCTGCAAGAAAACATACGCATACAAAAGCCCTAAAACACACAAGAACTCAGAACTAAATCAAAAATCTCCATTGTTGCACATTCTGACCAAAAACTTGAAACTCATATCTCCCTCGTGTGTTTTCAAGCCTTTTGGTTCCTAAAGCTTCTAAGCATCAAAAACAACTCATCCTTGTCCCTGTTACACAACTGTGACTCAATTTCCATCTTCCTCCATATCCAAAAACAGAACACTGCACATTGACTTCTCCAAGCCATTTCAGCCACTCTCAACTCAAGCTAACCATTGCATTAGCTTCCTGGGAACTTGAGGAAGCTAACCTGATCATTGCAGCACCTTGAATCAAGATCATTTGCATTTCATGATTTCCAGTTTTGAGGTATTTTTCATGAACTTCTATCTCATTACCTAGGCCTTGTTAGGCTTGCATTTGTGAAGATAAAATATAGACATCATTACCCTGAAGCTGTACATGTCCATAGATTTTATTTATATTGATTGAACTAGGAGAATTTTAGGATTGAACCTCTGAAAATAATTAGGTCAGAATTTTGTACTTTCAAAAATTCTCATTCATCTTTGATTTATAGTTTATGATATTTATATGGTTGGATTCGTATGAAAAAATGGAGCAACTTTCATGTTTGCATTTTCCATTTTTGTTGAGAAATGAATGAGATACAGGTGGTGTGGCTGGAGGTTGAAGATGAAGTGTATTCATGACTCATTTTATATTATATATTTATCATTTCAGTTAAGTTAACAGATGTATAGCCACCCCAGTGGTAAGGCAGCGCGCTGGTAACCAAGAGGTCGTGGGTTCAACACTTAGCGCGCGATGCCTTTTGCATTTTTTCCACATTTTTTTGACATTTTTTGTTACAGGAAGCGCTTGGGCCTTTCCCTCCTGGGCTTTGTATTTTTTACTCAATCTGACCCCCCTGATTGCCATAACAGCACAATCCACTTTACGTTTTTATTTATTTTTCCTAACAAAAAAATTCATGTTGGGCCCAAACTAAAAAAACAAAATTGTTCTACTTCCATACACCTTAAATAGATTTCACACCCTCCTGACTTTTATTTTATTTTATTTTATTTATTATTTTTATTACTATTATTATTATTATTATTTTTATTAATAAAAATCCAAAATTATTTATATTTTATTATTTATATTTATTTAGTTTATTTTTCATCATAAAAACAAAAGGAAAAAAAAACATTTCTTTTAATAAATTAATTTCCTTTTTTTATATATACTTAGATAATTAGTCTTAATTATTATCATATTATTTTCTTCTAAACTAAAATCAGTTTAGAACTTAGGACTTTTATTTTATTTACTAGTTTAATTAAATTCACAAAAACCCTAAAAAACTTGTTTTCTTTAAATTAATTTATTTTACTAACTTAATCTTAATTTTCTTATTTTTAGTTAATTATTTTATTTTATTTAATTAGGTCAAAAAACCATTTTCATGAAAACTAAACAAAAATCACATTTCCTTTTGAATTTACATTCTTGCATTTATATTTATTCATTTTTGTACATTTATTCAAATTCAATATGAATGTAATAATTATTTAGATTTAATTTCTTGCAATTCCCATTTGTAAATTTGTACACCCCCTCCCCTAAATGATGTAATAGTTTAGTATTTTTATTTTCCGCAATTTAAATGCTTTATATACAAATGCTAGTAATTAGGGTTTGTATGGAAAGATTAAAATCAATGCTTAGAAAACCCTAATTCAAAGAAAAATCAAGCATGTGAATTAATACACTTGCACACTTACACCCTTAAGGTAAACCCATTTTGTTGCCTTGCAAAAATGGCCATATTATGCATGTGAGGTATCTTAGCAAAAACAAATAAAATACAAGATCATAGTCCCTCGATGACACTATCAAAGTTGCCTTTCAAAAATAATCTTAGTCCCTAAAGAAAATGCTAAGATATCTTACAACATTGCTAATCATGGTTATACGATGACCCTTGCCCGTCCCTTTTACATCCAAAGATAGGGTTACTTATCAAATCAATGGTAAGATAACAATGTCAAAGGAAAGAGGAAATAAACATGAAAGACTTTTGAGTAGGTAGAATGTTCCTAGTTGCTTGCTCAATTTCAAAACAAAAACATCCTTGCTATTTTCAAAATAAACACCAACACTTTCAAAAAAACATCTTTCAAACTTGAAAACATTTTCAAAAGAATTAATACTTTGTATACATTCTTACGAACGAGAATCATTACAAAGTGTGCCTAAACGATGGCGCCTTTTCAAAATACTTTCAAAAACCACACAAAGCACATTTTCAAACAAAAGCAAGTGATCTAGCAAGTAACTAAGAGCCCATGGAAAACCATTAATGAAAATGGTGCTAATACCTTCCATTTTCATAATCTACCCCCCGAACTCAAGAAAACATCTCAAAGGTCTTTCCTGTTCTTTTCAGCCTTTCCTTTTGGATAAAAGAAAAGTCGATGGCGACTCTTGCTAACCGCAACATTTGCGATCAAACGTAAAACAACCAAGTAAGTTATCCCACCATGTTACACCTACCTACCACACATATAGGATTAGTTTATCAGGCCCATACTATATACCATGACATTAAGAATCATGTTAGCAAAACACACATACGGGGCAAGAATTGATTTACTTATGATGTTTTAAGGCTGAGTCGAGAATCGTCCTACTCTGATACCAATTGTAACACCCACATATAATATAATATAGAAATAAATTATATATAGTATAAACTGGCACTGATAGAACATAAGAGCCTATCGGAATTCATAGATATACATGTCCAAAATAAAATATATATTCTATGGCGCATGATATACAAGAGTGCACTATCTAAAACTAAGATCTATGTACAATATCTACATTACACATGATCCACAATGGAAGATCATGATTACAAAAGTCTTCTAAACATCACCAGAGAATATTTCCATGGCCCTTAATCTGCAAAGTGTTATACCCAATTTTTTCCTCTAAGATTTCTCATCTTCTCATCTTTATTAATACATTAAGATCACACATTAGGGTTTAGTTTTGACTTCTATCCTCTCCTATATTTGGGTTTGCCCTAAAGGGATCACCAAGAACCTTGATTTGTGTATCTTCTACATGTGTATCTTATGTTTGATTAAATCATAGCTAACATAAAAATATGTGTATGTTTGTTCTGTGAATGTTTATATTGTAGATAATGACACAAGATGATTCATAGGTTCATGAGTTTATTTCCATGCTTTCTTCAACAACATTTATTGAGATTCAAGCTTCATCTTTGAATTAACTTCAATATAATCTCATTTCAAGGCCTAATGTGATTCATCATGCTCTAATTTTTCCAATAAAGATCAAAAGATGCAATATTGATTCAAAAGTTTTGACCTAATTTGGACAAGTCCTTGATTCTTTGATCACAAGTGCATAACTCTCTCAATTTTCAACATCTTGAGTTAGTTCTTTTTGCTATGGATTCTTATCATTATTCCCATTAGTTCTTATACACATAACAAGAACCAATTGTGTAAAGAAGATTATCTAAAGTTGAAGAAGATTATAGGTCATCTTGTATTTTGAAGATTTAGGGTTGTTCAACTTTAAGAAGCCATAACTTGGTCAATTTTTATCACCTTGAGCTCATTATTTTTCCATAATGATCTTAAGGATGTGAGATTCACCTCTTCTTTATGTCCAAAGCATGAAAATGGTTATAAGATGTCGTAAGAGCTCAAAATATTATAGGTCATTTCATGGATTTTCATCAACAACACAAGGTCATAACTCTCTCATTTTTTGGAGTTTTTGAATGATTCAAGTTTCACAATGCTCTTTAAGAAGTCTACTTCATACCATCTTCATTGACTAAAACCTAATTTTGAGTGGAAGGCCATGTATGAAGGCAAGATATTATAGGTCACTTTTGAACACAAAACTTGGAAATTTTTCTAAGTCCACTAATCCATGTGTTTTTTCCAATTTTAATTGATCATAACTTTTAACTCACATCACCATATGGAAAATTTCGAAGCACATCTTCAAGCTTGATAATTCATCTTTCTAAAGAATCCAAGATTGTATCATAAAGGTCCCTAAGTTTATTGCACCATGATTGTAAAGTTGATGCTTAGAAACTAAAAAATCACTTGCATTCAGTTTGCAATTTCCATAATATGGCTTCTAATCACCAAATTACCACTCTTTTTACACTTAAGCGTGATTAGAAAAGATGCTTGAATCATTTAAAGTGTCAAAACGAATCATTTGTATGAGTTTTGATGCACATGTGCTCACACTTTGTTCATGAGGAAGGTGTGCATGATTTCCACTCAAATTGCATCATTCACCCCTCCTCTTTATTCCATTCACTTCTCCTATAAATATATACCTCTTCTACTTCATTTTACAAGCTTTAAAGAGCCAAAAAAACCTCTGTCAAACTTCCTCCATATCTCTCAACTCTGCAACTTTGAATTCAATTCTAAAGCGCCTCCAGCTCTTATTTCTTGATGGATTCTTCATCCTTGAACTTCACTAAATCTAACAGAAGAAGAACCAAGCCTTGAGTTTCTCTAAATTGTGCTAGCCAAGTCAAGTTTCAGAATAATTTCTTCATACTTCATTCAGGTAGTAATTGGCATCAATTCTTCTAACTCAAATGACTGGAATGATCTATGATGTTCATTGATGTTTGCTGACGGTTTAATTTTGATCAATTGATGAATTTTATGTATCTATTTTCAATTGATCAATTTAAAGAATTTTTTTGCGAGGGTGTGGTTAGGATCGTCTGGAAGAGACAAATCGAATGATACTAGTTTGAGTTTCTAACGATTTTCTTTGAAGAATCTAATAAAAACCAAACGCGCAGAGGTTTGGAGGTTGAAGATGGCCTACATGTCGTTCTTTAACCAATGATCGTATGACAATTGTTATAATCTCATTGATTTGTCTTTTACTGATTCTATGTGTTTTTCAATAAGGTCCATAACATGCACAACACGCCAGGTCCCTCAGGTCTGCTTATTAATGTGTTTAATGTTGATCAAATGGTCCACATCTTTTTGGCTTTATTTTATATTCTGTTTTTATATTTTAATTGTTTTAAAATTCAAAAATTCATAAAAAAGTTCATTTCAACTTCTAAAAATCTGAAAAAATTCTCAAAAATACTTTTGATTTTTCTCCTTTTGATTTTTATTTTTTCACAGTTTTATTTTATGATTTGATATATTTTTAATGATTTTCACTTTATTTGAGTTGTTTTAATTGTTTAAAAATACTTTTTCTTGATTTTTTAATTCTAAAAAAATTATGGAAGGATCCAATGACCTCTTGACAAATATTGGTGACCTCATTTTATTTTTATTTCTGATTTTTACTATTTTTCACAAATTTTGGTTTATTTTACTTATTTCTTTAAATTCTGAAATTTTTTGTCAACACTTATTGACTCATGTTTGACTTCTGATTTTTTTAGAATTTTTATTTGGTGTTTTAACATATGTTGTGTATTTTACCAATTATTTCCCTTTTACCAATTATTTAAATATTATTTTTTAAATATTATTTTATTATGTATGTTTGGTTCTGATTTTGGTGTTACTTTGGGACAAATTCATCAATCTCATTAGATCTTGGATGTTGATAGGTTGAAAAACCAAATCTACCAAAATGGATGAATAATGTTGATGATATTTGAAACCCTAATCTCATCTGGTACATCCCTTACCTCTTCATCTTATCTCTTTCTTGTTTTTACTTGTACTACATGTTTTTGGAGAATGATCTACATATCATTTCTCTAACATGTTGGTACATAGATTGCTCTTGACTGGCCTCAAAATAGGTGTGACTTCTACATAAGTCCACTTACGATTGCTTAACAAAAAGCTAAATTTGTCTTGATTCGAAAGATGATCATTCGTGGCCCAAACCTATATTTGTAAGTTCAAGTATATTTAATTTGAAACCTTTGATCCAATAACTTTGAAGCATTGTTAGGAGGCTTTGATCTTATAAATACTCTAATGAGCTTTATGAACTTTGGTCTAAGGGAATCATTTGAAAATCATTGATCATATGTGGTCACTTTGAGCACTTGAAATGAATGATACACTTAACAAAAATAAAATTAAACTTGTTGTTAAGAGATTTTGATTTTATCAATCTTCTAATGAGTTTTTAAATGCAAGCTTCAAGATGGTCATTTAACTAACCTATAACTTATAATTCACTAACAATTGACTTTACTTTATGTTTTTTACTTTAAGCCTTTTATTTTAAGCCTTTACTCTTATGTACCATTTTTATTTTAGGCTTTACATTTTGTGCCATTTTATTTATTTATTTTATCTTTGTTCATTTGAGCATTTATCTTTATGTCATGTTATCTTTGCTCACTTGAGCATTTATTTTTATGTCATTTTATCTTTGCACACTTGAGCATTTATTTTTATGTCATTTTATCTTTGCTCATTTGAGCTCTTATTTTCTTTTAAAGACACTTAATAACCAACTTGAACATTAAAAGAATTTAAGGTTACTTGGACTATTTGGTAACTATCCTTAGCATCGTGGAGTTGTGGATATCTTAGACTTATGATTAGAAACCATGATACTTTAGGACCTTGTGACTCTGTTGTTATTTTGTCTAAGGTTCTTGGGGATTACCCCAAGGCATTGGATTAATTTACTTTGTGTGCAGGTTATTCTGATTATATGCTTTGTTTGTGATTGAGAATTCCTCTGTATACAACCGTTACTCTGTCCAATTTTTATGAAGACTTAATGCATTTGAAGCTTGGTATTTCTCAGAGGTTTAGTTTTTTTGCTTGTTTGTTTTCAATCCAAAGGATAAGAATTCTACATTGACTATATATGCCAAGTGTTAGATTCTTGTTGGTTAGCTCGTTCTTTTTCTTGGCTTTTACCTTATGATTTAGGATAGTCCCTTCATCTCCTCCCATCATCTTTAATTTCAAAAATCTTCTCCCTCCTTTTAAAAACTCTTCTTGTTTTCTAACTTGAATCGCTTTCATTATAAACTTGGACTTAGGTCCATGCATTTTCAAAAAACTTTTCTTAAATAAAACATTAATCAATTTAATCATACTTTGGCATTTTTATGAGAAGACTAAAAGTCAATTAACCTCATTCAACCATTTTTCCAATTTTCCTTTTTACTTTAAAACTTTTCTCAAAATATTAGACTCTTGTTGATTCTTGTACTGATGCGAGCTACTATACTTCTACGATATGTAGTGAAGTGAGATATATTCCACTTCGGTGTTGAGTGAGGCTTTGTTTATTTTAAAATCCAAGCTATATCCTCCACTTTGAGATGATACGAATTCTCATTTCTCATAACTTTGGGTAGTAAGTATGTTTTCCATCGGATATGACAATGATGTCTCTTCTCTTAAAATTAACCAACACACACGTGTTTTAATAATTTTAAGGTGAACTACGAGTACCCTGATCCCCTATTGCATGGAAGGTGATACATAGGCACTAAAGGTTTGCAACTGTGGCAAATGCAAAATTGTAAAAAAATGCTTCTTTTTCCATCTCCACCATCTTATTTTGTATACACCTTTTATAGCCAAAATACACAAATTTTCAAAGAGGTTCCTGCGGAGTATCTTAGATGTATAGGGTTCTAATACCTTCCCTTTTCATAACCAACCCCAGTACCTAGATTCTCTCTCCCTCTTTTTGGGTTTATTCGCTCTTTTCCCATTTTAGATTTTAGTTGGAAACAATAAAGCGCGGTGGCGATTTTCACTTGATCTGTGTGAGTTAAGTCAATCAAATGGCTTAGTCTCAACATTTCTACCACTACAGAAAAATGGCGACTTCACTGGGGAAATGTCATCCCTAAGTGGGTTGAGCCTATCATTTTTATTTGTGTATGTGTTATTATTTGTTGTATATTTTGTGTTGTATATATGTATGTCTGGATTTTCCTGGTTTTTAGGGTGCTTGGTGGTTTCTTATAAGTCCTCGACCCGAACTTGAGCAAACTTAATATAGGACAGGTGGTATAGTCATGTTAACTTTAAGGGAGGAATCCCAAAAAAGGATACATGAGGTACCCCACTTAGTGGAGGCCCCTTTGACTGTAGTATTTGTTTACCGAGCAATTGGGAAGATATGTTGCTTTCGACCTGAGAGCCTGCTGAAGCTGAGGACCGTAGAACCCTTAACCTATCTTGGCCTTTTAGGTGTAGTGCGGATACTGTGACAGAGAAATCTAGAAGTAGTTGTGACGCGATGCTACACTCAGACGAGTTTTCCTAAGAATATTACTAATTACTAAGCTAATTGAGACGTTGGTAATATCTGAAGGAATGATGTAGTCTATGGAAACCTTTTAGAACCTTGTTCGGCAGGTGATAAACTTTTAGTCCATACATTGTGGGTAGTACCTTTGACTTCATGCATGTGACTTCGAACCTATGAATCTCCATGTTTGTGATCTTGTGTGTGATTTCTACATTATCATGCATTCATGCACCCATGAGCATTCTTTAAAACAGTGGACTCAAGGAACTTAAGGTTGACTTTTGTAAATATCTCAGGTACTTTTGACCATGGATTTTGGAAAGAGAAAGATCCAGAAGTACAATTTCAAAGATCCTAAGATAAAGGAACTAATGAGTTTGATTCATGAGATTGAGAGTTCTACATATTTCTGGAAGAAGTGTGGAATCATTGTTCCTTTTATGAAACTCAAGATGAAGGATGGCATTCTTTCTATTTTGGTCCAGTTCTATTATCTGTTACACTGTTGTTTTACTTTTCCTGATTATCAGTTGATGCCCATGTAGGAGGAGTATTCTTACTTACTTGGTTTACCTATTACTGATTATGTTCCATTCACCGGCTTAGAAGGAGAGCCCAAGTCCCATGAGATTGCTACCATAACTCACTTGAAGAGGTCTGAGATTGAGGCTAACATGACTACCAAAGGAGGAATCAGAAATTTACCTGCTCAATTTCTATTGGAGAAAGCTCATTACTTTGCCAAGATGAAGAGTATAGTTGCTTTCGAGGCTATCTTTGCTTTGCTTGCCTATGGGTTGTTCTTGTTTCCTAACATCGACAAATTTGTGGATGTTAACGCTATTAGGATCTTTCTGATCGGGAATCCAGTCCCTACTCTGCTATGAGATACTTATTATTCCATCCATCTTCAGAATTTCTATCAGGGAGGGATGATCATATGTTTCACACCATTTTTATATCAATGGTTTATTTCTCACTTACATTGGTCTGTTGCTTTTTGAGATATCAAGAAGGAACCACGTTGGGCCCCGAAGATTATGTCTCTCACTCATTCTGACATTGATTGGTATCATCAAGTTTATTATGATGTGGAGATTATTGATAGTTGTGGTATTTTCCCAAATGTTCCCCTTCTTGCTACAAAGGGAGGAATTAACTACAATATCGTTCTTGCGCATCCCCACCTTAGATATCCGATGAGAAACAAGCCAAACAACATTCATTTGAGGGGTTTATTTATCAAAGAAGGATATGATCACAAGGTAGATAAGGAAGAAATTGAAAAGTCTTGGTGCCTTAATCATAGAAAGGGAAGAAAATACTTGGGACCAAGAGTAACTGTCTCTTTAGAGCCTCATCTTCGTTGGGTACAAGCAAGGGCAATACAGTTGAAGATGCCTTATTCTCGTGAAGAATCTATATCTGATATGTTTATGAGGACTACTCCTCCTCTCTTAGATGATGTGGAAGAACTTTAACTTTCCCTGGTTAGGATGCAGCAAGAGAAGGAAGCATGGAAGAACAAGTACCAGACTTTAGAGGTGTCCTACTCAATATAATTGAAAGAGAAGGATGACTTGATTGAGATTCTTCAGAGTTATGCTGTGGAGATTATGGAGAAGCAAGAGAGTTTATTTTCCTTTAGAGCTCAGCTAGGTCCCGGACACCCATTTTCTATTTTTGGAGGATGGAAAGAAGTCTCCAACAAGTATGTAGAAGAGAACAAAAAATTGAAGGCTTAGATTGCATGACTCAAGGGAAAGCGCCAGTGTGTGTAGACATCTTCGATAACTTTGGCTCCTTAGGATTTTTATATTCTATCTTTATTATCTTGTACTTATGATTATTGAAACTTGTACTAAAAGTTGTAACCCATTCCAAAATTATTATTAAAATGAGAATTTTTAAGATTTCCAAAAATGTTAGTTCTTTAATATTTGCAATTGTTTATGATTCTTTGAGTTCATTTAATAAACAAAATATCATATGCATAATTTTGCACATTTTTTTGCATTCATGTTCATTCCCAGGTGTCTTACTTGTTTCTCTGCTTCGTTTAGTCAGCAAGCTGTCTCATCGTTATAATACTCGGGCTAATTCCAGAAAGAAGATGGAAAACCTTGAACAAGAGAATCGTGAGCTGCACAAAGAAGTTACTGCTTTGAGAGCCGATATGGCTAATCTGACTTCCATGGTAGAATTGTTGGTGGCTGCTCAGAATCAGCCACCACCTCCCCCTCTTCCATCTCCTCGTGCTACTCAACCACAACAAACAACCGTTACTTCAGAGATTATGTCAGTTATTGCCTCTGTTAATCTAGTTTCTGCTGCTCAATATCGTATTCCTCGTGGTTACCCGTGGGTAATGCTTGAGAATTTTATGCCAGAAGGGTATAATCATGCTGCTCAAGTTGCTCCATTTTCTCAAACTGCTGCTATTTCTGCACCTCCTGTGGTGCATGCTACTCATGTTGCTAATAATGAGATTCTTCATGTTGCATCTCCTATAGTGAATGATATGCCTGTTATTAATGATGAAGTTTATTATCCCGCTACTCCACCGAGTGAAAGTTTGGGCTTTCATGAATGAATGGATGACTTTCAGGATCAATTCAATGAAATGCAGAAAGAAGTGAAAGCTCTCAGAGGGAAAAATTTATTCGGACAAAATGTCAGTGAAATATTCTTAGTTCCTAATATGAAAGTTCCAAGAAAGTTTAAGGTGCCATAATTTGAGAAGTACAAGGGCAACTCTTGTCCCCGTGACCACTTGGTGATGTATATTAGAAGAATGACCACTCATACTAATGATTAACTCTTGCTTATTCATTTCTTCCAGGATATTTTAACGGATGTTTCTTTGAAATGGTGTATGGGATTGGACAGTAGCAACATCCGCATATTCAATGATTTAGGTGAAGCTTTCATGAAACAGTATAAGTACAACATGTTTATGGCACCTGCCCGTGACCAACTGAGAGAAATGGCTTAGCAGGTTAAGGAGTCATTCAAAGAGTATGTGCAACATTGATGTGAAGTTGCTGCCCAAGTGGTACCCCCAATGGGAGAGCAAGAAATGACTAAGGTCTTCCTAAAAACCCTTGGTTCATTTTATTATGAAAAGATGGTTGCAAGTGCACCGAGTAATTTCACTGAGATGGTAAGTATGGGTGTCCGTCTAGAGGAAGCCTTCAGGGAAGGACGATTGACAAAAGGTGAAGGTTCTAGTAAAATAAAGAAGTCATCATATGGGTTATCTAGGAAGAAAGCAAGTGAAACCAATGTTGTTGCTGAAGAAAGAAGGGTTAGACCTCCAAGACGAAGTCATCAACATCAACAACAAGTAGCTTCCGTAACTCCGATTGTCAATATAGCTCCGACTGCTATTTCCTACAAGAGGGCACCTCAACAAGGTAATCAAGGGCAAGGTCAGAAGAGATAAGCTTTTGATCCCATTCTGATGAGTTATGAAAAATTATTTCAAGCTTTGATTCAAAAGAAATTGTTGCAGACAAGGCCTCCCCTGCTATACCTTCAATTTTATCATGGTATTATAAGGCGGATCAGACTTGTGCTTTTCATCAAGGATCCTATGGGCACAACATTGAAAACTGTTATCCATTGAAGTCTGAAGTGCAAAAGATGGTAAGATCTAGTCTCTTGTCTTTTAAAGATGTTGGTCCCAATGTAAAAGATAATCCACTACCAAAGCATAGAGGTGGAAGTGCTGTAAATATGGTTGCTGACTATCCTAGGGACTTCCATATTTTTGATATCTGTTGTACCCCAAAATTTGCCCTCTCATTTTACTCAAGGCATGCCCATTGAGGTCCTCAAATTGCTCAAGGATGACTAAGAATTGACCAGACAAATTCTCCTCATAAGGCAATAAACCTCTAACTAGGGTTTCAGTTTTCATCAAGATGTGTGAGCTCCATTGCTCTCAAATGTTTTCCTTGGTCCTAATATGTCTTCAAGATAGTCCATTCCAAATTTCATGCGTTGCACAACAAGTTTGCTCAGTCAACTGCTCAAATGCCTGAAAATCAACTGTGCTGGGTCAAACGTCAATTGTGGCCTATATACAATCAAACTTCAATATTTTTTGTCAACACCAACATTTTGAAGTGATAGGCATCATTTGATCAAGGGTTGATCATGATTCCTCAAGAAATTCTCCTAATTCATCAAAAGTTAAAAATTGCCAATTAGGGTTTCTATAGGAAAAGTCAACCAAACTTTGACTAGGCATAACTTTCTCATACTTCATCCATTTTCCCCAACCAAGGCTCATTTTGAAGATAATCCAATTCCCTATAACTTCTCTTCAGCCCTCAAGTTCAAGAAATGCATCAATTGAAAGATACAAGCTCAGACATTATGGGTCCTTTCAAAAAGTCAACAAAAACACCTTTTGGGTCAAAGCTCCTTACATGAACATGGAAGATCCAATTGATATGAGACCAAAATGGTTGTTTAGAGGACATCCCAAGCTCTCTAAAAGGTCCAAGAACACCCTCATAGGGTTAAAATTGAGAGAGATATGCATTGCTAAAGTTGACCAATTTTTAAAGAAGTGCATGAAGGAAATATTGATCAAACTTGGATTTTTTCCAAATGGGCCTATCCTTTTGTGATCCAAACTTGTTTCTAACTTGGTCTACGACCTCTAAACCAATCCATTCCCTATTTGGTCATTTATTTCATTTATCTTGATTTTTAGTCATTTAAAATTCAAGTTAAATTAAATAAATGATTTAAAAATGTTTAAAGATTGCATGGGATTGGTTTCCAATTAAAGAATGAACATATATTCAGTTTATGACAAGGGGATTTCATGGAGAGAGGCAAAAAATATGATTTGGTCCAAAAAAGTTAAATATTCACATAATTGGAAATCAAATATTTTCTCATGAAGGCATTGATACCTCTCTATATTTGTTGACCTAATGTGTCTCATATATATGAACAACCATTCAGAAGCCAAGGAGATATGCACAGCTTCCTTAGAAAAGCCCTGAAAAGTTTCAAAAAAATTTCAAAGGAGTGCAACCTTGGTTCACACGATCCAGCCAGCCTCAGCCAAAACTAAGGACTCCATCAACCTCCTTGAGATCTCAGCACCTCATTCCATCCATCCTTGAAGGCCAAATCATCCCAGAACCAGCAAACCGAGATATCTCATCGTGGGTAATTTTTTTGATTTCATATTGATAATTCTATGATGCATTAATACCTTTGATGGCTTGATTCGTATTCAGGATGTCATTTAGGACAGGACCAACGTGAAGCATGAGTGATTCAATGTGAATCAAGGATTTTGCCATGTTTAGGGAAAATATGTATCGTGTTTTGGACAAGGAGATACATGCATGATCCATGAAAACTAGGACTGGATTTAAACTCAAGAGAAATTTTCGTGTGGAATAGGCTTTTGATTTAGGGTTTAAGCTTCCAAAATTTACAGATCACGTTTTTGTGCTCCCAGAGAAATTGACCGGAGATCCACTCCAGCATTGTTGACCCGTCTGACTCTGTTTGGAGCATGCGTGTCATTTTATTTTAATCTGATTGGCTCATTCATATTGCTGACGCGCACATTATTGTTGACTAAGATTAGCAATGTATTACCGTTATAATATTATTGTGCTATTATATACATGAATGAGCAGGCAGCGCAAATGGTAAACGCATAAGGCATGTGAGGGAAGGGACCTGGGTTCGATCCCAGGTCCATCAATTTTCCATTTTTTTCTAACGTTTGCTTACCGGATCCTATATGTTGCATTCCTAGACGTCCACCCTGCATCCTCGCTCCCAACCATTGGACCATCCTCAATTCAGATCCAACATTCCATGCGTGTTCCTCATGGTGGACCCTAGGCGCATCCCCCACTAAATCAGGCAAGCATTGGGCTTGTGCATCTGGGCCCAACACAAATTGCAGCGCCAAAACCCCAAACTGATTAACAGCATCAGGCCCACTCTTTTTTGGTTTTAATTTCTTTATTTCTATTTTAATTACCTTAAATCCATTTTTTTTCAATTAATCATAAAAATCAAAAATCACAAAAAAATAGAATTAGGTTTTTCATAATTAAAATTAATTTTTGAAAATTAATTAATTTAATTATTCCAACTTGATTATTTCATTTAAATAAAACTAATTAGAAATTAGGTTAAAAATTTTAAATATTTTTCTCAATAAAATACAAAAAATATTTTTTCTAAATTAATTAGATTTTTAGGACTTTTCAACTTGTTCCCGTCTTGATCTTCGCGCGTTTATCATTTTTCCATTTTATTTTCTTTTCCCATTATTGGAACTATTGATGGTTTGTAACAGTTTTAAATTAGGGTTTATTTACTGCTTTTGATTTCTGTACTCCCCAGTTTTGGTTATGTATCCCCCTCCCTGAGTCCCTATAATAGCATAAGACTCTATCTTCCTATTTTACTTTCTGCACTATTAACTTCTAGTAATTAGGTTTGCATGGAAAGACTATAAATGAAAAAGATTAGATAACCCTAAATTGCAAGATAAATGAACTGAATTCACTTGCACATGTTCACCCTTAGGTATCTCCCACTTCGGTTGCCTTCAGAAACGGTCACAATTCTCAAAACGTGAGAATTTTTAGTGGTTTTCCTTTAGTTCAAGAGATCACAAGTCCCTCGATGATCCTTTCAACACCGCCTCAGTTAAAAAGTGATCTTAGAACTTTAGGACAATTACTAAAATTTCTTGCCCAATTGCCTTAATGACCATAAACGTTGCTTCGATAATCCCTCAACATCCATTGACTATGGCTACCTACTCACTAATAGTAGGATAACATTGTCTAAAGGAAAGGAGGAAAATAACACCTTTTTCGAGTAGGTAGATAACTGTTAGGTACTTGCTCAAAAACAACTTTTTCACACTACACTTTCAAAACATTTTTCAAAAACACTTTATCAACACTCTTGAGGACTGATACAAGAGTTATTATAAAGCAAACAAATTTTCAAAACACACAAACATGAAAGAAATTTTCAAAAATGAGCAAGTACCTAAGAGCCCATGGAAAACCATGGATGGAAAGGGTGCTAACACCTTCCCTTTCCATAATCTACCCCCTTACTTAGAAAAATTCGAAAAAGGTATTTTTCTGTTCTTTTCACCCTTTCCTTTGTTGGATAAAAGAAAAGTCGGTGGCGACTCTTGCTTACCGTGACATTTGCGAATATAAAACGCAAACTAGTTGTTGAACCCCAAAATTTTCCCTCTCATTTTTCTCAAAACATTGCAAGAAAAAATCTCCAAGTGGTTCAAGATTGCTCAAGAGTTGGACAGTCAAGCTATCTCCTAAGGCAGTCAACCCCAAATTAGGGTTTTGTGTTGCATCAATATCTTTGAGTCCAAATGACCTCAGGTTCTCCCCAATGTCCTAATATGTTCTCAAGATCATCCATGTCAAAATTCAAGCCTTGCAGAGAAAGTTTGCTCAGTCAAATGCTCAAAGGATCCAAAAATCGGCTGTGCTAGGGCAAAAGTCAACTGTGACCCAAATACAGTCAAACTTCAAGATTTTTTGTCAACATTCTCATTTTGAAGGATATTTCATCATTTGATCAAGGGTTGATCATGATTCATCAAGGATTGCTCAAAATTCATCAAGACTCAAAAGTTGCTAAATTAGGGTTTTGTAGGAAAAGTCAACTCAACTTTGACCAAGCATAACTTTCTCATACTTTATGAGAAATGACCCATCCAAAGCTCATTTTGAATAGGATGCAATTTCATACAGTCAATCATCATACCCCAAGATCAAGAAATGCACTCACAAAAAGTTACAAATTTGGACATTATAGGTCATTTTTGAAAGTCAACAAAAACACCTTTTTTGACAAAACTTATAACTTGAGCATGGAATATCAAAATGAGATGAGACCAAACGGGTTGATTATAGGACATCACAAGATTTCTAAAAAGTCAAAGAACACTTCCAAAAGTTCAAAATTGAAGAAGTTATGCATTGTTGAAGTTGGGCATTTTTGCAAAATTGCCAAAAGACAACTATCCCCAAAACTTCAAATTTTGTCAAATGGGCCCATTCTTTTCCACTTGATTTGAGCTTGCATCAGTGTCCACGTGTCCTAGCTTCAGCCATGAGCCCATATCTTATTTGTATTATTTTATTTGATTTTTTATTGAATTATTTCATTTTAAATCAAATTAAATCACAAAAAATCCAAAGCTTTGATTACAAGATATCTTTTGGCTATTTCAGGATTGAATCATCATCATTAAGAGTATCAAATTCGTATCACACAAGATCATGTGCAAAAATGTTTATTTTTGATAAATTTGGCAAGGTTTCAAGAATGAATCAAATCAAATATGGGTGCATTGATTTAGAGAGATTGAATCCATGATTCTTAACCTAATGCATTCCATAATACATAAGGAAGCTTAAGACACGAAAACAAGGGTTGGAGGCTGCAAGAACAATCAAGACAAAACTTGGAAAAGTGGTGAAAAAGATTGAATCCAAATTCATACTTAGAGGCGATCTCAGAAGCTAAGAAGGATCTCAATCGATTCCTGGAGGTTCACTGAGTTGAAACCGATCAAAAGCAGGCTTCCATATATGCTCAAGCACGCTGTAAGCATCACGTTAAATAGCTCTGCATTTGAATTTGCAAATCATTATTCATGCATCTTTTGTACAAATTATTTTCATATTCATAATCCTCATCAAATTTCCAAGCATTCTGCATTATCCAATTTTGTTTATGTGGCATATGCTGTGAGGTACCATAACTAGGGTTTCGTGGTTTGTTTTTGGGTATCTCTCTTACAGGAAAAATTGGATGTCGAGAAGGGCATGGTTGTGACCGGGATGATGAGACGAGCACAACCCTGCCTATAGCAGATTTTGGAGGAGGCGCGACTTGTAGGGACGACTTGTGTCCGTAGCTATAAGTTTTTACAGTTTTTTAGCTACGGATGAGGGTTGAAGACGATGCATGGTGAAGCATGATTCGCCCATTCAAACATGGAGGGCTTAATTTTGTTGTGCTGGCATATTAATTCTCTTTCCCTTATTATTATTATTTTGTATATAATTAACAACTGAAGCACAATAGCCTAGTGGCAAGCGAGCGCTGGCAACATCCAATAGGACCTGGGTTCGAATCACAGGTCCTTCACTTCTTTGATATTATTATTTTCCAAGTGATCATATGTGTCTCCAAGCGCGAAGCTCATCATGCATCCTCAAGCATCTGATTGCTAGATGGCCTCTGGCCAGATCTGGTGGCCAAGAGATGATGGTCCACCATGGAGTCAAGTCCAAGTGCATATAGGGAATCTCAAAAGTCAAAAGAGGCCAGATTCAAATGGGCCATAGAATTGCTATTCTGACCCCCAAAACAGACCCATACTCCTCTCTCTATATTTTATTTATTTTATTTTTTAATAATTTATTTATTATTTATATTTAATAACTAACCAATCAATTCTTTTTTTCCTTTATAAAATTAAAACCAAAAAAAATATTTTCTTTATTAAATTAAATTTTAGTATTTTATTTTTTATTAACAAATCTATTAATTAATTTAGGCCATTAATTAGAAATAACTTTAATATATTTTTGTAAATAATTAAAACTAATTAGACTTAATTAGGTTTTTACTAACATTAATTTATTTTCTTTTATTTCTTAAAATACTAAAAATCCAAAAATAATTTAATTAATTAATTAATTAATTAATTTGATTTAGTAATTAACTTAGGTTGATTTCTTTCTTAATAAAAAAACAACAAAAAAAAATCTTTTCTTTAACAAAAAAAGGGTCAAAACCCCAAACTTGCGCTCGATTTAATTTCCCGCACGCGATCTATTTATTCAATATTGTACTTGTTCCCGGAATGTAATAGATAATTAGGACCATTTATTTATCTCTTTATTTATTTTTTCGCATTTAAATTTCAAAGGGTTTCTTTTGGCGATGTAAATACCCGACGCCTTGTAATTTAATTTCCGCAATTTATTTTCTGCAAAATATAACTGTTAGATGTTTCATAATAGGGATGCCTGACAAGATTAAATGTTTTAACCTAAAATCAAATTAGATCACAATTAACATGTACAAAGATAAAAATAAACTGAAAACGACACACTCGCACATGCGCACTCTTAGGGTACACCCAACTTGGTTGCCTTCGTAACGCGGTCATTGAGTATAGGTCACTTTAGAGGTCGCCCTCTTGTCCAAAGATCATAAGTTGCCTCGAAACGGTTGCCTCGGATATTGTTGCCTCAAAACAAATGATCTAAGACATTAGGGTTACCGCTAAGGCGTCCTAACATTGCTTTGGTGACCGTAAGTCCCGCATTCGAATTGACCCTCAAATTCCAATGACGGTGCTACCTACTCATCAATAGTGGGATAACATTGTCTAAAGGAAGATAGCATAGAATTATTCCTTTTTCGAGTAGGTAGATGGTTCTTAAGTACGTTCTCTTTCAAAAACAAAAACTTTTCACACTTTCAATTTTCGAACAAAGTTTTCAAAAACACTTCATACACTCTTGAGGACAGAAGCAAGAGTTGAATCGAAGTTTTCAAAACAAAAACTTTTTCAAACCCACAAGTACAAAGAAAGAAAATTTTGAAAACAATATGAGCAAGTACCTAAGATCCCGTGGATAACCACGGATAGAAAGGGTGCTAATACCTTCCCTTTCTATAATCTACCCCCCGAACCCGAGAGATATCTCGAAAAAGGAATTTTTCTGTGCTTTTTTCCTTTCCTTGTTAGATAAAATAAAAGTCGATGGCGACTCTTGCTTACCGCGACATTTTGTGAAAACAAACGCAAAACGCAAACCAGCATTCCAAAAAACAGTCTGTTCTTTCCCACCGTATCACAGAACTGACGACTCTGCTGGGGACGCTTAATAAGTGGGGTGTAACTTAGGAATAGTTCATATTGTTTTCAATTGCTTGACTTGTATGCTTTATATTTGTGGGCTTGTATCAGAGTTACTATAGATCCTAACCCGGATCTGGGGGATACCCTTTAGGTAAGTAGCAATAAACTGTGAGGGAACTGTATGGCGTAGACCAATACGGTTGAAGTAGTAGCTACGTTGGTGTGGCACTTTAGTTTGTACCGATATCCCTTGTGTTGGAACGAGGAGAATATGGGTCATCTAAGGGGTCATTAAGCACCAACTGACCTTAGAACCTTTAAATTGACCAACTTGGCCATAGAATAGTAGCAGTATGCTACACTCACTGAGACTAAACTCTCGCGATGATTCCGGCTGCAAGAAAAGGTTGCTAAACTGGAATTATGACCGATCGAGGGTAGTCAGGGATATTGAGATCCTCTAGAACCCGGTTACTATTTTTAGGACAGGTTTGAACCAACTAAATTGAAAGAGGGTAGTACCTAGACTCCTTGCCAGCCTGAAATATAAGGGCTCTCTATGTGACTTGTGTGCCTTTACCATGTTTTCTATTTGTGGATACTTGTGGTGTGCTTTCTATCATGACATCATGACATCATAACATTGCATACATCTTGCATTGGACTAACCTATTTCAAAGACAAGAGGGATTCATCTTTGTTCTATTTTGTAGGTCATGGCACATATGCGTAGGAACACCATCCAGATCAACTTTGTCCAGGTTCCCACTATGCTTAAAGAATTGGTTACAAATATGTCAGATACTACCTCCTTCATCAGAAGACATGGGCATCTTCTTAGTTTGGTCACTTCCAAATCAGACGAGCAGATGATGAGTGTCCTAGTCCAGTTCTTTGATCCACTGTACCATTGCTTTACTTTTCAGGACTACCAGTTGGTCCCCACCTTGGAAGAATTCTCTGATCTGCTTGGTATCTCTATTCTGGAGCAGACCCCATTCATAGGTTGGGAAAACATCCTTAGGCCAGAAGAGATTGCTTCAGCCCTCCATCTGACAAAGTCTGAAGTGATGTTTAATTGGGAGACTAGAAGTGGAGCAAAGGGTTTCTTGACTAAATTCTTGGTTGGTAAAGCCAATCAGTTCTGGGACAGTCTAGACTTCCAAGCATTCAAAGATATTCTGGCTCTTCTGATATATGGCTTGGTATTGTTTCCTAACTCTGACTCCTTTGTTGATGTGAATGCGGTAAAAATCTTCATCTCTGGTAATCCGGTACCCACTCTCTTGGGTGACATTCTTCATCAGCTTTATGCCTGTACTGCTCCGAAGCGGGGAACCTTGATGTGCTGTGCTCCATTGTTGGCGAGGTGGTTTATTTCTCACCTCCCCAAATCAGTTCTGAAGAACAAAGAAGGCATGGGCTGGGCTTATAGGGTTATGTCTCTCTCTCACAATGACATCATTTGGACTATTAAGGGTATGGACGAGGTGGCCATTATTGATCGCTATGGGGAATACCCCAATGTTCCATTGATAAGAACCAATAGAGGAATTACTTACAATCCATGCTTAGCCTTATGTCAGTTTGGGCGAGCCAGAAGGGAAGGACCTCATGAGCTGCTAATGCCTAGTATAATCTTTGATTTCCAAGGGGATAGTGACGAGCAACGCCGCAGATTCATAAGGGCTTGAGATAGAGTACACAGATCTGATCCACACGAATTGGGTGCGAAGACTTCTCTACCAATGGAACCATATCTCCAATGGGTTCGCATACATGCCCAAAAGCTGGGAATTCCGTATGAAGCTGTCTTGCTTATCATTGTTGAAGTTACTGATGAAGAAGGGGTTCCTCCTACCATCCTCCATCCTCATATGCCCACAGACATTGGGGCACTAAAGAGATCATGGATGCAGCTGAGAGAAGAGCGGGATACTTACCGAGAAAAGTATCACGAGCAAGAGCAGAAGATTCAGAACTTGACTAGGCAGCTGGAGAACGAGCGAATCCTCAATGACTATGTCCGCACCGACAAGAAGCGACCATGGGAGCACTGATTGTCTTTTTAAATATTATTTCTAGTGTTTATTTACTTTTCAGTTTTTCTTTCCTGTAACGCCTTAAAGGCATCTGTTGAACAATTAATTTCAAAGTTTATATAATAAAAGTGTGTTTCATTTCTGGTTTACGAATTTGAATCTCTCGACGTCTTTGAAATCATATCATGCGCATATCATTCCCATGCACCTCATAACAGGTACCCTTACAGGTCTCTTATCTTCTTCGCTGTTTATTTCAGCATCATGTCTTCTGAACCATCAACTGAACAAGCAATCAAGGCTCTACGGGCTCAAAACACCCAGTTCCAGGAATTGTTCATGAATCTAGATAAGGGTCAGCAAGATCTGAAGGCCTTATCTTGAAAGAGAAGAAGAAGAAGAAGAAGACGGTTCTGTTTAACATGGGCCACAGGTTTGGAAACAGGCTATGAGATGAAGTTGATTTGACCACCTCATCTGGAGGGAAAGATAGTCAGGAAGAAAAGAGGGCTCCTAGCCCTGTGGTTTCAAACACCGAGACGGACTTTGACGAAGACCAGTATCCTTCGGCTGAGGATATATACAAGCAACTGGAAGACCGGTTGAGTGCGATGGAAGTACAGAAAGTGCCTGGTCTGGACTTTGGTGATTTAGGTCTGTCATATGGGGCGGTGATTCCCCACAAGTTCAAAGCACCAGCCTTTTCTAAGTACGACGGAGTTTCTTGTCCGAAACTGCACCTCCGTTCGTATGTTAGGAAGATTCAGCCGTACACCGCTGACAAGAATCTTTGGATCCACTTCTTTCAAGACAGTCTCTCAGGTACCCAGCTTGAATGGTTTTACTAGTTGGAAGGAACTAGCAACCGTAATTGGGAAGATTTGGTTGCTACTTTCTACAAGCAGTACCAATACAATGCCGACCTCGCTCCCACACGTACCCAACTCCAGGGTATGTCTATGGGAACGGGTGAAGGTTTCAAAGATTATGCTCATAAGTGGAGGGACCTTGATGGAAGAGTGCAACCACCCTTGGCTGATCGGGAGCTTGTGGATATGTTTCTGGGGACCTTGACTGGTCCCTACTTTAACCATCTGATTGGAAGTTCTTCGGCTGGGTTTACAGAGCTGATTATGACTAGGGAAAGGATTGAGGCTGGTATCAAATCTGGTAAGATACAGAAGGGTGTTTCATCAAGCACCGAGAAGAAGCCTTTTAAGAAGGAGTCCAGTGCTGTTTACAGTTCAAAAAGCCAGAATAGACCTGAACGCCGCCAAGCTGTTAATGCGGTTGTTATATCAAGACCTGCTGATGCTCCTCAGCGCAACAATCATCCAAGGGCCGAGAAACCTCGAAGAGAATTCACTCAGCTGAACATGACTTTATCTTAGATTCTGCCACAATTATTGAAAACCAATCTAGTGATTCCAAGGGAGGCCCCACAGAATCCAAACACTACATCACCAAAGTAAAACCCTAATGCCCGCTGTGCTTTTCACTCTGATAGCCCGGGGCATGATACAGATGATTGTTGGGTTTTGAAGAACAAAATACAGGACTTGATTAATGCTAAGGAGATTGAGTTCGAGGCGCCTGAAAGACCTAATGTTGTGACTGCTCCTATGCCCAATCATGGAGTAAATGCTATAGATGAAGACTCGTTTGTGGTTTCTATGAACGACATTGTTACCCCTTTAATGGCTGTAAAGAAGAACCTTTTGTTAGCCGGTTTATTTCCGGGTTGTGACGAAGGTTGCCGTATGTGTTCTGTCCTACCTACCGGTTGCCATCTTTTGAAGTCAGGTGTCCAACGCCTGATGGATAATAAAGAAATTCTGTTTAAGAAGACTCTTGTTCCTTTGATCCCTGCTGAAGAAGTTGCTGTTATCACCATCTTCGACAATTCTCCCAAGGCTTCCTCGAGAAAGCCATTTAGAATTACATCTGTTCCAAGAATCGCTCCATTGATCATCACTGTTCCAGGGCCTATCCCCTATACACCTGATAAAGTTGTCCCTTGGCACTACGGGGCTGATGTTTATTATCACAGAGTTAAACAAGATTTGGATGCTGATACTGACGTCAGCAACATTGTTGGACCTGCCAAAGTCACCCGCAGCGGAATACTTTTCTCCCCTGATATCTCTCCACCAGCTGCCCGAAAGCCTGTTGTTATTACACCCGCCATTGTACCTGATACTGTTCCTATTCAAGTTCCAATTCTTACCCCTGTTGCCGAGTCATCTAACGCTTGGGGCAAAGGGACCACCGGTGAGCCTGCCCGGACGGAGGCACCGAAGACAATTACTGTTTAAGCCTCTAGACAGGAGATGGAGGAAATTTTGAAGATCATCAAAAAGAGCGACTACAATGTAGTCGAGCATCTGGAGCAAACCCCATCCAAAATCTCTATGTTGTCACTGTTGTTATGCTCAGAGGCCCATGCCAAGGCTCTGATTTCATTCCTGAAGACTGCACACGTACCTCAAGAAACATCAGCTGATCAGTTTAAAGACTACGTGGCTAGTCTGACTGCTGATAACGGGTTGGGATTCTCTGATGCCGACTTGACTGTTAAAGGGAAGAATCACAATGATGCCCTGCATGTCTCCATTGAATGCAGGGGCACCACTCTTGCTCATGTATTGGTGGATATTGGTTCCTCATTGAACGTTTTGCCTAAGAAAGCTTTAGACCAGTTAGACTGTGAAGGGTTGGAGCTGAAACCAAGCAACAGTGTCGTCAGGGCCTTTGATGGGTCTAAGAGGATGGTGCACGGAATAGTGGATATTCCGATTAAGGTTGGTTCTCAGGTTTTCGCATCTACATTCTATGTGATGGACATTCGGCCATCTTATTCTTGTTTGTTGGGTCGTCCATGGATCCACAGGGCTGGGGTAGTGACGTCTATGCTCCACTAGAAGTTAAAGTACCCAGTGAAAGGGAAAATTGTGACAGTACAAGGAGAAGAGAAGTACATGGTGAGCCACCTCAACTCTTTCCGATATGTAGAAATGGATGGGGAGTTCATTGAGACCCCATTTCAGCATTTTGAAGAGGTTCCCCAGACGCTGGCATCAACTGAGACTGTTGTTGAAGATCCTCCCATGAAGATGGTGTCCTTCAAGGATGCCCGGGTTGTTGTCGAGAAAGGTGGGTGTGCAAATTGGGGCCAACTCCCTGATTTTGCACAGAAGACTAACAAGTTTGGTTTGGGTTTCACTGCAGAAGCTCAAAAGGCTATTCAGAATGCACGGATCGGAAGACCTCCCTTGTTCATCAGTAATTCAGGAGTGAATGTCTTTGAAGACGATGTTGAAGAGTCTGAGTTTGACAGTTGGATCTACCCAACAACCGACGGTGGACTAAGCAACTGGACAGTAAAGGACTTCATCCCAATTTCTTTTGTTACCCAGTAATGAGACTTTTTGTTTTGAATTTGTAACAGACAATGTTTTAAAACTTTACGGCCTAGTGTCTTACCCGGGGCACCGTGGCTTCATTTGTGAGGGATTTATGTGTGTTATCTACATATATTATTAATAAAAGCATTGGAAGTTTCTTGCATTTCAAATTTTGCACTCATTGTGTTTCTTTTATTATATATTGCAAAACAGCTATTTTACACACATTCACATATACAGGTCTACATCCACTCTGGATCCTACTGGTAACAACTCTGCTACTACCAGTTATGACTTCAAAAATCTGATCAACTTAGCCGAAGGCAAAGGTGAAGATGATTACGAAGTGCCTGGTGAACTTACAAGACTGTTACTTCAGGAAGAGAGGGCTATACAGCCGCATGAAGAGCCAGTGGAATCAGTAAATCTGGGTACAGAGGTAGACAAGAAAGAGGTCAAGATTGGTGCAAATCTGGAACCTAGTGTCAAGCAACGGTTGATTCAGATGCTGCATGACTATGTTGAGATCTTTGCATGGTCTTATGAAGATATGCCTGGGTTGGATACCGATATTGTGGTTCACCGATTTCCTACCAAGGAAGACTATCCTCCCATGAAACAGAAGGTTCGTCGAATGCGTCCAGATATGTCTGAGAAAATCAAGGCTGAAGTGATGAAACAGTTTAACGTCGGTTTTCTAGCAGTTACTTCTTACCCACAGTGGGTGGCCAACGTGGTTCCTGTGCCGAAAAAGGATGGTAAGGTTCGAATGTGTGTCGATCATAGAGATCTGAACAGGGCTAGCCCCAAGGATGATTTCCCTCTACCTCATATCGACGTTCTAGTTGACAACACTGCACAGCATAAGGTTTTCTCCTTTATGGACGGTTTCTCCGCTTACAATCAGATTAAAATGGCTCCCAAAGACATGGAGAAGACAACCTTTGTTACTCAATGGGGTACCTTTTGCTACAAGGTCATGCCTTTTGGATTGAAGAATGTCGGGGCAACGTATCAGCGTGCCATGGTTGCTTTGTTTCATGACATGATCCATCATGAGATCGAATTATACATCGACGACATGATTGCAAGATCCCAAACCGAGTAAGAACATTTGGACCATCTTCAGAAGTTGTTTGACAGGTTGAATTTATACAAGCTGAGGTTAAACCCGAACAAGTGCACCTTCGGGGTGAGATCTGGTAAGCTGTTGGGTTTCGTCGTAAGTGACAAAGGTATTCAAGTGGATCCTGCCAAGGTGAAGGCTATACAGGAAATGACAGCTCCCAGAACAGAAAAAGAAGTCAGAGGCTTCCTGGGACGTTTGAACTATATTGCCAGATTCATCTTGCACCTAACTGCTACTTGTGAGCTGATCTTCAAGCTACTGAAGAAAAATCAAGTGGTAAGATGGAACGATGAATGTCAGGCCGATTTCGAAAGGATCGAGGAATATCTCCAAGAGCCACCCATTCTGATGCCTCCAGTTGAGGGGAGACCTCTGATCCTATACTTGACAGTACTCGACAACTCGATGGGGTGTGTGTTGGGTCAGCATGACGAGTCTGGCCAAAAAGAGCATACTATTTATTACCTTAGCAAAAAGTTTACCGACTGCGAGACCCGATACTCTTTGCTCGAGAAAACTTGTTGCGCTTTAGCATGGGCTGCTTGCCGGCTGAGACAGTATATGCTGACTCACACTACTCTATTGATATCAAAGATGGATCCAATCAAGTATATCTTCGAAAAGCCTGCCTTATCCGAAAGAATAGCGAGATGGCAGATGATCTTGACTGAGTATGACATCCAATATACGGCCCAAAAGGTAATTAAGGGAAGTGTGCTGGCAGACCATTTGGCACATCAAGCAGTGGATGATTACCAGTCTATGAACTTTGAATTCCCAGACGAGAATATCATGATAGTGACTGACTGTGAGACACCTGGACCGGATGAAGGACCTGAGGAAAGATCCTGATGGTCTATGTACTTTGATGGAGCGTCGAATGCTTTGGGCAATGGCATTGGCACCGTGATCATATCTCCTAAAGGCTCTCATACCCCGTTTACCGCCCAACTATGTTTCAACTGCACCAATAATATGGCGGAGTATGAAGCATGCATTATGGGTCTTCGAGCAACAATTGACCTAAGGATTAAGTTTCTAAGTGTTTTCGGAGATTCCGCTCTCGTGATCAGTCAGATCAAAAGCGAGTAGGATACGAAACACCCTAATCTTATTCCTTACAAGGAGTATGTATTGACGTTGCTTCCCCATTTTGAGGAGATAACCTTTGAACACTTCCCTAGAGAGGAGAATCAGTTGGCGGACGCACTGGCTACGATGTCTTCTATGTTCAAAGTCAATTGGGACAATGAAGCTCCCCGTATCATCATTGAAAGATTGGACGAACCTGCACATTGCTGTGACATCGAGGCTGAAGAGGTAGCAGATAAACCCTGGTTTCATGAGGTGAGGAGATATATTGAGGATCAGGAATACCCCGAGGGTGCATCTGTTAATAACAAGAAGTTTCTGAGGAGGTTCGCGGCGAAGTTCTTCATCAGCAATGACATTCTTTATAAGCGTAACCATGATTCAACCTTACTGCGATGTGTGGATAAGAACGAGGCAGAAAGGATCATGGTAGAGTTACATGAAGGTACTTTTGGGACTCATTCCAGTGGACACACCATGGCAAATAAAATCCTTCGGGAAGGATATTTCTGGTCCACAATAGAAGCCGACCGTTATCAGCATTCTCGAACCTATCACAAGTGCCAAGTCTATGCTGATAAGGTGCACATACCTCCAATTCCTCTGAACGTATTGACAGCTCCGTGGCCTTTTGCAATGTGGGGCATTGATACGATCGGTGAGATCAGACCTACAACATCCAACGGGCACCATTTCATCCTGGTAGCAATTGATTACTTTACAAAGCGGGTCGAAGCAGCTTCTGTTGCTACTGTAACCAAGAACGTCATGGCACGGTTCATTCGGCATAATCTGATCTGTCGATATGGTGTACCAGAGAGGATCATTACGGACAATGGTACCAATATCAACAATAAGATTATCACTGAGCTCTACAAGCAGTTCAAGATACAGCATCACAACTCTTCTCCTTATCGGCCAAAGATGAATGGGGTTGTCGAAGCGGCTAATAAGAATATTAAGAAGATTGTACAGAAGATGACAGTGACATACAAAGACTGGCACGAGATGTTACTGTTTACTCTTCATGGGTACCGTACCTCAGCACGGACGTCAACAGGGGCAACACCTTATTCCTTGGTATATGGCATGGAGGCAGTCTTGCCAATTTAAGTTCAGATACCCTCTCTTCGGATCATGAAGGATGCATGTTTGAGCGAAGATGACTGGATTCAGAGCCGGCTTGATCAGCTGAACTTAATCGACGAAAAAAGACTTACTGCTATTTGTCATGGTCAGACGTACCGAAAACGGATGATCAAGGCATTTAACAAGAAAGTTAGGCGACAAGAGTATCAAGTTGGGGATCTGGTTATCAAACGCATCATACTACCTTAAGGTGATCCCAGGGGCAAATGGACCCCTACTTACGAAGGGCCATTTGTGGTTAAGAATATTTTCTCAGGAGGAGCTATGATTCTAACCACCATGGATGGTGACGACCTTCCTCACCCCGTCAATGCAGACATAGTGAAAAGATACTACGCGTAATCATAAACCCGCTAGGTCGACTGGCCTAGGAAAAAATAAGGGCTTCCCTGCGAACCAAAAGGGTTCGGGCAAAAATAAGGGATGAAAATGAAAAAATAATTGTACACCCGGCAAGTCGAAAACCTGAAAAGGCGGCTTGGGCAAAAAAGGGTATCCCGGTGGACTGAAAACCCGAAAGGGCAGTCCGGGCAAAAATTAGGGATTAAAGCGTAACACTATGCCTCATTGGATCACCTTACAACCAGACTTCGGTATCGACTATCAAGCTCGGGCGGCACTAATCAATCTGATCTACCTTCAACCAAGTAGTAAAGTGATGAGATGCTCGAAGACATAAAGGCAATAGCAGAATTGGAACCCAGTGGGATTATTCACATAGCTGTTTTGTTTAGTTTTTCACAAATTGTGTAAATTCTATTTTCTCGGCGGCGTTCTCTTACTAGGACGTGAGCCTCTTGTACAAAAAACGCCTATTTACCGGCCAAACTTCAAAATCAATACAATTCATTTTCAAAGAAATTTCAAGCTATTTTTCCTTTATCTGTTTTTTTTTTGCAAAGAACGTCCAATGTTCCTTTTTGATATATGCACTTGACATTAATTGTCGCTCATAAATATTTGCATACGAAACAAAAGACGATTACTGGTAATATCAGAAACAGTGGCAATAAAATTGTCCAAACTGTACAGATGCTTTATCCACCAGGTACAAAGGTAAATTCAGCTGAAGAATATGGTTGAGATGCGTTCACTCCCTGTAGAGTAAGACAATAATGATAACTCTCCCTAGCTGAGACTTGCGACTGTGAATGAATCGATAATATTCTCCCCCAAGCAGAGTTTAACTACCATCAACACTGAAAGGGCTTAATATCCCCGACAATCTTAATATTCCCCAGCGGAGTATAAGAAAATTCCCCGGAAGAATACAAGATATCCCCAGTGGATTTAAAATTTTCCCAGTGTAGTCTGAAAAAGCTTCCCCAGTGGAGTTGAAGAATCATCCCCAGTAGACTCTGTAAGTTCATCCCCGGCGGAGTATAAAAATAAATATCCTCAGTCGAGTTCAAAGGAAGATTGTCCCCAGCAAAGCTCAAAGGATTATCCCCACAAGAGTCTAATAGGTTATCCCCAGTGAAGCCGCAACTGAAGATCATCCCCATCGGAGTTCTTTCCTTTTGCAAACAGGAATTCAATCCCCAACAAATTCAATATCACCAGTAACGGTAATTCATCCCCAACAGAATTTATCAATGGAATCCTCAGCAAAGCATCGCTTCCCCACAGAGTAATCTCCTCCTCAGTTTATTCCCCAACAGAGTTATACTCTCCTGCAGGTTTATTCTTGCAATCACCTTCGTTCGCCATCCCCGACGGAAACAAAGAATTCAACTCTATTCTCCAGCAGCTATCCGGGATTTATTTTCCCCAGCTAGAAACATTACATTTCCATACATCATGATACATGCATATACGCATCATACAACACAATCTCATTTACTTTGAGAACATCATTGCTTGATATATCATGCATTGCATACGACTGACCTTTACCTTTCAGGAAAGATACAATTAAAGTTCTCATCCATGTCGAAGACCTAACCAGTTCTTAAATCTCAACTGAATTATCCTCGGCTGAATTTCAGATAAGGTTCTCAATCTCGACAATTTTCCTCCGTCGAAGTGTGGACGAGTTCTACAATCTCAACAGTATACTATGTTGAAGACCAGACAGTTCCTAGATCTTGATGAAGATGTTTCCCTCAGTCGAAGACCTGACCGGTTCTTCAATCTCAACTGAATTATCCTCGGTTGAATTTCAGATAAGGTTCTCAATCTCGACAATTTTCCTCCATCGAAGTGTGGAAGAGTTCTACAATCTCAAAAGAATTATACTCCGTTGAAGACCAGACAGTTCCTAGATCTTGATGAAGATATTTCCCTTAGTCGAAGATCTGATTGGTTCTTAAATCTCAACTGAATTATCCTCGGCTGAATTTCAGATAAGGTTCTCAATCTCGACAATTTTCCTCTGTCATATTGTGGACGAGTTCTACAATCTCAACAGTATACTCCGTTGAAGACCAGACAGTTCCTAGATCTTGATGAAGATGTTTCCCTCAATCAAATACCTGACCGGTTCTTAAATCTCAACTGAATTATCCTTGGTTGAATTTCAGATAAGGTTCTCAATCTCGACAATTTTCCTCTGTCATAGTGTGGACGAGTACTACAATCTCAATAGTATACTCCGTTGAAGACCAGACAGTTCCTAGATCTTGATGAAGATGTTTCCCTCAGTCGAAGACCTGACCAGTTCTTAAATCTCACCTGAATTATCCTCGGTTGAATTTCAGATAAGGTTCTCAATCTCGACAATTTTCCTCCATCGAAGTGTGGACGAGTTCTACAATCTCAACAGAATTATACTCCGTTGAAGACCAGACAGTTCCTAGATCTTGATGAAGATGTTTCCCTCAGTCGAAGACCTGACCGGTTCTTAAATCTCAACTGAATTATCCTCGGTTAAATTTTAGATAAGGTTCTCAATCTCGACAATTTTCCTCCGTCAAAGTGTGGACGAGTTCTACAATCTCAACAATATTCTCTTTTAAAGACCAGACAGTTCCTAGATCTTGATGAAGATGTTTCCCTCAGTCGTAGACCTAACCGGTTCTTAAATCTCAACTGAATTATCCTCGGTTGAATTTCAGATAAGGTTCTCAATCTCGACAATTTTCCTCCTTCGAAGTGTGGCCGGGTTCTACAATCTCAACAGAATTATACTCCATTAAAGAACAACAAGTTCCTAGATCTTGATGAAGATGTTTCCCTCAGTCGAAGACCTGACCGGTTCTTAAATCTCAACTGAATTATCCTCGGTTGAATTTCAGATAAGGTTCTCAATCTCGACAATTTTCCTCCGTGGAAGTGTGGATGAGTTCTACAATCTCAACAGAATTATACTCCGTTGAAGACCAGACAGTTCCTAGATCTTGATAAAGATATTTCCCTTAGTCGAAGACCTGACCGGTTCTTAAATCTCAACTGAATTATCCTCGGTTGAATTTCAGATAAGGTTCTCAATCTCGACAATTTTCCTCTGTCATAGTGTGGACGAGTTCTACAATCTCAACAGTATACTCCGTTGAAAACTAGACAGTTCCTAGATCTTGATGAAGATGTTTCCCTCAGTCGAAGACCTGACCGGTTCTTAAATCTCAACTGAATTATCCATGGTTGAATTTCAAATAGGGTTCTCAATCTCGACAATTTTCCTCCGTCATAGTGTGGACGAGTTCTACAATCTCAACAGTATACTCCGTTGAAGACCAGACAGTTCCTAGATCTTGATGAAGATGTTTCCCTCAGTCGAAGACCTGACCGGTTCTTAAATCTCAACTGAATTATCCTCGGTTGAATTTCAGATAAGGTTCTCAATGTCAGCAATTTTCCTCCGTCGAAGTGTTGACGACTTCTACAATCTAAACAGAATTATACTCCGTTGAAGACCAGACATTTCCTAGATCTTGATGAAGATGTTTCCCTCAGTCGAAGACCTGATTGGTTCTTAAATCTCAACTGAATTATCCTCAGTTGAATTTCAGATAAGGTTCTCAATCTCGACAATTTTCCTCCATCGAAGTGAGGACGAGTTCTACAATCTCAACAGTATACTCTGTTGAAGACTAGACAATTCCTAGATCTTGATGAAGATGTTTCCCTCAGTTGTAGACCTGACCGGTTCTTAAATCTCAACTGAATTATCCTCGGTTGATTTTCAGATAAGGTACTCAATCTCGACAATTTTCCTCCGTCGAAGTGTGGACGAGTTCTACAATCTCAACAGAATTATACTCCGTTGAAAAACAGATAGTTCCTAGATCTTGATGAAGATGTTTCCCTCAGTCGAAGACCTGACCGGTTCTTAAATCTCAACTGAATTATTCTCGGTTGAATTTCAGATAAGGTTCTCAATCTCGACAATTTTCCTCCGTCGAAGTGTGGACGAGTTCTACAATCTCAACAGAATTATACTCCATTGAAGACCAGACAGTTCCAAGATCTTGAAGAAGATGTTTCCCTCAGTCGAAGACCTGACCGGTTCTTAAATCTCAACTGAATTATCCTCGGTTTAATTTTAGATAAGGTTCTCAATCTCGGCAATTTTCCTCTGTCGAAGTGTGGACGAGTTCTACAATCTCAACAAAATTATACTCCATTGAAGACCAGACAGTTCCTAGATCTTGATGAAATGTTTCCCTTAGTCAAAGACCTGACCGGTTCTTAAATCTCAACTAAATTATCCTCTGTTGAATTTCAGATAAGGTTCTCAATCTCGGCAATTTTCCTCCGTCAAAGTGTGGACGAGTTCTACAATCTCAACAGGATTATACTCCGTTGAAGACCTGATAGTTCCTAGATCTTGATGAAGATGTTTCCCTCAGTCGAAGACCTGACCGGTTCTTAAATATCAACTGAATTATCCTCGGTTGAATTTCAGATAAGGTTCTCAATCTCGACAATTTTCCTCCATCATAGTGTGGACGAGTTCTACAATCTCAACAGAATTATACTCCTTTGAAGAACAGATAGTTCCTAGATCTTGATGAAGATGTTTCCCTCAGTCGAAGACCTGACCGGTTCTTAAATCTCAACTGAATTATCCTCGGTTGAATTTCAGATAAGGTTCTCAATCTCGACAATTTTCCTCTGTCGAAGTGTGGACGAGTTCTACAATCTCAACAGAATTATACTCCATTGAAGACCAGACAGTTCCAAGATCTTGAAGAAGATGTTTCCCTCAGTCGAAGACCTGACCGGTTCTTAAATCTCAACTGAATTATCCTCGGTTTAATTTTAGATAAGGTTCTCAATCTCGGCAATTTTCCTCTGTCGAAGTGTGGACGAGTTCTACAATCTCAACAGAATTATACTCCATTGAAGACCAGACAGTTCCTAGATCTTGATGAAATGTTTCCCTTAGTCAAAGACCTGACCGGTTCTTAAATCTCAACTGAATTATCCTCGGTTGAATTTCAGATAAGGTTCTCAATCTCGGCAATTTTCCTCCGTCAAAGTGTGGACGAGTTCTACAATCTCAACAGGATTATACTTCGTTGAAGACTAGACAATTCCTAGATCTTGATGAACATGTTTCCCTCAGTCGAAGACATGACCGGTTCTTAAATATCAACTGAATTACCCTCAGTTGAATTTCAGATAAGATTCTCAATGTCGACAATTTTCCTCCGTCGAAGTGTGGACGAGTTCTACAATCTCAACAGAATTATACTCCGTTGAAGACCAGACAGTTCCTAGATCTTGATGAAGATATTTCCCTTAGTCGAAGACCAGACCGGTTCTTAAATCTCAACTGAATTATCTTCGGTTGAATTTCAGATAAGGTTCTCAATCTCGACAATTTTCCTCTGTCATAGTGTGGACGAGTTCTACAATCTCAACAGTATACTCCGTTGAAAACCAGACGGTTCCTAGATCTTGATGAAGATGTTTCCCTCAGTCGAAGACCTGACTGGTTCCTAAATCTCAACTGAATTATCCTTGGTTGAATTTCAGATAGGGTTCTCAATCTCGACAATTTTCCTCAGCTATAGTGTGGACGAGTTCTATAATCTCAACAGTATACTCCGTTGAAGACCAGACAGTTCCTAGATCTTGATGAAGACGTTTCCCTCAGTCGAAGACCTGACCGGTTCTTAAATCTCAACTAAATTATCCTCGGTTGAATTTCAGATAAGGTTCTCAATCTCGGCAATTTTCCTCCGTCGAAGTGTGGACGAGTTCTACAATCTCAACAGAATTATACTCCGTTGAAGACCAAACAGTTCCTAGATCTTGATAAAGATGTTTCCCTCAATCGAAGACCTGACCAGTTCTTAAATCTCAACTGAATTATCCTCAGTTGAATTTCAGATAAGGTTCTCAATCTCGTCAATTTTCATCCGTTGAAGTGTGGACGAGTTCTACAATCTCAACAGTATACTCTTTTAAAGACCAGGCAGTTCCTAGATCTTGATGAAGACGTTTCCCTCAGTTGAAGACCTGAACGGTTCTTAAATCTCAACTAAATTATCCTCGGTTGAATTTCAGATAAGGTTCTCAATCTCGACAATTTTCCTCCGTCGAAGTGTGGACGAGTTCTACAATCTCAACAGAATTATACTCCGTTGAAGACCAGACAGTTCCTACATCTTGATGAAGATGTTTCCCTCAGTCGAAGACCTGACCGATTCTTAAATCTCAACTTAATTATCCTCGGTTAAATTTTAGATAAGGTTCTCAATCTTGACAATTTTCCTCCGTTGAAGTGTGGACGAGTTCTACAATCTCAACAGAATTATACTTCGTTGAAGACCAAACAGTTCCTAGATCTTGATGAAGATGTTTCCCTCAGTCGAAGACCTGACCGGTTCTTAAATATCAACTGAATTATCCTCGGTTGAATTTCAGATAAGGTTCTCAATCTCGACAATTTTCCTCCATCATAGTGTAGACGAGTTCTACAATCTCAACATTATACTCCGTTGAAGACCAGACAGTTCCTAGATCTTGATGAAGATGTTTCCCTCAGTCAAAGACCTGACCGGTTCTTAAATCTCAACTGAATTATCCTTGGTTGAATTTCAGATAAGGTTCTCAATCTCGACTATTTTCCTCCGTCATAGTGTGGACGAGTTCTACAATCTCAATAGTATACTCCGTTGAAGACAAGACAGTTCCTAGATCTTGATGAAGATGTTTCCCTCAGTCGAATACCTGACCGGTTCTTAAATCTCAACTGAATTATCCTCGGTTGAATTTACGATAAGGTTCTCAATCTCGGCAATTTTCCTCCGTCGAAGTGTGGATGAGTTCTACAATCTCAACAGAATTATACTCCGTTGAAGACCAAACAGTTCATAGATCTTGATGAAGATGTTTCCCTCAGTCGAAGACCTGACCAGTTCTTAAATCTCAACTGAATTATCCTCGGTTAAATTTCAGATAAGGTTCTCAATCTCCACAATTTTCCTCCGTCGAAGTGTGGACGAGTTCTATAATCTCAACAGTATACTCTGTTGAAGACCAGACATTTCCTAGATCTTGATGAAGATGTTTCCCTCAGTCGTAGACCTGACCGGTTCTTAAATATCAACTGAATTATCCTCGGTTGAATTTCAGATAAGGTTCTCAATCTCGACAATTTTCCTCCGTCGAAGTGTGGACGCGTTCTACAATCTCAACAGAATTATACTTCGTTGAAGACCAGACAGTTCCTACATCTTGATGAAGATGTTTCCCTCAGTCGAAGACCTGACCGGTTCTTAAATCTCAACTTCATTATCCTCAGTTGAATTTTATATAAGGTTCTCAATCTCGACAATTTTTCTCTGTCATAGTGTGGACGAGTTCTACAATCTCAACAGTATACTCCGTTGAAAACCAGACAGTTCCTAGATCTTGATGAAGATGTTTCCCTTAGTCGAAGACCTGACCGGTTCTTAAATCTCAACTGAATTATCCTTGGTTGAATTTCAGATAAGGTTCTCAATCTCGACAATTTTCCTCCGTCATAGTGTGGACGAGTTCTCCAATCTCAACAGTATACTCCGTTGAAGACCAGACAGTTCCTAGATCTTGATGAAGACGTTTCCCTCAGTCGAAGACCTGACCGGTTCTTAAATCTCAACTAAATTATCCTCGGTTGAATTTCAGATAAGGTTCTCAATCTCGGCAATTTTCCTCCGTCGAAGTGTGGACGAGTTCTACAATCTCAACAGAATTATACTCCGTTGAAGACCAGACAGTTCCTAGATCTTGATGAAGATGTTTCCCTCAATCGAAGACCTGACCAGTTCTTAAATCTCAACTGAATTATCCTCAGTTGAATTTCAGATAAGGTTCTCAATCTCGTCAATTTTCCTCCGTTGAAGTGTGGACGAGTTCTACAATCTCAACAGTATACTCTGTTGAAGACCAGACAGTTCCTAGATCTTGATGAATACGTTTCCCTCAGTCGAAGACCTGACCGGTTCTTAAATCTCAACTAAATTATCCTTGGTTGAATTTCAGATAAGGTTCTCAATCTCGACAATTTTCCTCCGTCGAAGTGTGGACGAGTTCTACAATCTCAACAGAATTATACTCCGTTGAAGACCAGACAGTTCCTACATCTTGATGAAGATGTTTCCCTCAGTCGAAGACCTGACCGATTCTTAAATCTCAACTTAATTATCCTCGGTTAAATTTTAGATAAGGTTCTCAATCTTGACAATTTTCCTCCGTCGAAGTGTGGACGAGTTCTACAATCTCAACAGAATTATACTTCGTTGAAGACCAAACAGTTCCTAGATCTTGATGAAGATGTTTCCCTCAGTCGAAGACCTGACCGGTTCTTAAATATCAACTGAATTATCCTCGGTTGAATTTCATATAAGGTTCTCAATCTCGACAATTTTCCTCCATCATAGTGTAGACGAGTTCTACAATCTCAACATTATACTCCGTTGAAGACCAGACAGTTCCTAGATCTTGATGAAGATGTTTCCCTCAGTCAAAGACCTGACCGGTTCTTAAATCTCAACTGAATTATCCTTGGTTGAATTTCAGATAAGGTTCTCAATCTCGACTATTTTCCTCCGTCATAGTGTGGACGAGTTCTACAATCTCAATAGTATACTCCGTTGAAGACAAGACAGTTCCTAGATCTTGATGAAGATGTTTCCCTCAGTCGAAGACCTGACCGGTTCTTAAATCTCAACTGAATTATCCTCGGTTGAATTTACGATAAGGTTCTCAATCTCGGCAATTTTCCTCCGTCGAAGTGTGGACGAGTTCTACAATCTCAACAGAATTATACTCCGTTGAAGACCAGACAGTTCATAGATCTTGATGAAGATGTTTCCCTCAGTCGAAGACCTGACCGGTTCTTAAATCTCAACTGAATTATCCTCGGTTAAATTTCATATAAGGTTCTCAATCTCCACAATTTTCCTCCGTCGAAGTGTGGACGAGTTCTATAATCTCAACAGTATACTCTGTTGAAGACCAGACATTTCCTAGATCTTGATGAAGATGTTTCCCTCAGTCGTAGACCTGACCGGTTCTTAAATATCAACTGAATTATCCTCGGTTGAATTTCAGATAAGGTTCTCAATCTCGACAATTTTCCTCCGTCGAAGTGTGGACGCGTTCTACAATCTCAACAGAATTATACTTCGTTGAAGACCAGACAGTTCCTACATCTTGATGAATATGTTTCCCTCAGTCGAAGACCTGACCGGTTCTTAAATATCAACTGAATTATCCTCGGTTGAATTTCAGATAAGGTTCTCAATCTCGACAATTTTCCTCCATCATAGTGTAGACGAGTTCTACAATCTCAACATTATACTCCGTTGAAGACCAGACAGTTCCTAGATCTTGATGAAGATGTTTCCCTCAGTCAAAGACCTGACCGGTTCTTAAATCTCAACTGAATTATCCTTGGTTGAATTTCAGATAAGGTTCTCAATCTCGACTATTTTCCTCCGTCATAGTGTGGACGAGTTCTACAATCTCAATAGTATACTCCGTTGAAGACAAGACAATTCCTAGATCTTGATGAAGATGTTTCCCTCAGTCGAAGACCTGACCGGTTCTTAAATCTCAACTGAATTATCCTCGGTTGAATTTACGATAAGGTTCTCAATCTCGGCAATTTTCCTCCGTCGAAGTGTGGACGAGTTCTACAATCTCAACAGAATTATACTCCGTTGAAGACCAGACAGTTCATAGATCTTGATGAAGATGTTTCCCTCAGTCGAAGACCTGACCGGTTCTTAAATCTCAACTGAATTATCCTCGGTTAAATTTCATATAAGGTTCTCAATCTCCACAATTTTCCTCCGTCGAAGTGTGGACGAGTTCTATAATCTCAACAGTATACTCTGTTGAAGACCAGACATTTCCTAGATCTTGATGAAGATGTTTCCCTCAGTCGTAGACCTGACCGGTTCTTAAATATCAACTGAATTATCCTCGGTTGAATTTCAGATAAGGTTCTCAATCTCGACAATTTTCCTCCGTCGAAGTGTGGACGCGTTCTACAATCTCAACAGAATTATACTTCGTTGAAGACCAGACAGTTCCTACATCTTGATGAAGATGTTTCCCTCAGTCGAAGACCTGACCGGTTCTTAAATCTCAACTGAATTATCCTCAGTTGAATTTTATATAAGGTTCTCAATCTCGACAATTTTCCTCTGTCATAGTGTGGACGCGTTCTACAATCTCAACAGAATTATACTTCGTTGAAGACCAGACAGTTCCTACATCTTGATGAAGATGTTTCCCTCAGTCGAAGACCTGACCGGTTCTTAAATCTCAACTGAATTATCCTCAGTTGAATTTTATATAAGGTTCTCAATCTCGACAATTTTCCTCTGTCATAGTGTGGAAGAGTTCTACAATCTCAACAGTATACTCCGTTGAAAACCAGACAGTTCCTAGACCTTGATGAAGACGTTTCCCTCAGTCGAAGACCTGACCGGTTCTTAAATCTCAACTAAATTATCCTCGGTTGAATTTCAGATAAGGTTCTCAATCTCGGCAATTTTCCTCCGTCGAAGTGTGGACGAGTTCTACAATCTCAACAGAATTATACTCCGTTGAAGACCAGACAGTTCCTAGATCTTGATGAAGATGTTTCCCTCAATCGAAGACCTGACCAGTTCTTAAATCTCAACTGAATTATCCTCAGTTGAATTTCAGATAAGGTTCTCAATCTCGTCAATTTTCCTCCGTTGAAGTGTGGACGAGTTCTACAATCTCAACAGTATACTCTGTTGAAGACCAGACAGTTCCTAGATCTTGATGAATACGTTTCCCTCAGTCGAAGACCTTACCGGTTCTTAAATCTCAACTAAATTATCCTCGGTTGAATTTCAGATAAGGTTCTCAATCTCGACAATTTTCCTCCGTCGAAGTGTGGACGAGTTCTACAATCTCAACAGAATTATACTCCGTTGAAGACCAGACAGTTCCTACATCTTGATGAAGATGTTTCCCTCAGTCGAAGACCTGACCGATTCTTAAATCTCAACTTAATTATCCTCGGTTAAATTTTAGATAAGGTTCTCAATCTTGACAATTTTCCTCCGTCGAAGTGTGGACGAGTTCTACAATCTCAACAGAATTATACTTCGTTGAAGACCAAACAGTTCCTAGATCTTGATGAAGATGTTTCCCTCAGTCGAAGACCTGACCGGTTCTTAAATATCAACTGAATTATCCTCGGTTGAATTTCAGATAAGGTTCTCAATCTCGACAATTTTCCTCCATCATAGTGTAGACGAGTTCTACAATCTCAACATTATACTCCGTTGAAGACCAGACAGTTCCTAGATCTTGATGAAGATGTTTCCCTCAGTCAAAGACCTGACCGGTTCTTAAATCTCAACTGAATTATCCTTGGTTGAATTTCAGATAAGGTTCTCAATCTCGACTATTTTCCTCCGTCATAGTGTGGACGAGTTCTACAATCTCAATAGTATACTCCGTTGAAGACAAGACAGTTCCTAGATCTTGATGAAGATGTTTCCCTCAGTCGAAGACCTGACCGGTTCTTAAATCTCAACTGAATTATCCTCGGTTGAATTTATGATAAGGTTCTCAATCTCGGCAATTTTCCTCCGTCGAAGTGTGGACGAGTTCTACAATCTCAACAAAATTATACTCCGTTGAAGACCAGACAGTTCATAGATCTTGATGAAGATGTTTCCCTCAGTCGAAGACCTGACCGGTTCTTAAATCTCAACTGAATTATCCTCGGTTAAATTTCATATAAGGTTCTCAATCTCCACAATTTTCCTCCGTCGAAGTGTGGACGAGTTCTATAATCTCAACAGTATACTCTGTTGAAGACCAGACATTTCCTAGATCTTGATGAAGATGTTTCCCTCAGTCGTAGACCTGACCGGTTCTTAAATATCAACTGAATTATCCTCGGTTGAATTTCAGATAAGGTTCTCAATCTCGACAATTTTCCTCCGTCGAAGTGTGGACGCGTTCTACAATCTCAACAGAATTATACTTCGTTGAAGACCAGACAGTTCCTACATCTTGATGAAGATGTTTCCCTCAGTCGAAGACCTGACTGGTTCTTAAATCTCAACTGAATTATCCTCAGTTGAATTTTATATAAGGTTCTCAATCTCGACAATTTTCCTCTGTCATAGTGTGGACGCGTTCTACAATCTCAACAGAATTATACTTCGTTGAAGACCAGACAGTTCCTACATCTTGATGAAGATGTTTCCCTCAGTCGAAGACCTGACCGGTTCTTAAATCTCAACTGAATTATCCTCAGTTGAATTTTATATAAGGTTCTCAATCTCGACAATTTTCCTCTGTCATAGTGTGGAAGAGTTCTACAATATCAACAGTATACTCCGTTGAAAACCAGACAGTTCCTAGATCTTGATGAAGACGTTTCCCTCAGTCGAAGACCTGACCGGTTCTTAAATCTCAACTAAATTATCCTCGGTTGAATTTCAGATAAGGTTCTCAATCTCGGCAATTTTCCTCCGTCGAAGTGTGGACGAGTTCTACAATCTCAACAGAATTATACTCCGTTGAAGAGCAGACAGTTCCTAGATCTTGATGAAGATGTTTCCTTCAATCGAAGACCTGACCAGTTCTTAAATCTCAACTGAATTATCCTCAGTTGAATTTCAGATAAGGTTCTCAATCTCGTCAATTTTCCTCCGTTGAAGTGTGGACGAGTTCTACAATCTCAACAGTATACTCTGTTGAAGACCAGACAGTTCCTAGATCTTGATGAAGACGTTTCCCTCAGTCGAAGACCTGACCGGTTCTTAAATCTCAACTAAATTATCCTCGGTTGAATTTCAGATAAGGTTCTCAATCTCGACAATTTTCCTCCGTCGAAGTGTGGACGAGTTCTACAATCTCAATAGAATTATACTCCGTTGAAGACCAGTCAGTTCCTACATCTTGATGAAGATGTTTCCCTCAGTCGAAGACCTGACCGATTCTTAAATCTCAACTTAATTATCCTCGGTTAAATTTTAGATAAGGTTCTCAATCTTGACAATTTTCCTCCGTCGAAGTGTGGACGAGTTCTACAATCTCAACAGAATTATACTTCGTTGAAGACCAAACAGTTCCTAGATCTTGATGAAGATGTTTCCCTCAGTCGAAGACCTGACCGGTTCTTAAATATCAACTGAATTATCCTCGGTTGAATTTCAGATAAGGTTCTCAATCTCGACAATTTTCCTCCATCATAGTGTTGACGAGTTCTACAATCTCAACATTATACTCCGTTGAAGACCAGACAGTTCCTAGATCTTGATGAAGATGTTTCCCTCAGTCAAAGACCTGACCGGTTCTTAAATCTCAACTGAATTATCCTTGGTTGAATTTCAGATAAGGTTCTCAATCTCGACTATTTTCCTCCGTCATAGTGTGGACGAGTTCTACAATCTCAATAGTATACTCCGTTGAAGACAAGACAGTTCCTAGATCTTGATGAAGATGTTTCCCTCAGTCGAAGACCTGACCGGTTCTTAATTCTCAACTGAATTATCCTCGGTTGAATTTACGATAAGGTTCTCAATCTCGGCAATTTTCTTCCGTCGAAGTGTGGACGAGTTCTACAATCTCAACAGAATTATACTCGTTGAAGACCAGACAGTTCATAGATCTTGATGAATATGTTTCCCTCAGTCGAAGACCTGACCGGTTCTTAAATCTCAACTGAATTATCCTCGGTTAAATTTCAGATAAGGTTCTCAATCTCCACAATTTTCCTCCGTCGAAGTGTGGACGAGTTCTATAATCTCAACAGTATACTCTGTTGAAGACCAGACATTTCCTAGATCTTGATGAAGATGTTTCCCTCAGTCGTAGACCTGACCGGTTCTTAAATATCAACTGAATTATCCTCGGTTGAATTTCAGATAAGGTTCTCAATCTCGACAATTTTCCTCCGTTGAAGTGTGGACGCGTTCTACAATCTCAACAGAATTATACTTCGTTGAAGACCAGACAGTTCCTACATCTTGATGAAGATGTTTCCCTCAGTCGAAGACCTGACCGGTTCTTAAATCTCAACTGAATTATCCTTAGTTGAGTTTTATATAAGGTTCTCAATCTCGACAATTTTCCTCTATCATAGTGTGGACGAGTTCTACAATCTCAACAGTATACTCCGTTGAAAACCAGACAGTTCCTAGATCTTGATGAAGATGTTTCCCTTAGTCGAAGACCTGACCGGTTCTTAAATCTCAACTGAATTATCCTTGGTTAAATTTCAGATAAGGTTCTCAATCTCGAAAATTTTCCTCCGTCATAGTGTGGACGAGTTCTCCAATCTCAACAGTATACTTCGTTGAAGACCAGACAGTTCCTAGATCTTGATGAAGATGTTTCCCTCTGTCGAAGACCTGACCGGTTCTTAAATCTCAACTGAATTATCCTCGGTTGAATTTCAGATAAGGTTCTCAATCTCGGCAATTTTCCTCCGTCGAAGTGTGGACGAGTTATACAATCTCAACAGAATTATACTCCATTGAAGACCAGACAGTTCCTAGATCTTGATGAAGATGTTTCCCCCAGTCGAATACCTGACCGGTTCTTAAATCTCGAATAAATTATCCTCGGTTGAATTTCAGATAAGGTTCTCAATCTCGGCAATTTTCCTCTGTCAAAGAATGGACGAGTTCTACAATCTCAACAGGATTATACTCCGTTGAAGACCAGACAGTTCCTAGATCTTGATGAAGATGTTTCCCTCAGTCGAAGACCTGACCGGTTCTTAAATCTCAACTGAATTATCCTCGGTTAAATTTCAGATAAGGTTCTCAATCTCGACAATTTTCCTCCGTCAAAGTGTGGATGAGTTCTACAATCTCAACAGTATACTATGTTGAAGACCAGACAGTTCCTAGATCTTGATGAAGATGTTTCCCTCAGTCGTAGACCTGACCGGTTCTTAAATATCAACTGAATTATCCTCGGTTGAATTTCAGATAAGGTTCTCAATCTCGACAATTTTCGTCCGTCGAAGTGTGGACGAGTTCTACAATCTCAACAGAATTATACTCCGTTGAAAACCGGACAGTTCCTACATCTTGATGAATATGTTTCCCTCAGTCGAAGACCTGACCGGTTCTTAAATCTCAACTGAATTATCCTCAGTTGAATTTCAGATAAGGTTCTCAATCTCGACAATTTTCCTCTGTCATAGTGTGGATGAGTTTTACAATCTCTACAGTATACTCCGTTGAAAACTAGACAGTTCCTAGATCTTGATGAAGATGTTTCCCTCAGTCGAAGACCTGACCGGTTCTTAAATCACAACTGAATTATCCTCGGTTTAATTTCAGATAAGGTTCTCAATCTCGACAATTTTCCTTCGTTGAAGTGTGGACGAGTTCTACAATCTCAACAGAATTATACTCCATTTAAGACCAGACAGTTCCAAGATCTTGAAGAAGATGTTTCCCTCAGTCGAAGACCTGACCGGTTCTTAAATCTCAACTGAATTATCCTCGGTTTAATTTTAGATAAGGTTCTCAATCTCGGCAATTTTCCTCCGTCGAAGTGTGGACGAGTTCTACAATCTCAACAGAATTATACTCCATTGAAGACCAGACAGTTCCTAGATCTTGATGAAATGTTTCCCTTAGTCGAAGACCTGGCCGGTTCTTAAATCTCAATTGAATTATCCTCGGTTGAATTTCAGATAAGGTTCTCAATCTCGGCAATTTTCCTCCGTCAAAGTGTGGACGAGTTCTACAATCTCAACAGGATTATACTCCGTTGAAGACCAGACAATTCCTAGATCTTAATGAAGATGTTTCCCTCAGTCGAAGACCTGACCGGTTCTTAAATATCAACTGAATTATCATCAGTTGAATTTCAGATAAGGTTCTCAATCTCGACAATTTTCCTCCATCATAGTGTGGATGAGTTCTACAATCTCAACAGTATACTCCGTTGAAGACCAGACAGTTCCTAGATCTTGATGAAGATGTTTCCCTCAGTCAAAGACCTGTCTGGTTATTAAATCTCAACTGAATTACCCTCGGTTGAATTTCAGATAAGATTCTCAATCTCGACAATTTTCCTCCATCGAAGTGTGGACGAGTTCCACAATCTCAACAGAATTATACTCCGTTGAAGACCAGACAATTCCTAGATCTTGATGAAGATATTTCCCTTAGTCGAAGACCTGACCGGTTCTTAAATCTCAACTGAATTATCCTCGGTTGAATTTCAGATAAGGTTCTCAATCTCGATAATTCTCCTCTGTCATAGTGTGGACGAGTTCTACAATCTCAACAGTATACTCCGTTGAAAACCAGACAGTTCCTAGATCTTGATGAAGATGTTTCCCTCAGTCGAAGACCTGACCGGTTCTTAAATCTCAACTGAATTATCCTCGGTTGAATTTCAGATAAGGTTCTCAATCTCGACAATTTTCCTCCATCGAAGTGTGGACGAGTTTTACAATCTCAACAGAATTATACTCCGTTGAAAACCAAACAGTTCCTACATCTTGATGAATATGTTTCCCTCAGTCGAAGACCTGACCGGTTCTTAAATCTCAACTGAATTATCCTCAGGTGAATTTCAGATAAGGTTCTCAATCTCGACAATTTTCCTCTGTCATAGTGTGGACGAGTTCTACAATCTCAACAGTATACTCCGTTGAAAACTAGACAGTTCCTAGATCTTGATGAAGATGTTTCCCTCAGTCGAAGACCTGACCGGTTCTTAAATCTCAACTGAATTATCCTCGGTTTAATTTCAGATAAGGTTCTCAATCTCGACAATTTTCCTCCGTCGAAGTGTGGACGAGTTCTACAATCTCAACAGAATTATACTCCATTGAAGACCAGACAGTTCCAAGATCTTGAAGAAGATGTTTCCCTCAGTCGAAGACCTGACCGGTTCTTAAATCTCAACTGAATTATCCTCGGTTTAATTTTAGATAAGGTTCTCAATCTCGACAATTTTCCTCCGTCGAAGTGTGGACGAGTTCTACAATCTCAACAGAATTATACTCCATTGAAGACCAGACAGTTCCTAGATCTTGATGAAATTTTTCCCTTAGTCGAAGACCTGACCGGTTCTTAAATCTCAATTGAATTATCCTCGGTTGAATTTCAGATAAGGTTCTCAATCTCGGCAATTTTCCTCCGTCAAAGTGTGGACGAGTTCTACAATCTCAACTGGATTATACTCCGTTGAAGACCATAAAATTCCTAGATCTTGATGAAGATGTTTCCCTCAGTCGAAGACCTGACCGGTTCTTAAATATCAACTGAATTATCATCAGTTGAATTTCAGATAAGGTTCTCAATCTCGACAATTTTCCTCCATCATAGTGTGGACGAGTTCTACAATCTCAACAGAATTATACTCCATTGAAGACCAGACAGTTCCAAGATCTTGAAGAAGATGTTTCCCTCAGTCGAAGACCTGACCGGTTCTTAAATCTCAACTGAATTATCCTCGGTTTAATTTTAGATAAGGTTCTCAATCTCGGCAATTTTCCTCCGTCGAAGTGTGGACGAGTTCTACAATCTCAACAGAATTATACTCCATTGAAGACCAGACAGTTCCTAGATCTTGATGAAATGTTTCCCTTAGTCGAAGACCTGACCGGTTCTTAAATCTCAATTGAATTATCCTCGGTTGAATTTCAGATAAGGTTCTCAATCTCGGCAATTTTCCTCCGTCAAAGTGTGGACGAGTTCTACAATCTCAACAGGATTATACTCCGTTGAAGACCAGACAATTCCTAGATCTTAATGAAGATGTTTCCCTCAGTCGAAGACCTGACCGGTTCTTAAATATCAACTGAATTATCATCAGTTGAATTTCAGATAAGGTTCTCAATCTCGACAATTTTCCTCCATCATAGTGTGGATGAGTTCTACAATCTCAACAGTATACTCCGTTGAAGACCAGACAGTTCCTAGATCTTGATGAAGATGTTTCCCTCAGTCAAAGACCTGTCTGGTTATTAAATCTCAACTGAATTACCCTCGGTTGAATTTCAGATAAGATTCTCAATCTCGACAATTTTCCTCCATCGAAGTGTGGACGAGTTCCACAATCTCAACAGAATTATACTCCGTTGAAGACCAGACAATTCCTAGATCTTGATGAAGATATTTCCCTTAGTCGAAGACCTGACCGGTTCTTAAATCTCAACTGAATTATCCTCGGTTGAATTTCAGATAAGGTTCTCAATCTCGATAATTCTCCTCTGTCATAGTGTGGACGAGTTCTACAATCTCAACAGTATACTCCGTTGAAAACCAGACAGTTCCTAGATCTTGATGAAGATGTTTCCCTCAGTCGAAGACCTGACCGGATCTTAAATCTCAACTGAATTATCCTCGGTTGAATTTCAGATAAGGTTCTCAATCTCGACAATTTTCCTCCATCGAAGTGTGGACGAGTTTTACAATCTCAACAGAATTATACTCCGTTGAAAACCAAACAGTTCCTACATCTTGATGAATATGTTTCCCTCAGTCGAAGACCTGACCGGTTCTTAAATCTCAACTGAATTATCCTCAGGTGAATTTCAGATAAGGTTCTCAATCTCGACAATTTTCCTCTGTCATAGTGTGGACGAGTTCTACAATCTCAACAGTATACTCTGTTGAAAACTAGACAGTTCCTAGATCTTGATGAAGATGTTTCCCTCAGTCGAAGACCTGACCGGTTCTTAAATCTCAACTGAATTATCCTCGGTTTAATTTCAGATAAGGTTCTCAATCTCGACAATTTTCCTCCGTCGAAGTGTGGACGAGTTCTACAATCTCAACAGAATTATACTCCATTGAAGACCAGACAGTTCCAAGATCTTGAAGAAGATGTTTCCCTCAGTCGAAGACCTGACCGGTTCTTAAATCTCAACTGAATTATCCTCGGTTTAATTTTAGATAAGGTTCTCAATCTCGACAATTTTCCTCCGTCGAAGTGTGGACGAGTTCTACAATCTCAACAGAATTATACTCCATTGAAGACCAGACAGTTCCTAGATCTTGATGAAATTTTTCCCTTAGTCGAAGACCTGACCGGTTCTTAAATCTCAATTGAATTATCCTCGGTTGAATTTCAGATAAGGTTCTCAATCTCGGCAATTTTCCTCCGTCAAAGTGTGGACGAGTTCTACAATCTCAACAGGATTATACTCCGTTGAAGACCATAAAATTCCTAGATCTTGATGAAGATGTTTCCCTCAGTCGAAGACCTGACCGGTTCTTAAATATCAACTGAATTATCATCAGTTGAATTTCAGATAAGGTTCTCAATCTCGACAATTTTCCTCCATCATAGTGTGGACGAGTTCTACAATCTCAACAGAATTATACTCCATTGAAGACCAGACAGTTCCAAGATCTTGAAGAAGATGTTTCCCTCAGTCGAAGACCTGACCGGTTCTTAAATCTCAACTGAATTATCCTCGGTTTAATTTTAGATAAGGTTCTCAATCTCGGCAATTTTCCTCCGTCGAAGTGTGGACGAGTTCTACAATCTCAACAGAATTATACTCCATTGAAGACCAGACAGTTCCTAGATCTTGATGAAATGTTTCCCTTAGTCGAAGACCTGACCGGTTCTTAAATCTCAATTGAATTATCCTCGGTTGAATTTCAGATAAGGTTCTCAATCTCGGCAAATTTCCTCCGTCAAAGTGTGGACGAGTTCTACAATCTCAATAGGATTATACTCCGTTGAAGACCAGACAATTCCTAGATCTTGATGAAGATGTTTCCCTCAGTCGAAGACCTGACCGGTTCTTAAATATCAACTGAATTATCATCAGTTGAATTTCAGATAAGGTTCTCAATCTCGACAATTTTCCTCCATCATAGTGTGGAGGAGTTCTACAATCTCAACAGAATTATACTCCATTGAAGACCAGACAGTTCCAAGATCTTGAAGAAGATGTTTCCCTCAGTCGAAGACCTGACCGGTTCTTAAATCTCAACTGAATTATCCTCGGTTTAATTTTAGATAAGGTTCTCAATCTCGGCAATTTTCCTCCGTCGAAGTGTGGACGAGTTCTACAATCTCAACAGAATTATACTCCAATGAAGACCAGACAGTTCCTAGATTTTGATGAAATGTTTCCCTTAGTCGAAGACCTGACCGGTTCTTAAATCTCTATTGAATTATCCTCGGTTGAATTTCAGATAAGGTTCTCAATCTCGGCAATTTTCCTCCGTCAAAGTGTGGACGAGTTCTACAATCTCAACAGGATTATACTCCGTTGAAGACCAGACAATTCCTAGATCTTGATGAAGATGTTTCCCTCAGTCGAAGACCTGACCGGTTCTTAAATATCAACTGAATTATCATCAGTTGAATTTCAGATAAGGTTCTCAATCTCGACAATTTTCCTCCATCATAGTGTGGACGAGTTCTACAATCTCAACAGAATTATACTCCATTGAAGACCAGACAGTTCCAAGATCTTGAAGAAGATGTTTCCCTCAGTCGAAGACCTGACCGGTTCTTAAATCTCAACTGAATTATCCTCGGTTTAATTTTAGATAAGGTTCTCAATCTCGGCAATTTTCCTCCGTCGAAGTGTGGACGAGTTCTACAATCTCAACAGAATTATACTCCAATGAAGACCAGACAGTTCCTAGATCTTGATGAAATGTTTCCCTTAGTCGAAGACCTGACCGGTTCTTAAATCTCTATTGAATTATCCTCGGTTGAATTTCAGATAAGGTTCTCAATCTCGGCAATTTTCCTCCGTCAAAGTGTGGACGAGTTCTACAATCTCAACAGGATTATACTCCGTTGAAGACCAGACAATTCCTAGATCTTGATGAAGATGTTTCCCTCAGTCGAAGACCTGACCGGTTCTTAAATATCAACTGAATTATCATCAGTTGAATTTCAGATAAGGTTCTCAATCTCGACAATTTTCCTCCATCATAGTGTGGACGAGTTCTACAATCTCAACAGTATACTCCGTTGAAGACCAGACAGTTCCTAGATCTTGATGAAGATGTTTCCCTCAGTCAAAGACCTGACCGGTTATTAAATCTTAACTGAATTACCCTCGGTTGAATTTCAGATAAGATTCTCAATCTCGACAATTTTCCTCTGTCGAAGTGTGGACGAGTTCTACAATCTCAACAGAATTATACTCCGTTGAAGACCAGACAGTTCCTAGATCTTGATGAAGATATTTCCCTTATTCGAAGACCTGACCGGTTCTTAAATCTCAACTGAATTATCCTCGGTTGAATTTCAGATAAGGTTCTCAATCTCGACAATTTTCCTCCATCATAGTGTGGACGAGTTCTACAATCTCAACAGTATACTCCGTTGAAAACCAGATAGTTCCTAGATCTTGATGAAGATGTTTCCCTCAGTCGAAGACCTGACAGGTTCTTAAATCTCAACTGAATTATCATCAGTTGAATTTCAGATAAGGTTCTCAATCTCGACAATTTCCCTCCATCATAGTGTGGACGAGTTCTACAATCTCAACAGAATTATACTCCATTGAAGACCAGACAGTTCCAAGATCTTGAAGAAGATGTTTCCCTCAGTCGAAGACCTGACCGGTTCTTAAATCTCAACTGAATTATCCTCGGTTTAATTTTAGATAAGGTTCTCAATCTCGGCAATTTTCCTCCGTCGAAGTGTGGACGAGTTCTACAATCTCAACAGAATTATACTCTAATGAAGACCAGACAGTTCCTAGATCTTGATGAAATGTTTCCCTTAGTCGAAGACCTGACCGGTTCTTAAATCTCTATTGAATTATCCTCGGTTGAATTTCAGATAAGGTTCTCAATCTCGGCAATTTTCCTCCGTCAAAGTGTGGACGAGTTCTACAATCTCAACAGGATTATACTCCGTTGAAGACCAGACAATTCCTAGATCTTGATGAAGATGTTTCCCTCAGTCGAAGACCTGACCGGTTCTTAAATCTCAACTGAATTATCCTCGGTTTAATTTTAGATAAGGTTCTCAATCTCGGCAATTTTCCTCCGTCGAAGTGTGGACGAGTTCTACAATCTCAACAGAATTATACTCTAATGAAGACCAGACAGTTCCTAGATCTTGATGAAATGTTTCCCTTAGTCGAAGACCTGACCGGTTCTTAAATCTCTATTGAATTATCCTCGGTTGAATTTCAGATAAGGTTCTCAATCTCGGCAATTTTCCTCCGTCAAAGTGTGGACGAGTTCTACAATCTCAACAGGATTATACTCCGTTGAAGACCAGACAATTCCTAGATCTTGATGAAGATGTTTCCCTCAGTCGAAGACCTGACCGGTTCCTAAATATCAACTGAATTATCATCAGTTGAATTTCAGATAAGGTTCTCAATCTCGACAATTTTCCTCCATCATAGTGTGGACGAGTTCTTCAATCTCAACAATATACTCCGTTGAAGACCAGACAGTTCCTAGATCTTGATGAAGATGTTTCCCTCAGTCAAAGACCTGACCGGTTATTAAATCTCAACTGAATTACCCTCGGTTGAATTTCAGATAAGATTCTCAATCTCGACAATTTTCCTCTGTCGAAGTGTGGACGAGTTCTACAATCTCAACAGAATTATACTCCGTTGAAGACCAGACAGTTCCTAGATCTTGATGAAGATATTTCCCTTATTCGAAGACCTGACCGGTTCTTAAATCTCAACTGAATTATCCTCGGTTGAATTTCAGATAAGGTTCTCAATCTCGACAATTTTCCTCCATCATAGTGTGGACGAGTTCTACAATCTCAACAGTATACTCCGTAGAAAACCAGATAGTTCCTAGATCTTGATGAAGATGTTTCCCTCAGTCGAAGACCTGACAGGTTCTTAAATCTCAACTGAATTATCATCAGTTGAATTTCAGATAAGGTTCTCAATCTCGACAATTTCCCTCCATCATAGTGTGGACGAGTTCTACAATCTCAACAGAATTATACTCCATTGAAGACCAGACAGTTCCAAGATCTTGAAGAAGATGTTTCCCTCAGTCGAAGACCTGACCGGTTCTTAAATCTCAACTGAATTATCCTCGGTTTAATTTTAGATAAGGTTCTCAATCTCGACAATTTTCCTCCGTCGAAGTGTGGACGAGTTCTACAATCTCAACAGAATTATACTCTAATGAAGACCAGACAGTTCCTAGATCTTGATGAAATGTTTCCCTTAGTCGAAGACCTGACCGGTTCTTAAATCTCTATTGAATTATCCTCGGTTGAATTTCAGATAAGGTTCTCAATCTCGGCAATTTTCCTCCGTCAAAGTGTGGACGAGTTCTACAATCTCAACAGGATTATACTCCGTTGAAGACCAGACAATTCCTAGATCTTGATGAAGATGTTTCCCTCAGTCGAAGACCTGACCGGTTCTTAAATATCAACTGAATTATCATCAGTTGAATTTCAGATAAGGTTCTCAATCTCGACAATTTTCCTCCATCATAGTGTGGACGAGTTCTACAATCTCAACAGTATACTCCGTTGAAGACCAGATAGTTCCTAGATCTTGATGAAGATGTTTCCCTCAGTCAAAGACCTGACCGGTTATTAAATCTCAACTGAATTACCCTCGGTTGAATTTCAGATAAGATTCTCAATCTCGACAATTTTCCTCCGTCGAAGTGTGGACGAGTTCTACAATCTCAACAGAATTATACTCCGTTGAAGACCAGACAGTTCCTAGATCTTGATGAAGATATTTCCCTTAGTCGAAGACCTGACCGGTTCTTAAATCTCAACTGAATTATCCTCGGTTGAATTTCAGATAAGGTTCTCAATCTCGACAATTCTCCTCTGTCATAGTGTGGACGAGTTCTACAATCTCAACAGTATACTCCGTTGAAAACCAGATAGTTCCTAGATCTTGATGAAGATGTTTCCCTCAGTCAAAGACCTGACCAGTTCTTAAATCTCAACTGAATTATCCTCGGTTGAATTTCAGATAAGGTTCTCAATCTCGGCAATTTTCCTCCGTCGAAGTGTGGACGAGTTCTACAATCTCAACAGAATTATACTCCATTGAAGACCAGACAGTTCCTAGATCTTGATGAAGATGTTTCCCTCAATCGAAGACCTGACCGGTTCTTAAATCTCAACTGAATTATCCTCAGTGGAATTTCAGATAAGGTTCTCAATCTCGACAATTTTCCTCCATCATAGTGTAGACGAGTTCTACAATCTCAACAGTATACTCTGTTGAAGACCAGACAATTCCTAGATAGTGATGAAGATGTTTCCCCCAGTCAAAGACTTGACCGGTTCTTAAATCTCAACTGAATTATCCTTGGTTGAATTTTAGATAAGGTTCTCAATCTCGTCTATTTTCCTCCGTCATAGTGTGGACGAGTTCTACAATCTCAATAGTATACTCCGTTGAAGACCAGACAGTTCCTAGATCTTGATGAAGATGTTTCCCTCAGTCGAAGACCTAACCGGTTCTTAAATCTCAAATGAATTATCCTCGGTTGAATTTCAGATAAGGTTCTCAATCTCGTCAATTTTCCTCCGTCAAAGTGTGGACGAGTTCTACAATCTCAACAGGATTATACTCCGTTGAAGACCAGACAATTCCTAGATCTTGATGAAGATGTTTCCCTCAGTCGAAGACCTGACCGGTTCTTAAATATCAACTGAATTATCATCAGTTGAATTTCAGATAAGGTTCTCAATCTCGACAATTTTCCTCCATCATAGTGTGGACGAGTTCTACAATCTCAACAGAATTATACTTCATTGAAGACCAGACAGTTCCAAGATCTTGAAGAAGATGTTTCCCTCAGTCGAAGACCTGACCGGTTCTTAAATCTCAACTGAATTATCCTCGGTTTAATTTTAGATAAGGTTCTCAATCTCGGCAATTTTCCTCCGTCGAAGTGTGGACGAGTTCTACAATCTCAATAGAATTATACTCCAATGAAGACCAGACAGTTCCTAGATCTTGATGAAATGTTTCCCTTAGTCGAAGACCTGACCGGTTCTTAAATCTCTATTGAATTATCCTCGGTTGAATTTCAGATAAGGTTCTCAATCTCGGCAATTTTCCTCCGTCAAAGTGTGGACGAGTTCTACAATCTCAACAGGATTATACTCCGTTGAAGACCAGACAATTCCTAGATCTTGATGAAGATGTTTCCCTCAGTCGAAGACCTGACCGGTTCTTAAATATCAACTGAATTATCATCAGTTGAATTTCAGATAAGGTTCTCAATCTCGACAATTTTCCTCCATCATAGTGTGGACGAGTTCTACAATCTCAACAGTATACTCCGTTGAAGACCAGACAGTTCCTAGATCTTGATGAAGATGTTTCCCTCAGTCAAAGACCTGACCGGTTATTAAATCTCAATTGAATTACCCTCGGTTGAATTTCAGATAAGATTCTCAATCTCGACAATTTTCCTCCGTCGAAGTGTGGACGAGTTCTACAATCTCAACAGAATTATACTCCGTTGAAGACCAGACAGTTCCTAGATCTTGATGAAGATATTTTCCTTAGTCGAAGACCTGACCGGTTCTTAAATCTCAACTGAATTATCCTCGGTTGAATTTCAGATAAGGTTCTCAATCTCGACAATTCTCCTCTGTCATAGTGTGGACGAGTTCTACAATCTCAACATTATACTCCGTTGAAAACCAGATAGTTCCTAGATCTTGATGAAGATGTTTCCCTCAGTCAAAGACCTGACCGGTTCTTAAATCTCAACTGAATTATCCTCGGTTGAATTTCAGATAAGGTTCTCAATCTCGGCAATTTTCCTCCGTCGAAGTGTGGACGAGTTCTACAATCTCAACAGAATTATACTCCGTTGAAGACCAGACAGTTCCTAGATCTTGATGAAGATGTTTCCCTCAATCGAAGACCTGACCGGTTCTTAAATCTCAACTGAATTATCCTCAGTGGAATTTCAGATAAGGTTCTCAATCTCGACAATTTTCCTCCATCATAGTGTAGACGAGTTCTACAATCTCAACAGTATACTCTGTTGAAGACCAGACAGTTCCTAGATAGTGATGAAGATGTTTCCCCCAGTCAAAGACTTGACCGGTTCTTAAATCTCAACTGAATTATCCTTGGTTGAATTTTAGATAAGGTTCTCAATCTCGTCTATTTTCCTCCGTCATAGTGTGGACGAGTTCTACAATCTCAATAGTATACTCCGTTGAAGACCAAACAGTTCCTAGATCTTGATGAAGATGTTTCCCTCAGTCGAAGACCTAACCGGTTCTTAAATCTCAACTGAATTATCCTCGGTTGAATTTCAGATAAGGTTCTCAATCTCGTCAATTTTCCTCCGTCAAAGTGTGGACGAGTTCTACAATCTCAACAGGATTATACTCCGTTGAAGACCAGACAATTCCTAGATCTTGATGAAGATGTTTCCCTCAGTCGAAGACCTGACCGGTTCTTAAATATCAACTGAATTATCATCAGTTGAATTTCAGATAAGGTTCTCAATCTCGACAATTTTCCTCCATCATAGTGTGGACGAGTTCTACAATCTCAACAGAATTATACTCCATTGAAGACCAGACAGTTCCAACATCTTGAAGAAGATGTTTCCCTCAGTCGAAGACCTGACCGGTTCTTAAATCTCAACTGAATTATCCTCGGTTTAATTTTAGATAAGGTTCTCAATCTCGGCAATTTTCCTCCGTCGAAGTGTGGACGAGTTCTACAATCTCAACAGAATTATACTCCAATGAAGACCAGACAGTTCCTAGATCTTGATGAAATGTTTCCCTTAGTCGAAGACCTGACCGGTTCTTAAATCTCTATTGAATTATCCTCGGTTGAATTTCAGATAAGGTTCTCAATCTCGGCAATTTTCCTCCGTCAAAGTGTGGACGAGTTCTACAATCTCAACAGGATTATACTCCGTTGAAGACCAGACAATTCCTAGATCTTGATGAAGATGTTTCCCTCAGTGGAAGACCTGACCGGTTCTTAAATATCAACTGAATTATCATCAGTTGAATTTCAGATAAGGTTCTCAATCTCGACAATTTTCCTCCATCATAGTGTGGACGAGTTCTACAATCTCAACAGTATACTCCGTTGAAGACCAGACAGTTCCTAGATCTTGATGAAGATGTTTCCCTCAGTCAAAGACCTGACCGGTTATTAAATCTCAACTGAATTACCCTCGGTTGAATTTCAGATAAGATTCTCAATCTCGATAATTCTCCTCTGTCATAGTGTGGACGAGTTCTACAATCTCAACAGTATACTCTGTTGAAAACCAGATAGTTCCTAGATCTTGATGAAGATGTTTCCCTCAGTCGAAGACCTGACCGGTTCTTAAATCTCAACTGAATTATCCTCGGTTGAATTTCAGATAAGGTTCTCAATCTCGGCAATTTTCCTCCGTCGAAGTGTGGACGAGTTCTACAATCTCAACAGAATTATACTCCGTTGAAGACCAGACAGTTCCTAGATCTTGATGAAGATGTTTCCCTCAATCGAAGACCTGACCGGTTCTTAAATCTCAACTGAATTATCCTCAGTGGAATTTCAGATAAGGTTCTCAATCTCGACAATTTTCCTCCATCATAGTGTAGACGAGTTCTACAATCTCAACATTATACTCTGTTGAAGACCAGACAGTTCCTAGATCTTGATGAAGATGTTTCCCCCAGTCAAAGACTTGACCGGTTCTTAAATCTCAACTGAATTATCCTTGGTTGAATTTTAGATAAGGTTCTCAATCTCGTCTATTTTCCTCCGTCATAGTGTGGACGAGTTCTACAATCTCAATAGTATACTCCGTTGAAGACCAGACAGTTCCTAGATCTTGATGAAGATGTTTCCCTCAGTCGAAGACCTAACCGGTTCTTAAATCTCAACTGAATTATCCTCGGTTGAATTTCAGATAAGGTTCTCAATCTCGGCAATTTTCCTCCGTCGAAGTGTGGACGAGTTCTACAATCTCAACAGAATTATACTCCGTTGAAGACCAGACAGTTCCTAGATCTTGATGAAGATGTTTCCCTCAGTCGAAGACCTGACCGGTTCTTAAATCTCAACTGAATTATCCTCGGTTAAATTTCAGATAAGGTTCTCAATCTCGACAATTTTCCTCCGTCGAAGTGTGGACAAGTTCTATAATCTCAACAGTATACTCTGTTGAAGACCAGACAGTTCCTAGATCTTGATGAAGATGTTTCCCTCAGTCGTAGACCTGACCGGTTCTTAAATCTCAACTGAATTATCCTCGGTTGAATTTCGAGAAAGGTTCTCAATCTCGACAATTTTCCTCCATCGAAGTGTGGACGAGTTCTACAATCTCAACAGAATTATACTCCGTTGAAGACCAGACAGTTCCTACATCTTGATGAAGATGTTTCCCTCAGTCGAAGACCTGACCAGTTCTTAAATCTCAACTGAATTATCCTCAGTTGAATTTTAGATAAGGTTCTCAATCTCGACAATTTTCCTCTGTCATAGTGTGGACGAGTTCTACAATCTCAACAGTATACTCCATTGAAAACCAGAGAGTTCCTAGATCTTGATGAAGATGTTTCCCTTAGTCGAAGACCTGACCGGTTCTTAAATCTCAACTGAATTATCCTTGGTTGAATTTCAGATAAGGTTCTCAATCTCGACAATTTTCCTCCATCGAAGTGTGGACGAATTCTACAATCTCAACAGAATTATACTCCGTTGAAAAGCAGACTGTTCCTACATCTTGATGAATATGTTTCCCTCAGACGAAGACCTGACCGGTTCTTAAATCTCAACTGAATTATCCTCATTTGAATTTCAGATAAGGTTCTCAATCTCGACAATTTTCCTCCGTCATGGTGTGGACGAGTTCTCCAATCTCAACAGTATACTTCGTTGAAGACCAGACAGTTCCTAGATCTTGATGAAGATGTTTCCCTCTGTCGAAGACCTGACCGGTTCTTAAATCTCAACTGAATTATCCTCGGTTGAATTTCAGATAAGGTTCTCAATCTCGACAATTTTCCTCCATCGAAGTGTGGACGAATTCTACAATCTCAACAGAATTATACTCCGTTGAAAAGCAGACTGTTCCTACATCTTGATGAATATGTTTCCCTCAGACGAAGACCTGACCGGTTCTTAAATCTCAACTGAATTATCCTCATTTGAATTTCAGATAAGGTTCTCAATCTCGACAATTTTCCTCTGTCATAGTGTGGACGAGTTCTACAATCTCAACAGTATACTCCGTTGAAAACTAGACAGTTCCTAGATCTTGATGAAGATGTTTCCCTCAGTCGAAGACCTGACCGGTTCTTAAAACTCAACTGAATTATCCTCGGTTTAATTTCAGATAAGGTTCTCAATCTCGACAATTTTCCTCCGTCGAAGTGTGGACGAGTTCTACAATCTCAACAGAATTATACTCCATTGAAGACCAGACAGTTCCAAGAACTTGAAGAAGATGTTTCCCTCAGTCGAAGACCTGATCGGTTCTTAAATATCAACTGAATTATCCTCGGTTTAATTTTAGATAAGGTTCTCAATCTCGGCAATTTTCCTCCGTTGAAGTGTGGACGAGTTCTACAATCTCAACAGGATTATACTCCATTGAAGACCAGACAATTCCTAGATCTTGATGAAGATGTTTCCCTCAGTCGAAGACCTGACCGGTTCTTAAATATCAACTGAATTATCATCAGTTGAATTTCAGATAAGGTTCTCAATCTCGACAATTTTCCTCCATCATAGTGTGGACGAGTTCTACAATCTCAACAGTATACTCCGTTGAAGACCAGACAGTTCCTAGATCTTGATGCAGATGTTTCCCTCAGTCAAAGACCTGACCGGTTATTAAATCTCAACTTAATTACCCTCGGTTGAATTTCAGATAAGATTCTCAATCTCGACAATTCTCCTCTGTCATAGTGTGGACGAGTTCTACAATCTCAACAGTATACTCCGTTGAAAACCAGATAGTTCCTAGATCTTGATGAAGATGTTTCACTCAGTCGAAGACCTGACCGGTTCTTAAATCTCAACTGAATTATCCTCGGTTGAATTTCAGATAAGGTTCTCAATCTCGGCAATTTTCCTCCGTCGAAGTGTGGACGAGTTCTACAATCTCAACAGAATTATACTCCGTTTAAGACCAGACAGTTCCTAGATCTTGATGAAGATGTTTCCCTCAATCGAAGACCTGAACGGTTCTTAAATCTCAACTGAATTATCCTCAGTGGAATTTCAGATAAGGTTCTCAATCTCGACAATTTTCCTCCATCATAGTGTAGACGAGTTCTACAATCTCAACAGTATACTCTGTTGAAGACCAGACAGTTCCTAGATCTTGATGAAGATGTTTCCCCCAGTCAAAGACTTGACCGGTTCTTAAATCTCAACTGAATTATCCTTGGTTGAATTTTAGATAAGGTTCTCAATCTCGTCTATTTTCCTTCGTCATAGTGTGGACGAGTTCTACAATCTCAATAGTATACTCCGTTGAAGACCAGACATTTCCTAGATCTTGATGAAGATGTTTCCCTCAGTCGAAGACCTAACCGGTTCTTAAATCTCAACTGAATTATCCTCGGTTGAATTTCAGATAAGGTTCTCAATCTCGGCAATTTTCCTCCGTCAAAGTGTGGACGAGTTCTACAATCTCAACAGGATTATACTCCGTTGAAGACCAGACAATTCCTAGATCTTGATGAAGATGTTTCCCTCAGTCGAAGACCTGACCGGTTCTTAAATATCAACTGAATTATCATCAGTTGAATTTCATATAAGGTTCTCAATCTCGACAATTTTCCTCCATCATAGTGTGGACGAGTTCTACAATCTCAACAGAATTATACTCCATTGAAGACCAGACAGTTCCAAGATCTTGAAGAAGATGTTTCCCTCAGTCGAAGACCTGACCGGTTCTTAAATCTCAACTGAATTATCCTCGGTTTAATTTTAGATAAGGTTCTCAATCTCGGCAATTTTCCTCCGTCGAAGTGTGGACGAGTTCTACAATCTCAACAAAATTATACTCCAATGAAGACCAGACAGTTCCTAGATCTTGATGAAATGTTTCCCTTAGTCGAAGACCTGACCGGTTCTTAAATCTCTATTGAATTATCCTCGGTTTAATTTCAGATAAGGTTCTCAATCTCGGCAATTTTCCTCCGTCAAAGTGTGGACGAGTTCTACAATCTCAACAGGATTATACTCCGTTGAAGACCAGACAATTCCTAGATCTTGATGAAGATGTTTCCCTCAGTCGAAGACCTGACCGGTTCTTAAATATCAACTGAATTATCATCAGTTGAATTTCAGATAAGGTTCTCAATCTCGACAATTTTCCTCCATCATAGTGTGGACGAGTTCTACAATCTCAACAGTATACTCCGTTGAAGACCAGACAGTTCCTAGATCTTGATGAAGATGTTTCCCTCAGTCAAAGACCTGACCGGTTATTAAATCTCAACTGAATTACCCTCGGTTGAATTTCAGATAAGATTCTCAATCTCGACAATTTTCCTCCGTCGAAGTGTGGACGAGTTCTACAATCTCAACAGAATTATACTCTGTTGAAGACCAGACAGTTCCTAGATCTTGATGAAGATATTTCCCTTAGTCGAAGACCTGACCGGTTCTTAAATCTCAACTGAATTATCCTCGGTTGAATTTCAGATAAGGTTCTCAATCTCGACAATTCTCCTCTGTCATAGTGTGGACGAGTTCTACAATCTCAACAGTATACTCCATTGAAAACCAGATAGTTCCTAGATCTTGATGAAGATGTTTCCCTCAATCGAAGACCTGACCGGTTCTTAAATCTCAACTGAATTATCCACGGATGAATTTCAGATAAGGTTCTCAATCTCGGCAATTTTCCTCCGTCGAAGTGTGGACGAGTTCTACAATCTCAACAGAATTATACTCCGTTGAAGACCAGACAGTTCCTAGATCTTGATGAAGATGTTTCCCTCAATCGAAGACCTGACCGGTTCTTAAATCTCAACTGAATTATCCTCAGTGGAATTTCAGATAAGGTTCTCAATCTCGACAATTTTCCTCCATCATAGTGTAGACGAGTTCTACAATCTCAACAGTATACTCTGTTGAAGACAAGACAGTTCCTAGATCTTGATGAAGATGTTTCCCCCAGTCAAAGACTTGACCGGTTCTTAAATCTCAACTGAATTATCCTTGGTTGAATTTTAGATAAGGTTCTCAATCTCGTCTATTTTCCTCCGTCATAGTGTGGACGAGTTCTACAATCTCAATAGTATACTCCGTTGAAGACCAGACAGTTCCTAGATCTTGATGAAGATGTTTCCCTCAGTCGAAGACCTAACCGGTTCTTAAATCTCAACTGAATTATCCTCGGTTGAATTTCAGATAAGGTTCTCAATCTCGGAAATTTTCCTCCGTCGAAGTGTGGACGAGTTCTACAATCTCAACAGAATTATACTCCGTTGAAGACCAGACAGTTCCTAGATCTTGATGAAGATGTTTCCCTCAGTCGAAGACCAGACCGGTTCTTAAATCTCAACTGAATTATCCTCGGTTAAATTTCAGATAAGGTTCTCAATCTCGACAATTTTCCTCCGTCGAAGTGTGGACGAGTTCTATAATCTCAACAGTATACTCTGTTGAAGACCAGACAGTTCCTAGATCTTGATGAAGATGTTTCCCTCAGTCGTAGACCTGACCGGTTCTTAAATCTCAACTGAATTATCCTCGGTTGAATTTCGAGAAAGGTTCTCAATCTCGACAATTTTCCTCCGTCGAAGTGTGGACGAGTTCTACAATCTCAACAGAATTATACTCCGTTCAAGACCAGACAGTTCCTACATCTTGATGAAGATGTTTCCCTCAGTCGAAGACCTGACCGGTTCTTAAATCTCAACTGAATTATCCTCAGTTGAATTTTAGATAAGGTTCTCAATCTCGACAATTTTCCTCTGTCATAGTGTGGACGAGTTCTACAATCTCAACAGTATACTCCATTGAAAACCAGTCAGTTCCTAGATCTTGATGAAGATGTTTCCCTTAGTCGAAGACCTGACCGGTTCTTAAATCTCAACTGAATTATCCTTGGTTGAATTTCAGATAAGGTTCTCAATTTCGACAATTTTCCTCCGTCATGGTGTGGACGAGTTCTCCAATCTCAACAGTATACTTCGTTGAAGACCAGACAGTTCCTAGATCTTGATGAAGATGTTTCCCTCTGTCGAAGACCAGCCCGGTTCTTAAATCTCAACTGAATTATCCTCGGTTGAATTTCAGATAAGGTTCTCAATCTCGACAATTTTCCTCCATCGAAGTGTGGACGAGTTCTACAATCTCAACAGAATTATACTCCGTTGAAAACCAGACTGTTCCTTCATCTTGATGAATATGTTTCCCTCAGTCGAAGACCTGACCGGTTCTTAAATCTCAACTGAATTATCGTCAGTTGAATTTCAGATAAGGTTCTCAATCTCGACAATTTTCCTCTGTCATAGTGTGGACGAGTTAAACAATCTCAACAGTATACTCCGTTGAAAACTAGACAGTTCCTAGATCTTGATGAAGATGTTTCCCTCAGTCGAAGACCTGACCGGTTCTTAAAACTCAACTGAATTATCCTCGGTTTAATTTCAGATAAGGTTCTCAATCTCGACAATTTTCCTCCGTCGAAGTGTGGACGAGTTCTACAATCTCAACAGAATTATACTCCATTGAAGACCAGACAGTTCCAAGATCTTGAAGAAGATGTTTCCCTCAGTCGAAGACCTGATCGGTTCTTAAATATCAACTGAATTATCCTCGGTTTAATTTTAGATAAGGTTCTCAATCTCAGCAATTTTCCTCCGTTGAAGTGTGGACGACTTCTACAATCTCAACAGAATTATACTCCATTGAAGACCAGACAGTTCCTAGATCTTGATGAAATGTTTCCCTTAGTCGAAGACCTGACCGGTTCTTAAATCTCAATTGAATTATCCTCGGTTGAATTTCAGATAAGGTTCTCAATCTCGGCAATTTTCCTCCGTCAAAGTGTGGACGAGTTCTACAATCTCAACAGGATTATACTTCGTTGAAGACCAGACAATTCCTAGATCTTGATGAAGATGTTTCCCTCAGTCGAAGACCTGACCGGTTCTTAAATATCAACTGAATTATCATCAGTTGAATTTCAGATAAGGTTCTCAATCTCGACAATTTTCCTCCATCATAGTGTGGACGAGTTCTACAATCTCAACAGTATACTCCGTTGAAGACCAGACAGTTCCTAGATCTTGATGAAGATGTTTCCCTCAGTCAAAGACCTGACCGGTTATTAAATCTCAACTGAATTACCCTCGGTTGAATTTCAGATAAGATTCTCAATCTTGACAATTTTCCTCCGTCGAAGTGTGGACGAGTTCTACAATCTCAACAAAATTATACTCGGTTGAAGACCAGACAGTTCCTAGATCTTGATGAAGATATTTCCCTTAGTCGAAGACCTGACCGGTTCTTAAATCTCAACTGAATTATCCTCGGTTGAATTTCAGATAAGGTTCTCAATCTCGACAATTCTCCTCTGTCATAGTGTGGACGAGTTCTACAATCTCAACAGTATACTCCGTTGAAAACCAGACAGTTCCTAGATCTTGATGAAGATGTTTCCCTCAGTCGAAGACCTGACCGGTTCTTAAATCTCAACTGAATTATCCTCGGTTGAATTTCAGATAAGGTTCTCAATCTCGGCAATTTTCCTCCGTCGAAGTGTGGACGAGTTCTACAATCTCAACAGAATTATACTCCGTTGAAGACCAAACAGTTCCTAGATCTTGATGAAGATGTTTCCCTCAATCGAAGACCTGACCGGTTCTTAAATCTCAACTGAATTATCCTCAGTGGAATTTCAGATAAGGTTCTCAATCTCGACAATTTTCCTCCATCATAGTGTAGACGAGTTCTACAATCTCAACAGTATACTCTGTTGAAGACCAGACAGTTCCTAGATCTTGATGAAGATGTTTCCCTCAGTCGAAGACCTAACCGGTTCATAAATCTCAACTAAATTATCCTCGGTTGAATTTCAGATAAGGTTCTCAATCTCGACAATTTTCCTCCGTCGAAGTGTGGACGAGTTCTACAATCTCAACATAATTATACTCCGTTGAAGACCAGATAATTCCTAGATCTTGATGAAGATGTTTCCCTCAGTCGAAGACCTGACCGGTTCTTAAATCTCAACTGAATTATCCTCGGTTAAATTTCAGATAAGGTTCTCAATCTCGACAATTTTCCTCCGTCGAAGTGTGGACGAGTTCTATAATCTCAACAGTATACTCTGTTGAAGACCAGACAGTTCCTAGATCTTGATGAAGATGTTTCCCTTAGTCGAAGACCTGACCGGTTCTTAAATCTCAATTGAATTATCCTCGGTTGAATTTCAGATAAGGTTCTCAATCTCGACAATTTTCCTTCGTCGAAGTGTGGACGAGTTCTACAATCTCAAAAGAATTATACTCCGTTGAAGACCAGACAGTTCCTACATCTTGATGAAGATGTTTCCCTCAGTCGAAGACCTGATCGGTTCTTAAATCTCAACTGAATTATCCTCAGTTGAATTTTAGATAAGGTTCTCAATCTCGACAATTTTCCTCTGTCATAGTGTGGACGAGTTCTACAATCTCAACAGTATACTCCGTTGAAATCCAGACAGTTCCTAGATCTTGATGAAGATGTTTCCCTTAGTCGAAGACCTGACCGGTTCTTAAATCTCAACTGAATTATCCTTGGTTGAATTTCAGATAAGGTTCTCAATTTCGACAATTTTCCTCCGTCATAGTGTGGACGAGTTCTCCAATCTCAACAGTATACTTCGTTGAAGACCAGACAGTTCTTAGATCTTGATGAAGATGTTTCCCTCTGTCGAAGACCTGACCGGTTCTTAAATCTCAACTGAATTATCCTCAGTTGAATTTCAGATAAGGTTCTCAATCTCGGCAATTTTCCTCCGTCGAAGTGTGGACGAGTTCTACAATCTCAACAGAATTATACTCTGTTGAAGACCAGACAATTCCTACATCTTGATGAATATGTTTCCCTCAGTCGAAGACCTGACCGGTTCTTAAATCTCAACTGAATTATCCTCAGTTGAATTTCAGATAAGGTTCTCAATCTCGACAATTTTCCTCTGTCATAGTGTGGACGAGTTCTACAATCTCAACAGTATACTCTGTTGAAAACCAGACAGTTCCTAGATCTTGATGAAGATGTTTCCTTTAGTCGAAGAGTTGACCGGTTCTTAAATCTCAACTGAATTATCCTTGGTTGAATTTCAAATAAGGTTCTCAATCTCGACGATTTTTCTCCGTCATAGTGTGGACGAGTTCTCCAATCTCAACAGTATACTCCGTTGAATACCAGACAGTTCCTAGATCTTGATGAAGATGTTTCCCTCTGTCGAAGACCTGACCGGTTCCTAAATCTCAATTGAATTATCCTCGGTTGAATTTCAGATAAGGTTCTCAATCTCGGCAATTTTCCTCTGTCGAAGTGTGGACGAGTTCTACAATCTCAATAGAATTATACTCCGTTGAAGACCAGCCAGTTCCTAGATCTTGATGAAGATGTTTCCCTCAGTCGAATACCTGACCGGTTCTTAAATCTCAGCTGAATTATCCTCAGTTGAATTTCAGATAAGGTTCTCAATCTCGACAATTTTCCTCCGTCGAAGTGTGGACGGGTTCTACAAGCTCAACAGTATACTCTGTTGAAGACCAGACAGTTCCTAGATCTTGATGAAGATGTTTCCCTCAGTCGTAGACCTGACCGTTCTTAAATCTCAACTGAATTATCCTCGGTTGAATTTCAGATAAGGTTCTCAATCTCGACAATTTTCCTCCGTCGAAGTGTGGACGAGTTCTACAATCTCAACATAATTATACTCCATGGAAGACCAGATAGTTCCTACATTTTGATGAAGATGTTTCCCTCAGTCGAAGACCTAACCGGTTCTTAAATCTCAACTGAATTATCCTCGGTTGAATTTCAGATAAGGTTCTCAATCTCGGCAATTTTCCTCCGTCGAAGTGTGGACGAGTTCTACAATCTCAACAGAATTATACTCCGTTGAAGACCAGACAGTTCCTAGATCTTGATGAAGATGTTTCCCTCAGTCGAAGACCTGACCGGTTCTTAAATCTCAACTGAATTATCCTCGGTTAAATTTCAGATAAGGTTCTCAATCTCGACAATTTTCCTCCGTCGAAGTGTGGACGAGTTCTATAATCTCAACAGTATACTCTGTTGAAGACCAGACAGTTCCTAGATCTTGATGAAGATGTTTCCCTTAGTCGAAGACCTGACCGGTTCTTAAATCTCAATTGAATTATCCTCGGTTGAATTTCAGATAAGGTTCTCAATCTCGACAATTTTCCTCCGTCGAAGTGTGGACGAGTTCTACAATCTCAAAAGAATTATACTCCGTTGAAGACCAGACAGTTCCTACATCTTGATGAAGATGTTTCCCTCAGTCGAAGACCTGATCGGTTCTTAAATCTCAACTGAATTATCCTCAGTTGAATTTTAGATAAGGTTCTCAATCTCGACAATTTTCCTCTGTCATAGTGTGGACGAGTTCTACAATCTCAACAGTATACTCCGTTGAAAACCAGACAGTTCCTAGATCTTGATGAAGATGTTTCCCTTAGTCGAAGACCTGACCGGTTCTTAAATCTCAACTGAATTATCCTTGGTTGAATTTCAGATAAGGTTCTCAATTTCGATAATTTTCCTCCGTCATAGTGTGGACGAGTTCTCCAATCTCAACAGTATACTTCGTTGAAGACCAGACAGTTCCTAGATCTTGATGAAGATGTTTCCCTCTGTCGAAGACCTGACCGGTTCTTAAATCTCAACTGAATTATCCTCAGTTGAATTTCAGATAAGGTTCTCAATCTCGGCAATTTTCCTCCGTCGAAGTGTGGACGAGTTCTACAATCTCAACAGAATTATACTCCGTTGAAGACCAGACAATTCCTACATCTTGATGAATATGTTTCCCTCAGTCGAAGACCTGACCAGTTCTTAAATCTCAACTGAATTATCCTCAGTTGAATTTCAGATAAGGTTCTCAATCTCGACAATTTTCCTCTGTCATAGTGTGGACGAGTTCTACAATCTCAACAGTATACTCTGTTGAAAACCAGACAGTTCCTAGATCTTGATGAAGATGTTTCCCTTAGTCGAAGAGTTGACCGGTTCTTAAATCTCAACTGAATTATCCTTGGTTGAATTTCAAATAAGGTTCTCAATCTCGACGATTTTTCTCCGTCATAGTGTGGACGAGTTCTCCAATCTCAACAGTATACTCCGTTGAATACCAGACAGTTCCTAGATCTTGATGAAGATGTTTCCCTCTGTCGAAGACCTGACCGGTTCCGAAATCTCAACTGAATTATCCTCGGTTGAATTTCAGATAAGGTTCTCAATCTCGGCAATTTTCCTCTGTCGAAGTGTGGACGAGTTCTACAATCTCAATAGAATTATACTCCGTTGAAGACCAGACAGTTCCTAGAACTTGATGAAGATGTTTCCCTCAGTCGAATACCTGACCGGTTCTTAAATCTCAGCTGAATTATCCTCAGTTGAATTTCAGATAAGGTTCTCAATCTCGACAATTTTCCTCCGTCGAAGTGTGGACGGGTTCTACAAGCTCAACAGTATACTCTGTTGAAGACCAGACAGTTCCTAGATCTTGATGAAGATGTTTCCCTCAGTCGTAGACCTGACCGTTCTTAAATCTCAACTGAATTATCCTCGGTTGAATTTCAGATAAGGTTCTCAATCTCGACAATTTTCCTCCGTCGAAGTGTGGACGAGTTCTACAATCTCAACATAATTATACTCCGTGGAAGACCAGATAGTTCCTACATTTTGATGAAGATGTTTCCCTCAGTCAAAGACCTAACCGGTTCATAAATCTCAACTGAATTATCCTCGGTTGAATTTCAGATAAGGTTCTCAATCTCGGCAATTTTCCTCCGTCGAAGTGTGGACGAGTTCTACAATCTCAACAGAATTATACTCCATTGAAGACCAGACAGTTCCTAGATCTTGATGAAGATGTTTCCCTCAGTCGAAGACCTGACCAGTTCTTAAATCTCAACTGAATTATCCTCTATTGAATTTCAGATAAGATTCTCAATCTCGGCAATTTTCCTCCGTCAAAGAGTGGACGAGTTCTACAATCTCAACAGGATTATACTCCGTTGAAGACCAGACAGTTCCTAGATCTTGATGAAGATGTTTCCCTCAGTCGAAGACCTGACCAGTTCTTAAATATCAACTGAATTATCCTCGGTTGAATTTCAGATAAGGTTCTCAATCTCGACAATTTTCCTCCGTCATAATGTGGACGAGTTCTACAATCTCAACAGTATACTCCGTTGAAGACCAGACATTTCCTAGATCTTGATGAAGATGTTTCCCTCAGTCGAAGACCTGACCGGTTCTTAAATCTCAAATAAACTATCCTCGGTTGAATTTCAGATAAGGTTCTCAATCTCGACAATTTTCCTCCGTCGAAGTGTGGACGAGTTCTACAATCTCAACAGAATTATACTCCGTTGAAGACCAGACAGTTCCTAGATATTGATGAAGATGTTTCCCTCAGTCGAAGACCTGACCGGTTCTTAAATCTCAACTGAATTATCCTTAGTTGAATTTCAGATAAGGTTCTCAATCTCGACAATTTTCCTCTGTCGAAGTGTCGACGAGTTCTACAATCTCAACAGAATTATACTCCGTTGAAGACCAGACAGTTCTTAGATCTTGATGAAGATGTTTCCCTCAGTCGAAGACCTGACCGGTTCTTAAATCTCAACTGAATTATCCTTGGTTGAATTTCAGATAAGATTCTCAATCTCGGCAATTTTCCTCCGTCAAAGAGTGGACGAGTTCTACAATCTCAACAGGATTATACTCCGTTGAAGACCAGACAGTTCCTAGATCTTGATGAAGATGTTTCCCTCAGTCGAAGACCTGACCAGTTCTTAAATATCAACTGAATTATCCTCGGTTGAATTTCAGATAAGGTTCTCAATCTCGACAATTTTCCTCCGTCATAATGTGGACGAGTTCTACAATCTCAACAGTATACTCCGTTGAAGACCAGACATTTCCTAGATCTTGATGAAGATGTTTCCCTCAGTCGAAGACCTGACCGGTTCTTAAATCTCAAATAAACTATCCTCGGTTGAATTTCAGATAAGGTTCTCAATCTCGACAATTTTCCTCCGTCGAAGTGTGGACGAGTTCTACAATCTCAACAGAATTATACTCCGTTGAAGACCAGACAGTTCCTAGATATTGATGAAGATGTTTCCCTCAGTCGAAGACCTGACCGGTTCTTAAATCTCAACTGAATTATCCTTAGTTGAATTTCAGATAAGGTTCTCAATCTCGACAATTTTCCTTTGTCGAAGTGTCGACGAGTTCTACAATCTCAACAGAATTATACTCCGTTGAAGACCAGACAGTTCTTAGATCTTGATGAAGATGTTTCCCTCAGTCGAAGACCTGACCGGTTCTTAAATCTCAACTGAATTATCCTCGGTTGAATTTCAGATAAGGTTCTCAATCTCGACAATTTTCCTCCGTCGAAGTGTGTACGAGTTCTACAATCTCAACAGAATTATACTCCGTTGAAGACCAGACAGTTCCTAGATCTTGATGAAGATTTTTCCCTCAGTCGAAGACCTGACCGGTTCTTAAATCTCAACTGAATTATCCTCGGTTAAATTTCAGATAACGTTCTCAATCTCGACAATTTTCCTCCGTCGAAGTGTGGACGAGTTCTATAATCTCAACAGTATACTCTGTTGAAGACCAGACAGTTCCTAGATCTTGATGAAGATGTTTCCCTCAGTCGTAGACCTGACCGGTTCTTAAATCTCAACTGAATTATCCTCGGTTGAATTTCAGATAAGGTTCTCAATCTCGACAATTTTCCTCCGTCAAAGTGTGGACGAGTTCTACAATCTCAACAAAATTATACTCCGTTGAAGACCAGACAGTTCCTACATCTTGATGAAGATGTTTCCCTCAGTCGAAGACCTGATCGGTTCTTAAATCTCAACTGAATTATCCTCAGTTGAATTTTAGATAAGGTTCTCAATCTCGACAATTTTCCTCTGTCATAGTGTGGACGAGTTCTACAATCTCAACAGTATACTCCGTTGAAAATCAGACAGTTCCTAGATCTTGATGAAGATGTTTCCCTTAGTCGAAGACCTGACCGGTTCTTAAATCTCAACTGAATTATCCTTGGTTGAATTTCAGATAAGGTTCTATATTTCGACAATTTTCCTCCGTCATAGTGTGGACGAGTTCTCCAATCTCAACAGTATACTTCGTTGAAGACCAGACAGTTCCTAGATCTTGATGAAGATGTTTCCCTCAGTCGAAGACCTGACCGGTTCTTAAATCTCAACTGAATTATCCTCGGTTAAATTTCAGATAAGGTTCTCAATCTCGACAATTTTCCTCCGTCGAAGTGTGGACGAGTTCTATAATCTCAACAGTATACTCTGTTGAAGACCAGACAGGTTCTAGATCTTGATGAAGATGTTTCCCTCAGTCGTAGACCTGACCGGTTCTTAAATCTCAACTGAATTATCCTCGGTTGAATTTCGAGAAAGGTTCTCAATCTCGACAATTTTCCTCCGTCGAAGTGTGGACGAGTTCTACAATCTCAACAGAATTATACTCCGTTGAAGACCAGACAGTTCCTACATCTTGATGAAGATGTTTCCCTCAGTCGAAGACCTGACCGGTTCTTAAATCTCAACTGAATTATCCTCAGTTGAATTTTAGATAAGGTTCTCAATCTCGACAATTTTCCTCTGTCATAGTGTGGACGAGTTCTACAATCTCAACAGTATACTCCATTGAAAACCAGTCAGTTCCTAGATCTTGATGAAGATGTTTCCCTTAGTCGAAGACCTGACCGGTTCTTAAATCTCAACTGAATTATCCTTGGTTGAATTTCAGATAAGGTTCTCAATTTCGACAATTTTCCTCCGTCATGGTGTGGACGAGTTCTCCAATCTCAACAGTATACTTCGTTGAAGACCAGACAGTTCCTAGATCTTGATGAAGATGTTTCCCTCTGTCGAAGACCAGCCCGGTTCTTAAATCTCAACTGAATTATCCTCGGTTGAATTTCAGATAAGGTTCTCAATCTCGACAATTTTCCTCCATCGAAGTGTGGACGAGTTCTACAATCTCAACAGAATTATACTCCGTTGAAAACCAGACTGTTCCTTCATCTTGATGAATATGTTTCCCTCAGTCGAAGACCTGACCGGTTCTTAAATCTCAACTGAATTATCCTCAGTTGAATTTCAGATAAGGTTCTCAATCTCGACAATTTTCCTCTGTCATAGTGTGGACGAGTTCTACAATCTCAACAGTATACTCCGTTGAAAACTAGACAGTTCCTAGATCTTGATGAAGATGTTTCCCTCAGTCGAAGACCTGACCGGTTCTTAAAACTCAACTGAATTATCCTCGGTTTAATTTCAGATAAGGTTCTCAATCTCGACAATTTTCCTCCGTCGAAGTGTGGACGAGTTCTACAATCTCAACAGAATTATACTCCATTGAAGACCAGATAGTTCCAAGATCTTGAAGAAGATGTTTCCCTCAGTCGAAGACCTGATCGGTTCTTAAATATCAACTGAATTATCCTCGGTTTAATTTTAGATAAGGTTCTCAATCTCAGCAATTTTCCTCCGTTGAAGTGTGGACGACTTCTACAATCTCAACAGAATTATACTCCATTGAAGACCAGACAGTTCCTAGATCTTGATGAAATGTTTCCCTTAGTCGAAGACCTGACCGGTTCTTAAATCTCAATTGAATTATCCTCGGTTGAATTTCAGATAAGGTTCTCAATCTCGGCAATTTTCCTCCGTCAAAGTGTGGACGAGTTCTACAATCTCAACAGGATTATACTTCGTTGAAGACCAGACAATTCCTAGATCTTGATGAAGATGTTTCCCTCAGTCGAAGACCTGACCGGTTCTTAAATATCAACTGAATTATCATCAGTTGAATTTCAGATAAGGTTCTCAATCTCGACAATTTTCCTCCATCATAGTGTGGACGAGTTCTACAATCTCAACAGTATACTCCGTTGAAGACCAGACAGTTCCTAGATCTTGATGAAGATGTTTCCCTCAGTCAAAGACCTGACCGGTTATTAAATCTCAACTGAATTACCCTCGGTTGAATTTCAGATAAGATTCTCAATCTCGACAATTTTCCTCCGTTGAAGTGTGGACGAGTTCTACAATCTCAACAAAATTATACTCCGTTGAAGACCAGACAGTTCCTAGATCTTGATGAAGATATTTCCCTTAGTCGAAGACCTGACCGGTTCTTAAATCTCAACTGAATTATCCTCGGTTGAATTTCAGATAAGGTTCTCAATCTCGACAATTCTCCTCTGTCATAGTGTGGACGAGTTCTACAATCTCAACAGTATACTCCGTTGAAAACCAGACAGTTCCTAGATCTTGATGAAGATGTTTCCCTCAGTCGAAGACCTGACCGGTTCTTAAATCTCAACTAAATTATCCTCGGTTGAATTTCAGATAAGGTTCTCAATCTCGGCAATTTTCCTCCGTCGAAGTGTGGACGAGTTCTACAATCTCAACAGAATTATACTCCGTTGAAGACCAAACAGTTCCTAGATCTTGATGAAGATGTTTCCCTCAATCGAAGACCTGACCGGTTCTTAAATCTCAACTGAATTATCCTCAGTGGAATTTCAGATAAGGTTCTCAATCTCGACAATTTTCCTCCATCATAGTGTAGACGAGTTCTACAATCTCAACAGTATACTCTGTTGAAGACCAGACAGTTCCTAGATCTTGATGAAGATGTTTCCCTCAGTCGAAGACCTAACCGGTTCATAAATCTCAACTGAATTATCCTCGGTTGAATTTCAGATAAGGTTCTCAATCTCGACAATTTTCCTCCGTCGAAGTGTGGACGAGTTCTACAATCTCAACAGAATTATACTCCGTTGAAGACCAGACAGTTCCTAGATCTTGATGAAGATGTTTCCCTCAGTCGAAGACCTGACCGGTTCTTAAATCTCAACTGAATTATCCTCGGTTAAATTTCAGATAAGGTTCTCAATCTCGACAATTTTCCTCCGTCGAAGTGTGGACGAGTTCTATAATCTCAACAGTATACTCTGTTGAAGACCAGAGAGTTCCTAGATCTTGATGAAGATGTTTCCCTTAGTCGAAGACCTGACCGGTTCTTAAATCTCAATTGAATTATCCTCGGTTGAATTTCAGATAAGGTTCTCAATCTCGACAATTTTCCTCCGTCGAAGTGTGGACGAGTTCTACAATCTCAAAAGAATTATACTCCGTTGAAGACCAGACAGTTCCTACATCTTGATGAAGATGTTTCCCTCAGTCGAAGACCTGATCGGTTCTTAAATCTCAACTGAATTATCCTCAGTTGAATTTTAGATAAGGTTCTCAATCTCGACAATTTTCCTCTGTCATAGTGTGGACGAGTTCTACAATCTCAACAGTATACTCCGTTGAAAACCAGACAGTTCCTAGATCTTGATGAAGATGTTTCCCTTAGTCGAAGACCTGACCGGTTCTTAAATCTCAACTGAATTATCCTTGGTTGAATTTCAGATAAGGTTCTCAATTTCGACAATTTTCCTCCGTCATAGTGTGGACGAGTTCTCCAATCTCAACAGTATACTTCGTTGAAGACCAGACAGTTCCTAGATCTTGATGAAGATGTTTCCCTCTGTCGAAGACCTGACCGGTTCTTAAATCTCAACTGAATTATCCTTAGTTGAATTTCAGATAAGGTTCTCAATCTCGGCAATTTTCCTCCGTCGAAGTGTGGACGAGTTCTACAATCTCAACAGAATTATACTCCGTTGAAGACTAGACAATTCCTACATCTTGATGAATATGTTTCCCTCAGTCGAAGACCTGACCAATTCTTAAATCTCAACTGAATTATCCTCAGTTGAATTTCAGATAAGGTTCTCAATCTCGACAATTTTCCTCTGTCATAGTGTGGACGAGTTCTACAATCTCAACAGTATACTCTGTTGAAAACCAGACAGTTCCTAGATCTTGATGAAGATGTTTCCCTTAGTCGAAGAGTTGACCGGTTCTTAAATCTCAACTGAATTATCCTTGGTTGAATTTCAAATAAGGTTCTCAATCTCGACGATTTTTCTCCGTCATAGTGTGGACGAGTTCTCCAATCTCAACAGTATACTCCGTTGAATACCAGACAGTTCCTAGATCTTGATGAAGATGTTTCCCTCTGTCGAAGACCTGACCGGTTCCTAAATCTCAACTGAATTATCCTCGGTTGAATTTCAGATAAGGTTCTCAATCTCGGCAATTTTCCTCTGTCGAAGTGTGGACGAGTTCTACAATCTCAATAGAATTATACTCCGTTGAAGACCAGACAGTTCCTAGATCTTGATGAAGATGTTTCCCTCAGTCGAATACCTGACCGGTTCTTAAATCTCAGCTGAATTATCCTCAGTTGAATTTCAGATAAGGTTCTCAATCTCGACAATTTTCCTCCGTCGAAGTGTGGACGGGTTCTACAAGCTCAACAGTATACTCTGTTGAAGACCAGACAGTTCCTAGATCTTGATGAAGATGTTTCCCTCAGTCGTAGACCTGACCGTTCTTAAATCTCAACTGAATTATCCTCGGTTGAATTTCAGATAAGGTTCTCAATCTCGACAATTTTCCTCCGTCGAAGTGTGGACGAGTTCTACAATCTCAACATAATTATACTCCGTGGAAGACCAGATAGTTCCTACATTTTGATGAAGATGTTTCCCTCAGTCGAAGACCTAACCGGTTCTTAAATCTCAACTGAATTATCCTCGGTTGAATTTCAGATAAGGTTCTCAATCTCGGCAATTTTCCTCCGTCGAAGTGTGGACGAGTTCTACAATCTCAACAGAATTATACTCCGTTGAAGACCAGACAGTTCCTAGATCTTGATGAAGATGTTTCCCTCAGTCGAAGACCTGACCGGTTCTTAAATCTCAACTGAATTATCCTCGGTTAAATTTCAGATAAGGTTCTCAATCTCGACAATTTTCCTCCGTCGAAGTGTGGACGAGTTCTATAATCTCAACAGTATACTCTGTTGAAGACCAGACAGTTCCTAGATCTTGATGAAGATGTTTCCCTTAGTCGAAGACCTGACCGGTTCTTAAATCTCAATTGAATTATCCTCGGTTGAATATCAGATAAGGTTCTCAATCTCGACAATTTTCCTCCGTCGAAGTGTGGACGAGTTCTACAATCTCAAAAGAATTATACTCCGTTGAAGACCAGACAGTTCCTACATCTTGATGAAGATGTTTCCCTCAGTCGAAGACCTGATCGGTTCTTAAATCTCAACTGAATTATCCTCAGTTGAATTTTAGATAAGGTTCTCAATCTCGACAATTTTCCTCTGTCATAGTGTGGACGAGTTCTACAATCTCAACAGTATACTCCGTTGAAAACCAGACAGTTCCTAGATCTTGATGAAGATGTTTCCCTTAGTCGAAGACCTGACCGGTTCTTAAATCTCAATTGAATTATCCTTGGTTGAATTTCAGATAAGGTTCTCAATTTCGACAATTTTCCTCCGTCATAGTGTGGACGAGTTCTCCAATCTCAACAGTATACTTCGTTGAAGACCAGACAGTTCCTAGATCTTGATGAAGATGTTTCCCTCTGTCGAAGACCTGACCGGTTCTTAAATCTCAACTGAATTATCCTTAGTTGAATTTCAGATAAGGTTCTCAATCTCGGCAATTTTCCTCCGTCGAAGTGTGGACGAGTTCTACAATCTCAACAGAATTATACTCCGTTGAAGACCAGACAATTCCTACATCTTGATGAATATGTTTCCCTCAGTCGAAGACCTGACCGGTTCTTAAATCTCAACTGAATTATCCTCAGTTGAATTTCAGATAAGGTTCTCAATCTCGACAATTTTCCTCTGTCATAGTGTGGACGAGTTCTACAATCTCAACAGTATACTCTGTTGAAAACCAGACAGTTCCTAGATCTTGATGAAGATGTTTCCCTTAGTCGAAGAGTTGACCGGTTCTTAAATCTCAACTGAATTATCCTTGGTTGAATTTCAAATAAGGTTCTCAATCTCTACGATTTTTCTCCGTCATAGTGTGGACGAGTTCTCCAATCTCAACAGTATACTCCGTTGAATACCAGCCAGTTCCTAGATCTTGATGAAGATGTTTCCCTCTGTCGAAGACCTGACCGGTTCCTAAATCTCAACTGAATTATCCTCGGTTGAATTTCAGATAAGGTTCTCAATCTCGGCAATTTTCCTCTGTCGAAGTGTGGACGAGTTCTACAATCTCAATAGAATTATACTCCGTTGAAGACCAGACAGTTCCTAGATCTTGATGAAGATGTTTCCCTCAGTCGAATACCTGACCGGTTCTTAAATCTCAGCTGAATTATCCTCAGTTGAATTTCAGATAAGGTTCTCAATCTCGACAATTTTCCTCCGTCGAAGTGTGGACGGGTTCTACAAGCTCAACAGTATACTCTGTTGAAGACCAGACAGTTCCTAGATCTTGATGAAGATGTTTCCCTCAGTCGTAGACCTGACCGTTCTTAAATCTCAACTGAATTATCCTCGGTTGAATTTCAGATAAGGTTCTCAATCTCGACAATTTTCCTCCGTCGAAGTGTGGACGAGTTCTACAATCTCAACATAATTATACTCCATGGAAGACCAGATAGTTCCTACATTTTGATGAAGATGTTTCCCTCAGTCGAAGACCTAACCGGTTCATAAATCTCAACTGAATTATCCTCGGTTGAATTTCAGATAAGGTTCTCAATCTCGACAATTTTCCACCGTCGAAGTGTGGACGAGTTCTGCAATCTCAACAGAATTATACTCCGTTGAAGACCAGACAGTTCCAAGATCTTGATGAAGATGTTTCCCTCAGTCGAAGACCTAACCGATTCTTTAATATCAACTGAATTATCCTCGGTTTAATTTTAGATAAGGTTCTCAATCTCGGCAATTTTCCTCCGTCGAAGTGTGGACGAGTTCTACAATCTCAACAGAATTATACTCCATTGAAGACCAGACAGTTCCTAGATCTTGATGAAGATGTTTCCCTCAGTCGAAGACCTGACCAGTTCTTAAATCTCAACTGAATTATCCTCTATTGAATTTCAGATAAGATTCTCAATCTCGGCAATTTTCCTCCGTCAAAGAGTGGACGAGTTCTACAATCTCAACAGGATTATACTCCGTTGAAGACCAGACAGTTCCTAGATCTTGATGAAGATGTTTCCCTCAGTCGAAGACCTGACCAGTTCTTAAATATCAACTGAATTATCCTCGGTTGAATTTCAGATAAGGTTCTCAATCTCGGCAATTTTCCTCCGTCAAAGAGTGGACGAGTTCTACAATCTCAACAGGATTATACTCCGTTGAAGACCAGACAGTTCCTAGATCTTGATGAAGATGTTTCCCTCAGTCGAAGACCTAACCGGTTCTTAAATCTCAACTGAATTATCCTCGGTTAAATTTCAGATAAGGTTCTCAATCTCGACAATTTTCCACCGTCAAAGTGTGGACTAGTTCTACAATCTCAACAGTATACTCTGTTGAAGACCAGACAGTTCCTAGATCTTGATGAAGATGTTTCCCTCAGTCGTAGACCTGACCGGTTCTTAAATCTAACCTGAATTATCCTCGGTTGAATTTCAGATAAGGTTCTCAATCTCGACAATTTTCCTCCGTCGAAGTGTGGACGAGTTCTACAATCTCAACAGAATTATACTCCATTGAAGACCAGACAGTTCCTACATCTTGATGAATATGTTTCCCTCAGTCGAAGACCTGACCGATTCTTAAATCTCAACTGAATTATCCTCAGTTGAATTTCAGATAAGGTTCTCAATCTCGACAATTTTCCTCTGTCATAGTGTGGACGAGTTCTACAATCTCAACAGTATACTCTGTTGAAAACCAGACAGTTCCTAGATCTTGATGAAGATGTTTCCCTTAGTCGAAGAGCTGACCGGTTCTTAAATCTCAACTGAATTATCCTTGGTTGAATTTCAAATAAGGTTCTCAATCTCGACGATTTTTCCCCGTCATAGTGTGGATGAGTTCTCCAATCTCAATAGTATACTCCGTTGAAGACCAGACAGTTCCTAGATCTTGATGAAGATGTTTCCCTCTGTCGAAGACCTGACCGGTTCTTAAATCTCAACTGAATTATCCTCGGTTGAATTTCAGATAAGGTTCTCAATCTCGGCAATTTTCCTCTGTCGAAGTGTGGACGAGTTCTACAATCTCAATAGAATTATACTCCGTTGAAGACCAGACAGTTCCTAGATCTTGATGAAGATGTTTCCCTCAGTCGAATACCTGACCGGTTCTTAAATCTCAGCTGAATTATCCTCAGTTGAATTTCAGATAAGGTTCTCAATCTCGACAATTTTCCTCCGTCGAAGTGTGGACGAGTTCTACAAGCTCAACAGTATACTCTGTTGAAGACCAGACAGTTCCTAGATCTTGATGAAGATGTTTCCCTCAGTCGTAGACCTGACCGTTCTTAAATCTCAACTGAATTATCCTCGGTTGAATTTCAGATAAGGTTCTCAATCTCGACAATTTTCCTCCGTCGAAGTGTGGACGAGTTCTACAATCTCAACATAATTATACTCCGTTGAAGACCAGATAGTTCCTACATTTTAATGAAGATGTTTCCCTCAGTCGAAGACCTAACCGGTTCATAAATCTCAACTGAATTATCCTCGATTGAATTTCAGATAAGGTTCTCAATCTCGACAATTTTCCTCCGTCGAAGTGTGGACGAGTTCTACAATCTCAACAGAATTATACTCCGTTGAAGACCAGACAGTTCCAAGATCTTGATGAAGATGTTTCCCTCAGTCGAAGACCTGACCGATTCTTTAATATCAACTGAATTATCCTCGGCTTAATTTTAGATAAGGTTCTCAATCTCGGCAATTTTCCTCCGTCGAAGTGTGGACGAGTTCTACAATCTCAACAGAATTATACTCCATTGAAGACCAGACAGTTCCTAGATCTTGATGAAGATGTTTCCCTCAGTCGAAGACCTGACCAGTTCTTAAATCTCAACTGAATTATCCTCTATTGAATTTCAGATAAGATTCTCAATCTCGGCAATTTTCCTCCGTCAAAGAGTGGACGAGTTCTACAATCTCAACAGGATTATACTCCGTTGAAGACCAGACAGTTCCTAGATCTTGATGAAGATGTTTCCCTCAGTCGAAGACCTGACCAGTTCTTAAATATCAACTGAATTATCTTCGGTTGAATTTCAGATAAGGTTCTCAAGCTCGACAATTTTCCTCCGTCATAGTGTGGACGAGTTCTACAATCTCAACAGTATACTCCGTTGAAGACCAGACAGTTCCTAGATCTTGATGAAGATGTTTCCCTCAGTCGAAGACCTGACCGGTTCTTAAATCTCAAATAAACTATCCTCGGTTGAATTTCAGATAAGGTTCTCAATCTCGCAAATTTTCCTCCGTCGAAGTGTGGACGAGTTCTACAATCTCAACAGAATTATACTCCGTTGAAGACTAGACAGTTCCTAGATCTTGATAAAGATGTTTCCCTCAGTCGAATACCTGACCGGTTCTTAAATCTCAACTGAATTATCCTCGGATGAATTTCAGATAAGGTTCTCAATCTCGGCAATTTTCCTCCGTCAAAGAGTGGACGAGTTCTACAATCTCAACAGGATTATACTCCGTTGAAGACCAGACAGTTCCTAGATCTTGATGAAGATGTTTCCCTCTGTCGAAGACCTGACCGGTTCTTAAATCTCAACTGAATTATCCTCGGTTGAATTTCAGATAAGGTTCTCAATCTCGGCAATTTTCCTCTGTCGAAGTGTGGACGAGTTCTACAATCTCAATAGAATTATACTCCGTTGAAGACCAGACAGTTCCTAGATCTTGATGAAGATGTTTCCCTCAGTCCAATACCTGACCGGTTCTTAAATCTCAACTGAATTATCCTCAGTTGAATTTCAGATAAGGTTCTCAATCTCGACAATTTTCCTCCGTCGAAGTGTGGACGAGTTCTACAAGCTCAACAGTATACTCTGTTGAAGACCAGACAGTTCCTAGATCTTGATGAAGATGTTTCCCTCAGTCGTAGACCTGACCGTTCTTAAATCTCAACTGAATTATCCTCGGTTGAATTTCAGATAAGGTTCTCAATCTCGACAATTTTCCTCCGTCGAAGTGTGGACGAGTTCTACAATCTCAACATAATTATACTCCGTTGAAGACCAGATAGTTCCTACATTTTGATGAAGATGTTTCCCTCAGTCGAAGACATGACCGGTTCTTAAATCTCAACTGAATTATCCTCGGTTGAATTTCAGATAAGGTTCTCAATCTCGGCAATTTTCCACCGTCAAAGTGTGGACGAGTTCTACAATCTCAAAAGAATTATACTCTGTTGAAGACCAGACAGTTCCTAGATCTTGATGAAGATGTTTCCCTCAGTCGAATACCTGACCGGTTCTTAAATCTCAACTGAATTATCCTCAGTTGAATTTTAGATAAGGTTCTCAATCTCGACAATTTTCCTCTGTCATAGTGTGGACGAGTTCTACAATCTCAACAGTATACTCCGTTGAAAACCAGACAGTTCCTAGATCTTGATGAAGATGTTTCCCTTAGTCGAAGACCTGACCGGTTCTTAAATCTCAACTGAATTATCCTTGGTTGAATTTCAGATAAGGTTCTAAATTTCGACAATTTTCCTCCGTCATAGTGTGGATGAGTTCTCCAATCTCAACAGTATACTTCGTTGAAGACCAGACAGTTGCTAGATCTTGATGAAGATGTTTCCCTCTGTCGAAGACCTGACCGGTTCTTAAATCTCAACTGAATTATCCTCGGTTGAATTTCAGATAAGGTTCTCAATCTCGGCAATTTTCCTCCGTCGAAGTGTGGAAGAGTTATACAATCTCAACAGAATTATACTCTGTTGAAGACTAGACAGTTCCTAGATCTTGATGAAGATGTTTCCCTCAGTCGAATACCTGACCGGTTCTTAAATCTCAACTGAATTATCCTCGGATGAATTTCAGATAAGGTTCTCAATCTCGGCAATTTTCCTCCGTCAAAGAGTGGACGAGTTCTACAATCTCAACAGGATTATACTCCGTTGAAGACCAGACAGTTCCTAGATCTTGATGAAGATGTTTCCATCAGTCGAAGACCTCACCGATTCTTAAATCTCAACTGAATTATCCTCGGTTGAATTTCAGATAAGGTTCTCAATCTCAGCAATTTTCCACCGTCAAAGTGTGGACGAGTTCTACAATCTCAACAGTATACTCTGTTGAAGACCAGACAGTTCCTAGATCTTGATGAAGATGTTTCCCTCAGTCGTAGACCTGACCGGTTCTTAAATCTCAACTGAATTATCCTCGGTTGAATTTCAGATAAGGTTCTCAATCTCGACAATTTTCCTCCGTCGAAGTGTGGACGAGTTCTACAATCTCAACAGAATTATACTCCGTTGAAGACTAGACAGTTCCTAGACCTTGATAAAGATGTTTCCCTCAGTCGAATACCTGACCGGTTCTTAAATCTCAACTGAATTATCCTCGGATGAATTTCAGATAAGGTTCTCAATCTCGGCAATTTTCCTCCGTCAAAGAGTGGACGAGTTCTACAATCTCAACAGGATTATACTCCGTTGAAGACCAGACAGTTCCTAGATCTTGATGAAGATGTTTCCCTCTGTCGAAGACCTGACCGGTTCTTAAATCTCAACTGAATTATCCTCGGTTGAATTTCAGATAAGGTTCTCAATCTCGGCAATTTTCCTCTGTCGAAGTGTGGACGAGTTCTACAATCTCAACAGGATTATACTCCGTTGAAGACCAGACAGTTCCTAGATCTTGATGAAGATGTTTCCCTATATCGAAGACCTGACCGGTTCTTAAATCTCAACTGAATTATCCTTGGTTGAATTTCAGATAAGGTTCTAAATTTCGACAATTTTCCTCCGTCATAGTGTGGACGAGTTCTCCAATCTCAACAGTATACTTCGTTGAAGACCAGACAGTTGCTAGATCTTGATGAAGATGTTTCCATCAGTCGAAGACCTAACCGGTTCTTAAATCTCAACTGAATTATCCTCGGTTGAATTTCAGATAAGGTTCTCAATCTCGGCAATTTTCCACCGTCAAAGTGTGGACGAGTTCTACAATCTCAACAGTATACTCTGTTGAAGACCAGACAGTTCCTAGATCTTGATGAAGATGTTTCCCTCAGTCGTAGACCTGACCGGTTCTTAAATCTCAACTGAATTATCCTCGGTTGAATTTCAGATAAGGTTCTCAATCTCGACAATTTTCCTCCGTCGAAGTGTGGACGAGTTCTACAATCTCAACAGAATTATACTCCGTTGAAGACTAGACAGTTCCTAGATCTTGATGAAGATGTTTCCCTCAGTCGAATACCTGACCGGTTCTTAAATCTCAACTGAATTATCCTCAGTTGAATTTTAGATAAGGTTCTCAATCTCGACAATTTTCCTCTGTCATAGTGTGGACGAGTTCTACAATCTCAACAGTATACTCCGTTGAAAACCAGACAGTTCCTAGATCTTGATGAAGATGTTTCCCTTAGTCGAAGACCTGACCGGTTCTTAAATCTCAACTGAATTATCCTTGGTTGAATTTCAGATAAGGTTCTAAATTTCGACAATTTTCCTCCGTCATAGTGTGGACGAGTTCTCCAATCTCAACAGTATACTTCGTTGAAGACCAGACAGTTGCTAGATCTTGATGAAGATGTTTCCCTCTGTCGAAGACCTGACCGGTTCTTAAATCTCAACTGAATTATCCTCGGTTGAATTTCAGATAAGGTTCTCAATCTCGGCAATTTTCCTCCGTCGAAGTGTGGAAGAGTTATACAATCTCAACAGAATTATACTCCGTTGAAGACTAGACAGTTCCTAGATCTTGATGAAGATGTTTCCCTCAGTCGAATACCTGACCGGTTCTTAAATCTCAACTGAATTATCCTCGGATGAATTTCAGATAAGGTTCTCAATCTCGACAATTTTCCTCCGTCAAAGAGTGGACGAGTTCTACAATCTCAACAGGATTATACTCCGTTGAAGACCAGACAGTTCCTAGATCTTGATGAAGATGTTTCCCTCAGTCGAAGACCTGACCAGTTCTTAAATCTCAACTGAATTATCCTCTATTTAATTTCAGATAAGATTCTCAATCTCGGCAATTTTCCTCCGTCAAAGAGTGGACGAGTTCTACAATCTCAACAGGATTATACTCCGTTGAAGACCAGACAGTTCCTAGATCTTGATGAAGATGTTTCCCTCAGTCGTAGACCTGACCGGTTCTTAAATCTCAACTGAATTATCCTCGGTTGAATTTCAGATAAGGTTCTCAATCTCGACAATTTTCCTCCGTCATAGTGTGGACGAGTTCTACAATCTCAACAGTATACTCCGTTGAAGACCAGACAGTTCCTAGATCTTGATGAAGATGTTTCCCTCAGTCGAAGACCTGACCGGTTCTTAAATCTCAAATGAACTATACTCGGTAGAATTTCAGATAAGGTTCTCAATCTCGACAATTTTCCTCCGTCGAAGTGTGGACGAGTTCTACAATCTCAACAGAATTATACTCTGTTGAAGACCAGACAGTTCCTAGATATTGATGAAGATGTTTCCCTCAGTAGAAGATCTGACCGGTTCTTAAATCTCAACTGAATTATCCTCAGTTGAATTTCAGATAAGGTTCTCAATCTCGACAATTTTCCTCCGTCGAAGTGTCGACGAGTTCTACAATCTCAACAGAATTATACTCCGTTGAAGACCAGACAGTTCTTAGATCTTGATGAAGATGTTTCCCTCAGTCGAAGACCTGACCGGTTCTTAAATCTCAACTGAATTATCCTTGGTTGAATTTCAGATAAGGTTCTCAATCTCGACAATTTTCCTCCGTCGAAGTGTGGTCGAGTTCTACAATCTCAAAAGAATTATATTCCGTTGAAGACCAGACAGTTCCTAGATCTTGATGAAGATGTTTCCCTCAGTCGTAGAACTGACCGGTTCTTAAATCTCAACTGAATTATCCTTGGTTGAATTTCAGATAAGGTTCTCAATCTCGACAATTTTCCTCCGTCGAAGTGTGGACGAGTTCTACAATCTCAACATAATTATACTCCGTTGAAGACCAGATAGTTCCTAGATCTTGATGAAGATGTTTCCCTCAGTCGAAGACCTGACCGGTTCTTAAATCTCAACTGAATTATCCTCGGTTGAATTTCAGATAAGGTTCTCAATCTCGACAATTTTCCTCCGTCGAAGTGTGGACGAGTTCTACAATCTCAACAGAATTATACTCCGTTGAAGACCAGACAGTTCCTACATCTTAATGAAGATGTTTCCCTCAGTCGAAGACCTGATCGGTTCTTAAATCTCAACTGAATTATCCTCAGTTGAATTTTAGATAAGGTTCTCAATCTCGACAATTTTCCTCTGTCATAGTGTGGACGAGTTCTACAATCTCAACAGTATACTCCGTTGAAAACGAGACAGTTCCTAGATCTTGATGAAGATGTTTCCCTTAGTCGAAGACCTGACCGGTTCTTAAATCTCAACTGAATTATCCTTGGTTGAATTTCAGATAAGGTTCTAAATTTCGACAATTTTCCTCCGTCATAGTGTGGACGAGTTCTCCAATCTCAACAGTATACTTCGTTGAAGACCAGACAGTTGCTAGATCTTGATGAAGATGTTTCCCTCTGTCGAAGACCTGACCGGTTCTTAAATCTCAACTGAATTATCCTCGGTTGAATTTCAGATAAGGTTCTCAATCTCGGCAATTTTCCTCCGTCGAAGTGTGGAAGAGTTATACAATCTCAACAGAATTATACTCCGTTGAAGACTAGACAGTTCCTAGATCTTGATGAAGATGTTTCCCTCAGTCGAATACCTGACCAGTTCTTAAATCTCAACTGAATTATCCTCGGATGAATTTCAGATAAGGTTCTCAATCTCGGCAATTTTCCTCCGTCAAAGAGTGGACGAGTTCTACAATCTCAACAGGATTATACTCCGTTGAAGACCAGACAGTTCCTAGATCTTGATGAAGATGTTTCCATCAGTCGAAGACCTAACCGGTTCTTAAATCTCAACTGAATTATCCTCGGTTGAATTTCAGATAAGGTTCTCAATCTCGGCAATTTTCCCCCGTCAAAGTGTGGACGAGTTCTACAATCTCAACAGTATACTCTGTTGAAGACCAGACAGTTCCTAGATCTTGATGAAGATGTTTCCCTCAGTCGTAGACCTGACCGGTTCTTAAATCTCAACTGAATTATCCTCGGTTGAATTTCAGATAAGGTTCTCAATCTCGACAATTTTCCTCCGTCGAAGTGTGGACGAGTTCTACAATCTCAACAGAATTATACTCCGTTGAAGACTAGACAGTTCCTAGATCTTGATGAAGATGTTTCCCTCAGTCGAATACCTGACCGGTTCTTAAATCTCAACTGAATTATCCTCGGATGAATTTCAGATAAGGTTCTCAATCTCGGCAATTTTCCTCCGTCAAAGAGTGGACGAGTTCTACAATCTCAACAGGATTATACTCCGTTGAAGACCAGACAGTTCCTAGATCTTGATGAAGATGTTTCCCTCTGTCGAAGACCTGACCGGTTCTTAAATCTCAACTGAATTATCCTCGGTTGAATTTCAGATAAGGTTCTCAATCTCGGCAATTTTCCTCTGTCGAAGTGTGGACGAGTTCTACAATCTCAATAGAATTATACTCCGTTGAAGACCAGACAGTTCCTAGATCTTATGAAGATGTTTCCCTCAGTCGAATACCTGACCGGTTCTTAAATCTCAACTGAATTATCCTCAGTTGAATTTCAGATAAGGTTCTCAATCTCGACAATTTTCCTCCGTCGAAGTGTGGACGAGTTCTACAAGCTCAACAGTATACTCTGTTGAAGACCAGACAGTTCCTAGATCTTGATGAAGATGTTTCCCTCAGTCGTAGACCTGACCGTTCTTAAATCTCAACTGAATTATCCTCGGTTGAATTTAAGATAAGGTTCTCAATCTCGACAATTTTCCTCTGTCGAAGTGTGGACGAGTTCTACAATCTCAACATAATTATACTCCGTTGAAGACCAGATAGTTCCTACATTTTGATGAAGATGTTTCCCTCAGTCGAAGACATGACCGGTTCTTAAATCTCAACTGAATTATCCTCAGTTGAATTTTAGATAAGGTTCTCAATCTCGACAATTTTCCTCTGTCATAGTGTGGACGAGTTCTACAATCTCAACAGTATACTCCGTTGAAAACCAGACAGTTCCTAGATCTTGATGAAGATGTTTCCCTTAGTCGAAGACCTGACCGGTTCTTAAATCTCAACTGAATTATCCTTGGTTGAATTTCAGATAAGGTTCTAAATTTCGACAATTTTCCTCCGTCATAGTGTGGACGAGTTCTCCAATCTCAACAGTATACTTCGTTGAAGACCAGACATTTGCTAGATCTTGATGAAGATGTTTCCCTCTGTCGAAGACCTGACCGGTTCTTAAATCTCAACTGAATTATCCTCGGTTGAATTTCAGATAAGGTTCTCAATCTCGGCAATTTTCCTCCGTCGAAGTGTGGAAGAGTTATACAATCTCAACAGAATTATACTCCGTTGAAGACTAGACAGTTCCTAGATCTTGATGAAGATGTTTCCCTCAGTCGAATACCTGACCGGTTCTTAAATCTCAACTGAATTATCCTCGGATGAATTTTAGATAAGGTTCTCAATCTCGGCAATTTTCCTCCGTCAAAGAGTGGACGAGTTCTACAATCTCAACAGGATTATACTCCTTTGAAGACCAGACAGTTCCTAGATCTTGATGAAGATGTTTCCATCAGTCGAAGACCTAACCGGTTCTTAAATCTCAACTGAATTATCCTCGGTTGAATTTCAGATAAGGTTCTCAATCTCGGCAATTTTCCACCGTCAAAGTGTGGACGAGTTCTACAATCTCAACAGTATACTCTGTTGAAGACCAGACAGTTCCTAGATCTTGATGAAGATGTTTCCCTCAGTCGTAGACCTGACCGGTTCTTAAATCTCAACTGAATTATCCTCGGTTGAATTTCAGATAAGGTTCTCAATCTCGACAATTTTCCTCCGTCGAAGTGTGGACGAGTTCTACAATCTCAACAGAATTATACTCCGTTGAAGACTAGACAGTTCTTAGATCTTGATGAAGATGTTTCCCTCAGTCGAATACCTGACCGGTTCTTAAATCTCAACTGAATTATCCTCGGATGAATTTCAGATAAGGTTCTCAATCTCGGCAATTTTCCTCCGTCAAAGAGTGGACGAGTTCTACAATCTCAACAGGATTATACTCCGTTGAAGACCAGACAGTTCCTAGATGTTGATGAAGATGTTTCCCTCTGTCGAAGACCTGACCGGTTCTTAAATCTCAACTGAATTATCCTCGGTTGAATTTCAGATAAGGTTCTCAATCTCGGCAATTTTCCTCTGTCGAAGTGTGGACGAGTTCTACAATCTCAATAGAATTATACTCCGTTGAAGACCAGACAGTTCCTAGATCTTGATGAAGATGTTTCCCTCAGTCGAATACCTGACCGGTTCTTAAATCTCAACTGAATTATCCTCAGTTGAATTTCAGATAAGGTTCTCAATCTCGACAATTTTCCTCCGTCGAAGTGTGGACGAGTTCTACAAGCTCAACAGTATACTCTGTTGAAGACCAGACAGTTCCTAGATCTTGATGAAGATGTTTCCCTCAGTCGTAGACCTGACCGTTCTTAAATCTCAACTGAATTATCCTCGGTTGAATTTCAGATAAGGTTCTCAATCTCGACAATTTTCCTCCGTCGAAGTGTGGACGAGTTCTACAATCTCAACATAATTATACTCCGTTGAAGACCAGATAGTTCCTACATTTTGATGAAGATGTTTCCCTCAGTCGAAGACATGACCGGTTCATAAATCTCAACTGAATTATCCTCGGTTGAATTTCAGATAAGGTTCTCAATCTCGACAATTTTCCTCCGTCGAAGTGTGGACGAGTTCTACAATCTCAACAGAATTATACTCCGTTGAAGACCAGACATTTCCAAGATCTTGATGAAGATGTTTCCCTCAGTCGAAGACCTGACCGATTCTTTAATATCAACTGAATTATCCTCGGTTTAATTTTAGATAAGGTTCTCAATCTCGGCAATTTTCCTCCGTCGAAGTGTGGACGAGTTATACAATCTCAACAGAATTATACTCCATTGAAGACCAGACAGTTCCTAGATCTTGATGAAGATGTTTCCCTCAGTCGAAGACCTGACCAGTTCTTAAATCTCAACTGAATTATCCTCTATTGAATTTCAGATAAGGTTCTCAATCTCGGCAATTTTCCTCCGTCAAAGAGTGGACGAGTTCTACAACCTCAACAGGATTATACTCCGTTGAAGACCAGACAGTTCCTAGATCTTGATAAAGATGTTTCCCTCAGTCGAAGACCTGACCGGTTCTTAAATATCAACTGAATTATCCTCGGTTGAATTTCAGATAAGGTTCTCAATCTCGACAATTTTCCTCCGTCATAGTGTGGACGAGTTCTACAATCTCAACAGTATACTCCGTTGAAGACCAGACAGTTCATAGATCTTGATGAAGATGTTTCCCTCAGTCGAAGACCTGACCGGTTCTTAAATCTCAAATGAACTATCCTCGGTTGAATTTCAGATAAGGTTCTCAATCTCGACAATTTTCCTCCGTCGAAGTGTGGACGAGTTCTACAATCTCAACAGAATTATACTCTGTTGAAGACCAGACAGTTCCTAGATATTGATGAAGATGTTTCCCTCAGTCGAAGACCTGACCGGTTCTTAAATCTCAACTGAATTATCCTCAGTTGAATTTCAGATAAGGTTCTCAATCTCGACAATTTTCCTCCGTCGAAGTGTCGACGAGTTCTACAATCTCAACAGAATTATACTCCGTTGAAGACCAGACAGTTCTTAGATCTTGATGAAGATGTTTCCCTCAGTCGAAGACCTGACCGGTTCTTAAATCTCAACTGAATTATCCTTGGTTGAATTTCAGATAAGGTTCTCAATCTCGACAATTTTCCTCCGTCGAAGTGTGGTCGAGTTCTACAATCTCAAAAGAATTATATTCCGTTGAAGACCAGACAGTTCCTAGATCTTGATGAAGATGTTTCCCTCAGTCGAAAACCTGACCGGTTCTTAAATCTTAACTGAATTATCCTCGGTTGAATTTCAGATAAGGTTCTCAATCTCGACAATTTTCCTCCGTCGAAGTGTGGACGAGTTCTACAATCTCAACAGAATTATACTCCGTTGAAGACCAGACAGTTCCTAGATCTTGATGAAGATGTTTCCCTCAGTCGAAGACCTGATCGGTTCTTAAATCTCAACTGAATTATCCTCTGTTAAATTTCAGATAAGGTTCTCAATCTCGACAATTTTCCTCCGTCGAAGTGTGGACGAGTTCTACAATCTCAACAGTATACTCCGTTGAAAACCAGACAGTTCCTATATCTTGATGAAGATGTTTCCCTTAGTCGAAGACCGGACCGGTTCTTAAATCTCAACTGAATTATCCTTGGTTGAATTTCAGATAAGGTTCTCAATTTCGACAATTTTCCTCCGTCATAGTGTGGACGAGTTCTCCAATCTCAACAGTATACTTCGTTGAAGACCAGACAGTTGCTAGATCTTGATGAAGATGTTTCCCTCTGTCGAAGACCTGACCGGTTCTTAAATCTCAACTAAATTATCCTCGGTTGAATTTCAGATAAGGTTCTCAATCTCGGCAATTTTCCTCCGTCGAAGTGTGGAAGAGTTATACAATCTCAACAGAATTATACTCCGTTGAAGACTAGACAGTTCCTATATCTTGATGAAGATGTTTCCCTCAGTCGAATACCTGACCGGTTCTTAAATCTCAACTGAATTATCCTCGGATGAATTTCAGATAAGGTTCTCAATCTCGGCAATTTTCCTCCGTCAAAGAGTGGACGAGTTCTACAATCTCAACAGGATTATACTCCGTTGAAGACCAGACAGTTCCTAGATCTTGATGAAGATGTTTCCCTCAGTCGAAGACCTAACCGGTTCTTAAATCTCAACTGAATTATCCTCGGTTAAATTTCAGATAAGGTTCTCAATCTCGACAATTTTCCACCGTCAAAGTGTGGACGAGTTCTACAATCTCAACAGTATACTCTGTTGAAGACCAGACAGTTCCTAGATCTTGATGAAGATGTTTCCCTCAGTCGTAGACCTGACCGGTTCTTAAATCTCAACTGAATTATCCTCGGTTGAATTTCAGATAAGGTTCTCAATCTCGACAATTTTCCTCCGTCGAAGTGTGGACGAGTTCTACAATCTCAACAGAATTATACTCCGTTGAAGACCAGACAGTTCCTACATCTTGATGAATATGTTTCCCTCAGTCGAAGACCTGACCGGTTCTTAAATCTCAACTAAATTATCCTCAGTTGAATTTCAGATAAGGTTCTCAATCTCGACAATTTTCCTCTATCATAGTGTGGACGAGTTCTACAATCTCAACAGTATACTCTATTGAAAACCTGACAGTTCCTAGATCTTGATGAAGATGTTTCCCTTAGTCGAAGAGTTGACCGGTTCTTAAATCTCAATTGAATTATCCTTGGTTGAATTTCAAATAAGGTTCTCAATCTCGACGATTTTTCTCCGTCATAGTGTGGACGAGTTCTCCAATCTCAACAGTATACTCCGTTGAAGACCAGACAGTTCCTAGATCTTGATGAAGATGTTTCCCTCTGTCGAAGACCTGACCGGTTCTTAAATTTCAACTGAATTATCCTCGGTTGAATTTCAGATAAGGTTCTCAATCTCGGCAATTTTCCTCTGCCGAAGTGTGAACGAGTTCTACAATCTCAATAGAATTATACTCCGTTGAAGACCAGACAGTTCCTAGATCTTGATGAAGATGTTTCCCTCAGTCGAATACCTGACCGGTTCTTAAATCTCAATTGAATTATCCTCAGTTGAATTTCAAATAAGGTTCTCAATCTCGACGATTTTTCTCCGTCATAGTGTGGACGAGTTCTCCAATCTCAACAGTATACTCCGTTGAAGACCAGACAGTTCCTAGATCTTGATGAAGATGTTTCCCTCTGTCGAAGACCTGACCGGTTCTTAAATCTCAACTGAATTATCCTCGGTTGAATTTCAGATAAGGTTCTCAATCTCGACAATTTTCCTCCGTCGAAGTGTGGACGAGTTCTACAAGCTCAACATAATTATACTCTATTGAAGGCCAGACAGTTCCTAGATCTTGATGAAGATGTTTCCCTCAGTCGTAGACCTGACCGTTCTGAAATCTCAACTGAATTATCCTCGGTTGAATTTCAGATAAGGTTCTCAATCTCGACAATTTTCCTCCGTCGAAGTGTGGACGAGTTCTACAATCTCAACATAATTATACTCCGTTGAAGACTAGATAGTTCCTACATTTTGATGAAGATGTTTCCCTCAGTCGAAGACCTGACCGGTTCATAAATCTCAACATAATTATCCTCGGTTGAATTTCAGATAAGGTTCTCAATCTCGACAATTTTCCTCCGTCGAAGTGTGGACGAGTTCTACAATCTCATTAGAATTATACTCCGTTGAAGACCAGACATTTCCAAGATCTTGATGAAGATGTTTCCCTCAGTCGAAGACCTGACCGATTCTTTAATATCAACTGAATTATCCTCGGTTTAATTTTAGATAAGGTTCTCAATCTCGGCAATTTTCCTCCGTCAAAGAGTGGACGAGTTCTACAATCTCAACAGAATTATACTCCGTTGAAGACCAGACAGTTCCTAGATCTTGATGAAGATGTTTCCCTCAGTCGAAGACCTGACCGGTTCTTAAATCTCAACTGAATTATCCTCTATTGAATTTCAGATAAGGTTCTCAATCTCGGCAATTTTCCTCCGTCAAAGAGTGGACGAGTTCTACAATCTCAACAGGATTATACTCCGTTGAAGACCAGACAGTTCCTAGATCTTGATGAAGATGTTTCCCTCAGTCGAAGACCTGACCGGTTCTTAAATATCAACTGAATTATCCTCGGTTGAATTTCAGATAAGGTTCTCAATCTCGACAATTTTCCTCCGTCATAGTGTGGACGAGTTCTACAATCTCAACAGTATACTCCGTTGAAGACCAGACAGTTCCTAGATCTTGATGAAGATGTTTCCCTCAGTCGAAGACCTGACCGGTTCTTAAATCTCAACTGAACTATCCTCGGTTGAATTTCAGATAAGGTTCTCAATCTCGACAATTTTCCTCCGTCGAAGTATGGACGAGTTCTACAATCTCAACAGAATTATACTCCGTTGAAGACCAGACAGTTCTTAGATCTTGATGAAGATGTTTCCCTCAGTCGAAGACCTGACCGGTTCTTAAATCTCAACTGAATTATCCTCGGTTGAATTTCAGATAAGGTTCTCAATCTCGACAATTTTCCTCCGTCGAAGTGTGGACGAGTTCTACAATCTCAAAAGAGTTATATTCCGTTGAAGACCAGACAATTCTTAGATCTTGATGAAGATGTTTCCCTCAGTCGAAAACCTGACCGGTTCTTAAATCTCAACTGAATTATCCTCGGTTGAATTTCAGATAAGGTTCTCAATCTCGACAATTTTCCTCCGTCGAAGTGTGGACGAGTTCTACAATCTCAATAGAGTTATACTCCGTTGAAGACCAGACAGTTCCTAGATCTTGATGAAGATGTTTCCCTCAGTCGAATACCTGACCGGTTCTTAAATCTCAACTGAATTATCCTCAGTTGAATATCAGATAAGGTTCTCAATCTCGACAATTTTCCTCCGTCGAAGTGTGGACGAGTTCTACAAGCTCAACAGTATACTCTGTTGAAGACCAGACAGTTCCTAGATCTTGATGAAGATGTTTCCCTCAGTCGTAGACCTGAGCGTTCTTAAATCTCAACTGAATTATCCTCGGTTGAATTTCAGATAAGGTTCTCAATCTCGACAATTTTCCTCCGTCGAAGTGTGGACGAGTTCTACAATCTCAACATAATTATACTCCGTTGAAGACCAGATAGTTCCTACATTTTGATGAAGATGTTTCCCTCATTCGAAGACCTGACCGATTCATAAATCTCAACTGAATTATCCTCGGTTGAATTTCAGATAAGGTTCTCAATCTCGACAATTTTCCTCCGTCGAAGTGTGGACGAGTTCTACAATCTCAACAGAATTATACTCCGTTGAAGACCAGACATTTCCAAGATCTTGATGAAGATGTTTCCCTCAGTCGAAGACCTGACCGATTCTTTAATATCAACTGAATTATCCTCGGTTTAATTTTAGATAAGGTTCTCAATCTCGGCAATTTTCCTCCGTCGAAGTGTGGACGAGTTCTACAATCTCAACAGAATTATACTCCATTGAAGACCAGACAGTTCCTAGATCTTGATGAAGATGTTTCCCTCAGTCGAAGACCTGACCAGTTCTTAAATCTCAACTGAATTATCCTCTATTGAATTTCAGATAAGGTTCTCAATCTCGACAATTTTCCTCCGTCGAAGTGTGGACGAGTTCTACAAGCTCAACAGTATACTCTGTTGAAGACCAGACAGTTCCTAGATCTTGATGAAGATGTTTCCCTCAGTCGTAGACCTGACCGTTCTGAAATCTCAACTGAATTATCCTCGGTTGAATTTCAGATAAGGTTCTCAATCTCGACAATTTTCCTCCGTCGAAGTGTGGACGAGTTCTACAATCTCAACATAATTATACTCCGTTGAAGACTAGATAGTTCCTACATTTTGATGAAGATGTTTCCCTCAGTCGAAGACCTGACCGGTTCATAAATCTCAACTGAATTATCCTCGGTTGAATTTCAGATAAGGTTCTCAATCTCGACAATTTTCCTCCGTCGAAGTGTGGACGAGTTCTACAATCTCAACAGAATTATACTCCGTTGAAGACCAGACATTTCCAAGATCTTGATGAAGATGTTTCCCTCAGTCGAAGACCTGACCGATTCTTTAATATCAACTGAATTATCCTCGGTTTAATTTTAGATAAGGTTCTCAATCTCGGCAATTTTCCTCCGTCGAAGTGTGGACGAGTTCTACAATCTCAACAGAATTATACTCCATTGAAGACCAGACAATTCCTAGATCTTGATGAAGATGTTTCCCTCAGTCGAAGACTTGACCAGTTCTTAAATCTCAACTGAATTATCCTCTATTGAATTTCAGATAAGGTTCTCAATCTCGGCAATTTTCCTCTGTCAAAGAGTGGACGAGTTCTACAATCTCAACAGGATTATACTCCGTTGAAGACCAGACAGTTCCTAGATCTTGATGAAGATGTTTCCCTCAGTCGAAGACCTGACCGGTTCTTAAATATCAACTGAATTATCCTCGGTTGAATTTCAGATAAGGTTCTCAATCTCGACAATTTTCCTCCGTCATAGTGTGGACGAGTTCTACAATCTCAACAGTATACTCCGTTGAAGACCAGACAGTTCCTAGATCTTGATGAAGATGTTTCCATCAGTCGAAGACCTGACCGGTTCTTAAATCTCAACTGAATTATCCTCGGTTGAATTTCAGATAAGGTTCTCAATCTCGACAATTTTCCTCCGTCGAAGTGTGGACGAGTTCTACAATCTCAAAAGAATTATATTCCGTTGAAGACCAGACAATTCTTAGATCTTGATGAAGATGTTTCCCTCAGTCGAAAACCTGACCGGTTCTTAAATCTCAACTGAATTATCCTCGGTTGAATTTCAGATAAGGTTCTCAATCTCGACAATTTTCCTCCGTCGAAGTGTGGACGAGTTCTACAATCTCAATAGAATTATACTCCATTGAAGACCAGACAGTTCCTAGATCTTGATGAAGATGTTTCCCTCAGTCGAATACCTGACCGGTTCTTAAATCTCAACTGAATTATCCTCAGTTGAATTTCAGATAAGGTTCTCAATCTCGACAATTTTCCTCCGTCGAAGTGTGGACGAGTTCTACAAGCTCAACAGTATACTCTGTTGAAGACCAGGCAGTTCCTAGATCTTGATGAAGATGTTTCCCTCAGTCGTAGACCTGACCGTTCTTAAATCTCAACTGAATTATCCTCGGTTGAATTTCAGATAAGGTTCTCAATCTCGACAATTTTCCTCCGTCGAAGTGTGGACGAGTTCTACAATCTCAACATAATTATACTCCGTTGAAGACCAGATAGTTCCTACATTTTTATGAAGATGTTTCCCTCAGTCGAAGACCTGACCGGTTCATAAATCTCAACATAATTATCCTCGGTTGAATTTCAGATAAGGTTCTCAATCTCGACAATTTTCCTCCGTCGAAGTGTGGACGAGTTCTACAATCTCATTAGAATTATACTCCGTTGAAGACCAGACATTTCCAAGATTTTGATGAAGATGTTTCCCTCAGTCGAAGACCTGACCGATTCTTTAATATCAACTGAATTATCCTCGGTTTAATTTTAGATAAGGTTCTCAATCTCGGCAATTTTCCTCCGTCGAAGTGTGGACGAGTTCTACAATCTCAACAGAATTATACTCCATTGAAGACCAGACAGTTCCTAGATCTTGATGAAGATGTTTCCCTCAGTCGAAGACCTGACCAGTTCTTAAATCTCAACTGAATTATCCTCTATTGAATTTCAGATAAGGTTCTCAATCTCGGCAATTTTCCTCCGTCCTAGAGTGGACGAGTTCTACAATCTCAACAGGATTATACTCCGTTGAAGACCAGACAGTTCCTAGATCTTGATGAAGATGTTTCCCTCAGTCGAAGACCTGACCGGTTCTTAAATATCAACTGAATTATCCTCGGTTGAATTTCAGATAAGGTTCTCAATCTCGACAATTTTCCTCCGTCATAGTGTGGACGAGTTCTACAATCTCAACAGTATACTCCGTTGAAGACCAGACAGTTCCTAGATCTTGATGAAGATGTTTCCCTCAGTCGAAGACCTGACCGGTTCTTAAATCTCAACTGAACTATCCTCGGTTGAATTTCAGATAAGGTTCTCAATCTCGACAATTTTCCTCCGTCGAAGTATGGACGAGTTCTACAATCTCAACAGAATTATACTCTGTTGAAGACCAGACAGTTCCTAGATATTGATGAAGATGTTTCCCTCAGTCGAAGACCTGACCGGTTCTTAAATCTCAACTGAATTATCCTCAGTTGAATTTCAGATAAGGTTCTCAATCTCGACAATTTTCCTCCGTCGAAGTGTCGACGAGTTCTACAATCTCAACAGAATTATACTCCGTTGAAGACCAGACAGTTCTTAGATCTTGATGAAGATGTTTCCCTCAGTCGAAGACCTGACCGGTTCTTAAATCTCAACTGAATTATCCTCGGTTGAATTTCAGATAAGGTTCTCAATTTCCGACAATTTTCCTCCGTCGAAGTGTGGACGAGTTCTACAATCTCAAAAGAGTTATATTCCGTTGAAGACCAGACAATTCTTAGATCTTGATGAAGATGTTTCCCTCAGTCGAAAACCTTACCGGTTCTTAAATCTCAACTGAATTATCCTCGGTTGAATTTCAGATAAGGTTCTCAATCTCGACAATTTTCCTCCGTCGAAGTGTGGACGAGTTCTACAATCTCAATAGAGTTATACTCCGTTGAAGACCAGACAGTTCCTAGATCTTGATGAAGATGTTTCCCTCAGTCGAATACCTGACCGGTTCTTAAATCTCAACTGAATTATCCTCAGTTGAATATCAGATAAGGTTCTCAATCTCGACAATTTTCCTCCGTCGAAGTGTGGACGAGTTCTACAAGCTCAACAGTATACTCTGTTGAAGACCAGACAGTTCCTAGATCTTGATGAAGATGTTTCCCTCAGTCGTAGACCTGAGCGTTCTTAAATCTCAACTGATTTATCCTCGGTTGAATTTCAGATAAGGTTCTCAATCTCGACAATTTTCCTCCGTCGAAGTGTGGACGAGTTCTACAATCTCAACATAATTATACTCTGTTGAAGACCAGATAGTTCCTACATTTTGATGAAGATTTTTCCCTCAGTCGAAGACCTGACCGATTCATAAATCTCAACTGAATTATCCTCGGTTGAATTTCAGATAAGGTTCTCAATCTCGACAATTTTCCTCCGTCGAAGTGTGGACGAGTTCTACAATCTCAACAGAATTATACTCCGTTGAAGACCAGACATTTCCAAGATCTTGATGAAGATGTTTCCCTCAGTCGAAGACCTGACCGATTCTTTAATATCAACTGAATTATCCTCGGTTTAATTTTAGATAAGGTTCTCAATCTCGGCAATTTTCCTCCGTCGAAGTGTGGACGAGTTCTACAATCTCAACAGAATTATACTCCATTGAAGACCAGACAGTTCCTAGATCTTGATGAAGATGTTTCCCTCAGTCGAAGAACTGACCAGTTCTTAAATCTCAACTGAATTATCCTCTATTGAATTTCAGATAAGGTTCTCAATCTCGACAATTTTCCTCCGTCGAAGTGTGGACGAGTTCTACAAGCTCAACAGTATACTATGTTGAAGACCAGACAGTTCCTAGATCTTGATGAAGATGTTTCCCTCAGTCGTAGACCTGACCGTTCTGAAATCTCAACTGAATTATCCTCGGTTGAATTTCAGATAAGGTTCTCAATCTCGACAATTTTCCTCCGTCGAAGTGTGGACGAGTTCTACAATCTCAACATAATTATACTCCGTTGAAGACTAGATAGTTCCTACATTTTGATGAAGATGTTTCCCTCAGTCGAAGACCTGACCGGTTCATAAATCTCAACTGAATTATCCTCGGTTGAATTTCAGATAAGGTTCTCAATCTCGACAATTTTCCTCCGTCGAAGTGTGGACGAGTTCTACAATCTCAACAGAATTATACTCCGTTGAAGACAAGACATTTCCAAGATCTTGATGAAGATGTTTCCCTCAGTCGTAGACCTGACCGATTCTTTAATATCAACTGAATTATCCTCGGTTTAATTTTAGATAAGGTTCTCAATCTCGGCAATTTTCCTCCGTCGAAGTGTGGACGAGTTCTACAATCTCAACAGAATTATACTCCATTGAAGACCAGACAGTTCCTAGATCTTGATGAAGATGTTTCTCTCAGTCGAAGACCTGACCAGTTCTTAAATCTCAACTGAATTATCCTCTATTGAATTTCAGATAAGGTTCTCAATCTCGGCAATTTTCCTCTGTCAAAGAGTGGACGAGTTCTACAATCTCAACAGGATTATACTCCGTTGAAGACCAGACAGTTCCTAGATCTTGATGAAGATGTTTCCCTAAGTCGAAGACCTGACCGGTTCTTAAATATCAACTGAATTATCCTCGGTTGAATTTCAGATAAGGTTCTCAATCTCGACAATTTTCCTCCGTCATAGTGTGGACGAGTTCTACAATCTCAACAGTATACTCCGTTGAAGACCAGACAGTTCCTAGATCTTGATGAAGATGTTTCCCTCAGTCGAAGACCTGACCGGTTCTTAAATCTCAACTGAATTATCCTCGGTTGAATTTCAGATAAGGTTCTCAATCTCGACAATTTTCCTCCGTCGAAGTGTGGACGAGTTCTACAATCTCAAAAGAATTATATTCCGTTGAAGACCAGACAATTCTTAGATCTTGATGAAGATGTTTCCCTCAGTCGAAAACCTGACCGGTTCTTAAATCTCAACTGAATTATCCTCGGTTGAATTTCAGATAAGGTTCTCAATCTCGACAATTTTCCTCCGTCGAAGTGTGGACGAGTTCTACAATCTCAATAGAATTATATTCCGTTGAAGACCAGACAGTTCCTAGATCTTGATGAAGATGTTTCCCTCAGTCGAATACCTGACCGGTTCTTAAATCTCAACTGAATTATCCTCAGTTGAATTTCAGATAAGGTTCTCAATCTCGACAATTTTCCTCCGTCGAAGTGTGGACGAGTTCTACAAGCTCAACAGTATACTCTGTTGAAGACCAGACAGTTCCTAGATCTTGATGAAGATGTTTCCCTCAGTCGTAGACCTGACCGTTCTTAAATCTCAACTGAATTATCCTCGGTTGAATTTCAGATAAGGTTCTCAATCTCGACAATTTTCCTCCGTCGAAGTGTGGACGAGTTCTACAATCTCAACATAATTATACTCCGTTGAAGACCAGATAGTTCCTACATTTTTATGAAGATGTTTCCCTCAGTCGAAGACCTGACCGGTTCATAAATCTCAACTGAATTATCCTCGGTTGAATTTCAGATAAGGTTCTCAATCTCAACAATTTTCCTCCGTCGAAGTGTGGACGAGTTCTACAATCTCAACAGAATTATACTCCGTTGAAGACCAGACATTTCCAAGATCTTGATGAAGATGTTTCCCTCAGTCGAAGATCTGACCGATTCTTTAATATCAACTGAATTATTCTCGGTTTAATTTTAGATAAGGTTCTCAATCTCGGCAATTTTCCTCCGTCGAAGTGTGGACGAGTTCTACAATCTCAACAGAATTATACTCCATTGAAGACCAGACAGTTCCTAGATCTTGATGAAGATGTTTCCCTCAGTCGAAGACCTGACCAGTTCTTAAATCTCAACTGAATTATCCTCTATTGAATTTCAGATAAGGTTCTCAATCTCGGCAATTTTCCTCCGTCAAAGAGTGGACGAGTTCTACAATCTCAACAGGATTATACTCCGTTGAAGACCAGACAGTTCCTAGATCTTGATGAAGATGTTTCCCTCAGTCGAAGACCTGACCGGTTCTTAAATATCAACTGAATTATCCTCTGTTGAATTTCAGATAAGGTTCTCAATCTCGACAATTTTCCTCCGTCATAGTGTGGACGAGTTCTACAATCTCAACAGTATACTCCGTTGAAGACCAGACAGTTCCTAGATCTTGATGAAGATGTTTCCCTCAGTCGAAGACCTGACCGGTTCTTAAATCTCAACTGAACTATCCTCGGTTGAATTTCAGATAAGGTTCTCAATCTCGACAATTTTCCTCCGTCGAAGTGTGGACGAGTTCTACAATCTCAACAGAATTATACTCTGTTGAAGACCAGACAGTTCCTAGATATTGATGAAGATGTTTCCCTCAGTCGAAGACCTGACCGGTTCTTAAATCTCAAATGAATTATCCTCAGTTGAATTTCAGATAAGGTTCTCAATCTCGACAATTTTCCTCCGTCAAAGTGTCGACGAGTTCTACAATCTCAACAGAATTATACTCCGTTGAAGACCAGACAGTTCTTAGATCTTGATGAAGATGTTTCCCTCAGTCGAAGACCTGACCGGTTCTTAAATCTCAACTGAACTATCCTCGGTTGAATTTCAGATAAGGTTCTCAATCTCGACAATTTTCCTCCGTCGAAGTGTGGACGAGTTCTACAATCTCAAAAGAATTATATTCCGTTGAAGACCAGACAATTCTTAGATCTTGATGAAGATGTTTCCCTCAGTCGAAAACCTGACCGGTTCTTAAATCTCAACTGAATTATCCTCGGTTGAATTTCAGATAAGGTTCTCAATCTCGACTATTTTCCTCCGTCGAAGTGTGGACGAGTTCTACAATCTCAACAGAATTATAATCCGTTGAAGACCAGACAGTTCCTAGATTTTGATGAAGATGTTTCCCTAAGTCGAAGACCTGACCAGTTCTTAAATCTCAACTGAATTATCCTCAGTTGAAATTTAGATAAGGTTCTCAATCTCAGCAATTTTCCTCCGTCGAAGTGTGGATGAGTTCTATAATCTCAACAGAATTATACTCTATTGAAGACCAGACAGTTCCTAGATCTTGATGAAGATGTTTCCCTCAGTCGAAGACCTGACCGGTTCTTAAATCTCAACTGAATTATCCTCGGTTGAATTTCAGATAAGGTTCTCAATCTCGACAATTTTCCTCCGTCGAAGTGTGGACGAGTTCTACAATCTCAAAAGAATTATATTCCGTTTAAGACCAGACAATTCTTAAATCTTGATGAAGATGTTTCCCTCAGTCGAAAACCTGACCGGTTCTTAAATCTCAACTGAATTATCCTCGGTTGAATTTCAGATAAGGTTCTCAATCTCGACAATTTTCCTCCGTCGAAGTGTGGACGAGTTCTACAATCTCAATAGAATTATACTCCGTTGAAGACCAGACAGTTCCTAGATCTTGATGAAGATGTTTCCCTCAGTCGAATACCTGACCGGTTCTTAAATCTCAACTGAATTATCCTCAGTTGAATTTCAGATAAGGTTCTCAATCTCGACAATTTTCCTCCGTCGAAGTGTGGACGAGTTCTACAAGCTCAACAGTATACTCTGTTGAAGACCAGACAGTTCCTAGATCTTGATGAAGATGTTTCCCTCAGTCGTAGACCTGACCGTTCTTAAATCTCAACTGAATTATCCTCGGTTGAATTTCAGATAAGGTTCTCAATCTCGACAATTTTCCTCCGTCGAAGTGTGGACGAGTTCTACAATCTCAACATAATTATACTCCGTTGAAGACCAGATAGTTCCTACATTTTGATGAAGATGTTTCCCTCAGTCGAAGACCTGACCGGATCATAAATCTCAACTGAATTATCCTCGGTTGAATTTCAGATAAGGTTCTCAATCTCGACAATTTTCCTCCCTCGAAGTGTGGACGAGTTCTACAATCTCAACAGAATTATACTCCGTTGAAGACCAGACATTTCCAAGATCTTGATGAAGATGTTTCCCTCAGTCGAAGACCTGACCGATTCTTTAATATCAACTGAATTATCCTCGGTTTAATTTTAGATAAGGTTCTCAATCTCGGCAATTTTCCTCCGTCGAAGTGTGGACGAGTTCTATAATCTCAACAGAATTATACTCCATTGAAGACCAGACAGTTCCTAGATCTTGATGAAGATGTTTCCCTCAGTCGAAGACCTGACCAGTTCTTAAATCTCAACTGAATTATCCTCTATTGAATTTCAGATAAGGTTCTCAATCTCGGCAATTTTCCTCCGTCAAAGAGTGGACGAGTTCTACAATCTCAACAGGATTATACTCCATTAAAGACCAGACAGTTCCTAGATCTTGATGAAGATGTTTCCCTCAGTAGAAGACCTGACCGGTTCTTAAATATCAACTGAATTATCCTCTGTTGAATTTCAGATAAGGTTCTCAATCTCGACAATTTTCCTCCGTCATAGTGTGGACGAGTTCTACAATCTCAACATAATTATACTCCGTTGAAGACCAGATAGTTCCTACATTTTGATGAAGATGTTTCCCTCAGTCGAAGACCTGACCGGTTCTTAAATCTCAACTGAATTATCCTCGGTTGAATTTCAGATAAGGTTCTCAATCTCGACAATTTTCCTCCGTCGAAGTGTGGACGAGTTCTACAATCTCAACAGAATTATACTCCGTTGAAGACCAGACATTTCCAAGATCTTGATGAAGATGTTTCCCTAAGTCGTAGACCTGACCGGTTCTTAAATCTCAACTGAATTATCCTCGGTTGAATTTCAGATAAGGTTCTCAATCTCGACAATTTTCCTCCGTCGAAGTGTGGACGAGTTCTGCAATCTCAACAGAATTATACTCCGTTGAAGACTAGACAGTTCCTACATCTTGATAAATATGTTTCCCTCAGTCGAAGACCTGACCGGTTCTTAAATCTCAACTGAATTATCCTCAGTTGAATTTCAGATAAGGTTCTCAATCTCGACAATTTTCCTTTGTCATAGTGTGGACGAGTTCTACAATCTCAACAGTATACTCTGTTGAAAACCAGACAGTTCCTAGATCTCTATGAAGATGTTTCCCTTAGTCGAAGAGCTGACCGGTTCTTAAATCTCAACTGAATTATCCTTGGTTGAATTTCAAATAAGGTTCTCAATCTCGAAGATTTTTCTCCGTCATAGTGTGGACGAGTTCTCCAATCTCAACAGTATACTCCGTTGAAGACCAGACAGTTCCTAGATCTTGATGAAGATGTTTCCCTCTGTCGAAGACCTGACCGGTTCTTAAATCTCAACTGAATTATCCTCGGTTGAATTTCAGATAAGGTTCTCAATCTCGGCAATTTTCCTCTGTCGAAGTGTGGACGAGTTCTACAATCTCAATAGAATTATACTCCGTTGAAGACCAGACAGTTCCTAGATCTTGATGAAGATGTTTCCCTCAGTCGAATACCTGACCGGTTCTTAAATCTCAACTGAATTATCCTCAGTTGAATTTCAGATAAGGTTCTCTATCTCGACAATTTTCCTCCGTCGAAGTGTGGACGAGTTCTACAAGCTCAACAGTATACTCTGTTGAAGACCAGACAGTTCCTAGATCTTGATGAAGATGTTTCCCTCAGTCGTAGACCTGACCGTTCTTAAATCTCAACTGAATTATCCTCGGTTGAATTTCAGATAAGGTTCTCAATCTCGACAATTTTCCTCCGTCGAAGTATGGACGAGTTCTACAATCTCAACAAAATTATACTCCGTTGAAGACCAGACAGTTCCAAGATCTTGATGAAGATGTTTCCCTCGGTCGAAGACCTGACCGATTCTTTAATATCAACTGAATTATCCTCGGTTTAATTTTAGATAAGGTTCTCAATCTCGGCAATTTTCCTCCGTCGAAGTGTGGACGAGTTCTACAATCTAAACAGAATTATACTCCATTGAAGACCAGATAGTTCCTAGATCTTGATGAAGATGTTTCCCTCAGTCGAAGACCTGACCAGTTCTTAAATCTCAACTGAATTATCCTCTATTGAATTTCAGATAAGGTTCTCAATCTCGGCAATTTTCCTCCGTCAAAGAGTGGATGAGTTCTACAATCTCAACAGGATTATACTCCGTTGAAGACCACACAGTTCCTAGATCTTGATGAAGATGTTTCCCTCAGTCGAAGACCTGACCGGTTCTTAAATATCAACTGAATTATCCTCGGTTGAATTTCAGATAAGGTTCTCAATCTCGACAATTTTCCTCCGTCATAGTGTGGACGAGTTCTACAATCTCAACAGTATACTCCGTTGAAGACCAGACAGTTCCTAGATCTTGATGAAGATGTTTCCCTCAGTCGAAGACCTGACCAGTTCTTAAATCTCAACTGAACTATCCTCGATTGAATTTCAGATAAGGTTCTCAATCTCGACAATTTTCCTCCGTCGAAGTGTGGACGAGTTCTACAATCTCAACAGAATTATACTCTGTTGAAGACCAGACAGTTCCTAGATATTGATGAAGATGTTTCCCTCAGTCGAAGACCTGACCGGTTCTTAAATCTCAACTGAATTATCCTCAGTTGAAATTTAGATAAGGTTCTCAATCTCGGCAATTTTCCTCCGTCGAAGTGTGGACGAGTTCTATAATCTCAACAGAATTATACTCTATTGAAGACCAGATAGTTCCTAGATCTTGATGAAGATGTTTCCCTCAGTCGAAGACCTGACCGGTTCTTAAATCTCAACTGAATTATCCTCGGTTGAATTTCAGATAAAGTTCTCAATCTCGACAATTTTCCTCCGTCGAAGTGTGGACGAGTTCAACAATCTCAACAGAATTATACCCCGTTGAAGACCAGAAAGTTCCTAGATCTTAATGAAGATGTTTCCCTCAGTCAAAGACCTGAATGGTTCTTAAATCTCATCTGAATTATCCTCGGTTGAATTTCAGATAAGGTTCTCAATCTCGACAATTTTCCTCCGTTGAAGTGTGGACGAGTTCTACAATCTCAACAGGATTATACTCCGTTGAAGACCAGACAGTTCCTAGATCTTGATGAAGATGTTTCCCTTAGTCGAAGACCTGACCGGTTCTTAAATCTCAACTGAATTATCCTTGGTTGAATTTCAGTTAAGGTTCTCAATTTCGACAATTTTCCTCCGTCATAGTGTGGACGAGTTCTCCAATCTCAACAGTATACTTCGTTGAAGACCAGACAGTTCCTAGATCTTGATGAAGATGTTTCCCTCTGTCAAAGACCTGACCGGTTCTTAAATATCAACTGAATTATCCTCGGTTGAATTTCAGATAAGGTTCTCAATCTCGGCAATTTTCCTCCGTCGAAGTGTGGAAGAGTTATACAATCTCAACAGAATTATACTCCGTTGAAGACTAGACAGTTCCTAGATCTTGATGAAGATGTTTCCCTCAGTCGAATACCTGACCGGTTCTTAAATCTCAACTGAATTATCCTCGGTTGAATTTCCGATAAGGTTCTCAATCTCGGCAATTTTCCTCAGTCAAAGAGTGGACGAGTTCTACAATCTCAACAAGATTATACTCCATTGAAGACCAGACAGTTCCTAGATCTTGATGAAGATGTTTCCCTCAGTCGAAGACCTAACCGGTTCTTAAATCTCAACTGAATTATCCTCGGTTAAATTTCAGATAAGGTTCTCAATCTCGACAATTTTCCACCGTCAAAGTGTGGACGAGTTCTACAATCTCAACAGTATACTCTGTTGAAGACCAGACAGTTCCTAGATCTTGATGAAGATGTTTCCCTAAGTCGTAGACCTGACCGGTTCTTAAATCTCAACTGAATTATCCTCGGTTGAATTTCAGATAAGGTTCTCAATCTCGACAATTTTCCTCCGTCGAAGTGTGGACGAGTTCTGCAATCTCAACAGAATTATACTCCGTTGAAGACTAGACAGTTCCTACATCTTGATAAATATGTTTCCCTCAGTCGAAGACCTGACCGGTTCTTAAATCTCAACTGAATTATCCTCAGTTGAATTTCAGATAAGGTTCTCAATCTCGACAATTTTCCTTTGTCATAGTGTGGACGAGTTCTACAATCTCAACAGTATACTCTGTTGAAAACCAGACAGTTCCTAGATCTCTATGAAGATGTTTCCCTTAGTCGAAGAGCTGACCGGTTCTTAAATCTCAACTGAATTATCCTTGGTTGAATTTCAAATAAGGTTCTCAATCTCGAAGATTTTTCTCCGTCATAGTGTGGACGAGTTCTCCAATCTCAACAGTATACTCCGTTGAAGACCAGACAGTTCCTAGATCTTGATGAAGATGTTTCCCTCTGTCGAAGACCTGACCGGTTCTTAAATCTCAACTGAATTATCCTCGGTTGAATTTCAGATAAGGTTCTCAATCTCGGCAATTTTCCTCTGTCGAAGTGTGGACGAGTTCTACAATCTCAATAGAATTATACTCCGTTGAAGACCAGACAGTTCCTAGATCTTGATGAAGATGTTTCCCTCAGTCGAATACCTGACCGGTTCTTAAATCTCAACTGAATTATCCTCAGTTGAATTTCAGATAAGGTTCTCTATCTCGACAATTTTCCTCCGTCGAAGTGTGGACGAGTTCTACAAGCTCAACAGTATACTCTGTTGAAGACCAGACAGTTCCTAGATCTTGATGAAGATGTTTCCCTCAGTCGTAGACCTGACCATTCTTAAATCTCAACTGAATTATCCTCGGTTGAATTTCAGATAAGGTTCTCAATCTCGACAATTTTCCTCCGTCGAAGTATGGACGAGTTCTACAATCTCAACAAAATTATACTCCGTTGAAGACCAGACAGTTCCAAGATCTTGATGAAGATGTTTCCCTCGGTCGAAGACCTGACCGATTCTTTAATATCAACTGAATTATCCTCGGTTTAATTTTAGATAAGGTTCTCAATCTCGGCAATTTTCCTCCGTCGAAGTGTGGACGAGTTCTACAATCTAAACAGAATTATACTCCATTGAAGACCAGATAGTTCCTAGATCTTGATGAAGATGTTTCCCTCAGTCGAAGACCTGACCAGTTCTTAAATCTCAACTGAATTATCCTCTATTGAATTTCAGATAAGGTTCTCAATCTCGGCAATTTTCCTCCGTCAAAGAGTGGATGAGTTCTACAATCTCAACAGGATTATACTCCGTTGAAGACCACACAGTTCCTAGATCTTGATGAAGATGTTTCCCTCAGTCGAAGACCTGACCGGTTCTTAAATATCAACTGAATTATCCTCGGTTGAATTTCAGATAAGGTTCTCAATCTCGACAATTTTCCTCCGTCATAGTGTGGACGAGTTCTACAATCTCAACAGTATACTCCGTTGAAGACCAGACAGTTCCTAGATCTTGATGAAGATGTTTCCCTCAGTCGAAGACCTGACCAGTTCTTAAATCTCAACTGAACTATCCTCGATTGAATTTCAGATAAGGTTCTCAATCTCGACAATTTTCCTCCGTCGAAGTGTGGACGAGTTCTACAATCTCAACAGAATTATACTCTGTTGAAGACCAGACAGTTCCTAGATATTGATGAAGATGTTTCCCTCAGTCGAAGACCTGACCGGTTCTTAAATCTCAACTGAATTATCCTCAGTTGAATTTCAGATAAGGTTCTCAATCTCGACAATTTTCCTCCGTCATAGTGTGGACGAGTTCTACAATCTCAACAGTATACTCCGTTGAAGACCAGACAGTTCCTAGATCTTGATGAAGATGTTTCCCTCAGTCGAAGACCTGACCGGTTCTTAAATCTCAACTGAATTATCCTCGGTTGAATTTCAGATAAGGTTCTCAATCTCGACAATTTTCCTCCGTCGAAGTGTGGACGAGTTCTACAATCTCAATAGAATTATACTCCGTTGAAGACCAGACAGTTCCTAGATCTTGATGAAGATGTTTCCCTCAGTCGAATACCTGACCGGTTCTTAAATCTCAACTGAATTATCCTCAGTTGAATTTCAGATAAGGTTCTCAATCTCGACAATTTTCCTCCGTCGAAGTGTGGACGAGTTCTACAAGCTCAACAGTATACTCTGTTGAAGACCAGACAGTTCCTAGATCTTGATGAAGATGTTTCCCTCAGTCGTAGACCTGTCCGTTCTTAAATCTCAACTGAATTATCCTCGGTTGAATTTCAGATAAGGTTCTCAATCTCGACAATTTTCCTCCGTCGAAGTGTGGACGAGTTCTACAATCTCAACATAATTATACTCCGTTGAAGACCAGATAGTTCCTACATTTTGATGAAGATGTTTCCCTCAGTCGAAGACCTGACCGGTTCATAAATCTCAACTGAATTATCCTCGGTTGAATTTCAGATAAGGTTCTCAATCTCGACAATTTTCCTCCGTCGAAGTATGGACGAGTTCTACAATCTCAACAAAATTATACTCCGTTGAAGACCAGACAGTTCCAAGATCTTGATGAAGATGTTTCCCTCGGTCGAAGACCTGACCGATTCTTTAATATCAACTGAATTATCCTCGGTTTAATTTTAGATAAGGTTCTCAATCTCGGCAATTTTCCTCCGTCGAAGTGTGGACGAGTTCTACAATCTAAACAGAATTATACTCCATTGAAGACCAGACAGTTCCTAGATCTTGATGAAGATGTTTCCCTCAGTCGAAGACCTGACCAGTTCTTAAATCTCAACTGAATTATCCTCTATTGAATTTCAGATAAGGTTCTCAATCTCGGCAATTTTCCTCCGTCAAAGAGTGGATGAGTTCTACAATCTCAACAGGATTATACTCCGTTGAAGACCACACAGTTCCTAGATCTTGATGAAGATGTTTCCCTCAGTCGAAGACCTGACCGGTTCTTAAATATCAACTGAATTATCCTCGGTTGAATTTCAGATAAGGTTCTCAATCTCGACAATTTTCCTCCGTCATAGTGTGGACGAGTTCTACAATCTCAACAGTATACTCCGTTGAAGACCAGACAGTTCCTAGATCTTGATGAAGATGTTTCCCTCAGTCGAAGACCTGACCGGTTCTTAAATCTCAACTGAACTATCCTCGATTGAATTTCAGATAAGGTTCTCAATCTCGACAATTTTCCTCCGTCGAAGTGTGGACGAGTTCTACAATCTCAACAGAATTATACTCTGTTGAAGACCAGACAGTTCCTAGATATTGATGAAGATGTTTCCCTCAGTCGAAGACCTGACCGGTTCTTAAATCTCAACTGAATTATCCTCAGTTGAATTTCAGATAAGGTTCTCAATCTCGACAATTTTCCTCCGTCATAGTGTGGACGAGTTCTACAATCTCAACAGTATACTCCGTTGAAGACCAGACAGTTCCTAGATCTTGATGAAGATGTTTCCCTCAGTCGAAGACCTGACCGGTTCTTAAATCTCAACTGAATTATCCTCGGTTGAATTTCAGATAAGGTTCTCAATCTCGACAATTTTCCTCCGTCGAAGTGTGGACGAGTTCTACAATCTCAATAGAATTATACTCCGTTGAAGACCAGACAGTTCCTAGATCTTGATGAAGATGTTTCCCTCAGTCGAATACCTGACCGGTTCTTAAATCTCAACTGAATTATCCTCAGTTGAATTTCAGATAAGGTTCTCAATCTCGACAATTTTTTCCGTCGAAGTGTGGACGAGTTCTACAAGCTCAACAGTATACTCTGTTGAAGACCAGACAGTTCCTAGATCTTGATGAAGATGTTTCCCTCAGTCGTAGACCTGACCGTTCTTAAATCTCAACTGAATTATCCTCGGTTGAATTTCAGATAAGGTTCTCAATCTCGACAATTTTCCTCCGTCGAAGTGTGGACGAGTTCTACAATCTCAACATAATTATACTCCGTTGAAGACCAGATAGTTCCTACATTTTGATGAAGATGTTTCCCTCAGTCGAAGACCTGACCGGTTCATAAATCTCAACTGAATTATCCTCGGTTGAATTTCAGATAAGGTTCTCAATCTCGACAATTTTCCTCCGTCGAAGTGTGGACGAGTTCTACAATCTCAACAGAATTATACTCCGTTGAAGACCAGACATTTCCAAGATCTTGATGAAGATGTTTCCCTCAGTCGAAGACCTGACCGATTCTTTAATATCAACTGAATTATCCTCGGTTTAATTTTAGATAAGGTTCTCAATCTCGGCAATTTTCCTCCGTCGAAGTGTGGACGAGTTCTACAATCTCAACAGAATTATACTCCATTGAAGACCAGACAGTTCCTAGATCTTGATGAAGATGTTTCCCTCAGTCGAAGACCTGACCAGTTCTTAAATCTCAACTGAATTATCCTCTATTGAATTTCAGATAAGGTTCTCAATCTCGGCAATTTTCCTCCGTCAAAGAGTGGACGAGTTCTACAATCTCAACAGGATTATACTCCGTTGAAGACCAGACAGTTCCTAGATCTTGATGAAGATGTTTCCCTCAGTCGAAGACCTGACCGGTTCTTAAATATCAACTGAATTATCCTCTGTTGAATTTCAGATAAGGTTCTCAATCTCGACAATTTTCCTCCGTCATAGTGTGGACGAGTTCTACAATCTCAACAGTATACTCCGTTGATGACCAGACAGTTCCTAGATCTTGATGAAGATGTTTCCCTCAGTCGAAGACCTGACCGGTTCTTAAATCTCAACTGAATTATCCTCAGTTGAATTTCAGATAAGGTTCTCAATCTCGACAATTTTCCTCCGTCGAAGTGTGGACGAGTTCTACAATCTCAACAGAATTATACTCTGTTGAAGACCAGACAGTTCCTAGATATTGATGAAGATGTTTCCCTCAGTCGAAGACCTGACCGGTTCTTAAATCTCAAATGAATTATCCTCAGTTGAATTTCAGATAAGGTTCTCAATCTCGACAATTTTCCTCCGTCGAAGTGTCGACGAGTTCTACAATCTCAACAGAATTATACTCCGTTGAAGACCAGACAGTTCTTAGATCTTGATGAAGATGTTTCCCTCAGTCGAAGACCTGACCGGTTCTTAAATCTCAACTGAATTATCCTCGGTTGAATTTCAGATAAGGTTCTCAATCTCCACAATTTTCCTCCGTCGAAGTGTGGACGAGTTCTACAATCTCAAAAGAATTATATTCCGTTGAAGACCATACAATTCTTAGATCTTGATGAAGATGTTTCCCTCAGTCGAAAACCTGACCGGTTCTTAAATCTCAACTGAATTATCCTCGGTTGAATTTCAGATAAGGTTCTCAATCTCGACTATTTTCCTCCGTCGAAGTGTGGACGAGTTCTACAATCTCAACAGAATTATACTCCGTTGAAGACCAGACAGTTCCTAGATTTTGATGAAGATGTTTCCCTAAGTCGAAGAACTGACCGTTCTTAAATCTCAACTGAATTATCCTCAGTTGAAATTTAGATAAGGTTCTCAATCTCGGCAATTTTCCTCCATCGAAGTGTGGACGAGTTCTACAATCTCAATAGAATTATACTCTATTGAAGACCAGACAGTTCCTAGATCTTGATGAAAATGTTTCCCTCAGTCGAAGACCTGACCGGTTCTTAAATCTCAACTGAATTATCCTCGGTTGAATTTCAGATAAAGTTCTCAATCTCGACAATTTTCCTCCGTCGAAGTGTGGACGAGTTCTACAATCTCAACAGAATTATACCCCGTTGAAGACCAGAAAGTTCCTAGATCTTAATGAAGATGTTTCCCTCAGTCAAAGACCTGACTGGTTCTTAAATCTCAACTGAATTATCCTCGGTTGAATTTCAGATAAGGTTCTCAATCACGACAATTTTCCTCAGTTGAAGTGTGGACGAGTTCTACAATCTCAACAGGATTATACTCCGTTGAAGACCAGACAGTTCCTAGATCTTGATGAAGATGTTTCCCTTAGTCGAAGACCTGACCGGTTCTTAAATCTCAACTGAATTATCCTTGGTTGAATTTCAGATAAGGTTCTCAATTTCGACAATTTTCCTCCGTCATAGTGTGGACGAGTTCTCCAATCTCAACAGTATACTTCGTTGAAGACCAGACAGTTCCTAGATCTTGATGAAGATGTTTCCCTCTGTCGAAGACCTGACCGGTTCTTAAATATCAACTGAATTAACCTCGGTTGAATTTCAGATAAGGTTCTCAATCTCGGCAATTTTCCTCCGTCGAAGTGTGGAAGAGTTATACAATCTCAACATAATTATACTCCGTTGAAGACTAGACAGTTCCTAGATCTTGATGAAGATGTTTCCCTCAGTCGAATACCTGACCGGTTCTTAAATCTCAACTGAATTATCCTCGGTTGAATTTCCGATAAGGTTCTCAATCTCGGCAATTTTCCTCAGTCAAAGAGTGGACGAGTTCTACAATCTCAACAGGATTATACTCCCTTGAAGACCAGACAGTTCCTAGATCTTGATGAAGATGTTTCCCTCAGTCGAAGACCTAACCGGTTCTTAAATCTCAACTGAATTATCCTCGGTTAAATTTCAGATAAGGTTCTCAATCTCGACAATTTTCCACCGTCAAAGTGTGGACGAGTTCTACAATCTCAACAGTATACTCTGTTGAAGACCAGACAGTTCCTAGATCTTGATGAAGATGTTTCCCTAAGTCGTAGACCTGACCGGTTCTTAAATCTCAACTGAATTATCCTCGGTTGAATTTCAGATAAGGTTCTCAATCTCGACAATTTTCCTCCGTCGAAGTGTGGACGAGTTCTGCAATCTCAACAGAATTATACTCCGTTGAAGACCAGACAGTTCCTACATCTTGATGAATATGTTTCCCTCAGTCGAAGACCTGACCGGTTCTTAAATCTCAACTGAATTATCCTCAGTTGAATTTCAGATAAGGTTCTCAATCTCGACAATTTTCCTCTGTCATAGTGTGGACGAGTTCTACAATCTCAACAGTATACTCTGTTGAAAACCAGACAGTTCCTAGATCTTGATGAAGATGTTTCCCTTAGTCGAAGAGCTGACCGGTTCTTAAATCTCAACTGAATTATCCTTGGTTGAATTTCAAATAAGGTTCTCAATCTCGAAGATTTTTCTCCGTCATAGTGTGGACGAGTTCTCCAATCTCAACAGTATACTCCGTTGAAGACCAGACAGTTCCTAGATCTTGATGAAGATGTTTCCCTCTGTCGAAGACCTGACCGGTTCTTAAATCTCAACTGAATTATCCTCGGTTGAATTTTAGATAAGGTTCTCAATCTCGGCAATTTTCCTCTGTCGAAGTGTGGACGAGTTCTACAATCTCAATAGAATTATACTCCGTTGAAGACCAGACAGTTCCTAGATCTTGATGAAGATGTTTCCCTCAGTCGAATACCTGACCGGTTCTTAAATCTCAACTGAATTATCCTCAGTTGAATTTCAGGTAAGGTTCTCTATCTCGACAATTTTCCTCCGTCGAAGTGTGGACGAGTTCTACAAGCTCAACAGTATACTCTGTTGAAGACCAGACAGTTCCTAGATCTTGATGAAGATGTTTCCCTCAGTCGTAGACCTGACCGTTCTTAAATCTCAACTGAATTATCCTCGGTTGAATTTCAGATAAGGTTCTCAATCTCGACAATTTTCCTCCGTCGAAGTGTGGACGAGTTCTAAAATCTCAACATAATTATACTCCGTTGAAGACCAGATAGTTCCTACATTTTGATGAAGATGTTTCCCTCAGTCGAAGACCTGACCGGTTCATAAATCTCAACTGAATTATCCTCGGTTTAATTTTAGATAAGGTTCTCAATCTCGGCAATTTTCCTCCGTCGAAGTGTGGACGAGTTCTACAATCTAAACAGAATTATACTCCGTTGAAGACCAGACAGTTCCAAGATCTTGATGAAGATGTTTCCCTCAGTCGAAGACCTGACCGATTCTTTAATATCAACTGAATTATCCTCGGTTTAATTTTAGATAAGGTTCTCAATCTCGGCAATTTTCCTCCGTCGAAGTGTGGACGAGTTCTACAATCTAAACAGAATTATACTCCATTGAAGACCAGACAGTTCCTAGATCTTGATGAAGATGTTTCCCTCAGTCGAAGACCTGACCAGTTCTTAAATCTCAATTGAATTATCCTCTATTGAATTTCAGATAAGGTTCTCAATCTCGGCAATTTTCCTCCGTCAAAGAGTGGACGAGTTCTACAATCTCAACAGGATTATACTCCGTTGAAGACCAGACAGTTCCTAGATCTTGATGAAGATGTTTCCCTCAGTCGAAGACCTGACCGGTTCTTAAATATCAACTGAATTATCCTCGGTTGAATTTCAGATAAGGTTCTCAATCTCGACAATTTTCCTCCGTCATAGTGTGGACGAGTTCTACAATCTCAACAGTATACTCCGTTGAAGACCAGACAGTTCCTAGATCTTGATGAAGATGTTTCCCTCAGTTGAAGACCTGACCGGTTCTTAAATCTCAACTGAACTATCCTCGGTTGAATTTCAGATAAGGTTCTCAATCTCGACAATTTTCCTCCGTCGAAGTGTGGACGAGTTCTACAATCTCAACAGAATTATACTCTGTTGAAGACCAGACAGTTCCTAGATATTGATGAAGATGTTTCCCTCAGTCGAAGACCTGACCGGTTCTTAAATCTCAACTGAATTATCCTCAGTTGAATTTCAGATAAGGTTCTCAATCTCTACAATTTTCCTCCGTCGAAGTGTCGACGAGTTCTACAATCTCAACAGAATTATACTCCGTTGAAGACCAGACAGTTCTTAGATCTTGATGAAGATGTTTCCCTCAGTCGAAGACCTGACCGGTTCTTAAATCTCAACTGAATTAACCTCGGTTGAATTTCAGATAAGGTTCTCAATCTCGACAATTTTCCTCCGTCGAAGTGAGGACGAGTTCTACAATCTCAAAAGAATTATATTCCGTTGAAGACCAGACAATTCTTAGATCTTGATGAAGATGTTTCCCTCAGTCGAAAACCTGACCGGTTCTTAAATCTCAACTGAATTATCCTTGGTTTAATTTCAGATAAGGTTCTCAATCTCGACAATTTTTCTCCGTCGAAGTGTGGACGAGTTCTACAATATCAACAGAATTATACTCCGTTGAAGACCAGACAGTTCCTAGATTTTGATGAAGATGTTTTCCTAAGTCGAAGAACTGACCGGTTCTTAAATCTCAACTGAATTATCCTCAGTTGAAATTTAGATAAGGTTCTCAATCTCGGCAATTTTCCTCCGTCGAAGTGTGGACGAGTTCTACAATCTCAACAGAATTATACTCTATTGAAGAACAGACAGTTCCTAGATCTTGATGAAGATGTTTCCCTCAGTCGAAGACCTGACCCGTTCTTAATTTTCAACTGAATTATCCTCGGTTGAATTTCAGATAAAGTTCTCAATCTCGACAATTTTCCTCCGTCGAAGTGTGGACGAGTTCTACAATCTCAACAGAATTATACTCCGTTGAAGACCAGAAAGTTCCTATATCTTAATGAAGATGTTTCCCTCAGTCAAAGACCTGACTGGTTCTTAAATCTCAACTGAATTATCCTCGGTTGAATTTCAGATAAGGTTCTCAATCTCGACAATTTTCCTCCGTTGAAGTGTGGACGAGTTCTACAATCTCAACAGGATTATACTCCGTTGAAGACCAGACAGTTCCTAGATCTTGATGAAGATGTTTCCCTCAGTCGAAGACCTGACCGGTTCTTACAGATCAACTGAATTATCCTCGGTTGAATTTCAGATAAGGTTCTCAATCTCGACAATTTTCCTCCGTCGAAGTGTGGACGAGTTCTACAATCTCAACAGTATACTCTGTTGAAGACCAGACAGTTCCTAGATCTTGATGAAGATGTTTCTCTCAGTCGTAGACCTGACCGGTTCATAAATCTCAACTGAATTATCCTCGGTTGAATTTCAGATAAGGTTCTCAATCTCGACAATTTTCCTCCGTCGAAGTGTGGACGAGTTCTACAATCTCAACAGAATTATACTCCGTTGAAGACCAGACAATTCCTACATCTTGATGAATATGTTTCCCTCAGTCGAAGACCTGACCGGTTCTTAAATCTCAACTGAATTATCCTCAATTGAATTTCAGATAAGGTTCTCAATCTCGACAATTTTCCTCTGTCATAGTGTGGACGAGTTCTACAATCTCAATAGTATACTCCGTTGAAAACCAGACAGTTCCTAGATCTTGATGAAGATGTTTCCCTTAGTCGAAGACCTGACCGGTTCTTAAATCTCAACTGAATTATCCTTGGTTGAATTTCAAATAAGGTTCTCAATCTCGACGATTTTCCTCCGTCATAGTGTGGACGAGTTCTCCAATCTCAACAGTATACTCCGTTGAAGACCAGACAGTTCCTAGATCTTGATGAAGATGTTTCCCTCTGTCGAAGACCTGACCGGTTCTTAAATCTCAACTGAATTATCCTCGGTTGAATTTCAGATAAGGTTCTCAATCTCGGCAATTTTCCTCTGTCGAAGTGTGGACGAGTTCTACAATCTCAACAAAATTATACTCCGTTGAAGACCAGACAGTTCCAAGATCTTGATGAAGATGTTTCCCTCAGTCGAAGACCTGACCGATTCTTTAATATCAACTGAATTATCCTCGGTTTAATTTTAGATAAGGTTCTCAATCTCGGCAATTTTCCTCCGTCGAATGTGGACGAGTTCTACAATCTCAACAGAATTATACTCCATTGAAGACCAGACAGTTCCTAGATCTTGATGAAGATGTTTCCCTCAGTCGAAGACCTGACCAGTTCTTAAATCTCAACTGAATTATCCTCTATTGAATTTCAGATAAGGTTCTCAATCTCGGCAATTTTCCTCCGTCAAAGAGTGGACGAGTTCTACAATCTCAACAGGATTATACTCCGTTGAAGACCAGACAGTTCCTAGATCTTGATGAAGATGTTTCCCTCAGTCGAACACCTGACCGGTTCTTAAATATCAACTGAATTATCCTCGGTTGAATTTCAGATAAGGTTCTCAATCTCGACAATTTTCCTCCGTCATAGTGTGGACGAGTTCTACAATCTCAACAGTATACTCCGTTGAAGACCAGACAGTTCCTAGATCTTGATGAAGATGTTTCCCTCAGTCGAAGACCTGACCGGTTCTTAAATCTCAACTGAACTATCCTCGGTTGAATTTCAGATAAGGTTCTCAATCTCGACAATTTTCCTCCGTCGAAGTGTGGACGAGTTCTACAATCTCAACAGAATTATACTCTGTTGAAGACCAGACAATTCCTAGATATTGATGAAGATGTTTCCCTCAGTCGAAGACCTGACCGGTTCTTAAATCTCAACTGAATTATCCTCAGTTGAATTTCAGATAAGGTTCTCAATCTCGACAATTTTCCTCCGTCGAAGTGTCGACGAGTTCTACAATCTCAACAGAATTATACTCCGTTGAAGACCAGACAGTTCTTAGATCTTGATGAAGATGTTTCCCTCAGTCGAAGACCTGACCGGTTCTTAAATCTCAACTGAATTATCCTCGGTTGAATTTCAGATAAGGTTCTCAATCTCGACAATTTTTCTCCGACGAAGTGAGGACGAGTTCTACAATCTCAAAAGAATTATATTCCGTTAAAGACCAGACAATTCTTAGATCTTGATGAAGATGTTTCCCTCAGTCGAAAACCTGACCGGTTCTTAAATCTCAACTGAATTATCCTCGGTTGAATTTCAGATAAGGTTCTCAATCTCGACAATTTTCCTCCGTCGAAGTGTGGACGAGTTCTACAATATCAACGGAATTATACTCCGTTGAAGACCAGACAGTTCCTAGATTTTGATGAAGATGTTTCCCTAAGTCTAAGAACTGACCGGTTCTTAAATCTCAACTGAATTATCCTCAGTTGAAATTTAGATAACGTTCTCAATCTCGGCAATTTTCCTCCGTCGAAGTGTGGACGAGTTCTACAATCTCAACAGAATTATACTCTATTGAAGACCAGACAGTTCCTAGATCTTGATGAAGATGTTTCCCTCAGTCGAAGACCTGACCGGTTCTTAAATCTCAACTGAATTATCCTCGGTTGAATTTCAGATAAAGTTCTCAATCTCGACAATTTTGCTTCGTCGAAGTGTGGACGAGTTCTACAATCTCAACAGAATTATACTCCGTTGAAGACCAGAAAGTTCCTAGATCTTAATGAAGATGTTTCCTCAGTCAAAGACCTGACTGGTTCTTAAATCTCAACTGAATTATCCTCGGTTGAATTTCAGATAAGGTTCTCAATCTCGACAATTTTCCTCCGTTGAAGTGTGGACGAGTTCTACAATCTCAACAGGATTATACTCTGTTGAAGACCAGACAGTTCCTAGATCTTGATGAACATGTTTCCCTCTGTCGAATACCTGACCGGTTCTTAAATCTCAACTGAATTATCCTCAGTTGAATTTCAGATAAGGTTCTCAATCTCGACAATTTTCCTCCGTTGAAGTGTGGACGAGTTCTACAAGCTCAATAGTATACTCTGTTGAAGACCAGACAGTTCCTAGATCTTAATGAAGATATTTCCCTCAGTCGTAGACCTGACCGTTCTTAAATCTCAACTGAATTATCCTCGGTTGAATTTCAGATAAGGTTCTCAATCTCGACAATTTTCCTCCGTCGAAGTGTGGACGAGTTCTACAAGCTCAACAGTATACTCTGTTGAAGACCAGACAGTTCCTAGATCTTGATGAAGATATTTCCCTCAGTCGTAGACCTGACCGTTCTTAAATCTCAACTGAATTATCCTCGGTTGAATTTCAGATAAGGTTCTCAATCTCGACAATTTTCCTCCGTCGAAGTGTGGACGAGTTCTACAATCTCAACATAATTATACTTCGTTGAAGACCAGACAGTTCCTACATTTTGATGAAGATGTTTCCCTCAGTCGAAGACCTGGCCGATTCATAAATCTCAACTGAATTATCCTCGGTTGAATTTCAGATAAGGTTCTCAATCTCGACAATTTTCCTCCGTCGAAGTGTGGACGAGTTCTACAATCTCAACAGAATTATACTCCGTTGAAGACCAGACAGTTCCAAGATCTTGATGAAGATGTTTCCCTCAGTAGAAGACCTGACCGATTCTTTAATATCAACTGAATTATCCTCGGTTTAATTTTAGATAAGGTTCTCAATCTCGGCAATTTTCCTCCGTCGAAGTGTGGACGAGTTCTACAATCTCAACAGAATTATAAACCATTGAAGACCAGACAGTTCCTAGATCTTGATGAAGATGTTTCCCTCTGTCGAAGACCTGACCGGTTCTTAAATCTCAACTGAATTATCCTCTATTGAATTTCAGATAAGGTTCTCAATCTCGACAATTTTCCTCCGTCAAAGAGTGGACGAGTTCTACAATCTCAACAGGATTATACTCTGTTGAAGACCAGACAGTTCCTATATCTTGATGAAGATGTTTCCCTCAGTCGAAGACCTGACCGGTTCTTAAATATCAATTGAATAATCCTCGGTTTAATTTCAGATAAGGTTCTCAATCTCGACAATTTTCCTCCGTCATAGTGTGGACGAGTTCTACAATCTCAACAGTATACTCCGTTGAAGACCATACAGTTCCTAGATCTTGATGAAGATGTTTCCCTCAGTCGAAGACCTGACCGGTTCTTAAATCTCAACTGAACTATCTTCGGTTGAATTTCAGATAAGGTTCTCAATCTCGACAATTTTCCTCCGTCGAAGTGTGGACGAGTTCTACAATCTCAACAGAATTATACTCTGTTGAAGACCAGACAGTTCCTACATATTGATGAAGATGTTTCCCTCAGTCGAAGACCTGACTGGTTCTTAAATCTCAACTGAATTATCCTCAGTTGAATTTCAGATAAGGTTCTCAATCTCGACAATTTTCCTTTGTCGAAGTATCGACGAGTTCTACAATGTCAACAGAATTATACTCTGTTAAAGACCAGACAGTTCTTAGATCTTGATGAAGATGTTTCCCTCAGTGGAAGACCTGACCGGTTCTTAAATCTCAACTGAATTATCCTCGGTTGAATTTCAGATAAGGTTCTCAATCTCGACCATTTTCCTCCGTCGAAGTGTGGACGAGTTCTACAATCTCAAAAGAATTATATTCCGTTGAAGACCAGACAATTCTTAGATCTTGATGAAGATGTTTCCCTCAGTCGAAAACCTGACCGGTTCTTAAATCTCAACTGAATTATCCTCGGTTGAATTTCAGATAAGGTTCTCAATCTCGACAATTTTCCTCTATCGAAGTGCGGACGAGTTCTACAATCTCAACAGAATTATACTCCGTTGAAGACCAGACAGTTCCTAGATTTTAATGAAGATGTTTCCCTAAGTCGAAGAACTGACCGGTTCTTAAATCTCAACTGAATTATCCTCAGTTGAATTTCAGATAAGGTTCTCAATCTCGGCAATTTTCCTCCGTCGAAGTGTGGACGAGTTCTACAATCTCAACAGAATTATACTCTATTGAAGACCAGACAGTTCCTAGATCTTGATGAAGATGTTTCCCTCAGTCGAAGACCTGACCGGTTCTTAAATCTCAACTGAATTATCCTCGGTTGAATTTCAGATAAAGTTCTCAATCTCGACAATTTTCCTCCGTCGAAGTGTGGACGAGTTCTACAATCTCAACAGAATTATACTCCGTTGAAGACCAGAAAGTTCCTAGATCTTGATGAAGAAAATTCCCTCAGTCAAAGACCTGACTGGTTCTTAAATCTCAACTGAATTATCCTCGGTTGAATTTCAGATAAGGTTCTCAATCTCGACAATTTTCCTCGGTTGAAGTGTAGACGAGTTCTACAATCTCAACAGGATTATACTCCGTTGAAGACCAGACAGTTCCTAGATCTTGATGAAGATGTTTCCCTCAGTCGAAGACCTGACCGGTTCTTAAATATCAACTGAATTATCCTCGGTTGAATTTCAGATAAGGTTCTCAATCTCGACAATTTTCCTCCGTCATAGTGTGGACGAGTTCTACAATCTCAACAGTATACTCCGTTGAAGACCAGACAGTTCCTAGATCTTGATGAAGATGTTTCCCTCAGTCGAAGACCTGACCGGTTCTTAAATCTCAACTGAACTATCCTCGGTTGAATTTTAGATAAGGTTCTCAATCTCGACAATTTTCCTCCGTCGAAGTGTGGACGAGTTCTACAATCTCAACAGAATTATACTCTGTTGAAGACCAGACAGTTCCTACATATTGATGAATATGTTTCCCTCAGTCGAAGACCTGACCGGTTCTTAAATCTCAACTGAATTATCCTCAGTTGAATTTCAGATAAGATTCTCAATCTCGACAATTTTCCTCCGTCGAAGTGTCGACGAGTTCTACAATCTCAACAGAATTATACTACGTTGAGGACCAGACAGTTCTTAGATCTTGATGAAGATGTTTCCCTCAGTCGAAGACCTGACCGGTTCTTAAATCTCAACTGAATTATCCTCGGTTGAATTTCAGATAAGGTTCTCAATCTCGACAATTTTCCTCCGTCGAAGTGTGGACGAGTTCTACAATCTCAAAAGAATTATATTCCGTTGAAGACCAGACAATTCTTAGATCTTGATGAAGATGTTTCCCTCAGTCGAAAACCTGACCGGTTCTTAAATCTCAACTGAATTATCCTCGGTTGAATTTCAGATAAGGTTCTCAATCTCGACAATTTTCCTCCGTCGAAGTGTGGACGAGTTCTACAATCTCAACAGAATTATACTCCGTTGAAGAACAGACAGTTCCTAGATTTTAATGAAGATGTTTCCCTAAGTCGAAGAACTGACCGGTTCTTAAATCTCAACTGAATTATCCTCAGTTGAATTTCAGATAAGGTTCTCAATCTCGACAATTTTCCTCCGTCGAAGTGTGGACGAGTTCTACAATCTCAATAGAATTATACTCCGTTGAAGACCAGACAGTTCCTAGATCTTGATGAAGATGTTTCCCTCAGTCGAAGACCTGACCGGTTCTTAAATCTCAACTGAATTATCCTCGGTTGAATTTCAGATAAGGTTCTCAATCTCGGCAATTTTCCTCTGTTGAAGTGTGGACGAGTTCTACAATCTCAACAGAATTATACTCTGTTGAAGACCAGAAAGTTCCTAGATCTTGATGAAGATGTTTCCCTCAGTCAAAGACATGACTGGTTCTTAAATCTCAACTAATTATCCTCGGTTGAATTTCAGATAAGGTTCTCAATATCGACAATTTTCCACCGTTGAAGTGTGGACGAGTTCTACAACCTCAACAGTATACTCTATTGAAAACCAGACAGTTCCTAGATCTTGATGAAGATGTTTCCCTCAGTCAAAGACCTTACCGGTTCTTCAATCTCAACTGAATTATCCTCGGTTGAATTTCAGATAAGGTTCTCAATCTCGACAATTTTCCTCCGTCGAAGTATCGACGAGTTCTACAATGTCAACAGAATTATACTCCGTTAAAGACCAGACAGTTCTTAGATCTTGATGAAGATGTTTCCCTCAGTCGAAGACCTGACCGGTTCTTAAATCTCAACTGAATTATCCTCGGTTGAATTTCAGATAAGGTTCTCAATCTCGACAATTTTCCTCCGTCGAAGTGTGGACGAGTTCTACAATCTCAAAAGAATTATATTCCGTTGAAGACCAGACAATTCTTAGATCTTGATGAAGATGTTTCCCTCAGTCGAAAACCTGACCGGTTCTTAAATCTCAACTGAATTATCCTCGGTTGAATTTCAGATAAGGTTCTCAATCTCGACAATTTTCCTCCATCGAAGTGTGGACGAGTTCTACAATCTCAACAGAATTATACTCTGTTGAAGACCAGACAGTTCCTAGATTTTAATGAAGATGTTTCCCTAAGTCGAAGAACTGACCGGTTCTTAAATCTCAACTGAATTATCCTCAGTTGAATTTCAGATAAGGTTCTCAATCTCGACAATTTTCCTCCGTCGAAGTGTGGACGAGTTCTACAATCTCAATAGAATTATACTCCGTTGAAGACCAGACAGTTCCTAGATCTTGATGAAGATGTTTCCCTCAGTCGAACACCTGACCGGTTCTTAAATATCAACTGAATTATCCTCGGTTGAATTTCAGATAAGGTTCTCAATCTCGACAATTTTCCTCCGTCATAGTGTGGACGAGTTCTACAATCTCAACAGTATACTCCGTTGAAGACCAGACAGTTCCTAGATCTTGATGAAGATGTTTCCCTCAGTCGAAGACCTGACCGGTTCTTAAATCTCAACTGAACTATCCTCGGTTGAATTTCAGATAAGGTTCTCAATCTCGACAATTTTCCTCCGTCGAAGTGTGGACGAGTTCTACAATCTCAACAGAATTATACTCTGTTGAAGACCAGACAATTCCTAGATATTGATGAAGATGTTTCCCTCAGTCGAAGACCTGACCGGTTCTTAAATCTCAACTGAATTATCCTCAGTTGAATTTCAGATAAGGTTCTCAATCTCGACAATTTTCCTCCGTCGAAGTGTCGACGAGTTCTACAATCTCAACAGAATTATACTCCGTTGAAGACCAGACAGTTCTTAGATCTTGATGAAGATGTTTCCCTCAGTCGAAGACCTGACCGGTTCTTAAATCTCAACTGAATTATCCTCGGTTGAATTTCAGATAAGGTTCTCAATCTCGACAATTTTTCTCCGACGAAGTGAGGACGAGTTCTACAATCTCAAAAGAATTATATTCCGTTAAAGACCAGACAATTCTTAGATCTTGATGAAGATGTTTCCCTCAGTCGAAAACCTGACCGGTTCTTAAATCTCAACTGAATTATCCTCGGTTGAATTTCAGATAAGGTTCTCAATCTCGACAATTTTCCTCCGTCGAAGTGTGGACGAGTTCTACAATATCAACGGAATTATACTCCGTTGAAGACCAGACAGTTCCTAGATTTTGATGAAGATGTTTCCCTAAGTCTAAGAACTGACCGGTTCTTAAATCTCAACTGAATTATCCTCAGTTGAAATTTAGATAACGTTCTCAATCTCGGCAATTTTCCTCCGTCGAAGTGTGGACGAGTTCTACAATCTCAACAGAATTATACTCTATTGAAGACCAGACAGTTCCTAGATCTTGATGAAGATGTTTCCCTCAGTCGAAGACCTGACCGGTTCTTAAATCTCAACTGAATTATCCTCGGTTGAATTTCAGATAAAGTTCTCAATCTCGACAATTTTGCTTCGTCGAAGTGTGGACGAGTTCTACAATCTCAACAGAATTATACTCCGTTGAAGACCAGAAAGTTCCTAGATCTTAATGAAGATGTTTCCTCAGTCAAAGACCTGACTGGTTCTTAAATCTCAACTGAATTATCCTCGGTTGAATTTCAGATAAGGTTCTCAATCTCGACAATTTTCCTCCGTTGAAGTGTGGACGAGTTCTACAATCTCAACAGGATTATACTCTGTTGAAGACCAGACAGTTCCTAGATCTTGATGAACATGTTTCCCTCTGTCGAATACCTGACCGGTTCTTAAATCTCAACTGAATTATCCTCAGTTGAATTTCAGATAAGGTTCTCAATCTCGACAATTTTCCTCCGTTGAAGTGTGGACGAGTTCTACAAGCTCAATAGTATACTCTGTTGAAGACCAGACAGTTCCTAGATCTTAATGAAGATATTTCCCTCAGTCGTAGACCTGACCGTTCTTAAATCTCAACTGAATTATCCTCGGTTGAATTTCAGATAAGGTTCTCAATCTCGACAATTTTCCTCCGTCGAAGTGTGGACGAGTTCTACAAGCTCAACAGTATACTCTGTTGAAGACCAGACAGTTCCTAGATCTTGATGAAGATATTTCCCTCAGTCGTAGACCTGACCGTTCTTAAATCTCAACTGAATTATCCTCGGTTGAATTTCAGATAAGGTTCTCAATCTCGACAATTTTCCTCCGTCGAAGTGTGGACGAGTTCTACAATCTCAACATAATTATACTTCGTTGAAGACCAGACAGTTCCTACATTTTGATGAAGATGTTTCCCTCAGTCGAAGACCTGGCCGATTCATAAATCTCAACTGAATTATCCTCGGTTGAATTTCAGATAAGGTTCTCAATCTCGACAATTTTCCTCCGTCGAAGTGTGGACGAGTTCTACAATCTCAACAGAATTATACTCCGTTGAAGACCAGACAGTTCCAAGATCTTGATGAAGATGTTTCCCTCAGTAGAAGACCTGACCGATTCTTTAATATCAACTGAATTATCCTCGGTTTAATTTTAGATAAGGTTCTCAATCTCGGCAATTTTCCTCCGTCGAAGTGTGGACGAGTTCTACAATCTCAACAGAATTATAAACCATTGAAGACCAGACAGTTCCTAGATCTTGATGAAGATGTTTCCCTCTGTCGAAGACCTGACCGGTTCTTAAATCTCAACTGAATTATCCTCTATTGAATTTCAGATAAGGTTCTCAATCTCGACAATTTTCCTCCGTCAAAGAGTGGACGAGTTCTACAATCTCAACAGGATTATACTCTGTTGAAGACCAGACAGTTCCTATATCTTGATGAAGATGTTTCCCTCAGTCGAAGACCTGACCGGTTCTTAAATATCAATTGAATAATCCTCGGTTTAATTTCAGATAAGGTTCTCAATCTCGACAATTTTCCTCCGTCATAGTGTGGACGAGTTCTACAATCTCAACAGTATACTCCGTTGAAGACCATACAGTTCCTAGATCTTGATGAAGATGTTTCCCTCAGTCGAAGACCTGACCGGTTCTTAAATCTCAACTGAACTATCTTCGGTTGAATTTCAGATAAGGTTCTCAATCTCGACAATTTTCCTCCGTCGAAGTGTGGACGAGTTCTACAATCTCAACAGAATTATACTCTGTTGAAGACCAGACAGTTCCTACATATTGATGAAGATGTTTCCCTCAGTCGAAGACCTGACTGGTTCTTAAATCTCAACTGAATTATCCTCAGTTGAATTTCAGATAAGGTTCTCAATCTCGACAATTTTCCTTTGTCGAAGTATCGACGAGTTCTACAATGTCAACAGAATTATACTCTGTTAAAGACCAGACAGTTCTTAGATCTTGATGAAGATGTTTCCCTCAGTGGAAGACCTGACCGGTTCTTAAATCTCAACTGAATTATCCTCGGTTGAATTTCAGATAAGGTTCTCAATCTCGACCATTTTCCTCCGTCGAAGTGTGGACGAGTTCTACAATCTCAAAAGAATTATATTCCGTTGAAGACCAGACAATTCTTAGATCTTGATGAAGATGTTTCCCTCAGTCGAAAACCTGACCGGTTCTTAAATCTCAACTGAATTATCCTCGGTTGAATTTCAGATAAGGTTCTCAATCTCGACAATTTTCCTCTATCGAAGTGCGGACGAGTTCTACAATCTCAACAGAATTATACTCCGTTGAAGACCAGACAGTTCCTAGATTTTAATGAAGATGTTTCCCTAAGTCGAAGAACTGACCGGTTCTTAAATCTCAACTGAATTATCCTCAGTTGAATTTCAGATAAGGTTCTCAATCTCGGCAATTTTCCTCCGTCGAAGTGTGGACGAGTTCTACAATCTCAACAGAATTATACTCTATTGAAGACCAGACAGTTCCTAGATCTTGATGAAGATGTTTCCCTCAGTCGAAGACCTGACCGGTTCTTAAATCTCAACTGAATTATCCTCGGTTGAATTTCAGATAAAGTTCTCAATCTCGACAATTTTCCTCCGTCGAAGTGTGGACGAGTTCTACAATCTCAACAGAATTATACTCCGTTGAAGACCAGAAAGTTCCTAGATCTTGATGAAGAAAATTCCCTCAGTCAAAGACCTGACTGGTTCTTAAATCTCAACTGAATTATCCTCGGTTGAATTTCAGATAAGGTTCTCAATCTCGACAATTTTCCTCGGTTGAAGTGTAGACGAGTTCTACAATCTCAACAGGATTATACTCCGTTGAAGACCAGACAGTTCCTAGATCTTGATGAAGATGTTTCCCTCAGTCGAAGACCTGACCGGTTCTTAAATATCAACTGAATTATCCTCGGTTGAATTTCAGATAAGGTTCTCAATCTCGACAATTTTCCTCCGTCATAGTGTGGACGAGTTCTACAATCTCAACAGTATACTCCGTTGAAGACCAGACAGTTCCTAGATCTTGATGAAGATGTTTCCCTCAGTCGAAGACCTGACCGGTTCTTAAATCTCAACTGAACTATCCTCGGTTGAATTTTAGATAAGGTTCTCAATCTCGACAATTTTCCTCCGTCGAAGTGTGGACGAGTTCTACAATCTCAACAGAATTATACTCTGTTGAAGACCAGACAGTTCCTACATATTGATGAATATGTTTCCCTCAGTCGAAGACCTGACCGGTTCTTAAATCTCAACTGAATTATCCTCAGTTGAATTTCAGATAAGATTCTCAATCTCGACAATTTTCCTCCGTCGAAGTGTCGACGAGTTCTACAATCTCAACAGAATTATACTACGTTGAGGACCAGACAGTTCTTAGATCTTGATGAAGATGTTTCCCTCAGTCGAAGACCTGACCGGTTCTTAAATCTCAACTGAATTATCCTCGGTTGAATTTCAGATAAGGTTCTCAATCTCGACAATTTTCCTCCGTCGAAGTGTGGACGAGTTCTACAATCTCAAAAGAATTATATTCCGTTGAAGACCAGACAATTCTTAGATCTTGATGAAGATGTTTCCCTCAGTCGAAAACCTGACCGGTTCTTAAATCTCAACTGAATTATCCTCGGTTGAATTTCAGATAAGGTTCTCAATCTCGACAATTTTCCTCCGTCGAAGTGTGGACGAGTTCTACAATCTCAACAGAATTATACTCCGTTGAAGAACAGACAGTTCCTAGATTTTAATGAAGATGTTTCCCTAAGTCGAAGAACTGACCGGTTCTTAAATCTCAACTGAATTATCCTCAGTTGAATTTCAGATAAGGTTCTCAATCTCGACAATTTTCCTCCGTCGAAGTGTGGACGAGTTCTACAATCTCAATAGAATTATACTCCGTTGAAGACCAGACAGTTCCTAGATCTTGATGAAGATGTTTCCCTCAGTCGAAGACCTGACCGGTTCTTAAATCTCAACTGAATTATCCTCGGTTGAATTTCAGATAAGGTTCTCAATCTCGGCAATTTTCCTCTGTTGAAGTGTGGACGAGTTCTACAATCTCAACAGAATTATACTCTGTTGAAGACCAGAAAGTTCCTAGATCTTGATGAAGATGTTTCCCTCAGTCAAAGACATGACTGGTTCTTAAATCTCAACTAATTATCCTCGGTTGAATTTCAGATAAGGTTCTCAATATCGACAATTTTCCACCGTTGAAGTGTGGACGAGTTCTACAACCTCAACAGTATACTCTATTGAAAACCAGACAGTTCCTAGATCTTGATGAAGATGTTTCCCTCAGTCAAAGACCTTACCGGTTCTTCAATCTCAACTGAATTATCCTCGGTTGAATTTCAGATAAGGTTCTCAATCTCGACAATTTTCCTCCGTCGAAGTATCGACGAGTTCTACAATGTCAACAGAATTATACTCCGTTAAAGACCAGACAGTTCTTAGATCTTGATGAAGATGTTTCCCTCAGTCGAAGACCTGACCGGTTCTTAAATCTCAACTGAATTATCCTCGGTTGAATTTCAGATAAGGTTCTCAATCTCGACAATTTTCCTCCGTCGAAGTGTGGACGAGTTCTACAATCTCAAAAGAATTATATTCCGTTGAAGACCAGACAATTCTTAGATCTTGATGAAGATGTTTCCCTCAGTCGAAAACCTGACCGGTTCTTAAATCTCAACTGAATTATCCTCGGTTGAATTTCAGATAAGGTTCTCAATCTCGACAATTTTCCTCCATCGAAGTGTGGACGAGTTCTACAATCTCAACAGAATTATACTCTGTTGAAGACCAGACAGTTCCTAGATTTTAATGAAGATGTTTCCCTAAGTCGAAGAACTGACCGGTTCTTAAATCTCAACTGAATTATCCTCAGTTGAATTTAAGATAAGTTTCTCAATCTCGGCAATTTTCCTCCGTCGAAGTGTGGACGAGTTCTACAATCTCAATAGAATTATACTCTATTGAAGACCAGACAGTTCCTAGATCTTGATGAAGATGTTTCCCTCAGTCGAAGACCTGACCGGTTCTTAAATCTCAACTGAATTATCCTCGGTTGAATTTCAGATAAGGTTCTCAATCTCGACAATTTTCCTCCGTTGAAGTGTGGACGAGTTCTACAATCTCAACAGGATTATACTCCGTTGAAGACCAGACAGTTCCTAGATCTTGATGAAGATGTTTCCCTCAGTCGAAGACCTGACCGGTTCTTAAATATCAACTGAATTATCCTCGGTTGAATTTCAGATAAGGTTCTCAATCTTGACAATTTTCCTCCGTCATAATGTGGACGAGTTCTACAATCTCAACAGTATACTCCGTTGAAGACCAGACAGTTCCTAGATCTTGATGAAGATGTTTCCCTCAGTCGAAGACCTGACCGGTTCTTAAATCTCAACTGAACTATCCTCGGTTGAATTTTAGATAAGGTTCTCAATCTCGACAATTTTCCTCCGTCGAAGTGTGGACGAGTTCTACAATCTCAACAGAATTATACTCTGTTGAAGACCAGACAGTTCCTACATATTGATGAAGATGTTTCCCTCAGTCGAAGACCTGACCGGTTCTTAAATCTCAACTGAATTATCCTCAGTTGAATTTCAGATAAGATTCTCAATCTCGACAATTTTCCTCCGTCGAAGTGTCGATGAGTTCTACAATCTCAACAGAATTATACTCCGTTGAGGACCAGACAGTTCTTAGATCTTGATGAAGATGTTTCCCTCAGTCGAAGACCTGACCGGTTCTTAAATCTCAACTGAATTATCCTCGGTTGAATTTCAGATAAGGTTCTCAATCTCGACAATTTTCCTCCGTCGAAGTGTGGACGAGTTCTACAATCTCAAAAGAATTATATTCCGTTGAAGACCAGACAATTCTTAGATCTTGATGAAGATGTTTCCCTCAGTCGAAGACCTGACCGGTTCTTAAATCTCAACTGAATTATCCTCGGTTGAATTTCAGATAAGGTTCTCAATCTCGACAATTTTCCTCCGTCGAAGTGTGGACGAGTTCTACAATCTCAAAAGAATTATATTCCGTTGAAGACCAGACAGTTCCTAGATTTTAATAAAGATGTTTCCCTAAGTCGAAGAACTGACCGGTTCTTAAATCTCAACTGAATTATCCTCAGTTGAATTTCAGATAAGGTTCTCAATCTCGACAATTTTCCTCCGTCGAAGTGTGGACGAGTTCTACAATCTCAATAGAATTATACTTCGTTGAAGACTAGACAATTCCTAGATCTTGATGAAGATGTTTCCCTCAGTCGAAGACCTGACCGGTTCTTAAATCTCAACTGAATTATCCTCGGTTGAATTTCAGATAAGGTTCTCAATCTCGGCAATTTTCCTCTGTTAAAGTGTGGACGAGTTCTACAATCTCAACAGAATTATACTCTGTTGAAGACCAGAAAGTTCCTAGATCTTGATGAAGATGTTTCCCTCAGTCAAAGACATGACTGGTTCTTAAATCTCAACTGAATTATCCTCGGTTGAATTTCAGATAAGGTTCTCAATCTCGACAATTTTCCACCGTTAAAGTGTGGACGAGTTCTACAACCTCAACAGTATACTCTATTGAAAACCAGACAGTTCCTAGATCTTGATGAAGATGTTTCCCTCAGTCAAAGACCTTACCGGTTCTTCAATCTCAACTGAATTATCCTCGGTTGAATTTCAGATAAGGTTCTCAATCTCGACAATTTTCCTCCGTCGAAGTATCGACGAGTTCTACAATGTCAACAGAATTATACTCCGTTAAAGACCAGACAGTTCTTAGATCTTGATGAAGATGTTTCCCTCAGTCGAAGACCTGACCGGTTCTTAAATCTCAACTGAATTATCCTCGGTTGAATTTCAGATAAGGTTCTCAATCTCGACAATTTTCCTCCGTCGAAGTGTGGACGAGTTCTACAATCTCAAAAGAATTATATTCCGTTGAAGACCAGACAATTCTTAGATCTTGATGAAGATGTTTCCCTCAGTCGAAAACCTGACCGGTTCTTAAATCTCAACTGAATTATCCTCGGTTGAATTTCAGATAAGGTTCTCAATCTCGACAATTTTCCTCCATCGAAGTGTGGACGAGTTCTACAATCTCAACAGAATTATACTCCGTTGAAGACCAGACAGTTCCTAGATTTTAATGAAGATGTTTCCCTAAGTCGAAGAACTGACCGGTTCTTAAATCTCAACTGAATTATCCTCAGTTGAATTTTAGATAAGGTTCTCAATCTCGGCAATTTTCCTCCGTCGAAGTGTGGACGAGTTCTACAATCTCAATAGAATTATACTCTATTGAAGACCAGACAGTTCCTAGATCTTGATGAAGATGTTTCCCTCAGTCGAAGACCTGACCGGTTCTTAAATCTCAACTTAATTATCCTCGGTTGAATTTCAGATAAAGTTCTCAATCTCGACAATTTTCCTCCGTCGAAGTGTGGACGAGTTCTACAATCTCAACAGAATTATACTTCGTTGAAGACCAGAAAGTTCCTAGATCTTGATGAAGATGTTTCCCTCAGTCAAAGACATGACTGGTTCTTAAATCTCAACTAATTATCCTCGGTTGAATTTCAGATAAGGTTCTCAATATCGACAATTTTCCACCGTTGAAGTGTGGACGAGTTCTACAACCTCAACAGTATACTCTATTGAAAACCAGACAGTTCCTAGATCTTGATGAAGATGTTTCCCTCAGTCAAAGACCTTACCGGTTCTTCAATCTCAACTGAATTATCCTCGGTTGAATTTCAGATAAGGTTCTCAATCTCGACAATTTTCCTCCGTCGAAGTATCGACGAGTTCTACAATGTCAACAGAATTATACTCCGTTAAAGACCAGACAGTTCTTAGATCTTGATGAAGATGTTTCCCTCAGTCGAAGACCTGACCGGTTCTTAAATCTCAACTGAATTATCCTCGGTTGAATTTCAGATAAGGTTCTCAATCTCGACAATTTTCCTCCGTCGAAGTGTGGACGAGTTCTACAATCTCAAAAGAATTATATTCCGTTGAAGACCAGACAATTCTTAGATCTTGATGAAGATGTTTCCCTCAGTCGAAAACCTGACCGGTTCTTAAATCTCAACTGAATTATCCTCGGTTGAATTTCAGATAAGGTTCTCAATCTCGACAATTTTCCTCCATCGAAGTGTGGACGAGTTCTACAATCTCAACAGAATTATACTCCGTTGAAGACCAGACAGTTCCTAGATTTTAATGAAGATGTTTCCCTAAGTCGAAGAACTGACCGGTTCTTAAATCTCAACTGAATTATCCTCAGTTGAATTTTAGATAAGGTTCTCAATCTCGGCAATTTTCCTCCGTCGAAGTGTGGACGAGTTCTACAATCTCAATAGAATTATACTCTATTGAAGACCAGACAGTTCCTAGATCTTGATGAAGATGTTTCCCTCAGTCGAAGACCTGACCGGTTCTTAAATCTCAACTGAATTATCCTCGGTTGAATTTCAGATAAGGTTCTCAATCTCGACAATTTTCCTCCGTTGAAGTGTGGACGAGTTCTACAATCTCAACAGGATTATACTCCGTTGAAGACCAGACAGTTCCTAGATCTTGATGAAGATGTTTCCCTCAGTCGAAGACCTGACCGGTTCTTAAATATCAACTGAATTATCCTCGGTTGAATTTCAGATAAGGTTCTCAATCTCGACAATTTTCCTCCGTCATAGTGTGGACGAGTTCTACAATCTCAACAGTATACTCCGTTGAAGACCAGACAGTTCCTAGATCTTGATGAAGATGTTTCCCTCAGTCGAAGACCTGACCGGTTCTTAAATCTCAACTGAACTATCCTCGGTTGAATTTTAGATAAGGTTCTCAATCTCGACAATTTTCCTCCGTCGAAGTGTGGACGAGTTCTACAATCTCAACAGAATTATACTCTGTTGAAGACCAGACAGTTCCTACATATTGATGAAGATGTTTCCCTCAGTCGAAGACCTGACCGGTTCTTAAATCTCAACTGAATTATCCTCAGTTGAATTTCAGATAAGATTCTCAATCTCGACAATTTTCCTCCGTCGAAGTGTCGACGAGTTCTACAATCTCAACAGAATTATACTCCGTTGAGGACCAGACAGTTCTTAGATCTTGATGAAGATGTTTCCCTCAGTCGAAGACCTGACCGGTTCTTAAATCTCAACTGAATTATCCTCGGTTGAATTTCAGATAAGGTTCTCAATCTCGACAATTTTCCTCCGTCGAAGTGTGGACGAGTTCTACAATCTCAAAAGAATTATATTCCGTTGAAGACCAGACAATTCTTAGATCTTGATGAAGATGTTTCCCTCAGTCGAAGACCTGACCGGTTCTTAAATCTCAACTGAATTATCCTCGGTTGAATTTCAGATAAGGTTCTCAATCTCGACAATTTTCCTCCGTCGAAGTGTGGACGAGTTCTACAATCTCAAAAGAATTATATTCCGTTGAAGACCAGACAGTTCCTAGATTTTAATGAAGATGTTTCCCTCAGTCAAAGACCTGACCGGTTCTTAAATCTCAACTGAATTATCCTCGGTTGAATTTCAGATAAGGTTCTCAATCTCGGCAATTTTCCTCTGTTGAAGTGTGGACGAGTTCTACAATCTCAACAGAATTATACTCTGTTGAAGACCAGAAAGTTCCTAGATCTTGATGAAGATGTTTCCCTCAGTCAAAGACATGACTGGTTCTTAAATCTCAACTGAATTATCCTCGGTTGAATTTCAGATAAGGTTCTCAATCTCGACAATTTTCCACCGTTGAAGTGTGGACGAGTTCTACAACCTCAACAGTATACTCTATTGAAAACCAGACAGTTCCTAGATCTTGATGAAGATGTTTCCCTCAGTCAAAGACCTTACCGGTTCTTCAATCTCAACTGAATTATCCTCGGTTAAATTTCAGATAAGGTTCTCAATCTCGACAATTTTCCTCCGTCGAAGTATCGACGAGTTCTACAATGTCAACAGAATTATACTCCGCTAAAGACCAGACAGTTCTTAGATCTTGATGAAGATGTTTCCCTCAGTCGAAGACCTGACCGGTTCTTAAATCTCAACTGAATTATCCTCGGTTGAATTTCAGATAAGGTTCTCAATCTCGACAATTTTCCTCCGTCGAAGTGTGGACGAGTTCTACAATCTCAAAAGAATTATATTCCGTTGAAGACCAGACAATTCTTAGATCTTGATGAAGATGTTTCCCTCAGTCGAAAACCTGACCGGTTCTTAAATCTCAACTGAATTATCCTCGGTTGAATTTCAGATAAGGTTCTCAATCTCGACAATTTTCCTCCATCGAAGTGTGGACGAGTTCTACAATCTCAACAGAATTATACTCCGTTGAAGACCAGACAGTTCCTAGATTTTAATGAAGATGTTTCCCTAAGTCGAAGAACTGACCGGTTCTTAAATCTCAACTGAATTATCCTCAGTTGAATTTTAGATAAGGTTCTCAATCTCGGCAATTTTCCTCCGTCGAAGTGTGGACGAGTTCTACAATCTCAATAGAATTATACTCTATTGAAGACCAGACAGTTCCTAGATCTTGATGAAGATGTTTCCCTCAGTCGAAGACCTGACCGGTTCTTAAATCTCAACTGAATTATCCTCGGTTGAATTTCAGATAAAGTTCTCAATCTCGACAATTTTCCTCCGTCGAAGTGTGGACGAGTTCTACAATCTCAACAGGATTATACTCCGTTGAAGACCAGACAGTTCCTAGATCTTGATGAAGATGTTTCCCTCAGTCGAAGACCTGACCGGTTCTTAAATATCAACTGAATTATCCTCGGTTGAATTTCAGATAAGGTTCTCAATCTCGACAATTTTCCTCCGTCATAGTGTGAACGAGTTCTACAATCTCAACAGTATACTCCGTTGAAGACCAGACAGTTCCTAGATCTTGATGAAGATGTTTCCCTCAGTCGAAGACCTGACCGGTTCTTAAATCTCAACTGAACTATCCTCGGTTGAATTTTAGATAAGGTTCTCAATCTCGACAATTTCCTCCGTCAAAGTGTGGACGAGTTCTACAATCTCAACAGAATTATACTCTGTTGAAGACCAGAAAGTTCCTACATATTGATGAAGATGTTTCCCTCAGTCGAAGACCTGGCCGGTTCTTAAATCTCAACTGAATTATCCTCAGTTGAGTTTCAGATAAGGTTCTCAATCTCGACAATTTTCCTCCGTCGAAGTGTCGACGAGTTCTACAATCTCAACAGAATTATACTCCGTTGAGGACAAGACAGTTCTTAGATCTTGATGAAGATGTTTCCCTCAGTCGAAGACCTGACCGGTTCTTAAATCTCAACTGAATTATCCTCGGTTGAATTTCAGATAAGTTTCTCAATCTCGACAATTTTCCTCCGTCGAAGTGTGGACTAGTTCTACAATCTCAAAAGAATTATATTCCGTTGAAGACCAGACAATTCTTAGATCTTGATGAAGATGTTTCCCTCAGTCGAAAACCTGACCGGTTCTTAAATCTCAACTGAATTATCCTCGGTTGAATTTCAGATAAGGTTCTCAATCTCGACAATTTTCCTCCGTCGAAGTGTGGACGAGTTCTACAATCTCAACAGAATTATACTCCGTTGAAGAACAGACAGTTCCTAGATTTTAATGAAGATGTTTCCCTAAGTCGAAGAACTCACCGGTTCTTAAATCTCAACTGAATTATCCTCAGTTGAATTTCAGATAAGGTTCTCAATCTCGACAATTTTCCTCCGTCGAAGTGTGGACGAGTTCTACAATCTCAATAGAATCATACTCCGTTGAAGACTAGACAATTCCTAGATCTTGATGAAGATGTTTCCTTCAGTCGAAGACCTGACCGGTTCTTAAATCTCAACTGAATTATCCTCGGTTGAATTTCAGATAAGGTTCTCAATCTCGGCAATTTTCCTCTGTTGAAGTGTGGACGAGTTCTACAATCTCAACAGAATTATACTCTGTTGCAGACCAGAAAGTTCCTAGATCTTGATGAAGATGTTTCCCTCATGTTGAAGGCCTGACCGATTCTCAAATATCAACAGAATTATCCTCGGTTGAATTTCAGATAAGGTTCTCAATCTCGACAATTTTCCTACATCATAGTGTGGACGAGTTCGACAATCTCAACAGAATTATACTCTGTTGAAGACCAGACAGTTCCTAGATATTGATGAAGATGTTTCCCTCAGTCGAAGAGCTGACCGGTTCTTAAATCTCAACTGAATTATCCTCAGTTGAATTTCAGATAAGGTTCTCAATCTCGACAATTTTCCTCCGTCGAAGTGTCGACGAGTTCTACAATCTCAACAGAATTATACTCCATTGAAGACCAGACAGTTCTTAGATCTTGATGAAGATGTTTCCCTCAGTCGAAGACCTGACCGGTTCTTAAATCTCCACTGAATTATCCTCGGTTGAATTTCAGATAAGGTTCTCAATCTCGACAATTTTCCTCCATCGAAGTGTGGACGAGTTCTACAATCTCAACAGAATTATACTCCGTTGAAGACCAGACAGTTCCTAGATTTTAATGAAGATGTTTCCCTAAGTCGAAGAACTGACCGGTTCTTAAATCTCAACTGAATTATCCTCAGTTGAATTTTAGATAAGGTTCTCAATCTCGGCAATTTTCCTCCGTCGAAGTGTGGACGAGTTCTACAATCTCAATAGAATTATACTCTATTGAAGACCAGACAGTTCCTAGATCTTGATGAAGATGTTTCCCTCAGTCGAAGACCTGACCGGTTCTTAAATCTCAACTGAATTATCCTCGGTTGAATTTCAGATAAGGTTCTCAATCTCGACAATTTTCCTCCGTTGAAGTGTGGACGAGTTCTACAATCTCAACAGGATTATACTCCGTTGAAGACCAGACAGTTCCTAGATCTTGATGAAGATGTTTCCCTCAGTCGAAGACCTGACCGGTTCTTAAATATCAACTGAATTATCCTCGGTTGAATTTCAGATAAGGTTCTCAATCTCGACAATTTTCCTCCGTCATAGTGTGGACGAGTTCTACAATCTCAACAGTATACTCCGTTGAAGACCAGACAGTTCCTAGATCTTGATGAAGATGTTTCCCTCAGTCGAAGACCTGACCGGTTCTTAAATCTCAACTGAACTATCCTCGGTTGAATTTTAGATAAGGTTCTCAATCTCGACAATTTCCTCCGTCGAAGTGTGGACGAGTTCTACAATCTCAACAGAATTATACTTTGTTGAAGACCAGAAAGTTCCTACATATTGATGAAGATGTTTCCCTCAGTCGAAGACCTGGCCGGTTCTTAAATCTCAACTGAATTATCCTCAGTTGAGTTTCAGATAAGGTTCTCAATCTCGACAATTTTCCTCCGTCGAAGTGTCGACGAGTTCTACAATCTCAACAGAATTATACTCCGTTGAGGACAAGACAGTTCTTAGATCTTGATGAAGATGTTTCCCTCAGTCGAAGACCTGACCGGTTCTTAAATCTCAACTGAATTATCCTCGGTTGAATTTCAGATAAGGTTCTCAATCTCGACAATTTTCCTCCGTCGAAGTGTGGACTAGTTCTACAATCTCAAAAGAATTATATTCCGTTGAAGACCAGACAATTCTTAGATCTTGATGAAGATGTTTCCCTCAGTCGAAAACCTGACCGGTTCTTAAATCTCAACTGAATTATCCTCGGTTGAATTTCAGATAAGGTTCTCAATCTCGACAATTTTCCTCCGTCGAAGTGTGGACGAGTTCTACAATCTCAACAGAATTATACTCCGTTGAAGAACAGACAGTTCCTAGATTTTAATGAAGATGTTTCCCTAAGTCGAAGAACTCACCGGTTCTTAAATCTCAACTGAATTATCCTCAGTTGAATTTCAGATAAGGTTCTCAATCTCGACAATTTTCCTCCGTCGAAGTGTGGACGAGTTCTACAATCTCAATAGAATTATACTCCGTTGAAGACTAGACAATTCCTAGATCTTGATGAAGATGTTTCCTTCAGTCGAAGACCTGACCGGTTCTTAAATCTCAACTGAATTATCCTCGGTTGAATTTCAGATAAGGTTCTCAATCTCGGCAATTTTCCTCTGTTGAAGTGTGGACGAGTTCTACAATCTCAACAGAATTATACTCTGTTACAGACCAGAAAGTTCCTAGATCTTGATGAAGATGTTTCCCTCATGTTGAAGGCCTGACCGATTCTCAAATATCAACAGAATTATCCTCGGTTGAATTTCAGATAAGGTTCTCAATCTCGACAATTTTCCTACATCATAGTGTGGACGAGTTCGACAATCTCAACAGAATTATACTCTGTTGAAGACCAGACAGTTCCTAGATATTGATGAAGATGTTTCCCTCAGTCGAAGAGCTGACCGGTTCTTAAATCTCAACTGAATTATCCTCAGTTGAATTTCAGATAAGGTTCTCAATCTCGACAATTTTCCTCCGTCGAAGTGTCGACGAGTTCTACAATCTCAACAGAATTATACTCCATTGAAGACCAGACAGTTCTTAGATCTTGATGAAGATGTTTCCCTCAGTCGAAGACCTGACCGGTTCTTAAATCTCAACTGAATTATCCTCGGTTGAATTTCAGATAAAGTTCTCAATCTCGACAATTTTCCTCCGTCGAAGTGTGGACGAGTTCTACAATCTCAACAGGATTATACTCCGTTGAAGACCAGACAGTTCCTAGACCTTGATGAAGATGTTTCCCTCAGTCGAAGACCTGACCGGTTCTTAAATCTCAACTGAATTATCCTCGGTTGAATTTCAGATAAGGTTCTCAATCTCGACAATTTTCCTCCGTCATAGTGTGAACGAGTTCTACAATCTCAACAGTATACTCCGTTGAAGACCAGACAGTTCCTAGATCTTGATGAAGATGTTTCCCTCAGTCGAAGACCTGACCGGTTCTTAAATCTCAACTGAATTATCCTCGGTTGAATTTCAGATAAAGTTCTCAATCTCGACAATTTTCCTCCGTCGAAGTGTGGACGAGTTCTACAATCTCAACAGGATTATACTCCGTTGAAGACCAGACAGTTCCTAGATCTTGATGAAGATGTTTCCCTCAGTCGAAGACCTGACCGGTTCTTAAATCTCAACTGAATTATCCTCGGTTGAATTTCAGATAAGGTTCTCAATCTCGACAATTTTCCTCCGTCATAGTGTGAACGAGTTCTACAATCTCAACAGTATACTCCGTTGAAGACCAGACAGTTCCTAGATCTTGATGAAGATGTTTCCCTCAGTCGAAGACCTGACCGGTTCTTAAATCTCAACTGAACTATCCTCGGTTGAATTTTAGATAAGGTTCTCAATCTCGACAATTTTCCTCCGTCGAAGTGTGGACGAGTTCTACAATCTCAACAGAATTATACTCTGTTGAAGACCAGAAAGTTCCTACATATTGATGAAGATGTTTCCCTCAGTCGAAGACCTGGCCGGTTCTTAAATCTCAACTGAATTATCCTCAGTTGAGTTTCAGATAAGGTTCTCAATCTCGACAATTTTCCTCCGTCGAAGTGTCGACGAGTTCTACAATCTCAACAGAATTATACTTCGTTGAGGACCAGACAGTTCTTAGATCTTGATGAAGATGTTTCCCTCAGTCGAAGACCTGACCGGTTCTTAAATCTCAACTGAATTATCCTCGGTTGAATTTCAGATAAGGTTCTCAATCTCGACAATTTTCCTCCGTCGAAGTGTGGACTAGTTCTACAATCTCAAAAGAATTATATTCCGTTGAAGACCAGACAATTCTTAGATCTTGATGAAGATGTTTCCCTCAGTCGAAAACCTGACCGGTTCTTAAATCTCAACTGAATTATCCTCGGTTGAATTTCAGATAAGGTTCTCAATCTCGACAATTTTCCTCCGTCGAAGTGTGGACGAGTTCTACAATCTCAACAGAATTATACTCCGTTGAAGAACAGACAGTTCCTAGATTTTAATGAAGATGTTTCCCTAAGTCGAAGAACTCACCGGTTCTTAAATCTCAACTGAATTATCCTCAGTTGAATTTCAGATAAGGTTCTCAATCTCGACAATTTTCCTCCGTCGAAGTGTGGACGAGTTCTACAATCTCAATAGAATTATACTCCGTTGAAGACTAGACAATTCCTAGATCTTGATGAAGATGTTTCCTTCAGTCGAAGACCTGACCGGTTCTTAAATCTCAACTGAATTATCCTCGGTTGAATTTCAGATAAGGTTCTCAATCTCGGCAATTTTCCTCTGTTGAAGTGTGGACGAGTTCTACAATCTCAACAGAATTATACTCTGTTGAAGACCAGAAAGTTCCTAGATCTTGATGAAGATGTTTCCCTCAGTCGAAGACCTGACCGGTTCTTAAATCTCAACTGAATTATCCTCGGTTGAATTTCAGATAAAGTTCTCAATCTCGAAAATTTTCCTACATCATAGTGTGGACGAGTTCGACAATCTCAACAGAATTATACTCTGTTGAAGACCAGACAGTTCCTAGATATTGATGAAGATGTTTCCCTCAGTCGAAGACCTGACCGGTTCTTAAATCTCAACTGAATTATCCTCAGTTGAATTTCAGATAAGGTTCTCAATCTCGACAATTTTCCTCCGTCGAAGTGTTGACGAGTTCTACAATCTCAACAGAATTATACTCCGTTGAAGACCAGACAGTTCCTAGATCTTGATGAAGATGTTTCCCTCAGTCGAAGACCTGACCGGTTCTTAAATCTCAACTGAATTATCCTCAGTTGAATTTCAGATAAGGTTCTCAATCTCGACAATTTTCCTCCGTCGAAGTGTGGACGAGTTCTACAATCTCAATAGAATTATACTCCGTTAAAGACTAGACAATTCCTAGATCTTGATGATGATGTTTCCCTCAGTCGAAGACCTGACCGATTCTTAAATCTCAACTGAATTATCCTCAGTTGAATTTCAGATAAGGTTCTCAATCTCGGCAATTTTCCTCTGTTGAAGTGTGGACGAGTTCTACAATCTCAACAGAATTATAATCTGTTAAAGACCAGACAGTTCCTAGATCTTGATGAAGATGTTTCCCTTAGTCGAAGACCTGACCGGTTCTTAAATCTCAACTGAATTATCCTCGGTTGAATTTCAGATAAGGTTCTCAATCTCGGCAATTTTCCTCCGTCGAAGTGTGGACGAGTTCTACAATCTCAACAGAATTATACTCCATTAAAGACCAGACAGTCCCTAGATCTTGATGAAGATGTTTCCCTCAGTCGAAGACCTAATCGGTTCTTAAATCTCAATTGAATTATCCTCAGTTGAATTTTAGATAAGGTTCTCAATCTCGACAATTTTCCTCCGTCGAAGTGTGGACGAGTTCTACAATCTCAATAGTATACTCTGTTGAAGACTAGACAGTTCCTAGATCTTGATGAAGATGTTTCCCTCAGTCGAAGACCTGGCCGGTTCTTAAATCTCAACTGAATTATCCTCGGTTGAATTTCAGATAAGATTCTCAATCTCGACAATTTTCCTCCGTCGAAGTGTGGACGAGTTCTACAATCTCAACAGTATACTCTGTTGAAGACCAGACAGTTCCTAGATCTTGATGAAGATGTTTCCCTCATGTTGAAGGCCTGACCGATTCTCAAATCTCAACAGAATTATCCTCAGTTGAATTTCAGATAAGGTTCTCAATCTCGACAATTTTCCTACATCATAGTGTGGACGAGTTCTACAATCTCAACAGAATTATACTCTGTTGAAGACCAGACAGTTCCTAGATATTGATGAAGATGTATCCCTCAGTCGAAGACCTGACCGGTTCTTAAATCTCAACTGAATTATCCTCAGTTGAATTTCAGATAAGGTTCTCAATCTCGACAATTTTCCTCCGTCGAAGTGTCGACGAGTTCTACAATCTCAACATAATTATACTCCATTGAAGACCAGACAGTTCTTAGATCTTGATGAAGATGTTTCCCTCAGTCGAAGCCCTGACCGGTTCTTAAATCTCCACTAAATTATCCTCGGTTGAATTTCAGATAAGGTTCTCAATCTCGACAATTTTCCTCCGTCGAAGTGTTGACGAGTTCTACAATCTCAACAGAATTATACTCCGTTGAAGACCAGACAGTTCTTAGATCTTGATGAAGATGTTTCCCTCAGTCGAAGACCTGACCAGTTCTTAAATCTCAACTGAATTATCCTCAGTTGAATTTCAGATAAGGATCTCAATCTCGACAATTTTCCTCCGTCGAAGTGTGGACGAGTCCTACAATCTCAATAGAATTATACTCCGTTGAAGACTATACAATTCCTAGATCTTGATGAAGATGTTTCCCTCAGTCGAAGACCTGACCGGTTCTTAAATCTCAACTGAATTATCCTCGGTTGAATTTCAGATAAGGTTCTCAATCTCGGCAATTTTCCTCTGTTGAAGTGTGGACGAGTTCTACAATCTCAACAGAATTATACTCTGTTGAAGACCAGACAGTTCCTAGATCTTGATGAAGATGTTTCCCTCAGTCGAAGACCTGACCGGTTCTTAAATCTCAACTGAATTATCCTCGGTTGAATTTCAGATAAAGTTCTCAATCTCGAAAATTTTCCTCCGTCGAAGTGTGGACGAGTTCTACAATCTCAACAGAATTATACTCCGTTGAAGACCAGAAAGTTCCTAGATCTTGATGAAGATGTTTCCCTCAGTCAAAGACCTGACTGGTTCTTAAATCTCAACTGAATTATCCTCGGTTGAATTTCAGATAAGGTTATCAATCTCGATGATTTTCCTCCGTTGAAGTGTGGACGAGTTCTACAATCTCAACAGGATTATACTCCGTTGAAGACCAGACAGTTCCTAGATCTTGATGAAGATGTTTCCATCAGTCGAAGACCTGACCGGTTCTTAAATATCAACTGAATTATCCTCGGTTGAATTTCAGATAAGGTTCTCAATCTCAACAATTTTCCTCCGTCATAGTGTGGACGAGTTCTACAATCTCAACAGTATACTCCTTTGAAGACCAGACAGTTCCTAGATCTTGATGAAGATGTTTCCCTCAGTCGAAGACCTGACCGGTTCTTAAATCTCAACTGAACTATCCTCGGTTGAATTTCATATAAGGTTCTCAATATCGACAATTTTCCTCCGTCGAAGTGTGGACGAGTTCTACAATCTCAACAGAATTATACTCTGTTAAAGACCAGACAGTTCCTACATATTGATGAAGATGTTTCCCTAAGTCGAAGATCTGACCGGTTCTTAAATCTCAACTGAATTATCCTCAGTTGAATTTCAGATAAGGTTCTCAATCTCGACAATTTTCCTCCGTCGAAGTGTCAACGAGTTCTACAATCTCAACAGAATTATACTCTGTTGAAGACCAGACAGTTCTTAGATCTTGATGAAGATGTTTCCCTCAGTCGAAGACCTGACCGGTTCTTAAATCTCAACTGAATTATCCTCGATTGAATTTCAGATAAGGTTCTCAATCTCGATAATTTTCCTCCGTCGAAGTGTGGACGAGTTCTACAATCTCAAAATAATTATATTCCGTTGAAGACCAGACAATTCTTAGATCTTGAGAAGATGTTTCCCTCAGTCGAAAACCTGACCGGTTCTTAAATCTCAACTGAATTATCCTCGGTTGAATTTCAGATAAGGTTCTCAATCTCGACAATTTTCCTCCGTCGAAGTGTGGACGAGTTCTACAATCTCAACAGAATTATACTCCGTTGAAGACCAGACAGTTCCTAGATTTTGATGAAGATGTTTCCCTAAGTCGAAGAAATGACCGGTTCTTAAATCTCAACTGAATTATCCTCAGTTGAATTTTAGATAAGGTTCTCAATCTCGGCAATTTTCCTCCGTCGAAGTGTGGACGAGTTCTACAATCTCAATAGAATTATACTCTATTGAAGACCAGACAGTTTCTAGATCTTGATGAAGATGTTTCCCTCAGTCGAAGACCTGACCGGTTCTTAAATCTCAACTGAATTATCCTCGGTTGAATTTCAGATAAGGTTCTCAATCTCGACAATTTTCCTCCGTCGAAGTGTGGATGAGTTCTACAATCTCAACAGAATTATACTCTGTTGAAGACCAGAAAGTTCCTAGATCTTGATGAAGATGTTTCCCTCAGTCAAAGACCTGACTGGTTCTTAAATCTCAACTGAATTATCCTTGGTTGAATTTCAGATAAGGTTCTCAATCTCAACAATTTTCCTCCGTTGAAGTGTGGACGAGTTCTACAATCTCAACAGAATTATACTCCGTTGAGGACCAGACAGTTCTTAGATCTTGATGAAGATGTTTCCCTCAGTCGAAGACCTGACCGGTTCTTAAATCTCAACTGAATTATCCTCGGTTGAATTTCAGATAAGGTTCTCAATCTCGACAATTTTCCTCCGTCGAAGTGTGGACGAGTTCTACAATCTCAAAAGAATTATATTCCGTTGAAGACCAGACAATTCTTAGATCTTGATGAAGATGTTTCCCTCAGTCGAAAACCTGACCGGTTCTTAAATCTCAACTGAATTATCCTCGGTTGAATTTCAGATAAGGTTCTCAATCTCGACAATTTTCCTCCGTCGAAGTGTGGACGAGTTCTACAATCTCAACAGAATTATACTCCGTTGAAGAACAGACAGTTCCTAGATTTTAATGAAGATGTTTCCCTAAGTCGAAGAACTGACCGGTTCTTAAATCTCAACTGAATTATCCTCAGTTGAATTTCAGATAAGGTTCTCAATCTCGACAATTTTCCTCCGTCGAAGTGTGGACGAGTTCTACAATCTCAATAGAATTATACTCCGTTGAAGACTAGACAAATCCTAGATCTTGATGAAGATGTTTCCCTCAGTCTAAGACCTGACCGGTTCTTAAATCTCAACTGAATTATCCTCGGTTGAATTTCAGATAAGGTTCTCAATCTCGGCAATTTTCCTCTGTTGAAGTGTGGACGAGTTCTACAATCTCAACAGAATTATACTCTGTTGAAGACCAGAAAGTTCCTAGATCTTGATGAAGATGTTTCCCTCAGTCAAAGACCTGACTGGTTCTTAAATCTCAACTGAATTATCCTCGGTTGAATTTCAGATAAGGTTCTCAATCTCGACAATTTTCCACCGTTGAAGTGTGGACGAGTTCTACAACCTCAACAGTATACTCTATTGAAAACCAGACAGTTCCTTGATCTTGATGAAGATGTTTCCCTCAGTCAAAGACCTTACCGGTTCTTCAATCTCAACTGAATTATCCTCGGTTGAATTTCAGATAAGGTTCTCAATCTCGACAATTTTCCTCCGTCAAAGTGTGGAAGAGTTCTACAATCTCAACAGAATTATACTCTGTTGAAGACCAGACAGTTCTTAGATCTTGATGAAGATGTTTCCCTCAGTCGAAGACCTGACCGGTTCTTAAATCTCGACTGAATTATCTTCAGTTGAATTTCAGATAAGGTTCTCAATCTCGACAATTTTCCTCCGTCGAAGTGTGGACGAGTTCTACAATCTCAATAGAATTATACTCCGTTGAAGACTAGACAATTCCTAGATCTTGATGAAGATGTTTCCCTCAGTCGAAGACCTGACCGGTTCTTAAATCTCAACTGAATTATCCTCGGTTGAATTTCAGATAAGGTTCTCAATCTCGGCAATTTTCCTCTGTTGAAGTGTGGACGAGTTCTACAATCTCAACAGAATTATAATCTGTTAAAGACCAGACAGTTCCTAGATCTTGATGAAGATGTTTCCCTTAGTCGAAGACCTGACCGGTTCTTAAATCTCAACTGAATTATCCTCGGTTGAATTTTAGATAAGGTTCTCAATCTCGGCAATTTTCCTCCGTCGAAGTGTGGACGAGTTCTACAATCTCAACAGAATTATACTCCGTTGAAGACCAGACAGTTCTTAGATCTTGATTAAGATGTTTCCCTTAGTCGAAGACCTGACCGGTTCTTAAATCTCAACTGAATTATCCTCAGTTGAATTTCAGATAAGGTTCTCAATCTCGACAATTTTCCTCCGTCGAAGTGTGGACGAGTTCTACAATCTCAATAGAATTATACTCCGTTGAAGACTAGACAATTCCTAGATCTTGATGAAGATGTTTCCCTCAGTCGAAGACCTGACCGGTTCTTAAATCTCAACTGAATTATCCTCGGTTGAATTTCAGATAAGGTTCTCAATCTCGGCAATTTTCCTCTGTTGAAGTGTGGACGAGTTCTACAATCTCAACAGAATTATAATCTGTTAAAGACCAGACAGTTCCTAGATCTTGATGAAGATGTTTCCCTTAGTCGAAGACCTGACCGGTTCTTAAATCTCAACTGAATTATCCTCGGTTGAATTTTAGATAAGGTTCTCAATCTCGGAAAATTTCCTCCGTCGAAGTGTGGACGAGTTCTACAATCTCAACAGAATTATACTCCGTTGAAGACCAGACAGTTCTTAGATCTTGATGAAGATGTTTCCCTTAGTCGAAGACCTGACCGGTTCTTAAATCTCAACTGAATTATCCTCAGTTGAATTTTAGATAAGGTTCTCAATCTCGACAATTTTCCTCCGTCGAAGTGTGGACGAGTTCTACAATCTCAATAGAATTATACTCCGTTGAAGACTAGACAATTCCTAGATCTTGATGAAGATGTTTCCCTCAGTCGAAGACCTGACCGGTTCTTAAATCTCAACTGAATTATCCTCGGTTGAATTTCAGATAAGGTTCTCAATCTCGGCAATTTTCCTCTGTTGAAGTGTGGACGAGTTCTACAATCTCAACAGAATTATAATCTGTTAAAGACCAGACAGTTCCTAGATCTTGATGAAGATGTTTCCCTTAGTCGAAGACCTGACCGGTTCTTAAATCTCAACTGAATTATCCTCGGTTGAATTTCAGATAAGGTTCTCAATCTCGGCAATTTTCCTCCGTCGAAGTGTGGACGAGTTCTACAATCTCAACAGAATTATACTCCATTAAAGACCAGACAGTCCCTAGATCTTGATGAAGATGTTTCCCTCAGTCGAAGACCTAATCGGTTCTTAAATCTCAATTGAATTATCCTCAGTTGAATTTTAGATAAGGTTCTCAATCTCGACAATTTTCCTCCGTCGAAGTGTGGACGAGTTCTACAATCTCAATAGTATACTCTGTTGAAGACCAGACAGTTCCTAGATCTTGATGAAGATGTTTCCCTCAGTCGAAGACCTGACCGGTTCTTAAATCTCAACTGAATTATCCTCGGTTGAATTTCAGATAAGATTCTCAATCTCGACAATTTTCCTCCGTCGAAGTGTGGACGAGTTCTACAATCTCAACAGTATACTCTGTTGAAGACCAGACAGTTCCTAGATCTTGATGAAGATGTATCCCTCATGTTGAAGGCCTGACCGATTCTCAAATCTCAACAGAATTATCCTCGGTTGAATTTCAGATAAGGTTCTCAATCTCGACAATTTTCCTACATCATAGTGTGGACGAGTTCTACAATCTCAACAGAATTATACTCTGTTGAAGACCAGACAGTTCCTAGATATTGATGAAGATGTTTCCCTCAGTCGAAGACCTGACCGGTTCTTAAATCTCAACTGAATTATCCTCAGTTGAATTTCTGATAAGGTTCTCAATCTCGATAATTTTCCTCCGTCGAAGTGTGGACGAGTTCTACAATCTCAACAGAATTATACTCCATTGAAGACCAGACAGTTCTTAGATCTTGATGAAGATGTTTCCCTCAGTCGAAGACCTGACCGGTTCTTAAATCTCCACTGAATTATCCTCGGTTGAATTTCAGATAAGGTTCTCAATCTCGACAATTTTCCTCCGTCGAAGTGTTGACGAGTTCTACAATCTCAACAGAATTATACTCCGTTGAAGACCAGACAGTTCTTAGATCTTGATGAAGATGTTTCCCTCAGTCGAAGACCTGACCAGTTCTTAAATCTCAACTGAATTATCCTCAGTTGAATTTCAGATAAGGATCTCAATCTCGACAATTTTCCTCCGTCGAAGTGTGGACGAGTTCTACAATCTCAATAGAATTATACTCCGTTGAAGACTATACAATTCCTAGATCTTGATGAAGATGTTTCCCTCAGTCGAAGACCTGACCGGTTCTTAAATCTCAACTGAATTATCCTCGGTTGAATTTCAGATAAGGTTCTCAATCTCGGCAATTTTCCTCTGTTGAAGTGTGGACGAGTTCTACAATCTCAACAGAATTATACTCTGTTGAAGACCAGGCAGTTCCTAGATCTTGATGAAGATGTTTCCCTCAGTCGAAGACCTGACCGGTTCTTAAATCTCAACTGAATTATCCTCGGTTGAATTTCAGATAAAGTTCTCAATCTCGACAATTTTCCTCCGTCGAAGTGTGGACGAGTTCTACAATCTCAACAGAATTATACTCCGTTGAAGACCAGAAAGTTCCTAGATCTTGATGAAGATGTTTCCCTCAGTCAAAGACCTGACTGGTTCTTAAATCTCAACTGAATTATCCTCGGTTGAATTTCAGATTAGGTTCTCAATCTCGATAATTTTCCTCTGTTGAAGTGTGGACGAGTTCTACAATCTCAACAGGATTATACTCCGTTGAAGACCAGACAGTTCCTAGATCTTGATGAAGATGTTTCCCTCAGTCGAAGACCTGACCGGTTCTTAAATATCAACTGAATTATCCTCGGTTGAATATCAGATAAGGTTCTCAATCTCAACAATTTTCCTCCGTCATAGTGTGGACGAGTTCTACAATCTCAACAGTATACTCCGTTGAAGACCAGACAGTTCCTAGATCTTGATGAAGATGTTTCCCTCAGTCGAAGACCTGACCGGTTCTTAAATCTCAACTAAATTATCCTCGGTTGAATTTCAGATAAGGTTCTCAATCTCGACAATTTTCCTCCGTCGAAGTGTGGACGAGTTCTACAATCTCAACAGAATTATACTCTGTTAAAGACCAGACAGTTCCTACATATTGATGAAGATGTTTCCCTCAGTCGAAGACCTGACCGGTTCTTAAATCTCAACTGAATTATCCTCAGTTGAATTTCAGATAAGGTTCTCAATCTAAACAATTTTCCTCCGTCGAAGTGTCGACGAGTTCTACAATCTCAACAGAATTATACTCTGTTGAAGACCAGACAGTTCTTAGATCTTGATGAAGATGTTTCCCTCAGTCGAAGACCTGACCGGTTCTTAAATCTCAACTGAATTATCCTCGGTTGAATTTCAGATAAGGTTCTCAATCTCGATAATTTTCCTCCGTCGAAGTGTGGACGAGTTCTACAATCTCAAAAGAATTATATTCCGTTGAAGACCAGACAATTCTTAGATCTTGAGAAGATGTTTCCCTCAGTCGAAAACCTGACCGGTTCTTAAATCTCAACTGAATTATCCTCGGTTGAATTTCAGATAAGGTTCTCAATCTCGACAATTTTCCTCCGTCGAAGTGTGGACGAGTTCTACAATCTCAACAGAATTATACTCCGTTGAAGACCAGACAGTTCCTAAATTTTGATGAAGATGTTTCCCTAAGTCGAAGAACTGACCGGTTCTTAAATCTCAACTGAATTATCCTCAGTTGAATTTTAGATAAGGTTCTCAATCTCGACAATTTTCCTCCGTCGAAGTGTGGACGAGTTCTACAATCTTAACAGAATTATACTCTGTTGAAGACCAGACAGTTCCTAGATCTTGATGAAGATGTTTCCCTTAGTCGAAGACCTGACCGGTTCTTAAATCTCAACTGAATTATCCTCGGTTGAATTTCAGATAAGGTTCTCAATCTCGGCAATTTTCCTCCGTCGAAGTGTGGACGAGTTCTACAATCTCAACAGAATTATACTCCATTAAAGACCAGACAGTCCCTAGATCTTGATGAAGATGTTTCCCTCAGTCGAAGACCTAATCGGTTCTTAAATCTCAATTGAATTATCCTCAGTTGAATTTTAGATAAGGTTCTCAATCTCGACAATTTTCCTCCGTCGAAGTGTGGACGAGTTCTACAATCTCAATAGTATACTCTGTTGAAGACCAGACAGTTCCTAGATCTTGATGAAGATGTTTCCCTCAGTCGAAGACCTGACCGGTTCTTAAATCTCAACTGAATTATCCTCGGTTGAATTTCAGATAAGATTCTCAATCTCGACAATTTTCCTCCGTCGAAGTGTGGACGAGTTCTACAATCTCAACAGTATACTCTGTTGAAGACCAGACAGTTCCTAGATCTTGATGAAGATGTATCCATCATGTTGAAGGCCTGACCGATTCTCAAATCTCAACAGAATTATCCTCGGTTGAATTTCAGATAAGGTTCTCAATCTCGACAATTTTCCTACATCATAGTGTGGACGAGTTCTACAATCTCAACAGAATTATACTCTGTTGAAGACCAGACAGTTCCTAGATATTGATGAAGATGTTTCCCTCAGTCGAAGACCTGACCGGTTCTTAAATCTCAACTGAATTATCCTCAGTTGAATTTCAGATAAGGTTCTCAATCTCGATAATTTTCCTCCGTCGAAGTGTGGACGAGTTCTACAATCTCAACAGAATTATACTCCATTGAAGACCAGACAGTTCTTAGATCTTGATGAAGATGTTTCCCTCAGTCGAAGACCTGACCGGTTCTTAAATCTCCACTGAATTATCCTCGGTTGAATTTCAGATAAGGTTCTCAATCTCGACAATTTTCCTCCGTCAAAGTGTTGACGAGTTCTACAATCTCAACAGAATTGTACTCCGTTGAAGACCAGACAGTTCTTAGATCTTGATGAAGATGTTTCCCTCAGTCGAAGACCTGACCAGTTCTTAAATCTCAACTGAATTATCCTCAGTTGAATTTCAGATAAGGATCTCAATCTCGACAATTTTCCTCCGTCGAAGTGTGGACGAGTTCTACAATCTCAATAGAATTATACTCCGTTGAAGACTATACAATTCCTAGATCTTGATGAAGATGTTTCCCTCAGTCGAAGACCTGACCGGTTCTTAAATCTCAACTGAATTATCCTCGGTTGAATTTCAGATAAGGTTCTCAATCTCGGCAATTTTCCTCTGTTGAAGTGTGGACGAGTTCTACAATCTCAACAGAATTATACTCTGTTGAAGACCAGGCAGTTCCTAGATCTTGATGAAGATGTTTCCCTCAGTCGAAGACCTGACCGGTTCTTAAATCTCAACTGAATTATCCTCGGTTGAATTTCAGATAAAGTTCTCAATCTCGACAATTTTCCTCCGTCGAAGTGTGGACGAGTTCTACAATCTCAACAGAATTATACTCCATTGAAGACCAGAAAGTTCCTAGATCTTGATGAAGATGTTTCCCTCAGTCAAAGACCTGACTGGTTCTTAAATCTCAACTGAATTATCCTCGGTTGAATTTCAGATTAGGTTCTCAATCTCGATAATTTTCCTCCGTTGAAGTGTGGACGAGTTCTACAATCTCAACAGGATTATACTCCGTTGAAGACCAGACAGTTCCTAGATCTTGATGAAGATGTTTCCCTCAGTCGAAGACCTGACCGGTTCTTAAATATCAACTGAATTATCCTCGGTTGAATTTCAGATAAGGTTCTCAATCTCAACAATTTTCCTCCGTCATAGTGTGGACGAGTTCTACAATCTCAACAGTATACTCCGTTGAAGACCAGACAGTTCCTAGATCTTGATGAAGATGTTTCCCTCAGTCGAAGACCTGACCGGTTCTTAAATCTCAACTAAGTTATCCTCGGTTGAATTTCAGATAAGGTTCTCAATCTCGACAATTTTCCTCCGTCGAAGTGTGGACGAGTTCTACAATCTCAACAGAATTATACTCTGTTAAAGACCAGACAGTTCCTACATATTGATGAAGATGTTTCCCTCAGTCGAAGACCTGACCGGTTCTTAAATCTCAACTGAATTATCCTCAGTTGAATTTCAGATAAGGTTCTCAATCTAAACAATTTTCCTCTGTCGAAGTGTCGACGAGTTCTACAATCTCAACAGAATTATACTCTGTTGAAGACCAGACAGTTCTTAGATCTTGATGAAGATGTTTCCCTCAGTCGAAGACCTGACCGGTTCTTAAATCTCAACTGAATTATCCTCGGTTGAATTTCAGATAAGGTTCTCAATCTCGATAATTTTCCTCCGTCGAAGTGTGGACGAGTTCTACAATCTCAAAAGAATTATATTCCGTTGAAGACCAGACAATTCTTAGATCTTGAGAAGATGTTTCCCTCAGTCGAAAACCTGACCGGTTCTTAAATCTCAACTGAATTATCCTCGGTTGAATTTCAGATAAGGTTCTCAATCTCGACAATTTTCCTCCGTCGAAGTGTGGACGAGTTCTACAATCTCAACAGAATTATACTCCGTTGAAGACCAGACAGTTCCTAAATTTTGATGAAGATGTTTCCCTAAGTCGAAGAACTGACCGGTTCTTAAATCTCAACTGAATTATCCTCAGTTGAATTTTAGATAAGGTTCTCAATCTCGGCAATTTTCCTCCGTCGAAGTGTGGACGAGTTCTACAATCTCAATAGAATTATACTCTATTGAAGACCAGACAGTTTCTAGATCTTGATGAAGATGTTTCCCTCAGTCGAAGACCTGACCGGTTCTTAAATCTCAACTGAATTATCCTCGGTTGAATTTCAGATAAGGTTCTCAATCTCGACAATTTTCCTCCGTCGAAGTGTGGACGAGTTCTACAATCTCAACAGAATTATACTCTTTTGAAGACCAGAAAGTTCCTAGAACTTGATGAAGATGTTTCCCTCAGTCAAAGACCTGACTGGTTCTTAAATCTCAACTGAATTATCCTTGGTTGAATTTCAGATAAGGTTCTCAATCTCAACAATTTTCCTCCGTTGAAGTGTGGACGAGTTCTACAATCTCAACAGTATACTCTGTTGAAAACCAGGCAGTTCCTAGATCTTGATGAAGATGTTTCCCTCAGTCGAAGACCTGACCGGTTCTTAAATCTCAACTGAATTATCCTCGGTTGAATTTCAGATAAGGTTCTCAATCTCGACAATTTTCCTCCGTCGAAGTGTGGACGAGTTCTACAATCTCAACAGAATTATACTCCGTTGAAGACCAGACAGTTCTTAGATCTTGATGAAGATGTTTCCCTCAGTCGAAGACCTGACCGGTTCTTAAATCTCAAATGAATTATCCTCAGTTGAATTTCAGATAAGGTTCTCAATCTCGACAATTTTCCTCCGTCGAAGTGTGGACGAGTTCTACAATCTCAATAGAATTATACTCCGTTGAAGACTAGACAATTCCTAGATCTTGATGAAGATGTTTCCCTCAGTCGAAGACCTGACCGGTTCTTAAATCTCAACTGAATTATCCTCGGTTGAATTTCAGATAAGGTTCTTAATCTCGGCAATTTTCCTCTGTTGAAGTGTGGACGAGTTCTACAATCTTAACAGAATTATACTCTGTTGAAGACCAGACAGTTCCTAGATCTTGATGAAGATGTTTCCCTTAGTCGAAGACATGACCGGTTCTTAAATCTCAACTGAATTATCCTCGGTTTAATTTCAGATAAGGTTCTCAATCTCGGCAATTTTCCTCCGTCGAAGTGTGGACGAGTTATACAATCTCAACAGAATTATACTCCATTAAAGACCAGACAGTCCCTAGATCTTGATGAAGATGTTTCCCACAGTCGAAGACCTAATCGGTTCTTAAATCTCAATTGAATTATCCTCGGTTAAATTTTAGATAAGGTTCTCAATCTCGACAATTTTCCTCCGTCGAAGTGTGGACGAGTTCTACAATCTCAATAGTATACTTTGTTGAAGACCAGACAGTTCCTAGATCTTGATGAAGATGTTTCCCTCAGTCGAAGACCTGGCCGGTTCTTAAATCTCAACTGAATTATCCTCGGTTGAATTTCAGATAAGATTCTCAATCTCGACAATTTTCCTCCGTCGAAGTGTGGACAAGTTCTACAATCTCAACAGTATACTCTGTTGAAGACCAGACAGTTCCTAGATCTTGATGAAGATGTTTCCCTCATGTTGAAGACCTGGCCGATTCTCAAATCTCAACAGAATTATCCTCGGTTGAATTTCAGATAAGGTTCTCAATCTCGACAATTTTCCTCTATCATAGTGTGGACGAGTTCTACAATCTCAACAGTATACTCCGTTGAAGACCAGACAGTTCCGAGATATTGATGAAGATGTTTCCTAGATCTCAACAGTAATCTCACAAATTGCAGCGCCACACCCCCAAACTGATTAACATCATCAGGCCCACTCTCTTTTTGGTTTTAATTTCTTTATTTCTATTTTAATTACCTTAAATTCATTTTTTTTCAATTAATCATAAAAATAAAAAATCACAAAAAAATAGAATTAGGTTTTTCATAATTAAAATTAATTTTTAAAAATTAATTAATTTAATTATTTCAACTTGATTATTTCATTTAAATAAAACTAATTAGAAATTAGGTTAAAAATTTTAAATATTTTTCTCAATAAAAAACAAAAAATATTTTTTCTAAATTAATTAGATTTTTAGGACTTTTCAACTTGTTCCCGTCTTAATCTTCGCGCGTTTATCATTTTTCCATTTTATTTTCTTTTCCCATTATTGTAACTATTGATGGTTTGTAACAGTTTTAAATTAGGGTTTATGTACTGCTTTTGATTTTTGTACTCCCCAATTTTGGTTATGTATCCCCCTCCCCGAGTCCCTGTAATAGCATAGGACTCTATCTTCCTATTTTACTTTCTGCACTATTAACTTCTAGTAATTAAGTTTGCATGGAAAGACTATAAATGAAAAAGATTAGATAACCCTAAATTGCAAGATAAATAAACTGAAGTCACTTGCACATGTTCACCCTTAGGGTATCTCCCACTTCGGTTGCCTTCGGAAACGGTCACAATTCTCGAAACGTGAGAATTTTTAGTGGTTTTCCTTTAGTTCAAGAGATCACAAGTCCTTCGATGACCCTTTCAACACCGCCTCGGTTAAAAAGTGATCTTAGAACTTTAGGACAATTACTAAAAGTTCTTGCCCAATTGCCTTAATGACCATAAACGTTGCTTCGATAGTCCCTCAACATCCAATGACTATGGCTACCTACTCACTAATAGTAGGATAACATTGTCTAAAGGAAATGAGGAAAATAACACCATTTTCGAGTAGGTAGATAACTGTTAGGTACTTGCTCAAAAACAACTTTTTCACACTACACTTTCAAAACATTTTTCAAAAACACTTTATCAACACTCTTGAGGACTGATACAAGAGTTATTATAAAGCAAACACAATTTTTAAAACGCACAAACATGAAAGAAATTTTCAAAAATGAGCAAATACCTAAGAGCCCGTGGAAAACCATAGATGGAAAGGGTGCTAACACCTTCCCTTTCCATAATCTACCCCCTTACTTAGAAAAATTCGAAAAAGGTCTTTTTCTGTTCTTTTCACCCTTTCCTTTGTTAGATAAAAGAAAAGTCGGTGGCGACTCTTGCTTACCGTGACATTTGCGAATACAAAACGCAAACTATTTGTTGTACCCCAAAATTTGCCCTCTCATTTTTCTCAAAACATTGCAAGAAAAAATCTCCAAGTGGCTCAAGATTGCTCAAGAGTTGGACAGTCAAGCTATCTCCTAAGGCAGTCAACCCCAAATTAGGGTTTTGTGTTGCATCAATATCTTTGAGTCCAAATGACCTCAAGTTCTCCCCAATGTCATAATATGTTCTCAAGATCATCCATGTCAAAATTCAAGCCTTGCAGAGGAAGTTTGCTCAATCAAATACTCAAAGGGTCCAAAAATCGATTGTGCTAGGGAAAAAGTCAATTGTGACCCAAATACAGAAAAACTTCAAGATTTTTTGTCAACATTCTCATTTTGAAGGATATTTCATCATTTGATCAAGGGTTTATCATGATTCATCAAGGATTGCTCAAAATTCATCAAGACTCAAAAGTTGCTAAATTAGGGTTTTGTAGGAAAAGCTAACTCAACTTTGACCAAGCATAACTTTCTCATGCTTTATGAGAAATGACCCATCCAAAGCTCATTTTTAATAGGATGAAATTTCCTACAGTCCATCTTCACACCCCAAGATCAAGAAATGCACTCACAAAAAGTTACAAATTTGGACATTATAGGTCATTTTTGAAAGTCAACAAAAACAAATTTTTTGCCAAAGCTTATAACTTGAGCATGGAATATCAAAATGAGATGAGACCAAACAGGTTGGTTATAGGACATCTCAAGCTTTCTAAAAGGTCCAAGAACACTTCCAAAAGTTCAAAATTGAAGAAGTTATGCATTGTTGAAGTTGGGCATTTTGCAAAATTGCCAAACGTCAACTATCCCCAAAACTTCAAATTTTGTCAAATGGGCCCATTCTTTTCCACTTGATTTGAGCTTGCATCAGTGTCCACGTGTCCTAGCTTCAGCCATGAGCCCATATCTTATTTTTATTATTTTATTTTATTTTTTATTGAATTATTTCATTTTAAATCAAACTAAATCACAAAAAATCCAAAGCTTTGATTACAAGATATCTTTTGGCTATTTCAGGATTGAATCATCATCATTAAGAGTATCAAATTCGTATCACACAAGATCATGTGCAAAAAGGTTGATTTTTGATAAATTTGGAAAGGTTTCAAGAATGAATCAAATCAAATATGGGCGCATTGATTTAGAGAGATTGAATCCATGATTCTTAACCTAATGCGTTCCATAATACATAAGGAAGCTTAAGACACGAAAACAAGGGTTGGAGGCTGCAAGAACAATCAAGACAAAACTTGGAAAAGTGGTGAAAAAGCTTGAATCCAAATTCATACTTAGAGGCGATCTTAGAAGCCAAGAAGGATCTCAATCGATTCATGGAGGTTCACTGAGTTGAAACCGATCAAAAGCAGGCTTCCATATACGCTCAAGCACGCTGTAAGCATCACGTTACATAGCTCTGTATTTGAATTCGCAAATCATTATTCCTGCATCTTTTGTACAAATTATTTGCATATTCATAATCCTCATCAAATTTCCAAGCATTCTGCATTATCCAATTTTGTTTATGTGGCCTATGCTGTGAGGTACCATAGCTAGGGTTTCGTGGTTTGTTTTTGGGTATCTCTCATGCAGGAAAAATTGTCTGTCGAGAAGGGCATGGTTGTGACCGGGATGATGAGACGAGCACAACCATGCCCTTAGAATTTATTTCCATGGCCTATAGTAGATTTTGGAGGAGGCGCGACTTATAGCGACGACTTGTGTCCGTAGCTATAAGTTTTTACAGTTTTTTAGCTACGGATGAGGGTTGAAGACGATGCATGGCGAAGCATGATTCGCCCATTCAAACATGGTGCGCTTAATTTTGTTGTGCTGGCATATTAATTTGCTTTCCCTTATTATTATTATTTTGTATATAATTAACAACTGAAGCACAATAGCCTAGTGGCAAGCGAGCGCTGACAACATCCAACAGGACCTGGGTTCGAATCCCAGGTCCTTCACTTATTTGATATTATTATTTTCCAGGTGATCATATGTGTCTCCAAGCGTGAAGCTCATCATGCATCCTCAAGCATCTGATTTCCAGATGGCCTCTCGCCAGATCTGGTGGCCAAGAGATGATGGTCCACCATGGAGTCAAGTCCAAGTGCGCATAGGGAATCTCAAAAGTCAAACGAGGCCAGATTCAAATGGGCCATAGAATTGCTATTCTGACCCCCAAAACAGGCCCAGACTCCTCTCTCTATATATTTTATTTATTTTGTTTTTTAATTCTTTATTTATTATTTCTATTTAATAACTAACCAATCAATTCTTTTTTTTTCCTTTATAAAATTAAAACCAAAAAAATATTTTCTTTATTAAATTAAATTTTAGTATTTTATTTTTTTATTAACAAATCTATTAATTAATTTAGGCCATTAATTATAAATAACTTTAATATATTTTTGTAAATAATTAAAACTAATTAGACTTAATTAGGTTTTTACTAACATTAATTAATTTTATTTTCTTTCTTAAAATACTAAAAATCCAAAAATAATTTATTTTATTAATTAATTAATTAATTTGATTTAGTAATTAACTTAGGTTGATTTCTTTCTTAATAAAAAAACAACAAAAAAAAATCTTTTCTTTAACAAAAAAAGGGTCAAATCCCCAAACTTGCGCTCGATTTAATTTCCCGCGCGCGATCTATTTATTCAATATTGTACTTGTTCCCAGAATGTAATAGATAATTAGGACCATTTATTTATCGCTTTATTTATTTTTCCACATTTAAATTTCAAAGGGTTGCTTTTGGCGATGTAAATACCCGACGCCTTGTAATTTAATTTCCGCAATTTATTTTACGCAAAATATAACTGTTAGATGTTTGATAATAGGGATGCATGACAAGATTGAATGTTTTAACCTAAAATCAAATTAGATCACCATTAACATGTACAAAGATAAAAATAAACTGAAAACGACACACTCGTACATGCGCACTCTTAGGGTACACCCCACTTGGTTGCCTTTGTAACGCGGTCATTGAGTATAGGTCACTTTAGAGGTCGCCCTCTTGTCAAAAGATCATAAGTTGCCTCGAAACGGTTGCCTCGGATATTGTTGCCTCAAAACAAATGATCTAAGACATTAGGGTTACTGCTAAGGCGTCCTAACATTGCTTTGGTGACCGTAAGTCCCGCATTCGAATTGACCCTCAAATTCCAACGACGGTGCTACCTACTCATCAATAGTGGGATAGCATTGTCTAAAGGAAGATATCATAGAATGATTCTTTTTTCGAGTAGGTAGATGGTTCTTAAGTACTTGCTCTTTCAAAAACAAAATCTTTTCACACTTACACTTTTCGAACAAAGTTTTTCAAAAACACTTCATACACTCTTGAGGACAGAAGAAAGAGTTGAATCGAAGTTTTCAAAACAAAAACTTTTTCAAACCCACAAGTACAAAGAAAGAAAATTTTGAAAACAATATGAGCAAGTACCTAAGAGCCCGTGGATAACCACGGATAGAAAGGGTGCTAATACCTTCCCTTTATATAATCTACCCCCCGAACCCGAGAAATATCTCGAAAAAGGAATTTTTCTGTGCTTTTTTCCTTTCCTTGTTGGATAAAATAAAAGTCGGTGGCGACTCTTGCTTACCGCGACATTTTTCGAAAACAAACGCAAAACGCAAACCAGCATTCAAAAAAACAGTCAGTTCTTTCCCACCGTATCACACTAGTATTAAATAGTCGTTTCTACCTCCGTATCATAGAACTGGTGACTCTGCTGGGGATAATGAAAGTGGCGTTTACCTTAGGGTCTAGTTCATTTCTAATTTGTTTTTCCTTTTTTGTTTTGATTGCTTTACTTTTAAGGGTATTGTTTGGGTTATTATAGATCCTACATCAGGATATGGGAAAACCTTTTAGGTAAGTAGCAATAGATCATGGAAACTGTGCGGGGAATACCGACACGGTTGAAGCGATAACTACGTTGATGTGACACTTTAGTGGGTGCCGGTAGCCCTTGAGTTAATCAAGGAGAATACAGGGCCGCTGTGTGGTGTCATGAAACATCAACTGACCTTAGAACCTTTAATTGAACAACTTGGCCATTAGGAAGTAGTGAGATAGCCGTCTTTGGTGTATCCCGCAGTCGGTTGATACTCGATACTACACTTATTAAGATTTGACTCCCGAGTTTTGTTTGGTGGCAAGTCAGTTGTCTATCGGGACAAAACTTGTGGGAAAGATCAGTGATATTGAGATCCCTTAGGATTTGATTACTATTTATAGGACAGGTTAAACCAATCAAACTTCAAGAGAGTATTACCTTAAAACCCATGCAAGCCTTAAACCTAAGGTCTTTGTGTGATTTACTTGTGCTTTCTATATCTGTACTTTCTTAGCATAATCATGACATCATAACATGGCATATCATACTAACCATTTCAAGGATTTTTTAGGGCTTATATTTGTCTTGTTTTGTAGGACATTGCATCCTCTCGCAGGAACACTATCCAAGTCAACCTTGTAAAGGTACCTACTCAACTCAAGGAATTAGCATCAAGGATTCCTGAAATCTCTCCCTTCACTGAAAGACATGCTCTACTTCTCAACTTGGTCACCTCAAACCCTAATGAAGAAATGATAAAGGTGCTCTTTGAGTGCTTTGACCCTTTACATCACTGCTTCACTTTTACTGATCACCAGTTAGTGCCTACTATGGAGGAGTTTTCTCAATTATTAGGGGTACGTATCCTTAATCAGTTACCATTAAACGGTATGGAAAGAGACCCAAAACTTGAAGAGATTGCTCAAGCTCTGTATTTACAATGGTCTGATGTAGTGGCAAATTGGGAAACTAGAAGAGGCGTCAAAGGGTTTCTAGCCAAGTTTATATTTGAGAAAGCTCACCATTTTTGGGATAACTTGGACTTACGAGATTTTGAAGAAGTGTTGGCCCTTCTTATCTATGGGATGGTGCTATTTCATAATCCGGACCAACTCATACATGTGAATACGGTCAAGTTTTTTTTGTCTCATAATCTGGTGCCTACTTTACTTGGAGATATTCAACACTCTTTGCATACCCGCACTCTAAAGAGAAGAGGGAACCTTATGTGTTGCACTCCTCTATTGGCTAGGTGGTTTATTTCGCACCTACCTCGGTCTATTTTGAAGAATGAGCAGGGTGTGAGATAGTCTCATAGGTTGATGTCCCTTACACATTCAGGTATTCATTGGTGTCCTCGATCCTTGGAGAATGTTACTATCATTGATCGCTGTGGGGAATTCCCTAATGTCCCTCTCTTAGGCATTAGGGGAGGAGTCACTTATAATCCTTGTTTGGTGTTGCGACAGTTTGGTTATGCTAGAAGGGATGGTCCTAATGATGTACTCATCCAAGGAATCATATTTGACTATGAAAATGATGTTCAGGGTTATCGTAAGAGGTTCATTCAAGCTTGGGGCATGGTAAATAGAGTTGATAGCAAGACACTAAGGCACAAGAATTCCATCCCTCTTGAGCCCTACCTAAAATGGGTGCGAGCTCGTGCTCAAAGTCTTATGATGCCTTACCTCACCATCCTACCTGTGATTATGGAGCCAATTACTGAGGGAGACACTTCTTACATTGTTCTTCATCCTGACATGCCAACTGATTTTGAGGAGCTACAAAAATCTCAGGTTCAACTCAAAGAGGAGGGGATACCTTTGAAACCCAGTTCTACGCCAACGAGAAGAAGGTTCTAGAGCTCACCAGGTTACTTCATGAAGAGAAGAGTATAAATGCCTACATTGCACCAAAGAGGATGCGCCTGTGGGAAGCTTGAGTCTTTCTTTGCTCTGAGAGTTTATTTTTGCTTGGTTAATTCCTTTGTAAGCCCAAGAGGCATCATTGTAATCGTTTAAACTTCTTAATGCAATTAACGTGTGTTTCCCTTGGTTATGCAAATTTAAGTCTTAAGAAACCCTTGAAAACATTGCATACACATATCATACATGCCATTGCATTAAATAGGTTTCAAAGTAGGTTTCTCATCTTCTTCGCTGTTTATTTAAGCAATAAAGAAATGGCTCTTGAACAAAACATCAAGGATCTTCAGGCACAAAATGCTCAGTTCCAACAAATGTTCATGGCTCTAGCTAAAGGGAAAGAAGATTTGAAATCTCTTATCTTGAAAGACAAAAAGAAGAAGCCAAAGAAACCAACTGGTGTAGTGAATTTAGGAAGAAGGATTAGAGGACCAGTGCGGCGAGCTTCAGAACTAGCAACTTCATCAAAAGAAGGGCACACTCAGGAAGGGGAGACAAGAGAGGAAGACCTCAGCCCGAAGGGATATGATAATGAATCTGACTATAATGAGGAGCAATATCCTTATGATGATGATAAATACAAACAACTTGAGGATCATCTGAATGAAATGGAAATCCAGAGGGTACCTGGGCTGGATTTTGAAGAGCTGGGTTTGGTTTCTAGGGTTATCATCCCGTAGATGTTTAAGGTTCTAGTGTTTGTAAGTATGATGGGGTCTCATGTCCCAAGATGCATCTCCGATCTTATGTGAGGAAGATTCAGCCTCACACCGCTGATAGGGATTTATGGGTCCATGTTGTACCCAAAAATTTTCCCTCTCATTTGTCAAGATTTCCCTCACAAGACTTCTTGGACTCAAGACCAATTTAGGGTTTGCTCAGCTCAAGACATCTCCTTGCGCTGATAACCTAAAATTAGGGTTTGAGTTTGCACAGGGATTTTTGGACCACCAATGCTTCATGTGACTTTCATACACCATCTAGGACCCTTAAGATTGTTCATACCAAGTTTCAAGCCTTGAATCACATTTTTTACCAGTCAATTGGACGGTTGACCTAAAAATTAGCTGTATTGGGAAAAAAGTCAACCATGGCCAATTTACAGTCAAACTTCATAATTTTTTATCCACATCAACATTATAGTCTCCTATGTACCATTTGATCAAGTTTGGATCACAACTCCTCAAGAAATTTGATCAGATCATCAAAAGGGCAAAATGGTCAAAATTAGGGTTTTGACTGTAGAATGGCAATTTCTGATTTTTGATCTAGCCAATGACAATTGGGTTCAAAAATGGTTTTAAGGATCCAATGGCATCATCTTTACCTAATCACAAGGTTCAAAAGATCTCAAATGCATATGATTGACAGATGAATTTTGCAGTCAACTGATCAAAAGTCAACTGTACACTGAAAAGTCAAACTTTGACTTTTTGGTCAAAATCAAGTGCCAAGGGTCATAACTCATCAAGATATGTCAAAATGTGAAACTTGTTGACCAAGAAACCTAAAATTGCAAATTAGGGTTTTAATTTGAAATTTTTCATAACTTAGAATTTTTCTAAGTGTTGAAAATTTCTTGTTTTTTCCCAAATTTTCCCAACTTTTTTACCATGATGCAATTGGATTCAAAGAAAACTTCCAACATGAAAGTTGTATTACTCCATTAAATATATAACTTTGATTCACAAAGTTTTCCCAAAAGATACTTGGATCTCAAGTTATGATTTTGTGAATAGGGATCCAGAAACTTTTTAACTTAGTGAAATTTTGCCCTAGTTTAGGCAGGTTTTTGACCTAACTTCATGGAAACTTTTCACCTAGTTCTAAGAGGTATCTCAAGTTGCATTTCAAATATATATTGTAGAGAATGTTACAAACTTTCGAAAATGTCCAAGAACTCTCCAAAATCATTTATGGTTAGGGAGAATCGAAGAAGAGAAAATGGCAATTTGTCACTTTTGTTCAAGCCATGTTTACAAATGCTTCAAGTTGAAAATTTGTCCTAGCATGCTTGTACCTTGCATTACAGGTCCCAAATCCCTTCTACACTCCATAATTAAATGCAAACTCAACAGATAATGGTCTTGTTTAGACTTTTGAAGCATTACACAATGAATTAATCCAAAAATGGCATAAAGTTCATAATACTACTTTGATAAAGCAAGCCTTTTTGCAACTTTACATTTCTTGAGCCATGGACATGATATTTTGTTGCAAGCAAGATCCACAAACATCAGGCAAAGTAAACCAACTCTCATCAGACCTCAAACTATCCTGTACAGGCCTTGGGCATGGTCACTTCAACTTTTCTTCAAAAGCAAGAAAACTTGCAAAAGTCAAGACAACTTGTCCATCTGATAAAGGCAAGGCTTGGTTTCATTTGAAACAAATTCAGAAACTTGTTGCAAGCAGAATACACAAATTCACAATATTCAAAACACTCTCAAACACAAAAAACCCAAGTTCCTGCCCAAACAGGGCATCTTCTGCAGAACCTTTGCCAAATCAATATTGGCTCGTGCGTTTTGCTTTGAAACACTTCAAACACTTTACATACATCCTACCTAAACTATCCAGGCCCTTGTCTTGCAACTGTGTGCCCTGTTTCAAGCTTCACCATTTTCATTTTTGAAGGTTGCAGGTTGACTTCTATAGGAAGTTTCAAGCATCCTCAAGGCAAGCTGAGCATTGGGATAGCTTAAGGGAACTTCAAGGAAGCTCACAGGATCTTCAGGCCTCACTCAAAGTCCCCATATTGCCATATCCAAACTCAACTGAACAAGGTATTTTTCAAAGTTCTATCTCTCTATTTAGGAATCTTTAGGCTTTGATTTGTGAAGCCAAGATGTAGTCCTTAACTTGCTGAAGCTGTAGATATGCATACTTTCCATTTATATTAACTGAGCTAAGAGTATTTGGTTGTTGATCATGCTGAAAAAACTAGGTCAGAAATTAGGGCCATTAAAATTCTCCCTGATCTTTGAGAGTTAGGTCATGAATTTTATATCATTGGAATCGTGAGTTCATAAGCTACATTTTTTGTGTTATGAGTTTTTGATTTTATGCAAGCTAGAGCAAGATACAAGTTTGTACACAGATGCACGCGTTTTTGAAGAAGCTGGAGGACAGGGATGAAGTCTTGGGCCTGGAGTGCCTTGGGCCTGTTTGTCCTACTTTCCACACCCCCCGGCTGTTATTTGCACCCCCTTGGCTTATTTTTTTATATTTTGCATATTTTTCATTTCTTTTATGTTTATTGACTTTAATTTTTTTTTTTAACATTAAAAAATCACAAAAATATTTTCTTAATTTTTTGTAATTTTTATTTTATTTTTATTATTTTTTTCATATATAAAATAGTTTTATTTTAATAAATGGAAATCATTTTCTTAAAATAATTTGTAAATAATAAAAGAATACTATCCATTTTTATTTTACACATAAAATATTATTTCCACATATATTTTAATTTTTTTTAATATTTGTAAATATTTTTATTTATTTATTTTTTGTACATAAATGAATAAAATAAATGATATAGAACATTTTTTTTTAAATCAAAAATTAGGGTTTTCCCTTTCAAAAATAATAATATTATTTTTTCTTATTTTTAGGACTTAAATAATTTATTTTTCTCATACATAAAACAATTACAAAACATTTTTGCATAAATACATATTATTGCTTATTTATTTATTGTACAATAAATTCAATTGGGTTGTAATGGTGAATTAGGGTTTTATTTTGTGCAAATATCCCCATTCAAAAACTTGTATCCCCCCTCCCATAATATTGTTGTAATAGTTTAGATTTACTTTACACAATTTATCGCATTATATACATGTTTAGTAAAATTAGGGTTTTGTATGATAAGACGAAAATCAAACAAATAGCATGACCTAATCCAAGACAAAAATGCATGAAAAATGACAACACATTGCACATAAGCACCTCTAGGGTTTCACTCACTTGGTTGCCTAATTTAAATGGCCATGGTATGCATGCAAGGTATCTTGGCAAAACAAAACAAAACAAAAGATCATAGTCCCTCGATGACGCTAGACAAGGTTGCCTAAAAATAAATGATCTTAGTCCCTCAAAATGCTAAAGATACTTGGAAACATTGCTATCATGGTCATACGATGACCCACGCTCGTCCCGTTTAACATCCAAAGATAGGGTTGTCTACCAAAACAATGGTGGCTCAACAATGTCAAAGGAATAAAAATGTGCAGGAAAGACTTTTGAGTAGGTAGATAGCTTCTAGTTACTTGATTAATTTGCAAACAATTCTTGCTATTTTCAAACATACACATTTCAAAACATTTCCAAACAACTTTCAAAACCACACAAAGCACCATTTCAAACAATTGGAAAAGCAAAGCAAGTGATCTAAACAAGTAACTAAGAGCCCATGGAAAACCATGGATGAAAAGGGTGCTAGCACCTTCCCTTTTCATAATCTACCCCCCGAACTCAAGAAAACATCTCAAAGGTCTTTCCTGTGCTTTTTTACCTTTCCTTTTGGATAAAATAAAAGTCGGTGGCGACTCTTGCTAACTGCGACATTTGAGACAAAACGCAAAACCTCAAGTCAGTTCTCCCACCGTATCACAGTCCACTTCTTCCAAGACAGTCTATCCGGGACTCAGCTAGAGTGGTTCTATCATCTGGAGGGAACCAATATTCATAACTGGGAAGACCTGGTTGTTGCTTTCTACAAGTAGTACCAATATAATGCAGACCTTGCTCCAACCCGTATGCAACTCCAAAGTATGTCTATGGGTTCCAGCGAGGGCTTTAAATAGTACGCCCAGAAGTGGAGAGACTTAGCAGGAAGAGTCCAGCCTCCTCTGTCTGATAGAGAGTTGGTGGACATGTTTTTGGGTACTCTATCTGGTCTATTTTTCAACCATATGATTAGAAGCTCCTCAGCTGGTCTTGCCGAGCTGATCTTAACTGGAGAAAGAGTGGAAGCTGGGATTAAGAGCGGAAAGATTCAAAAGTATACCTCTTCAAGTGAAGGAAAGATACCTTTCATGGGAAAGAAAGAGGTCAGTGTTGCTTACAGTCAAAGAAATCAGGGCAAAACCGAACGCCGTCCAACGGTAGGGGCTGTAATGATATCCAAGCATGCAGTCACTCAACAATAGAACAATCAGCTCAGAGCAGAAAGGCCTATGATACAATTTACCTGGATCAATATGACCCTGTCTCAAGTTTTACCACACTTACTGAAATCCAATCTGGTAACTTTGAGGGAAGCTCCCAAAAATCCCAACACTGCATCTCCTCACTATAATCCAAAGGCTGTGTGCCTACCATTCTGAAAGTCCAGGCCATGATACAAACAAGTGTTGGGATTTGAAGAACAAGGTGCAGGATCTGGTCGAGGCAAAGGAGATTGAATTCGATGCTCCAGAGACTCCTAATGTTATAACCGCCCCCATGCCCAAACACGACCATGATGTTAATGTTGTGGACAATGATACATTTGTTGCTTCTATTGAGGAACTTGTTACTCCTCTCATGACTGTCAAAAGGAATTTGTTGCAAGCTGGTTTCTTTCCGGGCTGTGGTGAAGGTTGCCACTTATGTTTATCTCTACCACCTAGTTTCCATTTGTTGAAAGAAGGTGTTCAATGCCTGATAGATGATAAATAAATTTTATTTGAGAAAACTCCAGTCACAAGTGTTTCATGTAAAGACGTTTCTATTATAACCATTTCCACTAATCCTTCCAGGGTCTCCACCAAAAGACCCGTCAGGATTACATCTGTTCCAAAGTTTGCTCCCCTGATCATCACCATGCCAGGGCCAATACCATATTCCTCGGATAAAGTTGTTCCCTGGAATTATGGGGTTGGCGTCTATAACCATGGCGTCAAGCAAGACCTGTTGGCTACTGAAGACCAAGTTACTGATGGTACTGATTCTAACATCGACAATATCGTTGGGACCAGTAAAATAACAAGAAGCGGATGAGTTTTCTCTCCTGAGATCTCTCCTCCTAAAACAGTTACTACTCCTGTGATTGTCCCTGCTACTAATCCTGTCGGTATTCCTATGACAACTCCTGCTGCTAGCCCTATTTCCAGCCCCGCTGCCACCCCTGTCACCGAGTTGGTCGAGACTCGAGGAAAAGAGATATTAGTTGAGCTTGTCCAGACGAAGGCACATCCAGAAGATATCCCTGAGGTTTCTAAGAAGGAAATGGAAGAAATCTTAAAAATAATTAAAAGGAGTGACTATAATATGGTTGAACAACTAGAGAAGACTCCTTCAAAGATCTCAACGTTGGCCCTACTATTGTGCTCTGAAGCCCATGCAAAGGCTTTGGTAAAATTCCTCAAGACAACTCACGTGCCACAAGAAACCTTCACTGATCAATTTTAAGATTGTGTGGCTAGTTTGACTGCTGATAATGGACTGGGTTTTTCTTATAATAATTTGACACCCAGAGAATGAAAACACAATGGTGCGCTGCATGTCTCCATCAAATGCAGGGGCACTACTTTGGCCCGTGTCCTAGTGGATACCGGTTCATCGCTGAATCTTTTGCCTGAGAAGGATCTTGACATATTAGATTGCGAAGGTTTGACTTTGAAGCCCAGTAACATTGTGGCAAGGGCTTTCGATGGTTCGAAAAGAATGGTACACAGGGAGGTGGACATCCCTATCAAAGTTGGTCCCCAAACCTTTGACTCCACCTTCTACGTGATGGATATCCGACCATCTTATTCCGGTTTGTTGGGACGTCCTTAGATCCATGGGGCTGGAGCTATTACTTTCTCTCTGCATTAGATGTTGAAGTACCCATTGAAAGGAAAGATTGTCACAGTACGTGGTGAGGAGGAGTACATGGTAAGCCACCTTAACTCTTTCAGGTATGTCAAAATGGACGGCGAGTTCATCGAGACCCCTTGTCAGAACATTGAAGAGGTGCCTCAGACCATGGCTGCAACCGAGATTATTACCAGTATGCCAAAGATCACCAGACCTCCATTGAAGATGGCTTCTCTCAAGGACGCCAAAGCAGTAATTGAAGAAGGTGGGTGTACCATTTGGGGCCAACTCCATGACATTCCATACAAATCTGATAAGTTTGGTTTGGGTTTCACTTCAGGGACTCAAAGGGTTGTTTGTCGTGCTCATGCCGGAGCACCTCCCCTACACATCAGCAATCATGGGATCAACGCTTTAGAAGACAGTGATGGTGACTATGACATGGACAGCTGGATCTTCCCTACTACCAATGGTGGACCCAGTAATTGGACGGCTAAAGACTGTGTTCTGATTACTTTTATTCATGAGTAATTGTCTTTCTTGTTTTTGGATATGTAATAAATAAACAATATAAACTCTATGGATTTGTGTCTTACTCGAGGCACAATGGTTTATTTGTGAGAGTTATCATTTTTAATCTCATATGTCATTAATAAAGCATTGGACATTTTTGCACACAAATTTTGAGCTCTCTGTCTTTATTTTCTGCTTTTTACTTTATCAATACAGCTATGCTCTTACACACACTCACATATCAAACTGCAGATCCACATCCACTCTGGATCCCATTGGTAACAGTTATGCTATTTCCAATTATGACTTTGAAAATCTGATCAACCAAGCCAAGGACGAAGGTAAGGAAGATTGTGAAGTACTAGGAGAACTTTCCAGACTGTTACAACAGGAAGAAAGGGCAATACATCCCCATGAAGAGCCAGTTGAAATAGTTAACTTGGGTATTGAAGAGGACAAGAAAGAAGTCAAGATAGGTGTCGATCTGGAGCATAGTGTTAAGGAGAATTTAATACAAATGTTACATGATTATGTGGAGATCTTTGCCTGGTCATACAAAGACATGCCAGGACTTGACACTGATATTGTGGTTCATCGCCTGCCGACAAAGGAGAACTGCCCTCCAGTAAAACAGAAGGTTCGTCGTATGCGCCCTGAAATGTCAGAGAAGATCAAAGCCGAAGTCATGAAACAATTCAACACCGGTTTCTTAGCTGTTACTTCCTATCCATAATGGGTTGCTAACATAGTGATGGTACCTAAGAAGAACGGTAAGGTACGCATGTGTGTGGATTATAGAGACTTGAACAGGGCAAGCCCCAAAGATGACTTTCTGCTTCCCCACATTGATGTTCTGGTTGACAACGCCATACAACATAAGGTATTCTCCTTCATGGATGGTTTCTCAGGGTATAATCAGATCAAAATGGCATATGAGGACATGGAGAAGACAACCTTCATCACACAGTGAGGTACTTTCTTCTACAAGGTTATGCCCTTTGGGTTGAAGAATGCTGGGGCAACCTATCAGTGTGCCATGGTAGCTCTCTTTCATGACATGATCCATCACGAGATAGAGGTCTATGTCGATGATATGATAGCTAGGTCTCAGACCGAAGAAGAGCACCTTGATCACCTGCAGAAGCTATTTGAAAGGCTGGAGAAGTACAAACTGAGTCTGAACTCGAATAAGTGCACCTTTGGAGTAAGATCTGGTAAACTCTTAGGCTTCATTGTCAGCGACAAAGGTATTGTGGTTGACCCTGCAAAGGTTAAAGCTATACAAGAAATTCCAACTCCTCACACTGAGAAGGAGGTTAGGGTATTCTTGGGACACCTAAACTACATTGCTAGGTTTATTTCTCATCTGACCTCTACTTGTGAGCCAATCTTCAAGCTATTAAAGAAAGATCAAGCAATGAAGTGGAATGACGAATGCCATAATGCCTTTGACAAAATCAATGAATATCTTCAAGAGCCTCCAATTTTAATGCCTCCAGTTGAAGGAAGACCTCTGATCATGTACTTAACGGTATTAGAGAACTCAATGTGGTGTGTGCTGGGGCAGGATGACGAGTCTGGTCGAAAAGAGCATGCAATATACTACCTTAGTAAAAAGTTTACCAACTGTGAAACAAGATACTCACTGCTCGAGAAAACTTTTTGTGCTTTAGCATGGGCTGCTCGCCGAATAAGACAGTATATGTTGACTCACACTACCTTGTTAATCTCTAAAATGGATCCTATCAAGTACATCTTCGAGAAGCCCGCTCTCTCCAGAAGAATAGCGAGATGGAAAATGATCCTGACCGAATACGACATTCAATACACAACCAAGAAAGCAATCAAGGGAAGTGTACTAGCTGATCATTTGGCTCATTAGGCTATGGACGATTACCAATCCATGAATTTTGAGTTCCCGGACGAGAACATCAAGTTAGTAACTGATTGTGAAGAACTTGGACCAGATGAAGGACCCGAGAAAGGATCCCGATGAATTATGGTTTTTTATGGAGCTTCCAACGCACTTGGAAATAACATCGGTGTCGTGATCATCTCTCCTGAAGGTTGTCATACTCCTTTCACTGCTAGGCTATGTTTCAACTATACCAATAATATGGCTGAGTATGAAGCATGTATCATGGGTCTCAAAGCTGCAATTGATTTAAGGATCAAGTTATTAAGTGTGTTTGAAGACTCGACTTTGGTTATCAACCAGATCAAAGGATAATGGGACACGAAGCATCCTAATCTCATCCCGTACAAAGAACATATGTTGACATTAATACCATACTTTGAAGAAATTACTTTTGAGCATTTTCCACAAGAGGAAAATCAATTAGCAGACGTGCTAGCCACTATGTCAACCATGTTCAAAGTCAGGTGGGATAATGAGGCTCCTCAGATCACTATTGAGAGAATGGATGAACCAGCATACTGTCACGAGATTGATACTGAAGAAGCAATTCAAGATCCAACATCATAACTCTTCTCCTTACCGGCCGAAGATGAATGGCATTGTAGAGGATGCTAATAAGAACATTAAGAAGATCATACAGAAGATAACAGTGACATATAAAGACTGGCATGAGATATTACTATTTTCTCTTCATGGTTACTGCACCACAGTACACGCATCAACAGGGGCAACTCCTTTCTCTTTGGTATACAGTATGGAAGTTTTTCTACCTATTGAGGTCCAGATCCCTTCTTTGAGAATCATGAAGGATGCAGGGCTGAATGAAGATGAATGGGTTCAGACTCGATTTGACCAATTGAACCTGATTGATGAGAAAAGGCTTACGACTGTTTGTCATGGCCAGATGTACCAGAAGCGTATGATTAAGGATTTTAACAAGAAGGTCGGACATCAGGTATATTAAGTTGGTGAACTAGTAATCAAGCACATCATACTGCCACAAGGTGATCCCAACGGCAAATAGACTCCCACATACGAAGGGTCATTTGTGATCAAGAACATATTTTCTAGTGGAGCCATGATCTTAACCACTATGGACGGTGATGACTTTCCTCACCCTGTGAATGCAGACATAGTTAAAAGATACTACGCATGAATAAAGACCTGCTAGGTTGACTGGTCTGGGCAAAAATAAGGGCATCCCGGCGAACCAAAAGGGTTCGGGCAAAAATTAGGGATGAATACAAAAAAACCTGTACACCTGGCAAGTCGAAAACCTGAAAAGGCGGCTTGGGAAAAAAAGGGTATCCTGGTGGACTAAAACCCGAAAGGACGGTCCAGGCAAAAGTTAGGGATTTAAAGCGTACAACTATGTTCTGTTGGATCACCTTGCAACCATACTTCAATATCAACCATCAAGCTCAAACGGTACCAATCAATCCAATCAGCTTCGGACAAGTAGCAAAGTGATGAGACGCTCAAGGACATAAGGGCAATAGCAGAATTGAAACTCGATGGGATTATTGCACATAGTTATTTTCTCTTTATACTATAGTTTCCACTTTTACGAAGACATTCTCTTACTAGAATGTACGTTTCTTTTTGTACAAAAACGCCAGTTATAGGTAAACTCCAGAATCAATACAAATCATTTCTTTGAAAGTACAAAGCTATTTGTTTTCTATTTTTTTGTTTTGTTTTGCAAAAATGCCCAGTGATTATTTTTGACATATGCATTTGAATATGATTATTGTTTACAAATACTTGCATAAAAAACAGAAAGATTGTTTCTAATGACTTTAAGAAACGGAACAATGCCTAAAAAGCCATATGTAATTCCCGCAGTTACATTCTCCAGCAGGTACAGGGGCAGAGACGTCCTGATGTGAAGTCACCGCCGCATCCTTAGCATACGTCCTGGTGATGTCTATATCCCTGCAGAGTGAAAACAACCAAAGTTTTGACCTTTTTTTTTCAAGCAGGAATTACCTTCTCCAGCAAAGTTCCCTCAGAGAGTTTAAATCAATGTTCCCCAGCTGAGTTTTACAAATCTCAAACAGTTTATAAATCCTCATCCCAGGTAGAGTTTATTTCTCTAGCTGCAGAAGTTCACCTCCCAACGGAGTTTATTTCTTTACATTGGTAAGATCTTCCAATAGAGCATCGTCTCCCCGGAAGAACATTCTCAAGCAGAAGTCAAAGATCCCCAGCAGAGTATCCTCAAACAGAAAGAGGAAATCCCCAGAAAATCATCTCCATTCATTATTCCCAGCGGAAATGAAAGAACCATTTTCCTCATCTACCAAACAACAGTCCTAGATTCAGCTTCCTAGTACTCTCCAGCAGTAGTCAGGGACTTATTTTCCCAGACTGGGAAATGTCGCAACAGCATTCCATGTTCATGCATCATGGCATGCGCATACATATTGCATACAACACAATCTCATTTATTTTGGGAACATCATTACTCAATGCATTTCATACATCATGACATTGCATATAACTAATTCTTTACCTTTTCATGAAAGATCACTCAACAAACATCATTAACTACCTATATGGCCTGACAGTCTTCTCAAAGGCTACATCTGACGAAGGGCTATTTCAGCATTTTCCTCAGAAAGATAATTCAAGACCTCTGCTGGTTCAATTTAAATCGACCAATGATTTATTCTGATTCTTTTCTGGTAGATACTTTCTCTAGTTCAGTTAAATCGACCCTAAGATTTCTTTGATTCTATTCTAGTTAAAGATAATTCAAGACCTCTACTTGTTCAGTTTAAATCAACCAATGATTTATTATGATTCTTTTTGGTAGATACTTTCTCTGGTTCAGTTAAATCTACCCTAAGATTTCTCTGATTCTATTCCAGTTAAATATAATTCAAGACCTCAGCTGGTTCAGTTTAAATAGACCAATGATTTATTATGATTCTTTTCCGATAGATACTTTCTCTAGTTCAGTTAAATCGACCCTAAAGATTTCTCTGATTCTATTCCAGTTAAAGATAATTCAAGACCTCTGCTGGTTTAGTTTAAATCGATCAATGATTTATTCTGATTCTTTTCCGGTAGATACTTTCTCTGGTTTAGTTAAATTGACCCTAAGATTTCTCTGATTCTATTCCAGCTAAAGATAATTCAAGACCTCTGTTGGTTCAGTTTAAATCGACCAATGATTTATTCTGATTCTTTTCTGGTACATACTTTCTCTAGTTCGGTTAAATCAACTCTAAGATTTTCTGATTCTTATCCAGTTAAAGATATTATAAAGCTTGGAATCCGACCAAATAGCAGTTTAATCTGTCAAATTACCGCAAAGCCTGCTATCAACCAGATAGAAGTTAATTTCATATTCCCCAGTAGGTCGCTGTGAAACCTTGAATACGACTAGATAGCAGTCAGCCTTATTGTCCTCAGCAAGTCGTCGTGAAGCCTGGATCTCGACCAGATAACAGCTCACTTTCGTCTCTTCAGTCAAAAGATAACTCCCCAGTAGAGTAATGGACAATCGAAGCTCCTAGACTCTATTTCCCGAAATAGAGACCAACATTCCTCAGTTGAGTCCTCCTCAACGACAGGAACAAGAATCTCTCATGAAGTCACCATGTTCTCTAGATGGCATCTTTAAACCCATCTCCGATGACTCTTCGTCACTTTCTCTAGATGGCATCTTTAAGCCCATCTCCGACAGTCTTATGTCACCTTTTCGAAATGGCATCTATAAGCCCATTCTCGATATTATCAACCAATAATGTTACTTCAGACGAGTGCAAATTTCTGGGAACTCTAGTGTTCAATCATCATTCACCTTCAGATTACGAAAGGCAGACAAGCCAATTTAAATCTTCAGGTTTAAGAAGATTGAACAGGGGAAGCTGTTGTACCCCTAAATTTTCCCTCTCATTTTACTCAAGGCATGCCCATTGAGGTCCTCAAATTGCTCAAGGATGACTAAGAATTGACCAGAAAAATTTTCCTCCTAAGGAAATGAACCTCTAACTAGGGTTTCAGTTTTCATCAGGATGTGTGAGCTCCACTAGTCTCAAATGTTTTCCATGGTCCTAATATGTCTTAAAGATAGTCCATACCAAATTTCATGCATTGCACAATAAGTTTGCTCATTCAACTGCTCAAATGCCCAAAAATCAATTATGCTAGAAAAGCGACATGTAGTAATTGAAAAATAAAAAAAAAACAAAAGAAACCAAATAGCAGACAACAAATACTCACGCGGAGAGAGAAAAGTATCTCGTTATTTTATTATTGGTTTTTCTTTCCTCATTAACAAGAAAACAACAACTCTTCTTCTTCTTCATCTTCTTTGTTCCTTCATGTGATACGGTGGGAGAACTGACTTGGTTGTTTTGCGTTTTATCGCAAATGTTGCGGTTAGCAAGAGTCGCCACCGACTTTTCTTTTATCCAAAAGGAAAGGTGAAAAAGACCAGGAAAGACCTTTGAGATTGTTTCTTGAGTTCGAGGGGCAGATTATGAAAAGGGAAGGTATTAACACCCTTTTCATCCATGGTTTTCCATGGGCTATTAGTTACTTGCTGGATCACTTGCTTTTGTTTGAAATTGTGCTTTGTGTGGTTTTGAAAGTATTTTGTAAAGGTGCCATCGTTTAGGAAAACTTTGTAATAATTCTCGTTCGTAAGAATGTATACAAAGTGTTGATCTTTTAAAAATGTTTTCAAGTTTAAAGATGGTTTTTTGAAAGTGTTGGTGTTTGTTTTGAAAATAGCAAGGATGTTTTTATTTTGAATTTGAGCAAGTAACTAGGAACATTCTACCTACTCAAAAGTCTTTCATGTTCATTTCCTCTTTCCTTTGACATTGTTATCTTACCACTGATTTGGTAAGTAACCCTATCTTTGGATATAAACGGGACGGGCGTGGGTCATCGTATAACCATGATTAGAAATGTTACAAGGTATCTTAGCATCTTTCTTTAGGGACTAAGATCATTTTGAAAGGCAACTTTTGATAGCGTCATCGAGGGACTATGATCTTGTGTTTGTTTGTTTTTGCTAAGATACCTCACATGCGTAATATGGCCATTTTTATAAGGCAACCAAGTTGGTTTTACCCTAGGGGTGCTTGTGTGCAAGTGGATTGATTTTCATGCTTGATTTATCTTTGATTAGGGTTTGCTAATTGATTGGTTTTGATCTTTCCATACAAACCTTAATTACTAGCATTTATATAAAGCGATAAATTACGAAAAGTAAAATCACTACACTATTAAATCATTAGGGGATGAGGGTGTACAAATTTACAAATGGGGATAACAAGAAAATTAAACCTAATTATCTATTACAACCATATTGAATATTGTACAAAATTGAAAATAAAATGCAAGAATATAAATGGAAAAAAGAGATGACTTTTGTTGTTTTTATGAAAGGGGTTTTTTGTCTTGACCTAATTAAAGAAAAAGATTAATTAAAATTAAATTAAATTAAATTAAACTAATTAAGAAAAGAAATTAATATGAAAAGGATTTTTAGGGTTTTTTATGAAAAAAAGTTTTAAATTAATGAAAATAAAATGAAGGTTAATTATAAAAATAACCTAAATTCTAAATTGATTTTAACTAAAAAATAAAATAATATATTAATTTATCCTAAGTCTAAGAATTTATTTAAGGAGAAAAAAACTTAATTTGTCTTTAAGAAAATATTTTTAGTCTTTTGTTTTATGGAAAATGAATGAGTATAAAAAATAAATAAAAATAAATTTGGATTTTTTATGATTTTATGAAAATAATAATAATAATAATAATAATAATAATAATAATAATAATAATAAAAATATTAATAATAATAATAATAATGAAGAAAAAATAAATAAAAATAAAAATAAAGAAAAAGTCAGGGGGGTGAATCAGTAACCCAAGGAGTAATATGAGAAGAAAAAAAGACTAGGTCCAATGAGAGCCCAAACGCTGCCAAAAAAACAAAAGAAAGTCAAAAAATTGTGAAAAAATGCAAAAGGTCACGTTGAGGCTTAAAGCCAGGACCTAAGAGTGAACAGACACGTGCTTTACCACTGGGGTGACTATACATCCGTTAATATAAGCAAAACAACAAATATATAACATCAATCCAGTTCTGAAAATGACTTCATCTTCAACCTCCAGCCAAAGGACCTGTATCTTCTTCATCTCTCAACAAAAATGAAAAGTTCAAATATGAAAGTTGTGGCATTTCTTTCCACGAATCCAACCATGTAAATAACTTAAGCTAACAATCAAATATGAATGAGAATTATTCTGGTCCTAATTTAAAACCTAAAAATTTTAGAAAACTTCAACTCTAAAATTCTCTAAGCTCAGGCCATATAAATGCAAACTATGGATATGTACAGTTTCGTGGCAATGGTATCTACATTTTATCTTCACAAATCAAGACCTAACAATGCCTAAATATGAAGATACAAGTTCGGAAACCTCACCTTGCATCTGGAGATTGTGTTTTAAGTTAGAGCTATTTTCAAAGTGTTTTGATGACTGGGTTAGCTTCCTTGAACCTCTAGGAAGCTATTGCAAAGCTTATTTTATACTGAGAGTTCTAAAATCAAGCTGAAGAATTCAATATGCAATGCCCTATTTTTGAAAATGGAGGATGGTGCAAATGGTATTACAGTTTGAAAACAGTGGTTGGGATAACTTCTATATGTGTATTAGAAGCTTTGTGGATGGTTTGGCCAAGAAACGCACGAGGGGATTTGGAGATTGGGTTCAAAAATCAGAAATGACAAGTTTTTGTGTTTGTATGGCAATTTCTGGTTTTGGAGAGTTTGAGGGCTTGTTTAATCGTGTGTCTGCTTGCAATACACTTATATGGTTATATGAAAAAGATTAGTGCACTTGAGGAGGTCAGAAAAGCAAGATATAGACTTATGGCTATGTTACTTGATTTTGAAGAAAAGTGACAATATGGTTCCAAGATGAAGTACAAACATGGCCTGAGTTTATGGGAGGCTCTAGACATGTTGCTTTTGCCTTTGACATTACTTGTGATCATAAGGAACAAGTTAGGAGCTCTATGCATTGACTTTGTGATTAAAGCCTCTTTACAAGAATGGAATGGTTACTTTGTGCCGTAAATGGAAAATTTGCTTGGATAAAGCTTGAATCAAGTGGATAATAGCTCAAAAGCAAGTGTAATCTTATGATTATGGATAGATCTTAAGGTTTAGAGGCCTGAAAAACAAGATTGTGCAACATAGGTTTGAAATTGAATTCTTGTTCATCACAAAATGACTTGTAATTCAAGTGTGAAAACCCTAACTTCATCTCTTCGATTCTCCCTACTCAAGAATGATCTTAAATATTTCTTGGACATTTTGGAAATATTATAATTTTCTTTACAACCCCTCTTTGAATCACTTTTGAAAATTCCCCTTGTAACTATATGAAAAAGTTCCATGAAGTTAGGTCAAAATCATGACCAAAACTAGGGCAAAATTTCACTAAGTGTCCAATTTCAAGACCATGACTTTATGAATTAATAACTTAAAATATAAGAATTTTTAGGAGAATTTGTGTAAATAAATGTTATAATGGAGATCTACAACTTTCATGTTGAAAGTTTCATCTAAATCCTCTTGCATCATGGTGAAAAATTGGCCCAAAGTTATGAAAAAACGTGAAGTTTAAACACAAAAAAATTTTCAAAGTTAGAAAACTTTGACTTTTCAAAATGAAATCTTGACTTTTTGATTTATTGATGAATAATTTTCATATTTTGACATGTTTTGATGAATTGTGATCTTTGACATTGAATTTTGACCAAAAGTCAAAGTTTGACTTTTTAGTGTACAATTGACTTTTTTATCAATTGACTGAAAATTCACTATCAATCCAATTGATCTTGAGCAATGTTTTAGGTCATGCCATTAGGTAAAAATGATGCAATTGAACTCTTTAAATCATGCTTCTAACCAATTGACCATTTTCTAGGTCAAAAATCAGAAATTGCTATTTCTTAGTCAAAACCCTAATTTTGACCATTTTGCCCTTTTGATGATTTGATCAAATTTCTCGAGGAATTGTGGTTAAAACTTGATAAAATGATACATATGATTTTATAATGTTGATATGGATAAAAAATTATGAAGTTTTACTGTAAATTGGCCATAGTTGACTTTTCCCCCAATACAACTGACTTTTAGGTCAACTGCTCAATTGACTGAGCAAAAGTGTGATCCAAGGATTGAAACTTGACATGAGTAATATTGGGGGTCCATAATGATCCATGAAAGTCATATGAAGCATTTAAATTTCAAATATCCTTGTGCAATCTCAAACCCTAATTTTGGTCATCAATGCTTAAGGATGTGTCTTGAGCTGATCAACCCTAGTGCAGTCTTGAACCAAGAGAGATCTTTGTGAGAAAATATTTGATAAATGAGAGGGCAAATTTTGGGGTACAACAGCTTCCCCTATTCAATCTTCTTAAACCTGAAGAGTTAGATTGGCAGATCCGCCATTCGTGACTTGAAGGTGAAAGATGATTGAACACTAAAGTGTCCAGAAATTTGCACTCGAAGATGGATGGTGAATGGGCTTATAGATGCCATTTGGAGGAATGTTGGTGAACACTGGAAGAAGTATTAGCATAAATCTCTTGTTGATTTATACTAAAACTTGATGTTTTACCTGTGAGAAAAAAGAGTTAGTAAAATGCAGATGCCTGCATGATGTTCACCAGATATGGTTTTATGTTAAATGCGTATGATATGTACATGCTATGATGTATGAATGTGAGATGTATGTTTTTGTACGGGAAAATAAATCCCTGACTACTACTGAGGAAGTTCTAGGAGATTGAATCCTTGATTACCGTTGGGGATGAAGAATAAGCATATCTTCAAACTTTGCTGAAAGGATGCTTTCACTAGAAAATATCTCTTGAATGTCAGTTGTTATATGGTCGGATCTAGGCTTCCCAGTTTGCTGAGGATGAAGTAGTCAATGGCTATCTGGTCAGACCCAGGCTTCATGGCAACTTACTAGGGGAAGAGACGAATTAACTGTTATCCGGTCGGATTCTAGGCTTTGCAAAAAATTTCTTGAAATTGAATAGTTATCTGGTCGGATCCATGCTTCACACCAATTTGCTGGGGATACAGAAGTTAACTGTTATCTGGTCGGACCTAGGCTTCACAGTAACTTGAAGTGATAACTACTATCTGGTCGGGTCCAGGTTTCATGGTTTCTTTGGAAAGTTGTACTATTATCTGGTCGAGTCCAGGCTTCATAGTGTATCTCTGGGGATCATAGTTAATTGTTATCTAGTCGGGCTCCAGGTTTCACAATAAACTTGTTTGGGGATTTAGTCATTATATGGCCGGTTTTCAGGTTTCACAATGAATCTCTGAGGGTAATTTATATCTAGTCGGATCCAGGCTTCACAAAAACTTGCTTGAAAAGATGGAATTGAAACACTGATATCTGGTCAGATCCAGGTTTCATAGTGATTTGTTGGGGCAGAGGCAAACTCTACTGGGGAAAAAAGTTAAACCGTGGTCGGGTTGAGTCCAGGTTCTTCTATATCTTTGAAGAGTTAGACTATTATCTGGTCGGGTCCAGGTTTCATAGTATCTTGAAAATGAGATCAATTGTTATCTTGTTGGGTCCAGGTTTCAGATGCTCAAATTGTTATCTAATCAGGTCCAGGTTTCAGTAACTTAAAGAAGTCAAACGATTATCTGGTCGGGTCCAAGCTTCAGTAATAACTTGAAAATTATGCTAATATCTGGTCGGATCCAGGCTTCATAGCATCTTTTTGGAAATAGTAAAGGCTTTGCTGACGGTTTTACTGGGGATCAGGGGTTATGGCCCTATGATTTGCAATAATCTGAAAGGAAAATTCAAACTGGAGAATGTAGACTCAATTGTGTAGGACAAACTCAGCTTGGGGAGAATACACTCAATTGGGGAGAATACACTTTGTTTGGGGATAATGGCCTTGGCTGGGGAAGATATACTCAGCTGGGGAAGACAGGCTCAGCTAGGGAACTTCGTGGTGTCTTGATTGTTGTATGTTGGGGAAATTTGAACTCGGCTGGGGAATTTTGTGGTTCCTCGATTATTGTTGGGGAAATAAAACCTGTTGGAGAAAGGTTTATTGCAGCCGTCCTTGTGGGGATAATGATAATGAGATAACTCTATGGGGATATTTCATATACATTAAAAAGATGCTTGTTGCTGCTTAGAAGGACACTTGTGCCAAATAGTTTTAATTATGTTCATATGCATATGTTCATTCAATTTTAGTCATTGGACAAATTTGCATTCAAAACAAAGACATAAATTTTGCACTTCAAAGTATATTTGTATTGATATTTTGCCCATGAATAGGTGTTTTTGTACAGGGAGACGGAGATCCTAGTAAGAGGAAATTGTCGAAAGGAAAACAAAATTGAGAATGAAAATAAATAGCCATGTGAAATAATCTCATTGCCTTCCAACTCTACTATTGCCCCAATGTCTTCGAATGTCCCTTGCCATTGATAGAAGTTGATTGGATTGACTCGGACCGTTTGAACTTGGACCTTGGTGATAAAATTGACTGTGTTGATTCCACGGGACATAGTCATATGCTTTTAATCCTTAACTTTTGCCTGGACCGCCCTTTCAGGTTTTCAGTCCACCAGGATACCCTTTTTTGCTCAAGTCGCCCTTTCGGGTTTTCAACTTGCCGGGTCTACAATCTTTTGCATATATCCCTAATTTTTGCCCAAACCTTTGGTTTGTCGGGATGCCCTTATTTTGCTTAGGTGTGTCAACCTAACGGGTCTCTTATGCATAGTATTTTTTAACTATGTCCGCGTTTATAGGATGTGGGAAATCTTCACCATCCATGGTAGTCAACATCATAGCACCTCCATAGAAAACTCTCTTGAAAACAAATGGCCCTTCATAGGTGGGAGTCCATTTGCCTCTGGGGTCACCTTGTGGTAAAATGATGCGCTTTATCACCAAGTCACCAACTTGATATACTCGAGGCTTGATATTTCTGTTGAAAGCTTTCATCATCCATTTTTGGTACGTTTGACCATGGCAAACAACACCTAATCGTTTTTCGTTGATCAAGTTTAGTTGATCCAATCTCGTTTGAACTCACTCGTCTTTGCCTAGGCCTGCCTCATTCATAATTCTTAGAGAGGGAATCTGAACTTCCACTGGAAAAACAACTTTCATGCCATAGACTAGAGAAAAGGGAGTTGCCCCAATTGACATTCTAGCTGAAGTACGGTAGCCATGTAGAGAAAATAACAACATCTCATTCCAATCCTTATAGGTTACTACCATTTTCTGCACAATCTTCTTGATATTTTTGTTGGCCACTTCGACTGCGCCATTCATTTTCGGTCTATACGGAGAAGAATTGTGATGCTTAATCTTAAACTGAGTGCAAAGCTCAGTGATCATAGCATTGTTGAGGTTAGTCCCATTGTCGGTGATGATCCTTTCGAGGATACCATAACAACAGATGAGGTTGTGTCTGATGAATCTGGCTACCACATTCTTGGTGACTGAGGCAAATGAAGCGGCTTTGACCCATTTGGTAGAATAGTCAATAGCAACAAGAATGAAGCGATGTCTGTTGGAAGTTATGGGCTTGATCTCTCCAATCATATCAATTCCCCATATTGCAAATGGCCATGGAGCGGTCATGATGTTCAGAGGGATAGGAGGCACATGGACCTTGTTAGCATAGATTTAGCATTTGTGACAAGTTCTTGAAAGTTGATGGCAATCGGTCTCCATCATTGACCAATAGTAACCGGCTCTTAAGATTTTCTTAGCCATCGTATGTCCACTTGAGTAGGTACCGAAGAGACCATCGGGCTTGTCTTCCATGATCTCCTCTTCCTCCTTCTTGTCCACACATCGGAGTAGAGTTGAATCATGGTTGCGCTTATACAATATCCCGTTACTTAGGAAGAATTTGGATGCAAATCTTTGCAAGAACTTTCTGTCATTGATAGATGCCCCCTCTAGATACTCTTGTGCTTCAAGGTATCTCATCACCTCATGGCACCATGGCTTTTCCGCATCGGTGTCAAGCTCATAGCAATGTGCAGGTTCATCGAATCTTTCAATTGTTATCATAGGGGCTTCGTTGTCCAATCTGACCTTGAACATTGAAGACATGGTTTCCAAAGCGTCCGCGAACTGGTTTTCCTCCCTAGGGAAGTTCTCAAAAGTGACTTCTTCGAAATAAGGAATTAGGGATAGCACAAGTTCCTTGTAAGGGATAAGATTAGGGTGTTTAGTTTCCCAATCTCCTTTTACTTGGATGATCACTAGAACGGAATCCCCAAACACATCCAAATGCTTGATCCTTAAGTCAATAGAAGCTTTCAGACCTAAGATGCATGCTTGATACTCGGCCATATTTTTTGTGCAATCGAAGCATAGTCTGGTAGTGAAAGGTGTGTGGCAACCTTCAGGAGAGATGATCACAACACCAATTCCGTTTCCTAAGGCGTTGGAAGCCCCATCGAATACCATAGTCCATCGGGATCCTTGTTCAGGTCCGTCATATGGTCCAGGTTTCTCACAGTCGGTTACCAGCATGATGTTCTCATCAGGGAAGTCGAAGTTCATTGACTGATAATCATCCACAACTTGATGGGCCAAATGATATGCTAGTACACTTCCTTTGATGGACTTTTGAGTCGTGTATTAAATGTTGTACTCAGTCAAGATCATTTTCCATCTGGCTATCCGTCCGGAAAGGGCAGGTTTCTCGAAGATGTACTTGATTGGGTCCATCTTAGAAATTAACAGAGTGGTATGAGTCAACATATAATGTCTTAGCCGGCGAGAAGCCCATGCCAGAGTGTATCAAGTTTCCTCGAGCAGTGAATATCTGGTTTCACAGTCGGTAAACATTTTGCTCAGGTAATAAATAGCATGCTCTTTTCGGCCAGACTCGTCATGTTGGCCCAAAACACACCCCATAGAATTCTTTAGTATTGTCAAGTACATAATCAAGGGTCTTCCTTCAACTAGAGGCATGAGAATAAGAGGTTCTTGTAGGTATTCTTTGATTTTGTCAAAGGCAATTTGGCACTCATTGTTCCATCTGACTACCTGATCTTTCTTCAAGAGTTTGAAGAGTGGCTCACAAGTAGCAGTCAAGTGAGATATGAAACGAGAAATGTAATTGAGACGACCAAAGGATCCTATGAATTCTTTCTCAGAATGAGGGACTGGCATTTCCTGGATGGCATTTACCTTGGCAGGATCAACTTCAATGACTTTGTTGCTGACGACAAAACCAAGAAGCTTCCCAGATCGTACTCCAAACGTGCACTTGTAAGGGTTTAACCTCAGTTTGTACTTCTTCAGCCTCTCGAATAATTTGTGCAGGTGATTGAGATGTTCTTCTTAGGTTTGTGATATGGAAATCATATCATCCACATATAACTCTATCTCATGATGAATCATGTCATGAAATAAAGCTACCATAGCCCTTTGATATGTTTCCCCTGCATTCTTTAACCCGAACTGCATGACCTTGTAGCAGAAGGTGCCCCATTGCGTAACGAAAGTAGTCTTCTCCATGTCTTCGGGAGCCATCCTTATTTGATTATAGCCTGAGAAGCCATCCATGAATGAGAAGACTTTATGCTGAGCAGTATTATCAACTAAGACTTCAATGTGTGGTAGAGGGAAGTCATCTTTGGGGCTTGCCCTATTCAGATCCCTATAGTCTACACACATACGAAATTTCCCGTCTTTCTTTGGCACTGGCACCACATTGGCAACCCATTGAGGATAGGATGTCACGGCTAGGAACCCCGCATCAAATTGTTTCATCACTTCAGCTTTGATCTTTTCAGACATATCAGGCCTCATGCGACGAACCTTTTGTTTAACAGGAGGGCAGTCTTCTCTTGTCGGCAGATGATGAACTACGATGTCGGTATCCAAACCAGGCATATCTTCATAAGACCAAGCAAATACTTCCACATAGTCTCGTAACATCTGAACCAACCTGCTCTTGACACTGCTTTCCAAGTTAGCACCAATCCTGATTTCCTATTTATCTGACTCAGTACCCAGGTTGATAACTTCAACTTACTCTTCGTGCGGTTGAATAGCTTTTTCCTCTTGTAACATAAGTCTGGCTAGTTCTCCCGGTATGTCACAATCTTCCTCGCCTTCTTCTTCGGCTTGGTTTATAGGACATTTAAAGTCATATCCAGTAATAGTAGAGTCATTGGCAATAGGATCCAGAGTGGATGTAGACTTGCAAGACTGTGTGTGTGTGCGCATGTAAGATACATGGCTATTTTTGAAAATGTATTTGAAAGAAAGGAAAGACAATGAACACAAATATTTAAATGCAAAAGAGTCCAATGTACTGAATGATGATATGATTATATGAACATAAATAAAACCCTTGACAAATGGACCAAAGTGCCCCGGGCTAGGCACATGGCTTAAAAGTCATTGTTCAAAATATTACATACAACAAGTTCTTGAATTGAAAGAAAAGCAATAACAAGTAGATTACTCCTCAATGAAGGAGATCGGCACAAAGTCCTTTGTATGCCAATTCTTCAGCTCCGTTGTAGTTGGGTATACCCACTCTTCAAATGCATCTTCTTCATCAAAATCACCCATGGCGTTGACTTCATGACTTCCAATGTGGAGAGGTGAATTTCCAGCACGAGCATGCCTCACTTCCCTCTGAGCTTTGACGGTGAAGCCTAAACCAAACTTGTTCGCTTTAAATGGGATATTGAGGAGTTTCCCCTAGGTATCACAGTTCCCTTCTTCAATTTCCGCGCGGGCATCCTTGACTGAAACCATCTTTGGTGTGGCCTTAACAGCTTTAGACTCATCAAAAGAACATTTAGTAGCAGCAATCATCAGTGGTACAACCTCAAAGGCTTGACATGGGGTTTCAATGAATTCCCCATCCATCTCTACGTACTTGAAAGAATTAAGGTGGCTCACCATAAACTCCTTTTATCCACAGACGGTGACTATTCTTCCCTTGACTGGATATTTGAGTTTCTGGTGTAGGGTTGAGGTTACTACCCCAGCTTTATGGATCCACGGGCGACCTAACAGATAAGAATAGGAAGGACAAATATCCATAATATAGAAGGTGGAGTTGAAGATTTGGGAGCCCACTTTGATTGGAAGATCCACCTCTCCATGAACAACCCTCATTGATCCGTCAAATGCCCTTATAATGATATCACTTGGCTTCAAGACTAAACCCTCACAATCTAGACGGTCTAATGCCCCCTTGGGTAATACATTCAGAGAAGAACCAGTGTCGACTAGCACATGTGCTAAGGTAGTCCTTTTGCACTCGATTGACACATGTAAAGCTTTATTGTGATTCTTCCCAAGAGGTGTTAAGTCAGCATCTGAAAATCCCAAGCCGTTATCAGCTGTCAGGCTAGCCACACGATTCTCAAATTGGTCAGTTGTTATCTCGTGGGGGACATGAGCCTTTTTCAGGAACTTGATTAATGTCCGAGCATGGGCATCAGAGAAAAGCAGCAATGACAACATTGAAATCTTAGAAGGGGTTTTCCCCAACTGTTCTATAATCTTCAAGTTGCTTCTTTTTATGATCTTCAAAATCTCGTCGATTTCACGGGCGGAGGGTTCTTCATCAGCTACGTCTTTGGAGGGCACTTCAATCACAACCGGCTCAACAACCTTTTCCTACTCTCTGGTATCGGTACTTGGCTTGGCAGTAGTAATGCGGATGGGCGTCCTTGTAACAACTGGTGGTGAGATATTGGGTGAAAATATTGTTCCTGTTCTAGTTACTTTTCTTGAACCAACTATGTTGCTGACATCGTCATCTTTTCCTTCTTTGATCCAGCCATCTTGTTTAATCCCATGATAGAACACTTCAGCACCGTAATTCCATGGTACCGCTTTATTTGAAGAGTAGGGAATCGGTCCGGGATTGGTAATTATTAAGGGAGAAACAATGGGTTCATTTGAAATCCTAATAGGACCTTTGGAGGTGATCCTAAGAGGCTTGTTTGAGATGGTAATAATGGAGAGGTCTTCACACTAGTTAATCAAACTCTTGGCAAGTGGAGTCTTTTCAAATAGAATTGCGTGGCTATCCATCAGGCGTTGTATGCCTTTCTTCAGCCTCTCACATCCATGGAGTTGTCTTGTACAACCCACACAGTCTTTTTCACAGCCAGGGAAGATCCCAACTTTCAACAGATTATTCTTGATTACATTCAGCGGAGTAGTCAATTCTTCAACAGAGGCAACAAAAATTGTATCTTCGACAACATTAACACCTTTGTCATGATTCGGCATTGGAGCGGTAATTACATTCGGAGTTGGAGGAGGATCAAACTCAATATTCTTGTTGTCAATCAAATCCTGGATTTTGTTCTTCAAGGCCCAACACTGGTCAGTCTCGTGCCCAGGGCTACTTTAATGGTAAGCACACTTAGTGTTCGGATTATACTTTGGTGACGAGGTGTCAAGGCTGGCGGGAGGATCGCGTAATGTCACTAAATTAGCCTTGAGAAAATGTTGAAGGGCTTGAGACAGTGACATGCCTAACCTTGTAAATTGTCTTCTTGGAGTTTCAAAACATTGATGATATGCAGATGGTCTTGGAGTAGGAGTTGGATTGGAGATTCGAACAACACTGACAGACGGGTGATCATTCTTCTTGGTATGGTCCCTTGCCCCATACACAACATTGACTTCCTTTTTTTACAGAAAAAGGTTTCTTGATAGGATTAGAAATGGAGGTAGACGCCACAGAGATCTTCCCACTTTTGATGCCACTTTCAACTCTTTCACCGGTTAAGATTAATTCGGTGAAACCAGAAGAAGAGCAGCCAACCAACAAATTAAAGAAAGGACCAGATAAAGTGCCCATGAACATGTCGATGTGCTCCCTATCAGTCAAGGGAGGTTGGACCCTACTAGCAAGGTCTCTCCACTTTTGCGCATACTCCTTAAATCCTTCATTCTTTCCCATAGTCATATCTTGCAATTGAACCCTTGTTGGCGCCAAGTCGGCATTGTACTGATACTGATGGTAGAAGGCAGTAGCTAGATCCTCCCAAGTGTTGATACGAGAACCATCTAACTGATAAAACCATTCAAGTTGTGTTCCAGCCAAGCTCTCTTGGAAAAAGTGAACCCAGAGCTTCTTATCAGCAGTGTGCCGCTGTATCTTGCGCACATAAGATTTCAAATGGAGTTTTGGACAAGACACCCATTGTACTTTGCAAAGAGTGGTACTTTGAATTTGTGGGGAATGATTACCCTAGATATCAAACCCAAATCATCAAAATCTAAACCAGGGACGACTTGGATTTCAACAGCTTTCAATCTGTCTTCTAACCTTATATTTGATATCAGCGGGTGGATACTGCTTGTTGAAATAATCATCATCAGATTCTTGATCATTAGCACATTCAACTTGAGTACTCTTGACTTCACCTACCTGGTTCTCGTCTTCTTCAGATGAGTCTCCTCCTACTGGGATTTGACGGATTGTCTCCTTGAACCTTCTACCCATGTTGAGTAGAGCTTTCTTCTTTGGCTTCTTCTTAACAGCCAGCAAAGCCATCATATCTTGCTGCCCCTTGGTTAGGGCTAGTATAGCTTCTTGAAACTGAGAATTCTGGGCTTGGAGATCCGTCACAGTTTTCTCTAGATCCATCTTGCTGAAATAAACAGCAGAAAGATAAGGAAACTTGTTATGCGAAAAACCTGTCATGTTATGATGCATGGGATATGTACATACAAATGTTTTAAGGATTAATGAGATTTAAATTTGTGTAGACAAAAAGAATGAAAAAACGTTAATTTTCATTAGACAAAACAAGAAAGATTACATCATGCCTCTTGGGCTTACAAAATAACTTTCTAAGATAAAAAGACTGAACGCATCCTCTTTGGCGCGAGATAAGCGTTCACACTTTTCTCTTCTTGTAGCTGCTTAGTAAGCTCCAAGACTCTCTTTTCACTAGCATAGAATTGAGCCTCGAAAGCATCTCGTTCTCCCTTCAGCTGGATCCAACCCTTTTGTAAGTCTTCGAGAGAGGTAGGCATGTTGGGATGGAGGATAGTGTGGGGAACATCTCCTTCAACCACAGGCTCCATGATGACTAGTAAGATGGAGGGATAAGGCATCACAAGTTTCAGAGCATGAGCTCGTACCCATTTAAGGTAAGGCTCGAGGGAAATGGAATTCTTGTGTCCTAGTGTCTTGCTATCCACCTTGTTCAACATTCTCTAAGCTCGAATAAATCTATGGCGGTGACCTTGATCGCCGCTCTCGTAGTTAAATGCCAAACCTTGAATAAGCATCTCATGTGGACCATCCCTTCAGGCGTAACCAAACTGTCTTAAGGCTAAGCAAGGGTTGTAGGTGATACCTCCTCTAATTCCAAGCAAAGGGACATTAGGGAATTCTCCACAACGATCGACAATAGTAACATTCTCCAAAGAGCGAGAACACCAATGAATATCTGAATGTCTGAGCGTCATCAACCTATGGGACCATCTTGAACCTTGCTCGTTATTCAACACAGATTGGGGAAGATGTGAAATAAACCATATTGCCAAGAGAGGAGTACAACACATAAGGATACCTATTTTCCTCATGGTGCGAGTGTGAAAAAAATGTAGGATGTCCCCTAGCAAAGTAGGCACCGGGTTACGAGACATGAAGATTTTGACAGCGTTCACATCTATGAGTTGGTCAGGACTTGGAAACAAAACCATCCCATAGACGAGGAGAGCCACAATTTCCTCAAAGGCTTGCAAATCCAAAGTGTTCCAACAGTTTTGGGCTTTCTCAAACAACAACTTTGCTAGGAAACCCTTGACATCACTCCTTATTTCCCAATTAGTTGTGATATCAGATGGTTGCAAGTGTAAAGCTTGAGCAATCTCTTCTGGCTTCGGATCTCTTTTCATACCGTTGAAAGGTAGTTGATTGAGAATAGGAATTCTTAAGAGTTGGGAAAATTCTTCCAAAGTTGTCACAAGTTGATAATCGGGAAATGTGAAGCAATGGTGTAAGGGATCAAAGAACTGAAAGAGCACCTTCATCATGTCTTCATCAGTGTTGGAGGTGACCAAGTTTAGTAGGCGACCATGTCTTTTGGTAAATAGAGAATTTTTTGGAATCCTTGACGCTAGCTCTTTGAGTTGAGGAGGGATCCTTGCGAGATTGACTTGAATGGTTTTCTTGTGAATAGAATCCATGTCCTACAAAACTAAACAAAGATAAATCCCAAAAATCCTTGAAATGGTTAGTGATTATGAGTATGATGTTATGATGTTTATGATGTTATGTACAAGTATAAATATATATACAAATAAAGAAAACAAGTCCTTAGGTTTAGGCTTGCATGTAGTCTAATAGGTAAGTACCCTCTTGAAGTTTAGTTGGCTCAAACCTGTCCTAGCAATAGTAATCAGGTTCTAAGGAGCTCAATATCACTGGTTTTCACTAAGTGTCCAATTTCAAGACCATGACTTATGAATTAATAACTTAAGATCAAAGCTTTTTTAGGAGAAGTTGTGTAAAGAAATGTTGTAGATATCATGGAGATCTACAACTTTCATGTTGAAAGTTTCTTCTGAATCCTCTTGCATCATGGTGAAAAATTGGCCCAAAGTTATGAAAAAACATGAAGTTTAAACACTTAGAAAAAATTTCTAAGTTAGAAAACTTTGACTTTTCAAAATGAAATCTTGACTTTTTTATTTCTTGATGAACAAGTTTCATATTTTGACAAGTTTTGATGAATTGTGATCTTTGACATTGAATTTTGACCAAAAAGTCAAGGTTTGATTTTTCAGTGTACAGTTGACTTTTTGATCAATTGACTGAAAATTTACTATCAATCCAATTGATCTTGAGAAATGTTTTAGGTCATGTCATTAGGTTAAAATTATGAAATTTAAATCTTGAAATCATGCTTTAAACCAATTGACCATTTTCTAGGTCAAAAATTAGAAATTGCCCTTTCTCAGTCAAAACCCTAATTTTGGTCATTTTGCCCTTTTGACGATTTGATCAAATTTCTTGAGGAATTATGGTCCAAACTTGATCAAATGATAAATATGAGTTTATAATGTTGATGTGGATCAAAAAATTATGAAGTTTGACTGTAAATTGTCCATAGTTGACTTTCCCCCCAATATAGTTGACTTTAAGGTCAACTGCTCAATTGACTGAGCAAAAGTGTGATCCAAGGCTTGAAACTTGACATGAGTAATATTGGGGGTTCATAATGATCCATGAAAGTCATATGAAGCATTTAAAGTTCAAATATCTTTGTGCAATCTCAAACCTTAATTTTGGTCATCAGTGCTTAAGGAGGTGTCTTGAGCTGATCAACCCTAGTGCAGTCTTGAATCAAGAGAGATCTTTGTGAGAAAATATTTGATAAATGAGAGAGAAAATTTTGGGGTATAACACTTCAGATCTACAAAAGAGAATCCACAAACAAACACAAACCAAAACATTTATGAAATCTAAAGAAACAACAAGAACAGAGAGGAAAGCATTGTGCTAGTGTGGTGTTTATGGTAGTTTTTTGCACGTGAATTATTTGTGTTAATATAAGAAAATTTGGTGATTATATGAAGTGAAAAAGTGATAGTAAGAGTGTTAGTGTGTATAAAATTTGTACAAAAAGTAGGTTATTGGTAAGAACATGAATTAGTAAAAAAAAGTTATGAAAAAGCGGTCTTCTATTCTAATGTGGGTGTTAGAATTTATATGTGAGTAGTGGGTTTGTACATGAGTGGATTATGAGAGTGAGTGGAAGAGTTTTGTGTAGTGGACAAAATTGGCCTCCTCTAATGGTTAGAATGAACACCTATTTATAATTGAAAATAAGGTTAATTAAAATAGGAAATAAATTAAATTAATCCAATAACTAAATAAAATAATTATGGCCCCAAAGTTAATTCTAGGTTTTAAATATTTTTATTTAATTAGATTGGCTGTTTCCTAAGTTAATTTGCTTGCTCACAAAGTTAATTAAAAATTCTGAAAATAACAAATTAAAATTAAAACTTTCTTTATTTATATTTTTTACTATAAAATGCATAAAACTGTTGTTTAAATGAAAATAACATTTCAAAACTAAGATAAATAAAAAACTGAAAAAGTAAATTAATAATGTAATATTTTTGTGATTTTTTAAATTAAATATAAATAAAAATGAATTTAAAGTTAGTAACAATAAAGATGAGAAAAATGTCAAGATGTGTGACAGTAAGATTCGAACACATGCCCTCATACTTACAATCTTTATTCCTTATCAATTGTGTTATGTTATTTATTTAAAATAAAAAGTCAATTAAAAGTATTTGAAGACGAGCAATTATTTTCTATTTAAAAATAAAAATAATTTAAAATAAATTATTATATTTTTAAATAGACTTGAAAATGAATATTTATTAAAATCCGAAAATGTTAGTGTAAACGAACCAAAAGAATTTTAAAACCTAATTTTGAAAATAATTTTGACTATAGCACCGAGGCGGGCAAATTTGGGGTATGACACACGAGTATATGCTTATGTATTTATCACGACCTAGAGGATAAATAACACAAACCTGATAATTTATTATCGTTTTAGAGACTGACACAATGAAATATATATTTTTCACATATCTACAACAACCTAAGGGGGTAGATGATGCGAGTTTGAAATTTGAAAAGTGTTTTGATAATCGAATCTTATATAACTAAACCAAAGATAAGATCAAAGTTTACCGGTTGTGTTTGTTCTCAACCAAGGTGTTTGTTTGTTTTTAGTAGATAAGCTGATTCAACAATAGGCCCCAAGAAAATTCATAGTATTCTTACCCAAAGTTGATTTGAAAATGTCATGCATGGTGTATATGCACGATGCCCTAAATTGATATGAAACCCAAATGTATATGTATATGCACCAAATGTTTCGTATGTTCATGCACCAAATGTTTCGTATGTTCATGTACCAAATGTATTGTAAATACTTTTAATCTTTTTCTCCTTTCAATCTATTGGCTCTTTTTTCTTTTGTCACCGACTCCCCAACATTTCATGTTGTTTTGTCGTGGTATCTCCAAGTTAATTTGACATAACAAGGCGAATAGTTTCAACAAGATTTAAGGATTGTATCGTAGGCATAGGCGTAGTTGTGGAACTCTTCCGACGTTTTTTCTAACCAAAATACTCTCTGATGTTTTATCAAATGCTTTTTTTTAATGTTTTCGTATGTCAGATGCACCAAATGTTATGAGTGATCTTGATACCTTGATATGGTTATGTGCATGTTATTCCTGATGTGAGGCTCTTAATGAGAAATCTACTATCGAGATTTCCAAGGAATCTACTGCCGAGATTCAATTAAGGACTACCTACTGCCGAGATTCAATTAAGGACTACCTACTGCCGAGATCTTTTGGAAATCATCTGCCGAGATCAACCAGGGGAATCTACTATCGAGATTCTATTAAGAACTACATTCTACCGAGGTCTTCTGGAAAATCATATGTCGAGATTAACCAAGGGAATCTGTTGCCGAGATTTTGTTAAGAAACTACCTTCTATCGAGGTCTTCTAGAAAACAATCTACCGAGATTAATCACGGGGATCTACTGCCGAGATTCTGTGTAGAATAGATAACCTGATTGACAATGATGATTGTCTTCACATGAAACATGGTTTTATGCTATGCATGTACATTTTGATTGATGCATGAAATATAATGATTGATTGATGCATGTAATGAGTGACTTGGACATGTATCAATGGATGTTGGATTTTGAAATGCCAATGAGTAATTGGGCTTTTTGAGATATGTCTGATCCAAGCTGTCGGAATTCATTAGATGGATGAGATGATAAGTATAGCTTGATTATGGATCGAAGAGTCCTAATAAATGATTTATGCAGACTCATATGCTTTTGACGGATTCCCTTATGAGGGATCACAGACGGTTAAGACGTAAAGAGGTTAGATATGTAACAGGGGTGATTGTCACATGGTGGTAGAGTGTTATGCTTGCATGATTTCCTAATACTCATTTCGAACTCGAATATTTCTGATGTAGGAGGAGATTTTTCCCCTTCATGGTTTGTCTTGCCCCAATTTATTGGTAGGGTCTTGGAGAGATTCTTCATAACATGATTTTGGAAGTAGTTTGATCATGAATGACCCTACTATCCTGAACTATGCCCCTTATTAACAAACTCTTAAAGACAAACGTCTCTGATCAACTTCTCTTGATCGAGCCTCGTAGTGGTTTGCCCCTATATTTGAGTTCCTTGAAAGGTATGCCCCTCAATCTCCAGATTTTGGAGGAGGTACTCTTGGATCTCCATGATATAGGTTTAATATGAATTACCCCAAGTATTTGAATCATGCGTAGTTTTTTTCTAAAGTTGTTTGAAGGGGAACTTGAACCCTATATTCCGTAAGATGAAATTGATATGAACTTCCCCAACATTTGAGTCTTGGAGGGCCTTGAGAAGTTTGTTGAAAAGATGAAACTGAGTCATGCAATGTTGTGATATGACTTGATTAAGGAATTCTCCTTCGAAAGGTATGCCCCTAATTGGTGCTTTGAAATGTGATCCAAGTTGATTGATTCTCAGAATGATCACCCCTAGTCAATAGGATCTTCATTTGATATGCCCTTATGATCAATAGTCTTGCTTATAATTATAGGGTTCTTTTTTGGATGCTTTTCCCCTAGTAAGGAGCTTCCTGGAAAGGATCGCTTTTGATTAAACCAATTTTGAGATCTCCTTTGATGTTAACTGTCTATTCTTAGATAAAATTGTACACTTTGAAAAGTAATTATGTTTGATGTACATGCAAGTTTTGAAATCGAAGTTTGTTATGGAATAGAAATGGATGATTAGATATGGAGATTAGAAGAAGCAAAGTGGTCATCAATAGTTTTAACAAACATATGAGTCAGTTTAACACAAGTTTTGTCGAGTATGCTTTCATAGTTAACCTTGCTTCAATTATGACTTTTGAAGGTTGTAATGTGGCTTTGGTTCGTGGTTTAAGAAACAAAGGATATAAGGCTCAACATTTATTTATCCCACCCCATTCTCCTTGATATCTTCAATCCTAAGTTCAATTAATCCAACATATGCATTCAATCTGGAAAAGAATTTTCGTAGTCGTAGTGATGGAGATAAGCATTGGTAAAGATCCAAGCACTAATGAATTGATAAGATCCAAGAATTGATGAGAAGCCTTGATGATTCTTGAGGTGGAGGTCACAATAATGTACTCCAATTTTTTTTCAATCCTTTATTTTTGCATGGACCAATTCTTTTAAACTTTGGTCCATCGGGATACCCTAACTTTTTCCTAAGTTAATTTTTTGTTTTCTTTGACTTAGAGGGATTTCTCCTTTTGAATTTCTTTTTGCCTTTTTTTATTTGTGACAGCTATGTTAGCTTTGTAAACTTATTTTCATTGTTTCCTTGATCATGAGTGATGTACTGAGGAGGAAGACGTCGTAGACTTTATCTTTGTTGATTCCCCAACCTTGGATAATACACCGAGGAAGAAGACGTCGCGGAATTTATCTTCATTGATTCCTCAATCTTGGATGACGAATGCAAGGAAAAGGATGTGCTTGAACCTCTTGCTTAGACGTACCGATTCTCTTGAGATTTGAATGCATCGTTGAATTAATTGAAATCTACCCTGCCTCTGGTTAAAATTAAGGTTTTTTTAGAAAACAAAACTCCAACTCCTGGCTCGAGGGGGTTAACTACGGATTAACTCCTCAATTATCCATTGTTTAGGAATTGAAACAATGCCTTACATCATCAGCTCGGTCTTACATTGAAAGCATACATCATCCAAATTCAGTTATTTAGTTTACATCATTCTCCCTCAAAGTTTGTTAAAGTTATGAAATGGAGATGGAAAAGAAGAGTGAAAATGGAAATTCATTGATTATTTATGGAAAGTTATAGAAGAGTGAATACAAATGGATCGATTTCAAAAACATGCATAATTATTTATTTGAATCACTAGTCAAAAAATACAAATCTACACCAAATACAACTTAGCAAGATAGAAATTACAATTTGAAATTGATAAGTCTAATGATCCTATGGAAGAGCTTCTTCGTTTGATCCATTTGACTTTAGGAGATGCTTCTTAGTTCTTGGACTTGTCAGAGCATAGGGGTGACCCTAGATTTCTCTTGGGCATACCAACTCTTCTGATATGGCAGTTTCTATTTATGGCGAGGGATTAGCCATGGTGGTGGCATTTGAAGCGTTGCCTAGGCCTTTAACTTATATGACAAAGGGTTGCCTTCTCTCCACAATAAGATTTGTAGGACCAAGCTCCATTGAATATCCAATGATTGACCTCTCCTTCATCAATCTAGGACCTTCATATCTTTTTTGAAGCATGCTTGGAATTTTTTCTTTGAGTATCGGACAATCTTACTAGCTTGATTGATAGCCACCAAGGGCGAATATGGAAATGCATGAAATGCAAATGTATGAATGTACGAAAATGCATGGGTATGCAAAAAATATTTTTTGGCTTTTGAGGATATGCGAAAATATTTTCATGCAGATGTAATGCAATGCAAGGTTTGAATGAAGATAAACCTAAGGACACCCTATCATACCCCAAACTTACCCTACTAGTTCCTGATTTTTTTTTATTTCAGTTTCTAAAAATTCTTTTTTATAAAATATTATTCATATAGTTATAGGGGTTTAAAATTTATAAAGAGGGGTTTATCTTATAAAGAAATCATGGGCCTTTTTCAATCAGAAAGGGCTCATGTAATTTTTTTAGTCCACTTAAAATATTGAAAATGGGGTGTATAAAGTAATTAATTTTCTTGTTAAAGCCTAATAAACTAAAAAGACACGGCCCGGTCAACTTTGGGTTTGTTTGAAGAAATTGTTTTGTTTTAATTATAAATATATTATTAACAGTATAGTTATTTTATTATAATTACTATTATTAGTATTTATTATAATTAAATATTATATATTTTAAGCTCAACTTATTTGTTTTGTTTTGTTAATTAAAAAAAGAGATCGAAATTGTGTTACACAGTCCAATATCCAAAGCCTTTAAACAAGCAGTCCATGCCCAATAAAAAAAAGAAAAAACACACGGTCCAAGAGCAAATGATCATTGTATGAATTAAGGAAAAGAAGCACACGCTTTAGTATTTTACCACAGTCACTGTTCTGATTATAGAAAAAAAATAATGCACCTATTAATACCAAAACAGGTATTGTTTAAATCAAATAAAACATTTCCTTTTTTACAAATAGAATAAAATCAATACATAATTAAATCATTACTGTCCAAAATCAAAACTTTGCATGAACACGTACATAAATCAAAGCTTTACACTAAAACAGAAATAATTATTTACATTCAAAGACTTAATCAATACAAATCATATCCTTATCAAATAATTACAACAAGAGTCGTTACAACCCGGAAACACGGTTGAACCAAAATAGAAACAAATTAAAAGTTTGTACAAATTACAGACAAAATTATAAAATTTCCTAAAACATCTAAATCCTAAAAATACTATAAATACGTAAAAAAACTAAAAACGTAAAAGAAAGGATAAAAATATACGGCAGAGAGATTTACAGGGAGAGGAGATTGACATAAAAAATATACATAAAACTACGAAGGGAAGAAGAAGGAGGAAAGTCTGAAGCTTCGCTAGCCCTCACTCGAGATTTGGATTTCGAGATCCGAAACCCTAAATTTGTTGAACCGTCACCGCTATCTTCATCCTCAATACCATACATCATTGTCGTCGCTCCCATCATCGTTGTACCTGCAAAATGCACGAAAGAAGAGGAGATCAAAGACGAACGCAAGTACGAAACAGAAGCAAACACGGACGAAGGTAAAACAAACTTATCTTTTATGTGATTTGGTTTGTCGATAAGGTTAGATTTAGGAGTGTTGTCGCATAAGGATTGATTGGGGTTGGAGTGTGTCGCCGGAGCTAGGGTTCGTAATGTTAGAGAGAAGAGAGAATGATTGAGAGTAGAGAGAAGATAAAGACGCATAGAGATTGAGAGAGAGGGATAGAAAAAGAATGGATTGTTTTTTCTGTAAAACAAATTATATTATGCCTTATTATCCCGTATGCGCGCGCCCTTGACCGTTATTGTGCTCCTCTCCATCATAGCCATATGATTTCAATCACGCATCCCAGAATGCGCATGTCCATGAAAATTCCCTGTGCGTGACCACACGTTATCTAGCGGACTCCCCAACTCTTGTTGCTTTGGGCCTGGCACAGTACTAAAGTAACCCCCATTCTTTTTGTCTTTGTTAACGCACACAAATACACACCCCCCCAGGAAGAACGGGCCATGTCCGAAATCTGGACTTGGACCCTTGCTCCCTGCACCCTCCATTTTACTGCATGATTCAAACCTACACCCTCTGTCTTTTAGGCCTGAATTCAATATCTGAATTCAGATCCATGTTGTTAACACCCCCCATTTTTACTACCTTTACATAATTTACACCCCCTACGTTTTTAATTTATTTTCTTTATTATTTTTATATTTTATATTTTTATATATTTATATTTTTTATATTTTTATTATTATAAATCTAATATATTATTTTCCAACCCATAAAAAATATTATTTTATTTTATTTGCATTAAATTATCTTTTAATCATGCATTTTAAATAAGAAATTTTTTATAATTAATGCATAAAAAATAATTAACCAACCACAACTCATTTTCGTAAATTAAATTAATTCAATAATTATTTTTGAAAAGGATTATACAACATATTTTAATTAACTGTGCACTTGGTAAAAAATCTCCGCTATTCACACACCCGAGTTAAGTACAAGGGGAATTAAAATATCTGCGTAATCCATAAAAAACATAAATCTCGCGAACTACGAAATGGGACTCTGATTCCTCCTAAGAGGATACACATGCATACGATTAAAATTATGGCGAGTTCCCCTAATAAACATTAAAAAACCCTATTTCCTAAAAATTATGCTTCTAACCCTAGTATCCTTGTGAACAAGGTAGATGAGGGGTGCCTAACACCTTCCCTTCGTCTAGAACCGAGTCAATGACTTAGAATCTCTAACTTTTAAAGTTATCCTTTATATTCCCTTCCTTAGGATAAAAATTAAGGGTGGTGACTCTGTATTTAAAAAACAGTTGCAACACACCCTACACGAGTTTTAGGGATATATATACAATGTGAAACCCCTACAAGCTAGATATTATTATACACCAAAGGAACCCCTACAAGCTATGGATTAAGACATACAAAAGATAACCCTACAGGCTAGGGATTATGACTTACAAAAGATAACCCTACATGCTAGGGACTATAACAAACTTAAGGGGATCCCATTGGAACTAAAGATTATAATTGACAAACTGAAATCGTTGTGGGTTTAGGATAGTGAATACCCTATACGGGTTTATGGTATGTGAATACCCTATATGAGTTTTGGGATAGGTATATATATGAGGATACCTTTACAGGTTAAGAGGATAGGATGTTAATAGAATAACCTATAGGAGAGCTCCTATAAAGGTTCTAAGTTTTTCTACCATTCCCCATAAGGTGGCTTTCTTAAGGATATCATGGATTACACTAGAGGGAAAGGCACAAAGACCTCCCTTAAGTGGAGCCTCATTGTAGACCAAAACTTTCGTCTCTAAGATCGTACAAGGTCTCACCATGAGATTTTAGTTTAGGGTTATACAAAGTCTTATCCCCCAAGAGGATACCTCTTGAGAGATATTCTTTTTTTGAAATTCAACCGACTCTAGGCAAAGTCGTCACAAAAACTCATAGGGATAATATATCCCCTTGACCAATAGACAAACCTTCTTTATAAGGTTTTGAATAATTTTGAATTTTAAATTCCACTAACAATAAAATAAAATTATAATAAAGATAATGTAAACAAATAATATAAATAAACAAACCAAAAATGACAAATATAGAAACGATAGCATACCAAAAATAGAAAAGAAACCTTATAAAAACCCTAGACCTAAAAAGAGGAAAAGACTCTAAAACCCTAAGGTTGTGTTTCCTCAGCAGAGTCGCCAAATGTATTAACCGGCAAAAAATATAGAATCGCCACCATTAATTTTTATCCTAAGGCAGGAATATAACGGAATAACCCTAAAATCGATACAAAGATTCTAAGTCTTGACTCACTTTAGACGAAGGGAAGGTGTTAGGAACCCTTCATCTACCTTGTTCACAAGGATACTAGGGTTTAGGTTTAAGGTGTAGGAGTAGGATTTTAATAGTTAGGGGAACTCGCTTTGTTATTAAAGTCGCGTGCCTACGTATCCTCTTATGAGGAATCAAAGTCATAATTCGTAGTTCGTAATGTTTGGTTAATTTTTTTTATGGACTATGGAAATATTTTGAATTAATCCTTGAACCAAGTCTGGGTTGAAAATAACAGAATCATAGACGCAGTTCGCAGTTAATATAAAAGATTTCCACAATCCTTTTTGAAAATATCTTGATTTAATTATGTTAGTAGAAAAGCAGTTAGTATTTGGTTGGTTAACTATTTTAGATTATGTTATGAAATATGTAAAAAAAATAAATTTGAATGAGAAAAAGATTTAATGCAATTAAGAAATAGGGGTTAGTGTTTTAGAAATAATTTAATTAATAAATAACTATTTTTCCTAATTATTAAAAATATATTAAGTATTTTTGATAAAATATACAATAACTAATTATTAATATGAAAAATTATAATTTAATTTAAATTGATAAAAATATTATATATGATAATTAAATGAAGAAAATAGAATAAGTTAAATAAATAATTAAATTAATTAATTAATTAATTAAAAGAGGGGTGTAAAAGTTAAATATGGAGTGTATTTTGTTATTCAAAAGAAACTAAAGTCATTTTTTAGATTTTTGTATTTTTTTGTCTTTTTTTGTATTTTTAATAATGAATAAAAGTTAAGATAAAGAAGTTCTTTTTTTTAATACTAATAATAAGAAGAAAAGTTAAAGTTAGAAAAAAGAATTTTTAAAGAGTTTTTTTATAATAATAAAAAAAAGTTTAAGGTTAAAAAATGTCTTTTTAGGGTTAGAGAAAAGGTTTTTTTTTATAAAAAAAAAGTGAAAATAATAATAATAGAAAACACGAATATCATAAATCATAAGCAAAATAAATAGCAATCAAACAATCAAATAAAAACTCAAACAAGAATAAATTCTAATCTACATCAAATACAATATTCATACACATATTTAAAGATATAAAAAAATACAAACCTGAAATGCCGTGACCAAATTAAGCTGCTCCCTCCACCCTTCTTTTCCTTTTCTTTGTACTTTTCTCCTTTCTCATTCAGTGCAAGATTCTCCTTTTCTCCTTCGGTACAAGATCCCTCTTTTTTCCAGCTTGATAATGAAATGCATACCTTAGGGTTTAGTTATTGTTGTTCTTCGATGTGAAGAGTAACAACTTTTAGGAGAACTCTAGTGAGTTGTTGATCTGTAAATGATTATTGATTCTCCAAATAGTTGCTAATGAAAAATTTAGGGTGAAGAGAGCCCTATTTATAGTATAGATTTGAAATTAGGTTAAAGACACCCAAAAAGGAAATAATCCACACCAAGAAAAGTCCAAAGTTTATGATTTTATCTTGGTCAGCAAGCTGACCAATCAGAAGTGAGTTATGACACAAATTGGCACACATTGACCAATAAGAAAAAATTAATAATATTTTTGGCAATTATTATAATTTTTGCACTCAATTTTAATAAAAAGTGCATCAAATCAAATAAATAATTATTTTTAAAAATGCATTAATTAAAAATACAAAAATAATATTTAAATAATAAAAAAAACATAGTTTTTGTGATTTTGAAAATAATTAGAAAATAGAAATAGTTAGTAGCAAAAAAATATCCAAAATGCACCAAGTGAGATTGATCTATTTTTGGCATGATTTTGAAGATTGGAAACTGATTGAAATTTAGTCTATAACTTGTGAACAAATTATGAATTTAGCCTTGTTTATGACTATTCCAAATATTGAGATTGATTTAAAAATATTTTATTTATTTTTTTCAAATTTAACTATTAAGTGCGTAAAAATATTTTTTTTAAATAAAAATAAATTTAAAATAGGCTTAAAATAGAAAATGAAAATAATAATAATAAAATAATCTAAAAATGATATTTTATCCTTTTTAAATAAAAAAACACAAAAGAACAATAAAATAAAAAAGGTAGCGCAATGAGAATCCAACCCGCAACCTTATGATCAATATTCTTACATTTTCTCCCTTACCAACTGTGCTATCTTAATTATTTGAAATAAAAGTAGAATTTAAAATTTAAAGGATGGTATAATAGTTGTATTTTAAAAGAAATATATAAATAATTCAAAATAAACTATTATATACCTTTTAAATAAGAAAAACTAAATAAATCAATGTTGGAAAAAACTAAGCATAAATACAAAGTGAAAAAATATGATAAATAAATAAATTTATTGTTTTTGAATAATAATTTTATTTATTATATCAAAGATACATTTTAAATTTCTAGACCTAATGACTTTTAAATGACTGGATATTCGGCTATAGATAACGAGAAAAATAGGCGGACAAACTTGGGGTATGACACTTGACGTAATTGATTTTTTTAAAACCTGTGTTACAGAGCAGGATGTGTTTTAATTTGAAGTTTGTTTGAAGCAATGTGACACCCTATTTGTTGCATTACTCTTATTTAATTATTGAATTATTCTACGAATATTCTTTGGGGTTTAGAAGGGTGTGACATTAGTGGTATCAGAGAAGGTCGGTCCGTCAGACCAGGTTTTCTTTTGATGTGTATGTCCTGTCTGTCGATTAGTGTGAGTACACTATTGATGCATGTTTCTGAAGTTAGTTTTCTGTGCATAGAATGGTTGGAAGAAACGGTGCTACGATTGATGTTGCTTTGCAGGCCATTGCTCAGGTTGTGCAACATCAGCCTAATGTTGGCGAGAATGATGTATCTCGTGTTTTGGAGATGTTTTAGAGGAATCATCTGCCTATTTTTAAAGGTAGATACGATCCTGATGGAGCGCAAACTTGGCTCAAGGAGTTTGACATGATCTTTTGAGTCATGAATTGCTTAGAGGCGTAGAAGGTGCAGTTTGGTACGCATCAACTGGCAGAGGAAGCTGATATCTGTTGGGTTAGCACCCGTTAGAGACTGACAATGATGGGTGAAGTTATTACTTGGGCTGTGTTCGGTAGGGAGTTTCTGAGAAAGTACTTTCCTGAGCATGTGCGTGGGAAGAAAGAGATTGAGTTTCTAGAGTTGAAACAAAGGAACTTAACTGTGAATGAGTATGCTTTGAGGTTTATGGAATTGGCCAAGTATTATCCACATTACAGTGAAGCGACTGTTAAGTTCTCGAGGTGTATCAAGTTTGAGAATGGTTTGCATCCGAAAATTAAACGAGAAATTGGATATCAGCAGATTCATGTATTTGTAGAGTTGGGGAACAATTGTAGGATCTATGAAGAAGAAAGCAAAGCTCATTCAGCTCACTACAAGAGTTTGAACGAGAAAAGAGGAAAGTAGTATTAAGACCATAATAAGCCTTATGATGCTCCAGCTGATAAAGGGAAACATAAGGCTTATGATAGGAAGAAGACAAGTGGAGGAAGAGCTCCCGCTTCTGTCAAGTGTTATATATATGGTGAACAAGGTCGCCATTCTAATGTATGTCAGAATAAGGTGCTACAAATATGGAAAGACAGGTCATCGTGCTCCTGAATGAAAGAACGATGGTCCAACCTATTTCAATTGTGGAGAGTAGGTCATATTAGTACCCAGTGTCTGAAATCGAAGAAGGACGTTGTTGCCCAGGCCAACGGCAGAGTGTTCACTTTGAGTGGATTAGAGGATTCCAAGGGGGACAACTTGATTTGAGGTACTTGTTTTATTAATGATGTAGAATATTCTAACATGTTGGGAATGAAGTTATCTAATATGAATGGTAATATGGTGATATATACTCTTTCTAGTGGTTCTGTTACTACTACTTGTGTTTGTTTGAAATGTCCTTTGACTATTTATGGCAAGACTTTTGTGATGGATTTGGTATGTCTTCCCCTACACCAAATTGACGTCATTCTTGGGATGAACTGGTTAGAGTTCAACTATGTTCACATCAGTTGTTATAACAAGACTTTGAGGTTCCCTAAGTTTGGTGATAATGGAGAATTGATGTTGTTATCTGCTAAGAAAGTGAATGAACTTATGGAACACGAAGCTTTGATTTTTACAATGTTTGCGTCACTGCAAGTTGAACATGAAGCTGCGAGTGTTGAATTACCTATTGTTTGTGAATTTTCAGAAGTGTTTCCAGATGACATCAGTGATTTTCCTTCGAAACATGAATTAGAGTTTTCTATAGATGTGGTGCCAGGTACAAGTTCAGTGTCAATGGCTCCTTATAGGATCTCAGCTTCAGAGCTGAGCGAGTTGAAGAAACAACTAGAAGAGATGCTTGAGAAGAAGTTTATTTGACCGAGTGTTTCACTGTGTGGTGCGTCTGTGTTGTTGGTTAAGAAGAAAGATGGAAGAATGAGACTGTGTGTGGATTATAGACATTTGAATAAAGTGACTATTAAGAATAAGTATCCGCTCTCGAGGATTGATAATTTGATGGATCACTTGGTGGGTTCTTGTGTTTTCAGCAAGATCGATTTAAGGCCGGGTTATCATCAAATTCGTGTTACACCAAATGATATTCCGAAGACTGCTTTTTGAACGAGGTATGGTCACTACGAGTACATTATGATGTTGTTTGGTGTATCTAATGCGCCTGGTGTTTTTATGGAATATATGAATAGAACTTTCCATTTGTATCTGGATAAGTTTGTTGTGGTTTTCATTGATGATATTCTAATCTATTCTAAGTCAGAATAAGAGCATGAGGGGAACTTGAGAATCGCGTTGAAAGAAAATAAGTTATATTCAAAGCTGTCGAAGTGTAAATTTTGGCTGAAGGAAGTGAGTTTCCTCGGTCATGTGATTTCTAGTGGTGGAATTGTTGTGAATCCTTCCAAAGTTGATGTAGTGTTGCAATGGGAGACTCTGAGGTCTGCAAATGAGATTCAAATTTTTCTTGGTTTAGCATGCTATTACCGAAGGATCATTGAAGGATTCTCTAAGTTAGAATTATCATTAACTCAGTTGACTCGAAAATGTCAAGCTTATGTGTGGGATGTTGCGTGTGAAGAAAGTTTCATAGAATTGAAAAAGAAGTTGACAACTGCTTCGATCTTAATTTTGCCTAACCCAAGTGATGCTTTTGTGGTGTACTGTGATGCGTCAAAGATGGGTCTTGGTGTTGTGCTGATGCAAAATGAACTGGTTATTGCTTATACTTCTATGCAATTGAAGATTCATAAAAGGAATTATCCCACGCATGACTTAGAGCTAGAAGTTGTGGTGTTTATGATGAAGATTTGGAGACATTATCTTTTCGGCTCTAAATTTGAAGTGTTCAATGATCATAAGAGTCTGAAATACTTGTTTGACCAGAAGGAGTTAAATATGAGGCAGAGGAGATGGCTTGAGTTGTTGAAGGGTTATGACTTTGATTTGAATTACCATCCGGGTAAAGCAAATATAGTGGCTGATGCGTTGAGTAGAAAATCGTTGCATATGTCAATGCTTATGGTTCGAGAGTTAGAAATGATCAAATAATTTAGAGATATGAGCTTAGCATGTGAAGAGACTCTCGATAGTGTGAAGTTGGGAATGTTGAAATCGACTAGTGGTATAATAGAGGAAATACGAGAAGGTTAGAAGTATGATTTAAAATTTGCTTACCAGTTGACCTTGATTAACCAAGGTAATGGAGGTGAGTTCAAAGTTGATGATAATGGTGTGATACGGTTCGGAATTAGAGTGTGTGTTTCAGATATTCCAAAACTTAAGAGAATTATCCTTGAGGAAGAACATTGAAGCAGGTTAAGTATTCATCCCGAAACCACGAAGATGTATCAAGACTTGAGGAAGTTATTAAATTACTAAAAGAAAACAATTTTTTTTTCAATTTAAGCATTGTTTTTATTTCTCATAAATCTTTCTAAATTCTTTTTACTAAAGATTAGGTTTATTCTCATTTTATTTCTCACGGGTAAATGTGAACGTATCTATGAGATATCAATTATAAACGGTTAATTTTAATGTCTATATTTTAAATATTTTTTGTTGTTGTTTTATATAATTCATATAATTGAAGTTAAAGAACCGATTATACAATTTATTATAATCGTGAATCAATGTTTAAAAGTTAGTACATAATATACATATTTGTTATATTTGTAATTATGTGAATGTGAATCAATTGAATAATGAATTCATACTTTATAAATGATAATCTGATAAACGTGTAATATGAATTTAGATAAGACTTGTGCGATAGCACAAATATCTTACTAGTTATATTAAAATCAATTCTAATAAACTCATTTAAAGTTGATATAGAACTAACATATCAAAGTAATCAAAACAACTTTTGCTGGTGACATATATCAAATTATAACTCATTTTAAGTTATATGAAACTCCAAATCCACATTTAAAAGTTGTTAAAATAGAAAAATGTTAAGTATCCATTTGGTCACGCGTACCAAATGTGAATATGAATGAAGAGTATGACATTAGGTCTTTCGTTGGTGGAAAAAATAGTACACTGTTAAGTAAGGATCCTTTTGTTTTTTGTCTTGTCTTTTTCCTTTAATTAAGTGGGCGTGCCCTCCAAAATTGAAAAAGATAAAGTGTAGCCAAATATCTTTCCTTACATTGCAAAAGCACAACCAAACTTACGTGTTAAAGGTACCATGCCGACGGCAACATTACCGTGGATAAATATCAAAGTTATGAAACATTGTTGTCATGTTTATGAGCTAGAAAAATATCAAAAATGCATGTCAATATTGCAACATGTACGGTTTCAATTGAATAAGTTGAATAATTCACGCCAGAGGCGGATCCAGTCATTATATATTAGTGTGGCTAAGTATAAAAGAAAGTATGAACTAAAGAGAACAATGAAACTATTTTAAAAATTTATTCATACTATAAAGAGAACGGTAAAATCAATTTATTATAAAGAAAATCATTTATGAGAAATTGAGCAAATTAATTTTTTTAACAAATTGTGGTTTTATGGTTTAGCTAAAAAAGGAGAAAAGAATAAGAGAAAATTGAAATACTCCCTTTATCTTTGATTTTCAATCACCATAAATAAATGCAACTAAGCCAAGTAAAAAAATTAGAAAAAGAAAAAGAAAGATTAACAAATATGAGAGAAAGAGACAAGCATGAGAGATGGTGAGGTTTGAGATAACTAGAAAAAGAAGTTACAACTTGAGAGAGAGAAAAGTAGTGTTTTAAAACTGGACTGAATTGAGAATCAGAGGTGTCACCAATCTAGTTTGATTGCTAGACCGACCAAGCTATTGAATTGGTGTAAACTAGCCAGAACCGCCAAAATCTGTAAAAACTGAAGATCCGACAGTTTTCAAACATCGGTGGATTAATTGCTAGTTTAATCATTTTTTAAGAAAAATTTAAATTAAAATATTTGTATACTTTGTTCATAACTTATTTGGATCAATTTTCTCTCTTTAGAACTAAATATATTAGACACGTTATTTTGCTATTAATTTTATGTTGCAATTTAACTTTGTTCAAATTTTATTTGAACATTTTGTTATGTGTGATGAATATATATTTAGAACTTGAATTTAAATAAAGAACTTGTGAAATTATGACATTTTAAAATTTTATAAGTTTCGTGATATTTTTTAGAGACCGAGTCATTCAGTTCGATTGGTTTAATATCTATAAAAAATTTATACAGACTCGTTTATTTAACCGAGTTATCTGTATTAATTCAGTTTAGTCATACTAGTCACACAGTTCAATCAGTGACTCAATGATTCGACCAATAAATCATTGATTCAATATCCTTACCATTTTGATAACTGATCCGATTTTTAAAACATTTGACAAAACTGAAAGAAAGAATTACGAGAGAAAAGTGAGTTAGTAATATTTTTTTATTAATTATTTTAATAAGCCTTAGTGTTTATATATAATTAAAAAAATTAATTATCCTAGTTATAAACCTCAATGTATAATATAATATAAAAAGAAAATGAAAAAACTGGTGTGACTATAGCCACACCTAGCCCCAACGTGAATCCGCCCATGATTCTCGCGCAATAGTTATTATGCAAATATTGCACTAATTTCAAATCGTGTCATTTAATTGAATAATATATTTGAATTGAACTGAATTGTATCATAAAAAAATTGAATCATTTAAATAGTTAATGAATTGAACTATTTAATTAAAACAATTCAAATTCAGTTTAAAATCAGTTCATAATCAATTTTTTTCTATAAATTAGTTTAATTTTATATATTAGTTTTTCATAAAAATGATAAAAACTTAATTAAGAGTAAAATATATTTTAGAAAATAAATAAAAATAATATTTTTCAAAAATAAAAAAAAAATATTTTCTTGAAAATAAAGTTTTTTTATCTGAATATAAAAAAACTAATATCGATTTTTTTTTTGAAAATACGAAGAAATCATTTTTTTTTGAAAATACAATAAATTAGTTTTTTTTATTCGAAAATACGAAGAAAAAAAATAGAGTTTTTTCAAAAATAGTAAAAAGCCCAATTTTTTTCAGAAATATGAAAAAATCGAGTTCAATTATTATTTTTTGGAAATATGAAAAGTCAAGTTTTTTCGAAAATACAAAGTTCGAGTTTTTTTTGGAAATATGAAAAAGTCGAGTTTTTTCAGAAACACGAAAAAAATCGGGTTTTTTTCCCAAATATGAAAAAGTCGTGTTTTTTGGAAATACGAAAAAACCGAGTTTTTTCGAAAATATGAAAAAGTTGAATTTTTTTTCGAAAAATACAAAAAATTCGAGTTTATTTCAAAAATATGACAAAGTCAAGTTTTTTCAAAAATATCAAAAAATCGATTTTTTTAAAATACAGGAAATCGACTTTTTTGAAATACAAAAAATTGAATTTTTTCGGAAATACAAAAAATCGAGTTTTTTTTTGGAAATACAAACAATCAAATTTTTTCGAAAATACGAAAAATTCAAGTTTTTTCCAAAATATGAAAAAGTCAAGATTTCTTCGAAAATACGAAAAATAAGAGTTTTTTTTGGAAAAATAAAATTGTCGAGTTTTAAAAAAAAATACAAAAATTGCTTTTTCGGAAGAATAAAAATTTCGAGTTTTTTCGAAAATACGAAAAAATTGAGTCTTTTTGAAAATATGAAAAAGACGAGTTTTTAAGAAAATACAAAAATTAAGTTTTGTTGAAAATATAAAAAAGTCGAGTTTTTTTCGAAAATACAAAAAAATTGAATTTGTTCAAAAATATTAAAAAAGCAGAATTTTTTCGGAAATACGAAAAAGAAATGAGTTTTTTCAAAAATATGGAAAAGTCTAGTTTTTTTGAAAAATACAAAAAAAGGGTTTTTTTTAGAAACACGAAAACTCAATTTTTTTTCATGTATGAAAAAATTGCTTTTTTTTAAATGCGAAAATCGAGTCTTTTGGAAACATGAAAAAACATTTTTTTCAAAAATACAAAATTTAAAAGAAAAAAAATTGAAGATAATTTTTCTTTGGAAAATGATATATATATATATATATATATATATATATATATATATATATATATATATATATATATATATATATATATATATATATATATATATTCAAAAAAATGTTTTTTTTTAATATATACTATTTTAACTTTTTATGAAGTTAAAAATTTTGATTTTAAAATAGTTCAAAATAAATAGATGCTTTAAAATAGCAAATTGATCATAAACTAGTTATAAACTAATTGTAAATTGAATTGAATCATTTTAATAGTTAATTGAATTTTTATTGAAGTGGTTATTGTAAATTGATTGAATCATAAATGTAATTCAGTTCAAGAACCGTGAACACCCTTAACCTCAACTCATTATTGATTTGGGCTTTGATACAACTCATATTTTGTAGAATTTTCTTAGAGGATTTCTTAACTCACCCCATACTTTTCTAGCGGACCAGACGAAAATACATAAATGTGTCTAGAAATCGAAAATACATTTCTGAGACGCACCAAGATGTGATAAAACATAGACTATTCTTGGAGTTTTATTTCTGTTGGATATTGCAGTCGCATTTCCAATATTTTGATACACATAAACCAGAAAAACTGAATTGAAATACACCTAATTCACAAACTCAAAATACCATAATTCAAACATTGATATCATAACCTAAGCAATACAATTAGGATTTTAACATAATTCAAACATTACACTTCAACATTCAGGTGGACATTGCAATATCTTGATAATATCATCGACCGATCTCGCAATAGTCACATTCAACTCGATTGGAACTTTTGCTTCTAAACAAAAAAAGATTCTCAACATAGCCCGTAAATCAGCGCTCGTCTTTAGCTCATGGTTGATGAACTCAAGGTTCTCATCGTTGTCAATGGATGACGAGCGGTACTTGATCTTTACAATTTATCAATTGTCGCCATATGGTAGAAGCTCCTGCCACTACAACAAATAACTCTTTTCATGACAAAGCTTTCACAACGTACAAAGTAAAATTGCAGGTACATGTGAATTGGAACACATTGTTTTATTTAAAAAATAATGACCTGTTACCTTGGAAATTTTTAAAACCGACATAAATATATGCTAAGAGTTTGAGGTTCAATTCTCAGCTCTTGCTATTTAATATTTTATATAGAACTAAAAAGTCACATTTATTTTTTAAAGATTTTACATCGGATATGTTACATCGGGTTTCAGTAAATCCGAGATAAACACTCCCTAATTTTTTACTTTTTTTGGCAACCAAAAAAGCGCCTTTATTTTGTATAGATTTTACATTGAATATGTTACCTCGGTTTTAAGTAAAACCGATATAAATGCACTTCATAATTATTATCTCCTCAGTGTCCTTTTTATTTTCTTTTCGAGCCCTAACAAAAGAACACTTCTTCTCCAAGGAGCCATAGAGAATGAAAAAACTCTCTCACCATTATTCTCCGGTATGTTATTACTAGTGTTCTCTATTACTATAGTTCTTGTTGGTGTTATTCTCCATTGTTGTTGTTGTTGTGAATCATTATTGTGGATTGTTTCATTTTGGTTTATTCATATTTTGTAGCATATAACCATAGAGTGTACATCATACTAAGAGTTAAGCTGGATAAATCTTAAGCTAAATAAAACTTTCATTAGATAATCCTTACAAAAAGGCTCCATCATACTAATAATCATATCTAAATCCTCTGGCTGAGAGATAATTTGACGAAGTATAATTTGTTTCATCCTCATCGTCAAAATCATTGATGTCTGGCCTTTTCACCTTTCTTCTTATTCTTCTTCTTCTTCTTGATCTTCTCTTCCTGGGAGCTCTCATGAGTCTCAAAAGTTCAGTTTCACAAGAGAGACTTCTTTCCACGGGAGCAACCTCTACAACCACAACAACATTTTTGAAAGCTTCAGCAGAAGTAATCATTTTGAAAGCTTCCACATTTATATTGTTTCTTCTGATTCTTCATCTTCTCTGATCCTTGAAAGTCTAAAAGCCAAAATATTTCAAGCATTTATATTTGTTCTTTAATTCTATATGTTTTCTTTTCTTGGAAGTTGAAAAGATGTATACGTTTTCCAATTTATAGTTTGATGTGATAATGTGTACTATTTTTATTTTATTTTCATATGTTTTATGTGATTATAGATCTTAGTTAGATGAAAGCCAATAAATTAAGTAAAGAGTATGAGAATGAATTGTTACAATTTCTTAATTTCTCGGGAAAAAAAACTTCCTGAGAATAATGGGATTTTTTGGTGTACTTGTATGAAATGCTATAATATGAGCAAACATCCAAGGGATGTTATATTTAATCATTGTGGTTGTGATGAAATTATTTAAAGTTACACAAAATGAGTATGTCATGGTGAAGGGACAAAAAAGAGACATTTGTCGCAAACAGTTGAAAATGATGAATGTATGACTGATAATCTAGAAGACATCATTCGTGATATTGGAGTAGATGCTTTTAATAAAGCTAGTATGATAGATACTTTGTGAAGAGACAAAGAAGATTCGTTGTACTCGAGATGTAAAGGTTTTACAAGATTGTCAGATGTGTTAAGACTATTTAATCTTAAGGCAAGAGGTGGATGGATGGATAAAAGTTTCACTGAATTTCTTGAATTGTTGAAAGAAAGACTTCTTAAAGGTAACACATTGCCAAACCGTACTTATGAGGCCAAAAAGATATTATGTCCAATGGGTTTATACAATGTTAAAATACATACTTTTAGTAATGATTGCATGTTATATAGGAAAGAGTTTGAAAACTTGAAAGAGTGCTCGAGGTGTGGGGTGTCGTGCTACAATTAGAAGGACAATGGTGTTGATTACGATGATGGTGTAACTAGAAAGGGTGTTCTTGTCAAGGTGATGTTTTACCTACCGATAATTCCAAGGTTTAAGAGATTGTTTGCTAGTTTTAGTGACACAAAGAATACTAGATGGCATGTAGATGAAAGAATCTGTGATGGAAAAATTCTCCATGTAGCTGATTCATTGCAATTGAAGAAAATTGATTCCTTGTTTCCAGATTTTGACCTTGAACCAAGGAACCTTGGGAATGAAGTGCAAGTATATGATGCATTTGATGATGATTTCGGGTCCAAAACAATCAGGGAACAACATAAATGTTTATTTATCTCCATTTATTGAAGATTTAGGACTTTTGTGGGAAGAAGGTATTGGTGTTGATAATATGTATATAAGTGATAACTTTAAGTTGCGTGCCATGTTATTTTACATAATCAATGACTTTTCTGCACACGGTAATCTATATGGGTACAACGTCAAGGGTCATAAAGTGTGTCCTATATGTGAAGTTGATACATGTCACCACCCATTACCAAAAGGAAAAAATACAGTTTATCTTGGGCATCGAAGATTTCTAAGGAGAGCAGGAGTTTGGTATCGCTCCAAAACCCTTAATCGGGAAGGAAGTTTATAGAAGACAACGACACATTAGGGTTGTCTTTAGAAAGAAACAAAAAAAGAGCCCGTGGAGAAAAATTCTTGGAAAAAGAGAGCGGTGTTCTTTGATCTTCCATACTCGTCTAGTCTTGATGTAAGACATTGTCTTGATGTGATGCACATGAAGAAAAATGTATGTGATAGTTTGACTGGAACACTTCTAAACATTAAAGTCAAGACAAAAGATACTAAGAAATCCCGCGAAGATATCGTTGTGATGGGTATACAGAAAGAGTTAGCCCCAAAAGAAGTAGGAAATATAACCTATTTTCTCCCAACATGTCACACTTTGTCTAAAAAAGAAAAAAGTTTTTTATATTGTTTGCAGGGTATTAAAGTTACACAATGGTACTCATGAAATGTGAAGAAACTTGTGCCTGAGAATGATCACATATTAATTGGCTTAGAATTTCATTATTGTCATGTTTTAATTGCTGAAGCGGTAAAACGGCAGGCAAAAAGTAAAGTGTTACTTTACCGGGTGATATTCATGTTATATCATATCGTGTCCACATAGATTGGTTATCGAATTTTCGTTCGACAAACCATTCGTTAATGAGTTTGGGGGTGAAATGGAAATGGTAAAAGTTATCAACAGAAAATAAATGTAAACAAAACCAAAGAAAAAAGAAAAACTTATCAAGAGTGCATATATACTACTTTTCATAGACTTAAACCTATCGACTAGTTATACTCAACCTATAATACTCTTCAATGTCACCATGTGTTATACCCAAAAATTTTCCCTCTCATTTATCAAGATTTTCTCACAAGATCTCTTTGACCTAAGACTGGATTAGGGTTTGACCAGCTCAAGACATCTCATCATGCCCTGATGACCCAAAATTAGGGTTTGGGATTGCACAAGGATTTTTGGATTATCAATGTTTCATATGGCTTTCAAGTATGATTATGGACTCCTAAGATTACTCATGTAAAGTTTCAAGCCTTGAATCACATTTTTGATCAGTCAATTGGACAGTTGACCTAAAAATCAACTGTATTGGGGAAAAAGTCAACCATGGCTAATTTACAGTCAAACTCCATAATTTTTGATCCACATCAACATTTTGGACACATATGTATCATTTGATCAAGTTTGAACCACAATTCCTCAAGAAATTTGATCAAATCATCAAAAGGGCAAAATTGTCAAAATTAGGGTTTTGATTGAGAAAGGGCAATTTCTGATTTTTGACCTAGAAAATGACCAATTGGTTTGAAGCATGATTTCAAGGATTCAATTGTGTCATATTGAACTAATGACATGGTTCAAAACATTGCAATTTCATTGGATTGACAGATGAAATTTGCAGTCAACTGATCAAAAGTCAACTGTATACTGAAAAGTCAAACTTTTACTTTTTGGTCAAAATCAAGTGCCAAAGATCACAATTCATAAAAACATGTTAAAATGTGAAACTTGTTCATCAAGAAATCAAAGATTGAAGATTTTGTTTTGAAATTTGAAATTTTCTTAACTTAGAAAATTTTCTAAGTATAGAAAATTTCTTATTTTTTCTCAACTTGAAGCAAAATTTCCATCATGATGCAAGATGATTAAAAGAAAGTTCCCAAAATTTAAGTTGTATATCTACATGAAATCTACAACTTTGATTCACACATTTTCTCCTAAAGATGCTTGGATCTCAAGATATAATTTTGTGAATACATGCTCATGAACTAAAATAACTTAGTGAAATTTTGCCCTAATTTAGGCAGGTTTTTGACCTAACTTCATGGCAATTTTTCACCTAGTTCCAAGAGGAATCTTGAAAATAATTTCAAATATGAATTATAGATATCATTGCAAGCTTTCCAAAATGTCATAGAACTCCTTGAGATCATTCTTGAGTAGGGATAATCGAAGAGATGAAGTTGGCAATTTCTCACTTTGATTTCAAGCCATTTCATGAAGAACAAAATTCAAATCCAAACCTATGCTGCCTAATCCTTGCTTTACAGGTCTCAAACTTGTTTCTCACTTCATAATTTAATGCTTACACAATTGATAAAGCCTTAATCCAAGCATAAGAGTCTTTGTCCAAGCTTTAATTCCATAAATGGCACAAAGTTGCCATTGCCCTTTTAGAAAAGCACAACTTTTGCATTTGTTAACTCCTTGAGTATTGCACCTGTTCTCTCTGCACACACAAGTCCTATAAACCAAAAGAAAAGTGTATAGGACTTGTACCAACTCAAACCAGTCCTGTACAAGCATGTAAAGAGTTGTCTCCTCACTTTTCTTAAAAGGCAAGCAATAGAGCAAAAAGCATACAACTGAGAAATCTGGTGTGGATTTGATTTGGAACATTCTCTATACTTATACACAAACACATTACAACCTAACACACGATTACTAAGGGCCAGAAAATCTCTCAAACTCTCTATCACCAAAAACCTGCCATAACTTGCAGTTTTGTACCAAGCATAGCAATCCAAAAATCCACTCGTGTGTTTCAAGTTCTAATCACCTAAACATTTAACCTACATCATATCTAATTGTTCCAGACCATCATCCCTTCACTTTAACTCCTCCTTCTCCATCTTCCATTTTTGCATTTCAAGCTTGCAGGTTGACTTGGATAGAGAGATTCAGGTACTTTCAAGACAAGGTAAAGATTGGAACATACTCAGGGAGGTCCAGGCAAGCTAAAGGGATCTTCAGGACTTCATAAAACTCACTCAAACTCCATTCACAATCTCAGCTGAAGGAGGTAAGAACTCTAACTTCTATCTCTTCATACAGACATCCATTGGTCTCGATTTGTGAAAGAAAAATGTAGATATTATTGTGCTAAAGCCAACCATGTGCATAGATTTCATTTATGTTCATTGTGTATAGATAATTTTAGATTTCAAATTTCTGTAAAAATTAGGGTTGAAATTAGGGCCATTGAAATTAGCTTTGATCTTTGACCGTTGGTTTACACGAGTTACATGGTTGAAATCGTGGGAAATAGTACTACCATTTTCATGTTTGAAGTTTCCATTTTCATGGAGAAATGAGAAAGATACAGAGGTTCAAGCTAGCTTGAGGAAGAAGATGAAGTACATGGAAAGGAAGCATTTTGTGTTATCTATTTTTAGTTTCATATGAACTAACGAATGTACAGCCACCCCAGTGGCAAGGTAGCGCGCTGGAAATGCATAGGTCATGGGTTCGAACCTTGACGCTACCTTTTGCATTTTTCATATTTTTTCAGCTTCATTTTTGTCATTTTTCAGCTTCATTTTTCATATTCTCTCAGGATTCCCCAAGCAGATCTTACAAGCAGTACATGGCATTTCCCCCACAACAGAATTTACTTCTCTCAACAAAATTCATCAACACTTAGACTTCACAACATGAAGACTTATACTTACATATCCTCAGCGGCATTCAGGGATTTATTTTCCTCAAACAGACCGCAATACAACAAATCAGCTCACATGCGCATACATTACATCCATATATCATAAACATTAATGAAGAAAATACATTGCATCATAAATTTCATGCAACATAGCTTTGTATTTTAGCTAACATTTTACCCTTTTCAGGATAAGATTAACAATTACCATTGACCATATGCAATGATACAGTTCAGATATGCTCCTAATACGGATGCCACTCTGATACTTATTCAGATTCAACTTTCAGATACAGTTCAGATATGCTCCAGATGCGGACGCCATTCTGATATTCATTCAGATTCAACTCTTAGATACAATTCAGATACGCTCTAGACACGGATGCCATTCTGATACTCATTCAGATACAACTTACAAATACAGCTCAGATATGCTCCAGACAAGGATGCCATTCTGATAATCATTCAGATACAACTTACAGATACAGTTCAGATATGCTCCAGACATGGACTCCGTTCTGATACTCATTCTTTCAGCTTACAACTTACAATTCAACAAACATTCTTGGATGGAATCTACAAGCCCATCTCCGAAAGATTCTATCACTTCTCCAAATGGCATCTGTAAGCCCATTCCTTCTATCATCACATCATCGAGTATAAATTTATGGGCACTCTAGTGTCCAATCATCTTCCACCTTCGAGTCACGAATGACAAAAATCGCCAATCTAACTCTTCAAGTTTACTAAGATTGAACAGGGGAAGCTGTTGTACCCCAAAATTTGACCTCTCATTTATCATCTCACAAGATCTCTTTGACCCAAGACTGGATTAGGGTTTGACCAGCTCAAGACATCTCATCACGCCCTGATGACCCAAAATTAGGGTTTGGGATTGCACAAGGATTTTTGGACAATCAATGTTTCATATGGATTTCAAGTATCATTATGGACTCCTAAGATTACTCATGTCAAGTTTCAAGCCTTGAATCACATTTTTGATCAGTCAATTGGACAATTGACCTAAAAATCAGCTGTATTGGGGAAAAAGACAACCATGGCCAATTTACAGTCAAACTTCATAATTTTTGATCCACATAAACATTTTGGACTCATATGTATCATTTGATCAAGTTTGGACCACAATTCCTTAAGAAATTTGACCAAATATTCAAAAGGGCAAAATGGTCAAAATTAGGGTTTTGACTGAGAAAGGGAAATTTCTGATTTTTGACCTAGCAAATGACCAATTGGTTTGAAGCATGATTTCAAGGATTCAATTGTGTCATCTTGACCTAATTACATGGTTCTAAACATTGCAATTTCATTGGATTGACAGATGAAATTTGCAGTCAACTGATCAAAAGTCAACTGTATACTGAAAAGTCAAACATTTACTTTTTGGTCAAAATCAAGTTCCAAAGATCACAATTCATAAAAACATGTCAAAATGTGAAACTTGTTCATCAAGAAATAAAGGATTGAAGATTTTGTTTTGAAATTTGAAATTTTCTTAACTTAGAAATTTTTCTAAGTATAGAAAATTTCTTATTTTTTCTCAACTTTAAGCCAAATTTCCACCATGATGCAAAATGATTCAAAGAAAGTTCCCAAAATGAAAGTTGTAGATCTCCATGAAATATACAACTTTTCTTCACACATTTTCTCCTAAAGATGCATGTATCTAAAGATATAATTTTGTGAATACATGTTCATGAACTAAAATAACTTAGTGAAATTTTGCCCTAATTTAGGCAGGTTTTTGACCTAACTTCATGGAAATGTTTCACCTAGTTCCAAGAGGAATATTGAAATTAATTTCAAAGATGAATTATAGAGATCATTACAAGCTTTCCAAAATGTCAAAGAACTCCTTGATATCATTCTTGAGTAAGGAGAATCGAAGAGATGAAGTTGGCAATTTCTCACTTTGATTTCAAGCCATTTCATGAAGAACAAAATTCAAATCCAAACCTATGATGCCTAATCCTTGCTTTACAGGTCTCAAACTTGTTTCTCACTTCATAATTTAATGCTTACACAGTTGATAAAGCCTTAATCCAAGCACGAGTCTTTGTCCAAGCTTTAATTCCATAAATGGCACAAAGTTGCCATTGCCATTTTAGAAAAGCACAACGTTTGCATTTGTCAACTCCTTGAGAATTGCACCTGTTCTCTCTGCACACACAAGTCCTATAAACCAAAATCAAAGTGTCTAGGACTTGTACCAACTCAAACCAGGCCTGTACAAGCATGTAAAGAGTTGTCTCCTCACTTTTCTTAAAAGGCAAGCAATAGAGCAAAAAGCCTTCAACTGAGAAATCTGGTGTGGGTTTGATTTGGAACCTTCTCTATACTTATACTCAAACACATTACAACCTAACACATGATTGATAAGGGCCAAAAACTCTCTCAAACTCTCTATCACCAAAAACCTGCCATAACTTGCAGTTTTGTACCAAGCATAGCAATCCAAAAATCCACTCGTGAGTTTCAAGTTCTAATCACCTAAACATTTAACCTACATCATATCTAAGTGTTCCAGACCATCATCCCTTCACTGTAACTCCTCCTTCTCCATCTGAAATTTTTGCATTTCAAGCTTGCAGGTTGACTTGGATAGAGAGATTCAGGCACTTTCAAGACAAGGTAAAGATTGGAAGATACTCAAGGAGGTCCAGGCAAGCTAAAGGGATCTTCAGGCCTTCATAAAACTCACTCAAACTCCATTCACGATCTCAGCTGAAGGAGGTAAGAACTCTAACTTCTATCTCCTCATACAGACATCCATTGGTCTCGATTTGTGTAATAAAAATGTAGATATTATTGTGCTAAAGCCAACTATGTGCATAGATTTCATTTATGTTCATTGTGTATAGAGAATTTTAGATTTCAAATTTCTATAAAAATTAGGGTTAAAATTAGGGGCATTGAAATTAGCTTTGATCTTTGACTGTTGGTTTACATGAGTTACATTGTTGAAATCGTGGGAAAGAGTACTACCATTTTCATGTTTGAAGTTTCCATTTTCATGGAGAAATGAGAAAGATACAGAGGTTCAGGCTAGATTGAGGAAGAAGATGAAGTACAGGGCAAGGAAGCATTTTGTGTTATCTATTTTTAGTTTCATATGAACTAACGGATGTACAGCCACCCTAGTGGCAAGGTAGCACGCTGGAAATGCATAGGTCATGGGTTCGAACCTTGGCGCTACCTTTTGCATTTTTCATATTTTTTCAGCTTCATTTTTGTCATTTTTTGCAACGTGGGCTCAGCAACTGGGCTTCTCATATTTTTTTCTAACACACTACCTCCTGATTACTTAGGACACCCCTGGCCCAATCATTTTATTATTTATTTTCATCTTCATTTTCATTTTATTAAATATATTTTCTTTAACATAAAAAAATCATAAAACATATAAAACATGATAAATATTGCATTTTGATTATTTTATTTGTTTTCACATGAAAAATATTTTTATTAATTTATACATCAACTATTTTTCTTAAATAAACTTGTAAAATAAAATAGACTTAGATTAATTTTTATGTCTTTTCCTTCATATTTGTAAATATTTATTTTGACATATAAAAAGACTAAATACTTCACAAAATATTATTTATTATTTTTAATACAAAATACACAAAAATAATAGTTAAAGAACTTAATTTTATTTTAATAAACTAGAATTAGGGTTAACCAAATTCCTAAGAAAATAATTTCCTTTTCTTAAATTATTAGGTTTATTTCAAAACACTTCTTCATATAAAAAAACAAAACAAATTTCTTTTTATTGCATATACATAACATTGCATATTTAATTTATATTGTATATTATTTATTCAAATACCTGTACAAATTCGATTTGGTTGTAATAGATAAAATTGGGTTTACATTATTGTAAATCCCCATTCATAATTTGTATACCCCCTCCCATAAAATGTTGTAATAGCGTAGTAATCTTTAAATTATGCAATTTACCGCTTTTATATACCATGCTAGTAATTAGGGTTTGTATGGCAAGATAAAAACAAATTAAATAGAAAACCATAATCCAAGACAAAATCAAGCATGAGAATAACACACTTGCACACAAGCACCCTAAGGGTTACTCCACTTGGTTGCCTTATACAAAAAATAGTCATATTACGCATGTAAAGTATCTTAGCAAAACAAACAAATATAAGATCATAAGTCCCTCGATGACGCTATTCAAAGCTGCCTTACAAAATGATCTTGGTCCCTCAAAATGCTAAGATACTTTGCAACATTGCTAATCATGGGTATACGATGACCCACGCCCGTCCTGTTTACATCCAAAGATAGGGTTGCTTACTAAATCAATGGTAAGACAACAATGTCAAAGGAAAAGAAAATGAACAAGAAAGACATTTGAGTAGGTAGATTACTTTTAGTTACTTGCTCCTTTTCAAAACAACTATCCTTGCTATTTTCAAAAACAAACACTCACATTTATAAAACATCTTACATTGAAAACATTTTCGAAAAGACAAACATCTTTGTATACATTCTTACGAATGAGAATCATTACAAAGATTGTCTAAACAATAGCCTCTTTTACAAAATACTTTCAAAACCAAACAAAGCACAATTTCAAAACAAAAGCAAGTGATCTAGCAAGTAACTAAGAGCCCATGGAAAACCATGGATGAAAAGGGTGCTAATACCTTCCATTTTCATAATCTACTCCTCGAACTCAAGAAACAATCTCAAAGGTCTTTCCTGTGCTTTTTCACCTTTCCTTTTGGATAAAAGAAAAGTCGATGGCGACTCTTGCTAACCGCAACATTTGCGATAAAACGCAAAACCCTCAAGTCAGTTCTCCCACCATATCACAGAACTGGCGACTCTGCTGGGGAAAATTATAAAAGTGGGGTTACCTTAAGGCTAGGTCACATTTATTTGCTTACATTGTTTGACTTGTTTGCTTTACATTATGGTTCTTTGTTTGGGTTTGAAATCCTCTACCCGGATTTGGGATACATTATAGGTAAATAGCAATACATTATGGAAACTGTGTGGGGTATACCGACATGGTCTAAGCAATAGCTATGTTAGTGTGACATATTTATGGGTATCGGTAGCCTTTGAGGTAATCAAAGAGAATACTTGGCTGCTGAGTGATGTCATGAAGCACTAATGAACTTCTAGAACCCTTTACTTGAACAACTTGGCCTTTAGGATGTAATGAGATGACCGGCTTTGGTGCAGTCCGAAGTTGGTAGACACTCGATACTACACTCATTGAGGTTTGGTTTCTTGGGATATTTCGGTTGGCATTAAAGAGGCTCGAGCTGAAACAATGACCAAGGAAGCAATCCAGTGATATTGAGCTCCTTAGAACCCGACTACTATTGCTAGGACATGTTTGAGCCAACTAAACTTCAAGAGGGTACTTACTTATAAAACTCCATGCAAGCCTAAACTAAGAACTTGTTTGCTTTGCTTGCATATGCATACTTGTACATAACATCATGGACATCATGAACATCACATACATCTACTAACCATTTCAAGGATTTTTTAGATTCATCTTTGTTCTTGTTTGGTAGGATATGGATTCACTTCGCAGGAAAACTATCCAAATCAACCTTGTAAGAATTCATCCACAACTTAAGGAGCTAGCTTCAAGGATCCATGAGAACTCTTCATTCACCGAGAGACATGGTCGTCTACTCAACTTGATCACCTCGAACACAGATGAGGATATGTTGAAGGTGCTCTTTCAGTTCTTTGATCCTTTGCACCATTGCTTCACATTTCCCGACTATCAGCTTGTGCCTACTTTGGAAGAATTCTCTCAACTCTTGAGGATTACCATTCTCAATCAACTACCTTTCAACGGTACATAAAGAGACCCAAAGCCAGAAGAGATTGCTCAAGCTCTGCACTTACACTCATCTGATGTCACAACTCATTGGGAAAGTAGAAGTGGTGTCAAAGGCTTCTTAGCAAAGTTCCTGTTTGAGAAAGCCCAAAGTTGTTGGAATTCCTTAGACTTGCAAGCCTTTGAGGAAATTGTGGCTCTTCTTATCTATGGGATGGTCTTGTTTCCCAATCCTGACCAACTCATAGATGTGAGCGCCATCAAAATCTTCATGTCACGCAATCCGGTGCCTACATTGCTAGGGGATATCCTACACTCTTTTCACACTCGCACAATGAGGAAAAGAGGTGTCCTTATGTGTTGCACTCCTCTCCTGGAAAGATGGTTTATTTCTCATCTTCCCCAATCAGTCTTAAAGAATGAGCAAGGTTTAAGGTGGTCACAAAGGTTAATGACGCTCAAACATTCAGATATTCATTGGTGCTCCCGATCCAAAGAGAATGTTATCATTGTTGATCGTTGTGGGGAATTACCTATTGTCCATCTACTTGGCATTAGGGGAGGCATCACCTATAACCCATGTTTAGCTCTAAGACAGTTTGGTTACGCCCGAAGGGATGGCCCGCACGAGATGCTGATTCAAGGTTTGGTATTCAACTACGACAACGACGATCAAGGTCTTCGCTAGAGATTCATCCGAGCTTGGAGGATGCTAAACAAGGTGGATAACAAGACTTTGGGGCATAATAATTCCATCCCCCTTGAGCCTTACCTCAAATGGGTATGAACCTGCGCTCAAAGTCTTATGATGCCTTATCCTTCCATTCTCCCGGTGATCATTGAGCCTGTTAAGGAGGGAGATGTTCCATACACTATCCTACATCCTGACATGCCCACTTCTCTTGAAGACCTACAAAGGGATTGGATACAACTCAAAGGAGAGCGAGATACTTTCGAAGCCCAATTCTACGCAAGCGAGAAGAAGGTTTTGGAACTCACTAGGTTACTTCACGAGGAGCAGACTCTAAATGCCTACATTGCACCAAAGAGGATGCACACTACTTTTTTTATCTTAGAGTTGTGTATTATTTTGACCAAAAGGCATTGATGTACTAAAACTCTTTCTTATTAATATAACATGTGTTTCTTTTTTTTCCAAAAATAACTTGAATCTTTGAAATCCTTGTAAACATTGCATATGCACATATCATTCATCATAACATAAACAAGTATTTTGCAACAAGTTTCCTCATCTCTCTACTGTTTATTTGAGTAAGATGGATCTCGAACAAACAGTCAAAGATCTCCAACTCAAAACACGCAGTTTCAACAGTTTCTCATGACCCTAGCCAAGGGGCAAGAAGAGTTGAAGACTCTGCTGGCTGAAGAGAGGAAAAAGAAAACAAAGAAGGTCACTGGGGTCCTAAACATGGGGAGAAGATTTCAGGAGCAGACTAGAAAAACCTTGAACTTTGCAACAACGTCCGGTGAAGGAGAGCGGAAAGGGAAGGAAACAACGGTCCCGTTATAATCTGAAGAGGAGGAAGAAGAGGAAGACTACTTTGAGGAACAATATCCTCTAGCTGATGATAAGTCCAGACATCTTGAAGAGCGTTTGAGTGCTATGGAAATACAAAAGTTGCCAGGCCTAGACTTTGAAGAATTGGGACTAGTGTCGGGAATTGTGATTCCTCCGAAATTAAAAGTGCCCTTGTTTGCAAAATACGATGGAGTGTCATGCCCTATGATGCATATCCGATCATATGTGAGAAATATCCAACCATACTCCACTGATAAAGACTTGCGGGTGCATTTTTTCCAAGATAGTCTATCTGGAACATAACTCGACTGGTTTTACCAACTAGAAAGAGCCAACGTCCACAATTGGGAAGATATTGCCGCATCTCTCTACAAGCAATATCAATATAATGCTGATTTGGCGCCTACCCGTACTCAACTTCAGAGTATGGCTATGGCTTCCAATAAGGGTTTCAAGGATTACGCGCAGAAATGGAGAGATCTAGCTGGAAGAGTTCAACCCCCTCTGTCTGAAAGGGAATTGGTAGACATGTTCTTAGGAACTTTGTCGGGCCTTTTCTTCAACCATTTGATTGGAAGCTCATCTGCAGGGTTCACCGAGCTAATATTAACCGGAGAGAGGGTGGAAGCTGGCGTGAAAAGTGGAAAGATTCAGAAAGATTCATCTTCTTCTACAACTGTGAAGAAGCCTTTTATTGGGAAGAAAGAGGTAGTTGTTGTATATCCGCGAAGAAACCAAGAGAGAGCCGAACGCCGACCAATGGTGGGGGTTGTTATGATTCTGAAACCTACGTCTAATCAACAAAGAAGTAATCAACTAAGGGTGGAAAGGCCAGTCAGGAAATTCACCAGAATCAATATGACTCTGTCTCAAGTATTACCACATCTTCTGAAATCCAATTTGGTAACTTTGAAAGAAGCTCTAAAAAACCCTAACACAACGTCCCCTCATTATCACCCCAATGCCCGTTGCGCATATCACTCCGAAAGTCTTGGTCACGATACTAACAACTGCTGGGCCTTGAAAAACAAAATTCAAGACCTTATTGAAGCAAAAGAAATTGAGTTTGATGCGCCCGAGAAGCCAAATGTCATTTCTGCTCCTATGCCCAGACATGGTCACAACACCAATGCTATTGAAGAAGATTTGTTTGTTACCACAGTTGATGAACTCCTGACTCCACTCCTAATCATTAATATAAACTTGTTGAAAGCCGATGTATTCCCGAGTTGTAATGAAGACTGACACCTTTGCTTATCCTCACCAACTGATTTCCCTTTATTGAAAATAGGCGTTCAACGCTTGATAGACAACAAAGAGATTCTGTTTGAAAGTACTCCTGTTTCACCTGTTCTTGTTGAAGATGTTTCAATCATTACCATCTCCGCCAATTCTTCCAGTGTCCCCAAAAGACCCGTTAGAATTACATTGGTTCTGAAAACTACTCCTCTAATAATCACAATGCCTGGGCCAGTCCCATATGAATCAGACAAAACTGTGATGTGGAATTACAGTGGGGACATTTACTACCATGACATCAAACAAGATGGGCCGGCCGCCGAAGGGATAAACTCCGAAGAAGAAGATTAAGACATTAGCAATATCACCGGGACTAGTAAAATTACCCGAAGCGATATAATCTTTTCTCCATAAATTGCCCCCCCAAAGGCAGTTTTTAGACCCGTGACTGCTCCAAAGATTACTTCCGTACCCATAATCATCTCTGCAAGTGCTCCTATTGATGAAGCCGTTATAACCCTTGCTGTCATTCCTACCAACACTCCTACTGCTGAAACTCAAGGAAAAGTATTCAAGTAGAGCCTGTCTGAACGAAGGCTCAACCACTGACTATCCCCGAGACCTCCAAGAAAGAAATGCAGGAGATCCTAAAAATTATTAAGAGGAGCGACTACGGCGTAGTCGAACAGTTGGGGCAAACTCCATCCAAAATCTCCATGCTAGCATTACTACTGTGTTCTGAGGCACATGCAAAAGCCTTGGTGAAGTTCCTAAAGACAGCCCATGTGCCTCAAGAGACGTCTGCTGATCAATTTCAAGATTGTGTGGCCAGCTTGACAGCGGATAACAGCCTAGGCTTCTCGGATGCTGATCTGACACCAAAGGGAAGAAAGCACAACGAGGCATTATATGTCTCTGTGTAATGTAGAGGCACAACTTTGGCCCATGTCTTGGAGGACACTGGCTCATCTCTGAATTTTTTACCAAAGAAAGCTCTCGACAGACTGGACTGCAAAGGACTAACGTTAAAGCCAAGTAACATAGTCGTAAGGGCATTTGATGGCTCGAAGAGTATGGTACATGGGGAGGTGGATATCCCCATAAAGTTTGGGACTCAAACTTTCAATTTAACCTTTTATGTAATGGACATCCGCCCCTCTTACTCTTGTCTGCTAGGACGACCATGGATCCATAATGCTGGTGCTGTCACCTCTACATTGCACCAGATGCTGAAATATTCGGTTCAAGGAAAGATTACCACTGTCCACGGAGAGGAAGAATATATGATTAGCCATCTCAATTCATTCAGGTATGTGGAATTGGATAGAGAGTTCATTGAAACTCCTTTTCAACACTTCGAAGAGGTCCCCCAAGAGGTAGCAGAGACCAAGACTGTGTCCCAGATTCCCAGGATTACAAAACCTCCACTCCGGATGTCATCTCTGAAGGACACCAAAGCAGTAGTAGAAGAAGGTGGATGCCCCATCTAGGGGAAACTTCCGGATATCCCGTATAAATCTGACAAGTTTGGCTTAGGTTTCACTTCAAGTGCTCAAAGGGCTATACGTTGTGCCCGTGCTGGAGGGCCACCCTTGAAGATTAGCAACCCTAAGGTCAGCGCGATAGAAGATAGTGAAGAGGATTTCAACTTGGAGGCTTGGATCTTTCCGACTGTCAAAGGAGGACTCCGCAATTGGGAGGCTAGAGACTTCATCCCAATAACTTTCATTCCTCAGTAATTTATCTTTACATTTTGTTGGATCTCTAATATTCTAAAACAATTCGCACTTTTAAAACCTTGTGTCTTGCCCGAGGCACAATGGTCCATTTGTAAGGGTTATTATTTCATCTTTATATGACATTCAACGAATCATGGACGTTTTTTGCATACAAACTTTTGTGCTCATTGTTTTTCTTTTACATTTTATTTTTAAAGATAGCTATACCCTTACACACACACACTCACAAATGCAAGTACCCATCCATTCTGGATCCCATGGGTAACGATACTGCTATGGCCTTTTGTGACTCTGAGGATCTAATCTACCAAGCCGAAGACGAAGGTGAGGAAGATTGTGAGGTACCAGGGGAACTTGCCAGACTGCTACAACAAGAGGAAAGAACCATTCAGCCTCACGAGGAACTTGTGGATATGATCAACCTGGGTACCGAGGAGGATAAAAAGGAGGTCAACGTGGGTGACAATCTGGAACCCAGTATTAAGAAGGGTCTGATTTAGTTGTTGCATGATTATGTCGAAGTCTTTTCCTGGTCATATGAAGACATGCCGGGACTTGATGAAGATATTGTGGTACATCATCTGCCTACAAGAGAGGATTGTCCGTCAGTAAAGCAAAAGGTACGTCGAATGAGGCCTGATATGTCAGAAAAGATTAAAGCAGAGGTCATGAAGCAATTTAACGCTGGATTCTTAGCTGTTACCTCTTACCCCAAATGGGTTTCCAATGTTGTTCCCGTACCCAAAAAGGACGACAAAGTGAGAATGTGTGTGGACTACAGAGATTTGAATAGGGCAAGCCCTAAGGATAACTTTCCACTCCCCCACATTGATATCCTAGTTGACAATACGGCACAACACAAAGTGTTTTCCTTCATGGATGGATTCTCAGGTTATAACCAAATCAAAATGGCACATGAGGACATGGAGAAAACAACATTTATCACACAGTGGGGCACATTCTGCTACAAGGTGATGCCATTCGGACTGAAGAATGCTGGGGCAACCTATCAACGCGCCATGGTAGCTTTATTTCACGACATGGTACATCATGAAATAGAGGTCTACGTAGATGATATAATAGCCAGATCACAAACAGAAGAAGAACACCTTGATCATTTACAAAAGCTGTTTAAGAGACTGAAGAAGTACAAGCTGAGATTAAATCCAAACAAGTGCACATTTGGAGTACGGTCCGGTAAACTCCTAGGCTTTGTCATCAATAACAAAGGTATTGAGGTCGATCCTGCCAAAGTTAAAGCAATACAAGAGATGCCTTCTCCTCGTACTGAGAAGGAAGTCAGAGGATTCTTGGGACGCTTGAACTATATTTCCAGATTCATTTCTCATCTAACAACTACTTGTGAGCCAATCTTCAAGCTATTGAAGAAAGATCAAGTAGTCAATTGGAATTATGAATGCCAAGTTGCTTTAGACAAAATCAAGGAATACTTACAAGAACCTCCTGTATTGATGCCACCAGTCAAGGGAAGACCATTGATCATGTATCTGACTATTTTAGAAAACTCGATGGGGTGTGTATTGGGGCAGCATGACGAGTCTGGCCAAAAAGAGCATGCTATTTATTACCTGAGCAAAAAGTTTACCGACTGTGAAACTAGATATTCATTGCTCGAGAAAACTTGCTGTGCTCTGGCATGGGCTGCTCGCCGCCTAAGACAGTATATGCTAACTCATACTACCTTGTTGATATCTAAGATGGATTCGATAAAGTACATCTTCGAAAAGCCTGCTCTTTCTGGGAGAATAGCTAGATGGCAGATGATCCTAACAGAGTACGACATACAGTATACTACCTAGAAAGCTATAAAGGGCAGTGTATTGGCTGATCATCTCGCTCACCAAGCTGTAGAAGACTATCAGTCCATGAAGTTTGAATTCCCGGATGAAGACATCATGAAATTAGACAACTATGAAGAAATCAGGCCATATGACGGACCTGAACAAGGATCCCGATGGACCCTATTCTTTAATAGAGAATCCAATGCACTTGGTAATGGCATCGGCGCTATACTCATATCTCCAGAAGGGTGTCATACTCCCTTTACTGCCATACTTTGCTTCAACTGTAAAAACAACATGGCAGAATACGAAGCATGCATCTTTGGTCTTAGAGCTGCCATAGACTTAGGAATCAAATCTTTAGATGTATTTGGAGATTCAGCTTTGGTCATCAGTCAAATCAAAGGGGAATGGGATACTAAGCACCCAAACCTTATCCCTTACAAAGAACATGTTTTGACATTGCTACCATATTTTGAGAAGATTACCTTCGAGCATTTTCCGCGAGAAGAAAATCAGCTAGCAAACGCTCTAGCCACAATGTCATCTATGTCTAAACTTAATTGGGATAACAAGGCTCCCCAAATCACCATCGAACGAATGGACGAACCAACGCACTGTCACGAGATTAATACTGAAGAGGTAGTGGACCAGCCTTGGTTTCATGAAGTCAAGAGGTATCTCGAGGCTCGAGAATATCCATAAGGAGCTTCAATCAATGATAAGAAGTTTATAAGGAGATTCTCTGCTAAATTCTTCCTTAGTAATGGCATCCTGTACAAACGCAATCATGACTCCATTTTGCTTCGGTGCATGGATAAAGTTGAAGCTGAAAAGATCATGGCTGAATTACATGAAGCTACTTTTGGCACCCACTTCAGTGGGCATACGATGGAAAAGAAAATCCTACGGGCAGGCTATTATTGGTCCACCATGGAAGCATATTGCTATCAACATTCTCGAACCCGTCATAAGTGTCAAATTTATGCTGACAAGGTGCACGTACCTCCGGTTCCTCTGAATGTCTTGAAGGCTCCTTGGCCCTTTGCTACGTGGGGAATTGATATGATTGGAGAGATCAAGCCTACAACCTCCAATGGACACCACTTCATCCTAGTGGACATTGACTATTTTACCAAGTGGGTGGAAGCAGCTTCCTTCGCTTCCGTTACCAAGAATATTGTTTCCCGCTTCATTAAGCAAAACCTTATTTGCCGAAACGGTATCCAGGAAAGGATCATTACTAACAATGGTACGAATATAAACAATACTATGATCACCGCCCTGTGCGAGCAATTCAAGATCCAACATCACAATTCTTCCCCTTACTGGCCCAAGATGAATGGTGTTGTCGAAGCTGCAAATAAGAACATTAAAAAGATGACAGTCACATACAAAGACTGGCATGAGATGCTACCATTCGCTCTCCACGGGTATCGTACCACGACTCACACATCAACTGGGGCAACACCCTATTCTTTGGTTTACAGCATGGAGGTTGTCCTACCTATTGAGGTTCAGATCCCCTCTCTGAGAATCATGAAGGATGCAGGTTTGAATGAAAACGATTGGATCCAGACTCGACTTGATCAACTAAATTTGATTGATGAAAAGAGACTTACTGCTATTTGTCATGGTCAAATGTATCAAAAACGGATGATCAAGGCTTTTAACAAGAAAGTCAGGTGCCAAGTATATCAAGTTGGGGGATCTAGTGATCAAACGTATCATCTTGCCACAAAGTGATCCCAAGGGAAAATGGACTCCTACCTATGAAGGGCCATTTGTAATCACAAATATATTCTCCGGTGGGGCAATGATCTTGACCACCATGGATGGAGACGACCTGCCACACCCTGCGAATGCGGACATAGTCAAAAGATACTACACATAAGAGACCTGCTAGGTTAACATACATAGGAAATGTAAGTGTTTAGTTATTGGCATGTATTTTTGGTAAAACCAGGTGTGTAAATGTCATGACTGATGTCATAACATTCTGGATTATTAGGTACTTTATGCAGAAAAAGTATGGCATACAGTAGCTACTGTTTATGAGTGTGTATCTGAGCATTTTGCAATGATCACATTTATTGCCTTCTACCAAAATCAGTAAACAGGAATTCTGATGTCATAACAAATGTTAAGACATCCTGTATTGATCTAACAGATATGCAGTTTGGTTAATTCTGAGATTTTTCAGGAAGATGGCTCATTCCTTCCAGAACAGAATCTCACGTGGACTTTGGGTTAACCTAGCTCAACCCTAATCTGGTTGATAAAGTCTTGTGACCAATTCTTAAGGTTAAACCTAATTAACCCTAGCTTTTTGTGGAAACCCTAACTGAAGAAACAGCTGCATATATATTCAACAGAAATGCTGGTTGCAAAGTATCTCTTTTGACTGAAGATCAATTAGGAGCTGTATAGTTTTAACTGCTGTAATCCAAGCAAGTATCATTGTGATAAGTGACTTGGAATAGGTTTTGATTGTAAGGGTTTTTGTATCACTCAAAGCTTTGAAGCAAGAGTGTTTTGTGTCTCTTGACTAAAGCTTTGAAGCAAAGTCAAGTTAGGTTTATGTATCACTCAAAGCTGTGAAGCACGAGGGTTTGTGTTACTTGATTAAAAAGCTGTGAAGCATAATCAAGTGTATGTTCTGAAGAGTGTCTTCATTATTTCATTAGTCAATTGTTTTAAGTATCACTGCTGTGATTGAGGGGGAGTGAGTAGGAACTCAGGTTTAAGTTGAACTTAGATTGAAGTTGCATTGGGTAGGTCTTAAGTGAAGGAGATAAACTGGTTGGTTTATTCCTGAATTAATATCTCTTATAGTGGACTTTCTCCCTGGCTTGGTAGCCCCCAGAGTAGGTGTTGTTTCACACTGAACTGGGTAAACAATTGACTGTGTTCTTTACTGTTTTTGTTTATTGTCTTATAGAAAGTCAGATACGGTGTCATAACATTCACTGTGACATTGAGTATCTGCTGCCAGAATTTCAATTGGTATCAGAGCAGGCACCCTGCCTGTATTACTGGGTGAGATCTAGGGATATCACTTTCTGGCACTATGGACAAAGAAGGAGTTTTTAGAAATAGACCACCCATTCTGGATGGAACAAATTATGACTACTGGAAACCTCGTATGATTGCCTTCTTAAAATCACTGGACAAAAAGGCTTGGAGAGCTGCTGACAAAGGATGGAACCATCCCACCATAACTGAGAAAGATGGGACAATCAGTCTGAAGCCTGAGGAAGAATGGAGCAAAGAAGAAGATGAGTTAGCCCTGGGTAATTCCAAAGCTTTAAATGCCTTGTTCAATGGAATTGATAGAAACATATTCAGACTAGTACATCAATGTGAACTGGCCAAGGAAGTGTGGGACACTCTCAAAACTACCCATGAGGGCACATCCAAAGTAAAAATGTCAAGGCTTAAGATGCTGAATACCAAGTTTGAGAACCTAAGGATGAAGGAAGATGAAACCATTCATGAGTTTCACATGAACATCTTGGATATTGCCAACACCTCAGGAGCATTGGGTGAAAAGATGTCTGAAGAAAAACTGGTGAGAAAGATTCTCAGTTCCCTGCCTAAAAGATTTGCAATGAAGGTAACTGCTATAGAGGAAGTCCAGGATATCAGCAAGTTAAAGGTGGATGAACTCATTGGGTCTCTTCATACTTTTGAGATGGGGATCAGTGACAATGTTGACAAGAAAAACAAGAGCATAGCACTTGTATCCAACTCTGAAGATAAAAACAAAGAGGATGAAGAAGAAAATATTTCAGAAGCTATAGCCATGCTTGGAAGACAATTCAACAAACTCATCAAGAGAATGGATCCAAAGTCAAGGTCAAATGTTGAGAACATCCCCTCTGACATTAACAGATCTTATGACTCCAGCAGAAGACCAAGGTCTGAAGAGAAGGGAAATCAAGGCAGAGGAATTCAATGCCATGGTTGTGAAGGATTTGGGCATATTCGAGCTGAATGTCCTACCTTTCTTAAGAAACAAAAGAAAGGAATGACTGCTACCTGGTCTGACTGTGATTCAGAAAGTAATTCTGAAGAAGAATCTGCCAAACTAGTTACTGCACTAACTGATGTTTGTACCTCTGAAAGTGACACTAGTGATGAGGAAGTGACATTTGAAGAACTGGCTGATACTTACAAGAAATTGTGTATCAGAAGTGCTGAAGTCTGTGTGCAAAATGAGAGACAAACAAAACTCATCATAAAGTTGGAGGCTGAAAAAAGGGCAGACCTTGAAACTATAAGTCATCTAGAAGGGGAAGTTCAAATGCTGAACTCAAAACTGAACCAGATGACCAAATCTGTCAAGATGCTGACAAATGGAACTGACAAATTGGAAGAAATCCTTCAGGTTGGACAAAATGTGGGAAACAAGTCTGGTCTAGGATTTGTGGCAGCAAAGAAATCTGGTGCAGACAAGAAGATCAGGTCTGATAAACAAAGGTCAAAGCAGATGTCACAACATAACACTCAACATCGGGAACAGAGAAATATGAAGAAAAAGTACCAAAGATGGAGATGTCATCATTGTGGGAGGTTTGGTCACATAAAGCCTTTCTGCTTCCGATTGTATGGATACCCTAATCAGAACCCAGGTGTCAAATCTAACAGGGTACCACATACTCCTCAATGGAAGAAAAAGACTACTGCCCTGATAGCCCACACTTCCCTGAAAGTCTCTACAAAGGAAGACTGGTACTTTGACAATGGGTGTTCTAAGCACATGACTGGAATCAAGAACCTTCTCAATAATGTTAAACCTCACACCACTAGTTATGTGACCTTTGGAGATGGTGCTAGAGGTGAAATCAAAGGAGTTTGTAATTTGGACTGCCCTGGAGTTCCAAATCTGAATGAAGTACTTTTGGTAAAAGGCCTGACTGCTAATCTCATTAGTATCAGTCAATTATGTGATCTAGGATTCAAGGTCAACTTCTCAAAATCTGAATGTCTCGTAATTAATGAAAAACAAGAGGTTGTAATGAAAGGAGTCAGATCTAAAGACAACTGTTACTTGTGGGAGCCTGAGAACACTAATTACTCCACTGTGTGTTCTATTGCCAAAGAAGAAAAAGAGGTGAAACTGTGGCACCAAAAACTTGGCCATCTTCATCTAAGAGGAATGAAAAGGAGTATCTCCATGGAGGCAGTCAGAGGGATTCCAAGACTGCAAATTGATGAAGGGAGAGTTTGTGGTGAATGTCAGTTTGGTAAGCAGACTAGGATGTCACATCCAAAGTCAAGACATCTGACCACCTCTAAGGTTCTAGAACTTCTTCATATGGGACCAATGCAGGTGGAAAGTCTTGGTGGAAAGAGATATGCCTATGTTGTGGTGGATGACTTTTCCAGAATCACCTGGATTAACTTCATTAGGGAAAAATCTGATGTGTTTGAAGTTTTTAAAGAACCATGCAAAAGAATTCAAAGAGAAAAAGAAGGGTGTATTGTCAGAATCAGAAGTGATCATGGCAAGGAATTTGAAAACAGTAAGTCTAATGATTTTTGTTCCTCAGAAGGAATTAGTCATGAATTCTCTTCTCCTATAACTCCTCAACAAAATGAAGTTGAAGAGAAGAAAAATAGGACCATACAGGAATCTTCCAGAGCTATGATACATGCCAAAAGACTTCCTTTCCAATTTTGTGCTGAAGCTGAATACGTTGCAGCTGGTAGTAGTTGTTCTCAAATTATCTGGATGACACAGATGCTCTCTGAGTATAATGTCACACAAGATGTTATGACATTATACTGTGACAATCTGAGTACAATCAACATTTCCAAGAACCCTATCCAACATAGCAGGACCAAGCACATTGACATTAGACATCACTTAATCAGAGACCTTGTAGAGGAGAAAACAATTAATCTGGAACATGTTGCCACTGAGCTACATCTGGCTGACATTCTTACCAAGGCACTTGATGCAAATCAATTTGAAAACTTGAGGGGCAAGTTAGGTATTTGCCAACATGAGAAATTGTAGCAATTAATTTTGCTTAAAACAAGGGTTGAAGGAGTTATTTTTGTTAAGTCTATTTTGAGTGGGTTAATCATATGTTTTCCCAATTCTTTCAAAATTATTAAGAAGTTGAATAAACACTCATTTGCCTCCTTCCTCTCTCGACTTTGCAACAAATCCCTTTCTCTCAATCAAAGTTTTCTCTCTAGTTGCTACTGGTTTTCTAAGTCAATCAAAATGTCTCAAACATCATCCTCATCCAAGACGACCGTTTCATCTTCATCATCTGATCAAGATTCTCGGGCAATCACCTCATGCATGGATTCTGAAGTCCTGGAGATTACTCCTCTTAGAGAAATGGCAACTAACCCCTCCAAGGTCAAAAAGCTGAGAACAAGGCATGCAGGAAGGTCTCAAGCTACTTCATCCGGTAATCCCTCTCAACCTTCATCTTCTGTACCAAATAGGGAAGGATCAGCTTATGTACACCAAGCAATAACTAGGCTTGTTACAAGAATACTGAGTGAGAACCACTCTGTACCGGGGATCTCTGTTCCATTAAATCAAGAATCAGCAAGCCCAAATGTTGAAGCAAATCCAGATGTCTCTGAGAATGTTGAGACACCAAATGACAACATTCAGAAATCATCTGAAAACCTTGATGATATTCAGAACCCTTCAGAGAAGAATGTTGAACCACCTGTTATTGATGTGGATGAGGAATATTCAGACAATGACCTAATTGCAAATATCAACCCTAGCATAGCTAGGAGAATGATGAACAGAAAGGGTAATCAGGATGCTGCAAAATGTCTGACCAAAGAGAAACCTGCTGATAAGAAAACCAGGTCTGAAGGCAAGACTGGTGTAGAAACTGTGAAGACTGGACTGTCCAAAGGGTAGGTGAAAGCCCAAGTGCATACTGGGAGTCTCTCAAAGCCTGCGAGACAACCAATAACAAAGAAGAGAAAAGAACCTGAGCCTTCTGATTCTGATGAGGAATCAGAATTTGAAATTGATGCTGAAGACATTCCTCTCAGAAGGAAACTCCCTTCCAGCAAAATGGCTAGAGTTCCTGAAGTCCCCACTGACAACATTTCATTTCACCACCCTGAAAATGCCAACAGATGGAAGTATGTTTGCTTGAAGAGAATAGCCTTGAAAAGAGAACTAAACAATGGTGCCATGGATTGCAAGGAAATCATGGACCTGATCAAAGCTGCTGGACTAATGAAGACTGTGGTAAAATTTACCAAATGCTATGAAAATCTGGTCAACGAATTCATAGTGAATTTGTCTGATGAATGTGTTGATGGAAGGTCAGCTGACTTTGAATGTGTCTATGTGAGAGGAAGAAGGGTTAATTTCTCTCCATCTGAAATTAACAAATTTCTTGGAAGATCAAATGAGGCTTGCCCTGAACTAGAAGTCACTGACAATGAAGTTTGCCAAACCATCACAGCAAAACAAGTCAAGTGCTGGCCCTTAAAAGGCAAGCTGAATGCCAGAAAACTAAGCATGAAATTTGCCATCCTGCACAAGATTGGTGCAGCCAACTGGGTCCCTACCAACCATAAATCAACCATCTCCACAAGATTGGGGAGATTCATTTATGCTGTTGGAACCAAGACTGAATTTGACTATGGCAGGTATATTTTTTATCAAACTTTAAAACATGCTGGTAGCTATGCTGTTAAAGGCCTAATTGTCTTTCCCTCCCTCCTATGTGGAATTATCCTTGCTCAGTACCCTGATATCCTGGTGGAAAGAGACACTGCTTGCAAAAGAGCTCCTGCTCTTGGGTTACACTACAAGCTATTTCAGGGATCTCATGTTCCTGACATTGTCATAACATCAGCTGAGACATCATCTGTAAAAACTCAGTCCAAGACATCTGATGTTATAGCTGTATTAAAAGAGACCTGCAAAGAGCTGGAGACAAGGAAAAAGACTCTAGAAAACCTAATTGCCAAATTAGAACATATAAGTACATGTATCTTTGGCCCATTTATGGCTAAAGAGGGGGAGATATTTTGTGTTAATTACTTGGTAGACATTATATTTTTCTGCAGACATATTCATTCTGCTGCTCTATATTCTCTGATTGCTTAGGGGTTTTAGCCAAAAATCTGCCAAAGGGGGAGTTTGTAAGTGTTTAGTTATTGGCATGTATTTTTGGTAAAACCAGGTGTGTAAATGTCATGACTGATGTCACAACATTCTGGATTATTAGGTACTTTATGCAGAAAAAGTATGGCATACAGTAGCTATTGTTTATGAGTGTGTATCTGAGCATTTTGCAATGATCACATTTATTGCCTTCTACCAAAATCAGTAAACAGGAATTCTGATGTCATAACAAATGTTAAGACATCCTATACTGATCTAACAGATATGCAGTTTGGTTAATTCTGAGATTTTTCAGGAAGATGGCTCATTCCTTCCAGAACAGAATCTCACGTGGACTTTGGGTTAACCTAGCTCAACCCTAATCTGGTTGATAAAGTCTTGTGACCAAGTCTTAAGGTTAAACCTAATTAACCCTAGCTTTTTGTGGAAACCCTAACTGAAGAAACAGCTGCATATATATTCAACAGGAATGCTGGTTGCAAAGTATCTCTTTTGACTGAAGATCAATTAGGAGCTGTATAGTTTTAACTGCTGTAATCCAAGCAAGTATCATTGTGATAAGTGACTTGGAATAGGTTTTGATTGTAAGGGTTTTTGTATCACTCAAAGCTTTGAAGCAAGAGTGTTTTGTGTCTCTTGACTAAAGCTTTGAAGAAAAGTCAAGTTTGGTTTATGTATCACTCAAAGCTGTGAAGCACGAGGGTTTGTGTTACTTGATTAAAAAGCTGTGAAGCATAATCAAGTGTATGTTCTGAAGAGTGTCTTCATTATTTCATTAGTCAATTGTTTTAAGTATCACTGCTGTGATTGAGGGGGAGTGAGTAGGAACTCAGGTTTAAGTTGAACTTAGATTGAAGTTGCATTGGGTAGGTCTTAAGTGAAGGAGATAAACTGGTTGGTTTATTCCTGAATTAATATCTCTTATAGTGGACTTTCTCCCTGGCTTGGTAGCCCCCAGAGTAGGTGTTGTTTCACACTGAACTGGGTAAACAATTGACTGTGTTCTTTACTGTTTTTATTTACTGTCTTATAGAAAGTCAGATACAGTGTCATAACATTCACTGTGACATTGAGTATCTGCTGCCAGAATTTCAGGAAACACAAGGGCATCCCGACGAACCAAAAAGGTTCGGGAAAAAATTAGGGATAAAACAAAAAAAATCTGTACACCCGACAAGTTGAAAACTCGAAAGGGAGACTTGGGCAAAAAAGGGTTTCCCAGTGGACTGAAAACCCGAAAGGGCACTCTAGGCAAAAGTTAGGGAATTATAGCATATGACTATGTCCCATCGGATCACTTTACGGATAACCTTTGACTTCCACTGACAAACTCAGAGTTTCTGATCAATTCAATCATCTTCGGACGAAGCAACAAATAGACAAGATATTCAGAGATATGAAGGCTATAGCATAATGGGAACCCCATAGGATCATTACACATAGCTATCTTTCTTTATATACAAATTTTCTTGTTTTACGACATCATTCTCTTACTAGAATGGTTGTTCCCTTTGCACAAAAATATTTATTCAAAGTCAATACAAAGATACCCCTTTGAAAGTACAAAAACTATTTGTCTTTTTCTTTACGCTTGTGTTTTGTTTTCAAAAACGTCCAATGATTCATTGATGAACATATGCATTTGAACATGATTACAGTTTACAAATAAAAAAAATGAGAAAGATAATTACTGATAGGTTGAAAGAATATGAAAATGTCTATAGGCTGTTCCATAAGAAATCCCATACATTACGTCATTTAAATTCCCCAGCGGAACAAAATTTCAAATTATTAATCCCCAGTAGAAGTCGTCAAATTTCTCAGGATTCCCCAAGCAGATCTTACAAGCAGTACATGGCATTGCCCCCATAACAGAATTTACTTCTCTCAACAAAATTCACCAACACTTAGACTTCACAACATGAAGACTTATACTTACATGTCCTCAGCAGCAGTCAGGGACTTATATTCCTCAAACAGACCGCAATACAACAAATCAGCTCACATGCGCATACATTGCATCCATATATCATAAACATTAATGAAGCAAATACATTGAATCATACATTTCATGCAACATAGCTTTGTATTTTAGCTAACATTTTACCCTTTTCAGGATAAGATTAACAGTTACCGTTGATAATATGTAATCATGATACAGTTCAGATATGCTCCTGATACGGATGCCATTCTGATACTCATTCAGATTCAACTTTCAGATATGCTCCAGATGCGGATTTCATTCTGATACTCATTCATATTCAACTCTTAGATACAGTTCAGATACGCTCCAGACGCAGATGCCATTCTGATACTCATTCAGATACAACTTACAGATACAGTTCAAATACTCTATAGACATGGATGCCATTCTGATACTCATTCAGATACAACTTACATATATAGTTCAGATATTCTCCAGACAAGGATGCCATTCTGATACTCATTCAAATATAACTTACAGATACAGTTTAGATACGCTCCAGACATGGACTCCGTTCTGATACTCATTCTTTCAGCTTACAACTTACAATTCAACAAACATTCTTGGATGGCATCTACAAGCCCATCTCCGACAAGATTCTATCACTTCTCCAAATGGCATCTGTAATCCCATTCCTTCTATCATCACATCACCGAGTGTAAATTTATGGGCACTCCAGTGTCCAATCATCTTCCAACTTCGAGTCACGAATGGAAAAAATCGCCAATCTAACTCTTCAGGTTTAAGAAGATTGAACAGGGGCAGCTGTTGTACCCCAAAATTTTCCCTCTCATTTATCAATATTTTCTCACAAGATCTCTTTGACACAAGACTAGATTAGGGTTTGACCAGCTCAAGACATCTCATCATGCCCTGATGACCCAAAATTAGGGTTTGGGATTGCACAAGTATTTTTGGACTATCAATGTTTCATATGGCTTTCAAGTATCATTATGGACTCCTAATATTACTCATGTCAAGTTTCAAGCCTTGAATCATATTTTTGATCAGTCAATGGGACAGTTGACCTAAAAATTAGCTGTATTGGGGAAAAAGTTAACTATGGCCAATTTACAGTCAACCTTCATAATTTTTGATCCACATCAACATTTTGGACTCATATGTATCATTTGATCAAGTTTGGACCATAATTCCTCAAGAAATTTGATCAAATCATCAAAAGGGCAAAATGGTCAAAATGAGGGTTTTGACTGAGAAACGGCAATTTCTGATTTTTGACCTAGCAAATGACCAATTGGTTTGAAGCATGATTTTAAGTATTCAATTGTGTCATATTGACCTAATGACATGGTTCAAAACATTTCAATTTCATTAGATTGACAGATGAAATTTGCAGTCAACTGATCAAAAGTCAACTGTATACTGAAAAGTTAAACTTTTACTTTTTGGTCAAAATCAAGTGCCAAAGATCACAATTCATCAAAACATGTCAAAATGTGAAACTTGTTCATCAAGAAATCAAAGATTGAAGATTTTGTTTTGAAATTTGAAATTTTCTTAACTTAGAAATTTTTCTAAGTATAGAAAATTTCTTATTTTTTCTCAACTTTAAGACAAAGCTCCACCATGATGCAACATGATTCAAAGAAAGTTCCCAACATTAAAGTTGTAGATATCCATGAAATATATAACTTTTCTTCACACATTTTCTCCTAAAGATGCTTGGATCTCAAGATATAATTTTGTGAATACATGCTCATGAATTAAAATAACTTAGTGAAATTTTGCCCTAATTTAGGCTGGTTTTTGACCTAAATGCATGGCAACTTTTCACCTAGTTCCAAGAGGAATCTTTAAAATCATTTCAAAGATGAATTATAGATCACATTGCAAGCTTTCCAAAATGTCAAAGAACTCCTTGAGATCATTCTTGAGTAGGGAGAATCGAAGAGATGAAGTTGGCAATTTCTCACTTTGATTTCAAGCCATTTCATGAAGAACAAAATTCAAATCCAAACCTATGCTGCCTAATCCTTGCTTTACAGGTCTCAAACTTGTTTCTCACTTCATAATTTAATGCTTACAAAGTTGATAAAGCCTTAATCCAAGCATAAGAGTCTTTGTCCAAGCTTTAATTCCATAAATGGCACAAAGTTGCCATTGCCATTTTAGAAAAGCACAACTTTTGCATTTGTCAACTCCTTGAGCATTGCACCTGTTCTCTCTGCACACACAAGTCCTATAAACCAAAAGAAAAGTGTCTAGGACTTGTACCAACTCAAACCAGGCCTGTACAAGCATGTAAAGAGTTGTCTCCTCACTTTTCTTAAAAGCAAGCAATAGAGCAAAAAGCCTACAACTGAGAAATCTGGTGTGGATTTGATTTGGAACCTTATCTATACTTATACACAAACACATTACAACCTAACACACGACTGCTAAGGGCCAGGAACTCTCTCAAACTCTCTATTACCAAAAACCAGCCATAACTTGCAGTTTTGTACCAAGCATAGCAATCCAAAAATCCACTCGTGCGTTTCAAGTTCTAATCACCTAAACATTTAACCTACATCATATCTAAGTGTTCCAGACCATCATCCCTTCACTGTAACTCCTCCTTCTCCATCTTCCATTTTTGCATTTCAAGCTTGCAGGTTGACTTGGATAAAGAGATTCAGGAACTTTCAATACAAGGTAAAGATTGGAACATACTTAGGGAGGTCCAGGCCAGCTAAAGGGATCTTCAGGCCTTCATAAAATTGAATCAAACTCCATTCACGATCTCAGCTGAAGGAGGTAAGAACTGTAACTTCTATCTCTTCATACAGACATCCATTAGTCTCGATTTGTGAAATAAAATGTAGATATTATTGTGCTAAAGCCAACCATGTGCATAGATTTCATTTATGTTCATTGTGTATAGAGAATTTTAGATTTCAAATTTCTGTAAAAATTAGGGTTGAAATTAGGGACATTGAAATTATATTTGATCTTTGACTATTGGTTTACATGAGTTACATGGTTGAAATCATGGGAAAGAGTACTACCATTTTCATGTTTGAAGTTTCCATTTTCATGGAGAAATGAGAAAGATACAGAGGTTCAGGCTAGCTTGAGGAAGAAGATGAAGTACAGGGCAAGGAAACATTTTGTGTTATCTATTTTTAATTTCATATGAACTAACGGATGTACAGCCACCCCAGTGGCAAGCTAGCGCGCTGGAAATGCATAGGTCATGGGTTCGAACTTTGGCGCTACCTTTTGCATTTTTCATATTTTTTCAGCTTCATTTTTGTCATTTTTTGCAACGTGGGCTCACCAACTGGGCTTCTTATATTTTTTTTCTAACACACTACCTCTTGATTACTCAGGACACCCCTAGCCCAATCATTTTATTATTTATTTTCATTTTCATTTTCATTTTATTAAATATATTTTCTTTAACATAAAAAAATCATAAAAAATATAAAACATGATAAATATTGCATTTTGATTATTTTATTTTATTTTCACATAAAATTTTTTTTTATTAATTTATACATCAACTATTTTTCTTAAATAAAATTGTAAAATAAAATAGACTTAGATTAATTTTTATGTCTATTCCTTCATATTTGTAAATATTTATTTTGACATATAAAAAGACTAAATATTTCATAAAATATTATTTATTATTTTTAATACAAAATACACAAAAATAATAGTTAAAGAACTTGATTTTCTTTTAATAAACTAGAATTAGGGTTAACCAAATTTCTAAAAAAATAATTTCCTTTTCTTAAATTATTAGGTTTATTTCAAAACTCTTCTTCATATAAAAAAACAAAACAAATTTCTTTTTATTGCATATACATAACATTGCATATTTAATTTATATTGTATATTATTTATTCAAATACTTGTACAAATTCGATTTGGTTGTAATAGATTAAATTAGGTTTACATTATTGCAAATCCCCATTCATAATTTGTATACCCCCCTCCCATAAAATATTGTAATAGCATAGTAATCTTTAAATTACGTAATTTACCGCTTTTATATACCATGCTAGTAATTAGGGTTTGTATGGCAAGATAAAAACAAATCAAATAGAAAACCCTAATCCAAGACAAATTCAAGCATGATAATAACACACTTGCACACAAGCACCCTTAGGGTTACTCCACTTGGTTGCCTTATACAAAAAATGGCCATATTACGCATGTAAAGTATCTTAGCAAAACAAACAAATATAAGATCATATGGCCCTCGATGACGCTATTCAAAGTTGCCTTACAAAATGATCTTGGTCCCTCAAAATTCTAAGATACTTTGCAATATTGCTAATCATGGTTATACAATGACCCACGTCCGTCCCGTTTACATCCAAAGATAGGGTTGCTTACCAAATCAATGGTAAGACAACAATGTCAAAGGAAAAGAAAATGAACAAGAAAGACATTTGAGTAGGTATATTAATTTTAGTTACTTGCTCCTTTTTAAAACAACTATCCTTGCTATTTTCAAACACAAACACTCATATTTCCAAAACATCTTACATTGAAAACATTTTCAAAAAGACAAACATCTTTGTATACATTCTTAAAAATGAGAATCATTACAAAGATTACCTAAAACAATAACCTCTTTTACAAAATACTTTCAAAACCACACAAAGCAGAATTTCAAAACAAAAGCAAGTGATCTAGCAAGTAACTAAGAGCCCATGGAAAACCATGGATGAAAAGGGTGCTAATACCTTCCCTTTTCATAATCTACCCCCCGAACTCAAGAAACAGTCTCAAAGGTCTTTCCTGTGCTTTTTCACCTTTCCTTTTGGATAAAAGAAAAGTCGGTGGCGACTCTTTCTAACCGCAACATTTGCGATAAAACGCAAAACCCTCAAGTCAGTTCTCCCACCGTATCACACCATGTATCACTCACAACCTAAGTCATTTCTAACCCAAATTTAGAGGCCTATTGTATCACCTCGGTAGCAATCTCTTAACCCCCTCAACAACACAAAAGTCAATCGTGCTAATCGCATCGACGATCTCTCAGAGCGAAATAACCAACACAGAGGCATTAATCACAGTCACCCAAGTGAATGTCTGCTCTAAATCTATCTCTATAATCCAGAAACTAACAGACTATCATCCTAGATAAGAATCCGAGCAGTATATGTCTATAACAATCCAAATCCCGAGCACAGAGCAAAAATCTAGGACAACAATCGACAAATATTTGTAAAGAAAGTTTTATATAATTCCATGGGAGACAATTATACATGAATTCTATGTAAATATACATAAAAACCTAACTAAAAGAGAATACACAAAGAAAAATAGAAATGAACCACAAATATATTGGTATGTCAACACCGATTGAAGAGCAATCCACCCGGGTCATCCCTATGCAAGCTTCATTATTGTTATCTAAGCTAATCCACTAGAAAAATGAGGTTGATGGAGTTGGGAGATCAAAAACCACACCCAAAACCATAACCAAACAAAATTAAATGAAAATGAAATATAAAGCAAATCTGTTCTGCGATCATCGCTTGACGACACTAACACGTTCCCCTGCGACATTACCTAAAGTCTTGGCCTAGACTACGCCATGTAGGCGATTGGCCACAAATATCTTCTTTCGCTCGGTGAATGACTCACGTCGCTCGGTTCAACTACTCTTCCTCGCCCAGTGATACAACAGCAAAGCAAGGCAGAATTAACTAGAAAATTGGACCATTCTCGCTCCACCGTCTCCCGTCGACACAAAAGCGATGCCCCTTGCCCGGCCATCGCCCGGTGACGCACACCAGTCCAACAACTTTTGTTGCTTTCTCTGTACAACTTCAAATGGCTCTCTCTTCTTGGACTTATTTCTTTATTGATCCAACAATGTGTCTTAGAGATTTTATTCCTCTTGCTCCAACAATGCTCAAATATCCTACAAAATGAATACAAAACTATCAAACGATACACTTTATACACAAAAACACATTATACACAAACTAAATTTAATTATATACAAAGTTGGGTTATTCAAATGATATTAACAACAAAGACTCAATAAGTGTAACAGAAAGTATATACAAAAATAACTACAATTTGCAATTATCAAACTCTCCCCAACTTGAACTTGTTTGTCCTCAAACAAGGCCAGACAACTCAAAGAAGAAAAAATGATCATCCAAAGAATCATGAATCAACAAGATTTAAAATGGAAAACAAATGTATGGTTCAATAAAAAACGCACACGCAAAATACATACTTACCATAATCCTACAATGATAACATGTTAAAGAAATGAATCATAAGTACAAAAATCATACAAAACATTCTAAAACAAAACAAGCTCAATCATGAATCACACGTGGCAAAAATTCATCGGTAGATGAAGAACACACAAAAGTGAGGGAAAAAAACACTCATCCACAATCTTGCAAACAAAATACTAAATTATGCATTCATCCAAAAATTCACACTGAAAATATAAAGGCAAGAATCATAAGGGATTTTTAAGGTGGTAATGTGACTTGGTTAACAAACAAGTGGTAAGTCTTAAAGCTAATAGAAACAAAAAATTTCCTAAACCTAAGGGAGCAATCAAATCACAAAGACTCAAGTAAAACAATTTCAAGCACACTTCTTCTTCATTCCAAATTTCAAACCAACACACACCACTTATTATCACAACACTATTCCATACTCTTTTTGTTTTTATTTTTTAAAGCTTTTTCAATTTTTTCTTTTCCTTTTCTTTTCAAATTTTTTCTTTTCTTTTATTTTATTTTCTTTTCTTTTTCACAACTGTATAGCAACCAGCAACATACGTGAGCAAACATTTCTCTCCCCAACTTGAATTCAACCAACATCAAAGTGAATACTCCCTACTTTCTAAGGTAAGATAAAAATTCAAACCAAAAATAATGGTTGAAGCATCAAGAAAACAAAGAATCAATGTCCATACAAAAAAATTAGAACCAAACACTCATAGACAAGTATTTAGCAAAAACAACATGGAAATTGACAAAAAGGCTCAAAAGGGGTACAAATGATCACACACTCACAAGGTGAATTGACTATTTGGCCAAGGTATTTATGCTCAAAATGAAACAAAATTCCTTGATAACTTTTATTCAATCATACAATCAACATAAACAAAATATTAAGCATAATAAAATCTATCTAAAACAAGAATTGTGGCCTCCAACATATATGAACAATGGAAAGCTTCTTCACATTTGGGGTAAAAATGGAACTAAAGTGATCCAAGTCAAAAGAAAGTAATTCAAAAAGAATTAATGGTGTGATACGGTGGGAGAACTGACTTGAAGATTTTTCTTTTGATCGCAAATGTTGCAGTTAGCAAGAGTCGCCACCGACTTTTCTTTTATCCAAAAGGAAAGGTGAAAAAGCACAGGAAAGACCTTTGAGATTATTTATTGAGTTCGGGGGGTAGATTATGAAAAGGGAAGGTATTAGCACCCTTTTCATCCATGGTTTTCCATGGGCTCTTAGTTACTTGCTAGATCACCTGCTTTTGTTTGAAATTGTGCTTTGTGTGGTTTTTTGAAAGTATTTTGTAAAGAGGCCATTGTTTAGGCAAACTTTGTAATGATTCTCGTTCGTAAGAATGTATACAAAGTGTTTGCTTTCTGAAAATGTTTTCAAGTTTGTAAGATGTTTTGAAAGTGTAGGTGTTTGTTTTGAAAATAGCAAGGATGTTTTGTTTTAAAATGGAGCAAGTAATTAGGAGCATTCTACCTACTCAAAAGTGTTTCATGTTCATTTCCTTTTCCTTTGACATTTTTATCTTACCATTGATTTGGTAAGTAACCATATCTTTGGATGTAAATGGGACGGCCGTGGGTCATCGTATAACTATGATTAGCAATGTTACAAGATATCTTAGCATTCTCTTTTAGGGACTAAGATCATTTGAAAGGAAACTTAGATAGCGTCATCGAGGGACTATGATCTTATATTTTGCTTGTTTTTGCTAAGATACCTCACATGCGTAATATGACCATTTTGTAAAGGCAACCAAGTGGATTTACCCTAAGGGTGTTTGTGTGCAAGTGTATTGTTTTCATGCTTGATTTTGTCTTTGATTAGAGTTTTCTAAGCATTGGTTTTAGTCTTTCCATACAAACCCTAATTACTAGCATTTGTATATAAAAGCAATAAATTGCGGAATTTAAAATTACTACGCTATTACAATATTTGTGGGAGGGGGTGTACAAATAATGAATGTGAATTGCAAGGAAATAAACCTAGTTAATCTATTACAACCATATTGAATTGGTATAAGAATTGAAATAAATAATGTACAAAATGAATAAAGGTATAAGAATGTAAATGTAAAGAAAATGGATGTTTATTTGGATTTTTAGGGAAAAGGATTTTGTTTTCACCTAATTAACTAAGAAAATAATTTATTAAAATAACAAATAATAAACCTAAATTTACTAGGAAAATAAATTGAATAACCCTAATCTATTAATTGATTAAAAGAAATTAAGCTTATAATAAAAGTATTCTTTTGGTATTTTTTTGTCTTAAAAATAATTTATAGTATTATAAAATATTTTTGGTCTTTTTATATTTTTTAAATAATATATTTAAATGGTGTAAAAGACAATAATTAAAACCCTAGTTTTTATTAAATTTACAAAACAATTAGTCAAAATAAAATAAAGTATGATTAAATAAAATAATTTCTTGTGAGGAAATATAAATAAACTATGTTAAAATATAAATCTACTATTTTTATATTTTTTATGATTTTTTAGTATTAGAAAAATAATTAAAAAAATAAATAAAATGAAAATAAGAAAAGAAAATAAAACTGGGCCAGGGGTGTGAATAGCCTGCAAGGGGGGTTAACAATAAGAAGAAAAAAAACAAAAAGGCCCAGGCGCTGCCAAAAAGAAAGTCAGAATGCAAAAAATGTGAAAAATCCAAAAGGGTACCACTAAGGCTCGAACCCAGGTCCCTCAAGTCACAGGCGCGCGCTTCTACCACTGGGGTGGCTATACATCCGTTTATATAAATCAAACCATAAATATATATATGGAAAACAAGTTCCTGAGGCCAACTTCATCTTCAACCTCACGCTCAACCAGAGCCTCTGTAACTTGTTCAAATCTCAACAAAATCGAAAACTGTAAACATGATACTTGTAGCAAATTTCCTAACGATTTCAGAAATACAAAGCAATAAGATTATAGATCAAAGATAAGCATGAATTTTATTGGCCCTAATCTGAACCCTAAAAATATCATAAACTTCAATCTTAAAATTCTCTAAGCTCAAGCAAAATTAATGGAAACTATGGACATGGTTAGCTTTGGGGCAATGATATCTACATGTTTTATTCACAAATAAATCATTGATGATGCCTGTATGAAAAGTTCCAAAGTTAGAAAACTTACCTTGAAAGAGGGTATAGAGTTTGGAGTTTAAGCATCTTTTATTGAGTTCCAATGATTGGGTTAGCTTCCTCAAGTTCCCAGAAAGCTAATGGGATGCTTAGCTTGAGCTGAAAGTACCTAAGGAATTCTGGAGAAGTCCAAGTGCAAAGCTCTATTTTTGAAAATGGAGGATGGTGTTAATGGTGTTACAGTCCTGTAACAGGGTTTGGGATGAGTTCTAAATGATGTTTAGAAACTTTAGGAACCAAAAGGCTTGAAAACGCACGAGGGAGATATGAGTTTCAAACTTTTGGTCAGGTTGGGCAACAATGGAGGTATGTGATACAGTTCTAAGCTCTTGGTGTTTTTAGGGGTCAAGCATGCGTGTCCATTGTGGAAAATGGCTTGTGTATCTATAAGAAAAGAGTCTTGAGTGGTTTGGCAAGTCAGAAGAACAAGTTTTAAGCTATTTGCTATGTTACTTGATTTTCAAGAAAAGTGGGAAACCAAGTTTCAATGTGAAGTACAAGCATGGGCTGGGTGATTGTAAGTGTCTAAACCATTCCTCTTGTGTTATGAGACACTTATGATCATAAGAGAACAATTTCAAGGCTCAAGAACAAGTTTTGTGCAAAAATTCACTTTATCAAAATGGCAATGTGCACTTTCTTCCCAAAATGGATATAAAGCATGGCCTTGCATTGAATGCTTAAAATGAGACCTCTAACAGTTGTGCAAGAAATTAATTATGGAGTTCCTAACAAGTTTGAGGCCCACAAAGTAGAGGTTATGCAACACAACTTTGAATTTTGAATTTGTTCATCACAAAATGACTTGTAATTCAAGTGATAAAACCCTAACTTCATCTCTTCGATTCTCCCTACTAAAAAATGATCTAAAGGAGTTCTTGGACATTTTGGAAAGCTTGTAATGTTCTATACAATCCATCTTTGAATCACTTTTGAAGATTCCACTATATGAAAAAGTTCCATGAAGTTGGGTCAAAATCCTGACCAAATTAGGGCAAAATTTCACTGTGTTTTATTTCATGACCATGTATTCTTAAAATTATAACTTGAGATCCAAGCACTTTTGGAAGGAGTTGTGTAAAGTAAAGTTGTAGATTTCTTGTAGATATACAACTTTCATGTTGGAAGTTTCCTTTGAATCAACTTGCATCATGGTGAAAATTTTGCTCAAAGTTATGAAAAAATAAGAAATTTCCAACACTTAGACATTTCTAAGTTTAGAAATTTTAACTTTTCAAAATGAAATCTTGAATTTTGGATTTCTTGATGAATAAGTTTCACATTTTGACATTTTTTGATGAATTTTGATCTTTGACATTGAATTTTGACCAAAAAGTCAAAGTTTGACTTTTCAGTGTACAATTGACTTTTGATCAATTGACTGAAAATTCATCTGTCAATCCATTGGACTTGAGCAATGTTTTGAGCCATGTTATTAGGTCAAAATAATGCAATTGGACTATTGATATCATTCTTTAAACCAATTGATCACTTGCTAGGTCATAAATCAGAAATTGCCCTTTCCCTGTCAAAACCCTAATTTTGACCATTTTGCCCTTTTGAGGATTTGATCAAATTTATTGAGGAATTGTGATACAAACTTGATCAAATGATACATATGAGTTTACAATGTTGATGTGGATAAAAAATTATGAAGTTTGACTGTAAATTGGCCATAGTTGACTTTTTCCCTAATACAGCTGATTTTTGGGTCAACTGCTCAATTGACTGAGCAAAAGTGTGATCCAAAGCTTGAAACTTGACATGAGTAATCTTGAGGGTCCATAATGATGCATGAAAGTCATATGGGGAATTTTAAGTTCAAATAACCTTGTGCAAACTCAAACCCTAATTTTGGTCATCAGTGCTTAAAGAGGTGTCTTGAGTTGATAAACCCTAGTGTAGTCTTGAGCCAAAGGAGATCTTGTGAGCAAATCTTGATAAGTGAGAGGGAAAATTTTGGGGTACAACAAATTCCCCTGTTCAATCTTCTTAATCCTGAAGAGTTAGATTGGCGAGTTTTGCCATTCGTGACTCGAAGGTGGAAGATGATTGGACATTAGAATGCCCAAAAATTTGCACTCGGTGATGTGATGGTAAAGGGAATGGGCTTAAAGATGCCATTTGGAGGGATGATGGAAAGTTTTTGGAGATGGGCTTGTAGATGCCATCAGGAAATGATTGCTGAACCGTATCTGTAGGCTGAAACTGAATGAGTATCATAATGGCGTCCGTGTCTGGAGCGTATCTGAACTATATCTGAAAGTTGAATCTGAATGAGTATCAGGAATGAATTCATATCTGGAGCGTATCTGAACTGTATCTGAAAGCTTGAATCTGAATGAGTATCAGGATGACATCCGTATCTAGAGCATATCTGAACTGTATCTGAAAGCTAAGTCTGAATTAGTATCAGGATGGCATCCGTGTCTGGAGCATATCTGAACTGTATCTGAAAGCTTGAATCTGAATGAGTATCAGGATGTCATCCGTGTCTGGAGCGTATCTGAACTGTATCTGAAAGCTTGAATCTGAATGAGTATCAGGATGGCATCTGTGTCTGGAGTGTATCTGAACTGTATTTGAAAGCTGAATCTGAATGAGTATCAGGATGGCATCCGTGTCTGGAGCGTATCTGAACTGTATCTGAAAAGCTTAGTCTGAATGAGTATCAGGATGGCATCCGTGTCTGGAGTGTATCTAAACTGTATCTGAAAGCTAAGTTTGAATGAGTATCAAGATGGCATATGTGTCTGGAGCGTATCTGAACTGTATCTGAGAGTGAAATATGAATGAGTATCAGGATGGCATCCATGTATGGAGCGTATCTGAACTGTATCTGAAGATTGAAATCTGAATGCGTATCAGAATGGCATCCGTGTCTGGAGCGTATCTGAACTGTATCTGAAGAAGCCTTTGACCATTGTTAATGATAGCTTTTGATTAATCTTATCCTGATAAGGGTAAAGAGTTAGCTAACATGCAAAGTCATGTTGTATGCAATGCATAGTAGATTGTGATACATGCATTCGTGTTATTAATGTTTATGATATATGGATGCGATGTATGCGTATATGAGCTAATCTGCTGCACTGCTTGTTGGTTTGGGGAAAATAAATCCCTGACTGCTGCTGAGGATACAAAGTGCAAGTCTTCATGTTGTGAAGTTGAAGTGTTGATAAATTTCCACTTAGAGAAATAAATTTTGTTGCAAGGGAAATGTCATGTACTGCCTGTAAAATCCTGTTGGGAAATCCTAAAAAATTGGTGACTTCTACCGGGGATTAATAACTGGAAGTTTTATTCTGCTGGGGATTAAACTGCACACTGCGAGAGATTTTATGAAATAACTTAAAGATATTGCCCTATCTCTTAAATTCATTAGTAATTGTCTTTTCACTTTGTTCATTTGTAAACAATAATTATGTTCAAATGCATATGTTCAAAAATAAATCATTGGACGTTTTTGTAAACAAAACACAAGAGTAAAGAAAATCAGGTAGTTTTGCACTTTCAAAAGGATATCTTTGTATTGACTTTAGTAAGTATTTTTGTACAATGAGACAACCATTATAGTAAGAGAATGGCATCGTAAAAAAAATGAAAATTTGATACAAAGAAAATATATCTATGTAAAATAATCCCATGGGGTTCCCATTCTGCTATAGCCTTCATATCTCTGAGCATCTTATCTATTTGTTGCCTTGTCTGAAGCCGATTGAATTTATCTGAACCATCGAGTTTGTAGGTTGTCCGTAAGGTGATCCAACAGGACATAGTCATACGCTTTAAATTGCTAACTTTTTCCTGGACCGCCCTTTCGGGTTTTCAGTCCACCAGGATACCTTTTTTTGTCCAAGTCGCCCTTTCAGGTTTTCAACTTGCCGGGTGTACAAATTTTTTTGTTTTATCCCTAATTTTTTCCCGAACCTTTTTGGTTCGCCGGGATGCCCTTGTTTTTCCTAGATGTGTCAACCTAGTGGGTCTCTTATGCGTAGTATCTTTTGACTATGTCTGCATTCACAGGGTGTGGCAAGTTGTCACCATCCATAGTGGTTAAGATCATGGCTCCACCAGAGAATATGTTTTTGATCATAAATGGTCCTTCGTAGGTAGGAGTCTATTTTCCCCTGGGATCACCTCGCGGCAATATGATACGTTTGATCACCAAATCCCCGACTTGATATACTTGGCATCTGACCTTTTTGTTGAAATCCTTAATCATCTATTTTTGATACATCTGACCATGACAGACAACAGTAAGCCTTTTCTCATCAATCAAGTTCAGTTGATCAAGTCGAGTCTGGATCCAATCTTCTTCATTTAGCTCTTCATCCTTCATAATTCTCAGAGAGGGGATCTGAACCTTAATAGGCAAGACTGCCTCCATGCTGTATACCAAAGAGTAAGGTGTTACCCCGGTTGATGTGCGTGCTATGGCACGATATCCGTGGAGAGCGAATGGTAGCATCTCATGCCAGTCTATGTACGTGATTGTCATTTTCTGTATGATCTTTTTAATTTTCTTATTTGCGGCTTCGACAACACCATTCATCTTTGGCCAGTAAGGGGAAGAACTATGATACTAGATCTTGAATTGCTCGCACAGGGCAATGATCATAGTATTGTTAAGATTCGTACCATTGTCTGTGATGATCCTCCCTGGGATACCATACCGGCAGATGAGATTCTATTTAATGAACCGGGCTACAACATTCTTGGTGCGGAAGCGAAAGAGGCTGCCTCAACCCACTTTGTAAAATAGTCAATGGTCATCAAGATGAAGAGGTGTCCATTAGAGGCTGTTGGTTTGATTTCCCCAATCATATCAATGCCTAACATAACAAAGGGCCTAGGAGCCGTCAAGATATTCAAAGGAACTGGGTGTACGTGCACCTTGTCAGCATATATCTGACATTTGTGGCAGGTTCGAGAGTGTTGTTAGCAATCTGCTTCTATGGTAGACTAGTAATAGCCCGCCCGTAGAATTTTCTTTGCCATCGTATGCCCACTGGAATGGGTGCCAAAAGTACCCTCATGTAGATCAGCCATGATCTTTTCCGCTTCAACCTTGTCTACGCACCTAAGTAACACAGAGTCATGGTTGCGTTTGTAGAGAATGCCATTACTAAGGAAGAATTTAGCAGAGAATCTCCTTAAGAACTTCTTATCATTGACTGAAGTTCCTTCCGGATATTCTTGAGCCTCGAGATACCTCTTAAGTTCGTGAAACCAAGGTTGGTACACTACTTCTTCAGTATTAATCTCGTGACAGTGAGCTGGTTCATCCATTCGTTCAATGGCGATCTGGGGAACCTCATTATCCCATTTAAGTTTAAACATGGATGACATTGTGGCTAGCACGTCTGCTAGCTGGTTTTCTTCTCGCGGGAAATGCTCGAAGGTAATCTTCTCAAAGTGAGGGATCAATGTCAACACATGTTTTTTATAGGGGATAAGGTTAGGGTGTTTGGTGTCCCATTCCCCTTTGATCTGGCTGATAACCAAAGCTGAATCTCCGAATACACTTAAGGATTTGATCCCAAAATCTATGGCAACTTTAAGACCAAAAATGCACGCTTCGTATTCCGCCATGTTGTTTGTATAGTTGAAGAAGAGTCTTGCCGTAAAAGGAGTATGACACCCTTTAGGAGATATGGGTACAACACCAATACCATTTCCGAGTGCGTTAGATGCCCCATCAAAAACCAGGGTCCATCGGGATCCTTGTTCAGGTCCGTCATATGGTCTGAATTCTTCACAATTATTTACTATCATGATGTCTTCATCTGGGAACTTGAACTTCATGGACTGGTAGTCTTCCACAACTTGATGAGCCAGGTGATCAGTTAGTACACTGCCTTTTATTGCTTTCTGTGTAGTATACCGTATGTCATATTCTGTCAGGATCATCTGCCATCTCGCTATTCTCCCAAAGAGAGCAGGTTTCTCGAAGATGTATTTTATTGGATCCATTTTGGATATCAATAAGGTAGTATGGGTCAGCATATACTGTCTTAGCCGGCGAGCAGTCTATGCCAGAGCGCAACAAGTTTTCTCGAGCAGTGAATATCTTGTTTCATAGTCGGTAAACTTTTTGCTCAGGTAATAAATAACGTGCTCTTTTCGGCCAGACTCGTCATGTTGCCCCAGCACACACCCCATTAAAATCTCCAAAACAGTTAGGTACATAATCAATGGTCTTCCCTCAATTGGTGGCATCAAAACCATAGGCTCTTGTAAGTACTCTTTGATCTTATCGAAGGCAGTTTGGCACTCATCATTCCATTTGACTACTTGATCTTTCTTCATTAATTTGAAGATTGGTTCACAAGTAGCTGTCAGGTGAGAAATAAATCTGGCAATGTAGTTTAAACGTCCCAAGAATCCTCTGACTTCCTTCTCATTACGAGGAGCAGACATCTCTTGTATCGCTTTCACCTTGGCAGGATCTACTTCAATACCTTTACCGCTGACGACAAAGCCTAGGAGTTTACCAGACCTCACTCCAAACATGCATTTATTTGGGTTCAACCTCAGCTTGTATTTCTTTAACCTCTCAAACAGTTTCTGTAAATGGTCAAGATGCTCTTCTTCTGTTTGAGATCTAGCTATCATGTCGTCCATATAGACCTCTATTTTGTGATGTATCATGTTGTGAAATAGAGATACCATGGCACGTTGATAGGTTGCCCCAGCATTCTTCAGCCCGAATGGCATAACCTTGTAGCAGAATGTGCCCTACTGTGTGACAAAGGTTGTTTTCTCCATGTCCTCAGGCGCCATTTTGATTTGGTTGTAGCTTGAGAAACCGTCCATGAAGGAAAACACTTTGTGCTACGTCGTATTATCAACTAGAATGTCAATGTGGGGAAGTGGGAAATCATCCTTAGGGATTACCCTATTCAAATCTCTATAATCCATGCACATTTGTACCTTTCCGTCCTTTTTGGGCACGGGAACAACATTGGCAACCCATTATGGATAGGAAGTGACAACCAAGAATCCAACATTGAATTGTTTCATGACTTCTGCCTTAATCTTCTCTGACATGTTTGGTCGCATGTGGCGGACCTTTTGTTTTACTAGAGGACAATCCTCTTTTGTAGGTAGACGATGTACTACGATATTTGCATCAAGTTCTGGCATATCTTCATACGACCAGGCAAAAACATCGACATAATCGTGTAGCAACTGAATCATACGCTCTTTAACACTGGGTTCCAGATTAGCACCCACCTTGACTTCTCTTTTGTCTTCTTTGGTACCTAGGTTGATTGTGTTGACTGGTTCTTCATGGGGCTGAATAGTCCTCTCTTCTTGTTGTAGTAACCTGGCGAGTTCCCCTGGTACTTCACAATCTTCCTCACCTTCGTCTTCGGCTAGGTAGATTAGTTTTTCAGAGTCACAAAAGGCCATAGCAAAACCGTTACCCATGGGATCCCGAGTGGATGTAGACCTACATTGTGAGTGTGAGTGTGTGTAAGAGTATATCTATCTTTGAAAGAAATGAAAATGTAAAAAGAAAAACAATGAGCACAAAGTTTGTATGCAAAAAACGTCCATGATTCATTGATGTCATATGGAAATGAGATAATAACCCTTACAAATGGACCATTGTGCCTCGGGTAAGACACAAGGTTTTAAGAGTCTGAATTGTTTTAATATTACAGATCCGACAAAATGTAAAGATAAGTTACTGTGGGATATATGTGATCGGGACAAAATCTCTAACTTCCCAGTTGCTGAGCCCTCCACTGAAAATTGAGAAAATCCAATCCTCCAGGTTATAGCTGTCTTCATCATCCTCCACGATGCTGACTTGGTGGTTGCTGATCTTCAAGGGTGGTCCTCCGGTACAAGCGCGGCGTACAGCTTTCTGGGCTCCTGAAGTGAAACCCAAACCAAATTTGTCAGATTTGTATGGGATATCTGGGAGTTGGCCCCAAATAGTGCACCCACCTTCTTCTATCACTGCCTTGACATCCTTTAAAGATGACATCTTGAGTGGAGGCCTTGTGATCTTGGGAACTTCAGACACAACCTTGGTTACTGCCACAGTCTGCGGGACTTCTTCAAAATGCTGGAATGAAGTTTCAATAAATTCACCATCTAGCTCCACATATCTGAAATAATTTAGATGGCTGACCATATACTCTTCTTCTCCATGAACGGTGATGATTTTCCCTTGAATTGGATATTTCAGCATTTGATGCAATATAGAGGTAACAACACCAGCATTGTGAATCCACGGTCGGCCTAATAAGCAGAAATATGAAGGGCGAATATCCATTACATAAAAAGTTGAATCAAAAGTTTGGGTTCCAACTTTTATGGGGATGTCTACTTCCCCATGCACCATCCTTTTTGAGCCGTCAAAGGCCCACACTACTATGTTACTAGGCTTCAAGATCAATCCTTCACAGTCAAGCCTATCGAGAGCCTTTTTAGGTAACACATTCAGAGGCGAACCGGTATCCACCAAGACATGAGCCAAGGTCGTGCCCCTGCATTCGACTGAGACATGCAATGCCTCATTATGCTTCCTCCCCCTTGGTGTTAAATCAACGTCTGAAAAATCTAAACCATTATCTGCGGTCAAGCTGGCTACGCAATCTTGGAACTGATCGACATATGTTTCTTGGGGTACATTCGCAGTTTTAAGGAATTTTACCAAGGCCTTTGCATGAGCCTCGAAACATAGTAATAAAGCCAGCATGGAAATTTTTGACGGAGTTTTCCCCAATTGCTCGACTATGTTGTAGTCGCTTCTTTTTATGATCTTTAGAATTTCCTCCATCTCTTTTCGGGAGGTCTCAGGGATAGCGACTGATTGTGCCTTCGTCCGAACAGGCTCAACCAGAATTCCTTTACCTTGAGTCTCGGTTGACTCGACAGCAAGAATGTCAGTAGGGGTGATAACAGGGATTGTAATAGTTTTGTCAATGGGAGTATTAGTAGAGATGGTTGTAGGACTAGGAATAGCTTTTGGAGGAGCCACAACAACATGAATGATTATAGGTCCAGAACTAGCTTTTGGAGGAGCAATTTTCAGAGAGAATACCCTTCCACTCTGGGTAATCTTCCTTGTCCCTGCGATATTACTGACATCAGAATCAACTTTCTCAGAACTTAAATTTTCAGCAGCTGGCCAATCTTGCTTGATACCGTGGTAGTAGACATCACCTCCATAATTCCATCGGACGGTTTTGCCTGACGAATACGGATTGGTCCTGGCATTGTAATTATCAACGAAGCTACTTTAGGAACTAATGCAATTCTAACGGGTCTTTTGGTGGAGACCCTGGAAGAATTGTCGGAAATGCTCACGATGGAAACATCATTATAAGAAACAATTGGAATTGAAGTCTTCTCGAATAAAATCTCCTTGTTATCTATTAGGCATTGAACGCCTGCTTTTAAAAGCGGACAGCTGGTTGGTGAGGATAAACAGAAATCACAACTTTCATCACAACCTGGGAATACACCGACATTCAACAAGTTCTTTTTGATAGTCAGGAGTGGGGTCACAAGTTCATCAATTTAAGTAACAAACACATCTTCCTCAATGGCGTTGGTATTATGGCCGTGCTTGGGCATAGGGGCAGTAATGACATTGGGAATTTCTGGCTAATCAGATTCAATCTCTTTGGCTTCAAGAAGGTCTTATACTTTGTTCTTAAGAGCCCAACAGTTGTTAGTGTTATGGCCGGGGCTCTTAGAATGGTATGCACAATGGGCATTAGGATGATAATGGGGAGATGTTGTGTTAGGATTCTTTGGAGCTTCTTTCAAAGTTACTAGATCGGATTTTAACAAATGTGGTAATACTTGAGATAATGTCATATTAATTCGGGTGAACTGTCTGACTGGTCTTTCCATTCTTGGCGGGTTGCTTCTTTGCTGAGCAGGCGCAAGTTTAGGAATCATGACAACCCCCACCATTGGACGACGTTCAGCCCTATCTTGATTTCTCTGAGGATATACAGTAACAACTTCTTTATTTCTAATGAATGGTTTCCTTACAACAGAAGAGGATGCATCTTTTTGAATCTTCCCATTCTTTATCCTGGCTTCCACCCTTTCTCCGGTCAATATTAATTCGATAAAACCTGCCGATGAACTCCCAATTAAGTGATTGAAGAAAGGATCAGACAAGGTGTCCAAAAACATGTCTACCAACTCTCTTTCAGATAGGGGAGGCTGGACTCTTCCTGCTAAGTCCCTCCATTTTTGTTCATAGTCTTTGAAGTCCTCACTTGAAACCATGGCCATACTCTGGAGTTGAGTACAGATGGGCGCAAGATCAGCGTTGTATTGGTATTGTTTGTAAAAGGCAGCGACCAGGTCTTCCCAGTTATGAACATTGTCTTTTTCTAACTGATAAAACCAATCAAGTTGAGTTCCAGATAGACTGTCTTGGAAGAAGTGTACCCATAAGTCCTTGTCAGCGGTATGAGCCTAGATTTTCCTCACATAGGACCGGAGATACATTTTGGGACATGAAACTCCATCGTATTTGGCGAACGCCGGTGCTTTGAATTTTGGAGGAATGAAAATCCCTGATACTAACCCCAATTCCTCAAAGTCCAATCCAGACACTTTTTGGATTTCCATTTCACTTAACCGTTCTTCCAGATGCTTATACTTATCGTCGGCTGGAGGATATTGTTCTTTAGAATAATCTTCTTCTTCCTCTTCCTCTTCTGAATCTGGTTGGACAACTGCTTCTTTGCCTTTCCTATCTTGATTGTCTTTCTCACCAGATGACGTTGCAAAGTCCAGGGTCCTTCTTGCTTGACCTTGAAACCTTCTTCCCATGTTTAGAACTCCGATTATTTTCTTTGTCTTCTTTTTCTTCTCTTCAACCAGCAAGGTCTTCAACTCTTCTTGTCCTTTGGCTAGAGTTAAGAACATCTATTGAAACTGGGTATTTTGAGCTTGGAGGTCCTTCACTGTTTGCTCGAGATCCATCTTACTGAAATAAACAGTAGAAAGATGAAGAGACTTGTTGCAAGAAACCTACTTATGTTATGATGAATGGTATATGCATATGCAATGATTTCAAGGATTTTAAAGATTCAAATTTGTTTTAGACAAAAAGGAAACAAATGTTATATTAATAAATTAAAGCTTGAGTACATCAATGCCTCTTTGGGAAAAACAAATACAAAAATTCTAAGATAAAAAGGTTGTACGCATCCTCTTTGGTGCGATGTAGGTATTCAGAGTTCGCTCCTCATGAAGTTGCTTAGTGAGTTCCAAAACCTTCTTCTCGCTAGCGTAGAATTGGGCTTCGAAAGTATCTCGCTCTCCCTTGAGCTGTATCCAATCTATTTGTAAGTCTTCAAGAGAGGTGGGCATGTCAGGATGTAGGATAGTGTATGGAACATCTCCTTCCATAACAGGCTCCATGATCATCGGGAGAATGGAAGGATAAGGCATCATAAGACTCTGAGCACGAGTTCGTACCCATTTGAGGTAAGGCTCAAGAGGGATGGAATTCTTATGCCCCAATGTTTTGATATCTACCTTGTTCAACATCCTCCAAGCTCATATAAATCTCTGGTGAAGACCTTGATCGTCGTTCTCGTAGTCAAATACCAAACCTTGAATGAGCATCTCATGAGGGCCATCCCTTCGGGCGTAACCAAACTGTCTTAAGGCTAAGCAGGGGTTGTAGGTGATACCTCCCCTAGTGCCAAGTAAAGGGACATTAGGGAATTCTTCACAATGGTCAACAATAGTAACATTCTCTATAGATCGGGAACACCAATGGATGTATGAATGTTTGAGCGTCATCAACCTTTGTGACCACCTTGAACCTTGCTCGTTCTTCAATACAAATTGGGGAAGATGCGAAATAAACCATCTTGCCAAGAGAGGAGTGCAACACATAAGGACACCTCTTTTCCTCATAGTGCGAGTGTGAAAAGAACGTAGGATATCCCCTAGAAAAGTAGGCACTGGGTTACGAGACATGAAGATCTTGACGGTGTTCACATCTATGAGTTGGTTAGAATTTGGAAACAAAACCATCCCATATATGAGGAGAGTAACAATTTCCTCAAAAGCTTGTAGATCCAAAGAGTTCTAACAGTTTTGGGCTTTCTCAGACAAGAACTTTGCTAAGAAACCCTTGACACCATTCCTTGTTTCCCAATGAGTTGTGACATAAGATTGTTGCAAGTGTAGAGCTTGAGCAATATCTTATGGCTTTGGATCTCTTTCCATACCGTTGAAAGGGTGTTGATTGAGAATGGGAATCCTCAAGAGTTGGGAGAATTCTTCCAAAGTTGGCACAAGTTGATAATCGGGAAATGTGAAGCAATGGTGTAAAGGATCAAAGAACTGAAAGAGCACCTTCATCATGTGTTCATCAGTGTTGGAGGTGACCAAGTTAAGTAGGCGACCATATCTCTCGGTGAATGGAGAATTTTCTGGGATCCTTGAAGCTATCTCCTTAAGTTGTGGAGGGATCCTTACAAGATTGACTTGAATAGTTTTCGTGCGAATATAATCCATGTCCTACAAAACAAGAACAAAGATAAACCCCAAGATCCTTGAAATGGTTAGTGAATGAGTATGATGTTATGATGTTTATGATGTTATATACAAGTAAATATAAACAAACAAAGCAAACACGTCCTTAGGTTTAGGCTTGTATGGAGTCTCTTAGGTAAGTACCCTCTTGAAGTTTAGTTGGCTCAAACCTGTCCTAGTAATAGTAACCGGGTTCTAAGGAACTCAATATCACTGGTTTGTTTCCTTGGTCATTGTTTCAGCACTAGCCTCTTTAATGGCGACCGAAATATCCCAAAAAACCAAACCTCAATGAGTGTAGTATCGAGTATCTACCAACTTCGGACTGCACCAAAGCCGGTCATCTCACTACGTCCTAAAGGCCAAGTTGGTTAAGTAAAGGTTCTAAAAGTTCATTAGTGCTTCATGACATCACTCAGCGGCCCCGTATTCTCCTTGATTAACTCAAGGGATACCGGTACCCACAAATATGTCGCACTAACGTAGATATTGCTTAGACCATGTCAGTATACCCCGCACAGTTTCCACAATGTATTACTACTTACCTATAAGGTATCCTAAATCCGGGTAGAGGATTGAAGCCCAAACAAAGAACCATAATGTAAAGCAATAAAAGTCAAACAATGAAAGCAAGTAAATATGATCTAACCCTAAGGTAACCCCACTTTTAGAATTCTCCCCAACAGAGTCGCCAATTCTATGATACGGTGGGAGAACTGACTTGAAGGTATTTCTTTTGATAGCAAATGTTGCAGTTAGCAAGATTCGCCACCTAATTTTCTTTTATCCAAAAGGAAAGGTGAAAAAGCACAGGAAAGACCTTTGAGATTATTTCTTGAGTTCGGGGGGTAAATTATGAAAAAGGAAGGTATTAGCACCCTTTTCATCCATGGTTTTCCACGGGCTCTTAGTTACTTTCTAGATCACTTGCTTTTGTTTGAAATTGTGCTTTGTGTGGTTTTTTGAAAGTATTTTGTAAAGAGGCCATTGTTTAGGCAAACTTTGTAATGATTCTCGTTCGTAAGAATGTATACAAAGTGTTTGATCTTTTGAAAATGTTTTCAAGTTTGTAAGATGTTTTGAAAGTGTAGGTGTTTGTTTTGAAAATAGTAAGCATGTTTTGTTTTGAAATGGAGCAAGTAATTAGGATCATTCTACCTACTCAAAAGTCTTTCATGTTCATTTCCTTTTCCTTTGACATTGTTATCTTACCATTGATTTGGTAAGTAACCCTATTTTTGGATGTAAACGGGACGGACGTGGGTCATCGTATAACCATGATTAGTAATGTTGTAAGATATCTTAGCATTCTCTTTTAGGGACTAAGATCATTTGAAAAGCAACTTAGATAGCGTCATCGAGGGATTATGATCTTATATTTTGCTTGTTTTTGCTAAGATACCTCACATGCGTAATATGGCTATTTTGTAAAGGTAACCAAGTGGATTTACCCTAAGGGTGTTTGTGTGCAAGTGTATTATTTTCATGCTTGATTTTGTCTTTGATTAGAGTTTTCTAAGCATTGGTTTTAGTCTTTCCATACAAACCCTAATTACTAGCATTTGTATATAAAAGCGATAAATTGCAGAATTTAAAATTACTACGCTATTACAATATTTGTGGGAGGGGGTGTACAAATTATGAATGGGGATTGCAAGGAAATAAACCTAGTTAATCTATTACAACCATATTAAATTGGTATAAGAATTGAAATAAATAATGTACAAAATGAATAAAGGTATAAGAATGTAAATATAAAGAAAATGGATGTTTATTTGGATTTTTAGGGAAAAGGATTTTGTTTTAACCTAATTAACTAAGAAAATAATTAATTAAAATAACAAAGAATAAACCTAAATTTACTAGGAAAATAAATTGAATAACCCTAATCTATTAATTGATTAAAAGAAATTAAGCTTATAAGAAAAGTATTCTTTTGGTATTTTTTTGTTTTAAAAATAATTAATAGTATTATAAAATATTTTTGGTCTTTTTATATTTTTTAAATAATATATTTAAATGGTGTAAAAGAAAATAATTAAAACCCTAGTTTTTATTAAATTTACAAAATAATTAGTCAAAATAAAATAAAGTATGATTAAATAAAATAATTTTTTGTGAGGAAAAATAAATAAACTATGTTAAAATATAAATCTACTATTTTTATATTTTTTTATGATTTTTCAGTATTAGAAAAATAATTAAGAAAATAAATAAAATGAAAATAAGAAAAGAAAATAAAACTGGGCCAGGGGTGTGAATAGCCTGCAAGGGGGGTTAACAATAAGAAAAAAAAACAAAAAGGCCTAGGATTGGGCCCAGGCGCTGCCGAAAAGAAAGTCAGAATGCAAAAAATGTGAAAAATCCAAAAGGGTACCACTGGGGCTCGAACCCAGGTGCCTCAAGTCACAGGCGCGCGCTTCTACCACTGGGGTGGCTATACATCCGTTTATATAAATCAAATCATAAATATATATGGCAAACACGTTCCTGAGGCCAATTTCATCTTTAACCCCATGCCCAACCATAACCTCTGTAACTTGTTCAAATCTCAACAAAAATGAAAATTGTAAACATGAAACTTGTAGCAAATTTTCTCACAATTTCAGAAATACAAAGCAATAAGATTATAGATTAAAGATAAGGATAAATTTTAATGGCCCTAATCTGAACAATAAAAATCTCAAAAACTTCAATCTTAAAATTCTCTAAGCTCAAGCAAAATTACTAGAAACTATGGACATGGTTAGCTTTAGGGAAATGATATCTACATGTTTTATTCATAAATAAATCGTTGATGGTGCATGTATGAAAAGTTCCAAAGTTAGAAAACTTACCTTGCAAGAGGGTATCGGGTTTGGAGTTTGAGCAACTTTTAATGAGTTCCAATGATTTGGTTAGCTTCCTCAAGTTCCCAGGAAGCTAATGGGATGCTTAGCTTGAGCTGAAAGTACCTGAGGAGTTCTGGAGAAGTCCAAGTGCAAAGCTCTATTTTTGAAAATGGAGGATGGTGTTAATGGTGTTACAGTCCTGTAACAGGGTGTGGGATGAGTTCTAAATGATGTTTAGAAACTTTAGGAACCAAAATGCTTGAAAACGCACGAGGGAGATGTGAGTTTCAAACTTTTGGCCAGGTTGGGAAACAATGGAGGTATGTGATACAGTACTGAGCTCTTGGTGTTTTTAGGGGTCAAGCATGCGTGTCCTTTGTTACAAATGACTTGTGTATCTATAAGCAAAGAGTCTTGAGTGGTTTGGCAAGTCAGAAGTACAAGTTTTAAGTTATTTCCTATGTTACTTGATTTTCAAGAAAAGTGGGAAACCAAGTTTCAATGTGAAGTAGAAGCATGGGATGGGTGATTATAAGTGTCTAAACCATTTCTCTTGTGTTATGAGACATGTATGATCAGAAGAGAACAAGTGCAAGGCTCAAGAACAAGTTTTGTGCAAAAAGTCACTTTATCAAAATGGCAATGTGCACTTTCTTCCCAAAATGGATATAAAGCATGGCCTTGCATTGAATGCTTGAAATGAGACCTCTAACAGCTGTGCAAGAAATTAATTATGGAGTGCCTAACAAGTTTGAGGCCTGCAAAGTAGAGTTTATGAAACACAAATTTGAATTTTGAATTTGTTCATCACAAAATGACTTGTAATTCAACTGATAAAACCCTAACTTCATATCTTCAATTCTCCCTACTAAAAAATGATCTCAAGGAGTTATTGGACATTTTGGAAATCTTGTAATGTGCTCTAAAACCCATATTTGAATCACTTTTTAAAATTCCCCTTGGAACTATATGAAAAAGTGCCATGAAGTTGGGTCAAAATCCTGACCAAATTAGGGCAAAATTTCACTAAGTGTTTTTTTTTCATGACCATGTATTCTTAAAATCATAACTTGAGATCCAAGAAATTTTGGAAGAGATTGTGTGAATAAAAGTTGTAGATTTCATGGAGATATACAACTTTCATGTTGGAAGTTTCCTTTGAATCAACTTGCATCATGGTGAAAATTTTGCTCAAAGTTATGAAAAAATAAGAAATTTCCGACACAGAAAAATTTCTAAGTTTAGAAATTTTAACTTTTCAAAATGAAATCTTGAATTTTGGATTTCTTGATGAATAACTTTTATATTTTGACATTTTTTGATGAATTGTGATCTTTGACATTGAATTTTGACCAAAAAGTCAAAGTTTGAATTTTCAGTGTACAATTGACTTTTGATCAGTTGACTGAAAATTCATCTGTCAATCCATTGGACTTGAGCAATGTTTTGAGCCATGTTATTAGGTAAAAATTATGCAATTGGACACTTGAGATCATGCCTTAAACCAATTGATCACTTGCTAGGTTAAAAATCAGAAATTGCCCTTTCTCTGTCAAAACCCTAATTTTGACCATTTTGCCCTTTTGAGGATTTGATCAAATTTCTTGAGGAATTATGGTCCAAACTTGATCAAATGATACATATGAGTTTACAATGTTGATGTGGATAAAAAATTATGAAGTTCGACGATAAATTGGCCATAGTTGACTTTTTCCCCAATACAGCTGATTTTTAGGTCAACTGCTCAATTGACTGAGCAAAAGTGTGATCCAAGGCTTGAAACATGACATGAGTAATATTGAGGGTCCATAATGATCAATTTAATAAATATGGGGCATTGTCAGTTCAAATATCCTTGTGCAAACTCAAACCCTAATTTTGGTCATCAGTGCTTAAGGAGGTGTCTTGAGTTGATCAACCCTAGTGCAATCTTGAGCCAAAGGAGATCTTGTCAGAAAATCTTGATAAGTGAGAGGGAAAATTTTGGGGTACAACAAATGTTATGGTAATTATACAAATGTAAAGTTTCCTAAAAATGCTATGCTATAGAAAGCGATAAACGAGTACATGACGTGGACCAACTTCAAAACATTATCATTACCATACAACTGTAAATACTTAAATTTGAACAATCACCAAAAACGACCCGAAGCTATCAAACCAAAATTGGAGTCCAAACAAGAAAAAAGAATTAGAAAAAAAACTACACACATAAAAATTTCCTCAAGCTAATAAAGAAAGCTCTCAGAAGTTTAAACAAGTTGAAAAGTGAAGATTTGAGAATTTAGAACAAGTCTAATTTCAACTTGTTTAAACAACAATCAACACACTATCTAAACTAACAAAAATGAAAAAGAATAAAACATGCTTATTTTACGTCTTAAGTTCGACGACTGTTATTTAAGAATGTTCCTCCAAGTTTCTTCCACCTGGTTATTTCTAACCAACACACAGGCAAACGTGAAAGAAACAAACAATGATATAACAATTTCACAAGTATAGAAAACATATACATGTGTGGTAAACATAAAAAAATAAATCTGAAAGTAAACATAAAAAATTTCATGCATAATTTCTATACAACATATACATTAATTACAAAACTAAAAAAAAGGATTTATCGCGATGCGAAGCAATAAACAAGTCCCCGACAATAACGCCATTTTGCTGAAGCGTTAAAGCGGAAAGCAAACAGTAAAGTATTAATTTACCGGAGGATATTTAGGTTATATCATACTTTATCCACAAATATTGGTTATCTAATTGTCGTTCGACAAATCATTCGTTAATGAGTTTGGGGGTAAAATGGAAATGATGAAAGTATCAACAGAAAATAAATGTAAATAAAACAAAAGATAAAGGAATAACTTATCAAGAATACATATATACTACTCTTCACAGACTTAAACCTATCGACCAATTATTCTTAACCTATAATACTTATCAATGTCACCATGTATCACGCACAACCTAAGTCATTTCTAACCCAAATTGAAAGGCCTATTGTATCACTTCAGTAGCAATCTCTCAACCACCTCAACAACACAGAAGTCAACCGTGCTAATCGCGTCGACGATCTCTCAGAGCGACACAACCAACCTAAAGGCATTAATCACAAACACCCAAGTGAATGTCAACTCTAAATATATCTCTAGAATCCATAAACTAATGGACTATTATCCTATATAAGAATCCGAGTAGTATATGTCTATAACAACCCGAATCCCGAGCACAAAGCAAAAATCCAGGACAACAATCGACAAAGATTTATAAAGAAAGTCTTATATAAGGCCATGGGTGACAAATATACATGAGTTCAAAGTAAATATACATACAATCCGAGCTAAAAAAGAATACACAAAGAAAAAGAGAAATGAACCACAAATCTACTAGTTTGTCAACACCGATCGAGAGCAATCCACCCTGAATCATCCCTATGCAAGCTTCATATTACTATCTAAGATAATCCACTAAAAATGAGGTTGATGGAGTTAGGAGATAAAAAACAACACCTAAAGCCATAACCAAACAAAATGAAATGAAAATTAAATATAAAGCAAATCTGTTTCGTGACCATCGCCCGACGATACAAACACGGTGCCCAATGATGCTACCTAAAATCTTGGCCTAGACTACTCCATGTAGGCGTCTGGTAACAAATATCTTTGTTCGACCGGCAACAGACTCATGTCTCTCGGTGAAACTACTCTTCCTCGCCCAGTGACATAGCAGCAAAGCAAGGCAGAATCAACTCGAAATTTGGTCCATTCTCGCTCCACTGTCGCTCGACGATGCTGAAGCGATGCCCCTCGCCCGACCATTGGTTGATAATGCACACCAGTCCATCAAATTTTTTTGCTTTCTTTGTGCAACTTCAAATGGCTCTCTCTTCTTGGCCTTATTCCTTTATTGATCCAACAATGCATCTTGGAGCTTTTATTCCTCTTGCTCCAACAATGCTCAAATACCTACCAAATGAATACAAAACTATCAAATAATACACTTTATACACGAAAATGCATTATACACAAACTAAACGTATTTATACACAAAGTTGGGTTATTCAACTGATATTAACAACAAAGAGTCGATAGGTGCAACAAAAATTATACAAAAATAACTATAATTTGCACTTATCATTGATGCAACAGCTTCTACTAGAGGCTATCTGTGGCATCTTACCAAGAAATGTAAGGGTGACCATAACCAAATTATGTTTATTATTCAATGATATATGTAGTTAAGTTATAGATCCTGGAAATTTAGATGAATTGGAACACGAAGCTGCAATAATCTTGTACCAATTAGAGATGTTTTTCCCTCCATCATTCTTTGACATTATGGTTCACTTAGTTGTTCATCTAGTAAAGGAGATTAGAATTTATGGTCCAGTTTATTTGTGGCAGATGTATCTGGTAGAGCGTTACATGAAGACTTTCAAATGGTATATAAAGAATCATCACTATCCATAAGCTTCGATCGTAGGAAGGTACATCACAGAAGAAGCTATTGAGTTTTGTACTGACTATTTGTTAGACGGAACGGTATAGGAGTTCCCGAGTCTCGCCATGATGATTTTATTATGGTAGAGGTATTCAAGGTTTAAATGTTAAGACATTTAGTCGACAAGTAGTTCTTCAAGCACATTTGTATATATTGAATAATCTTAGTGAAGTTAATCCTTACTTGATCACGCACAAAACTCTTATAAAGGAAAAATACACCCGGATGAATGAAAAATGGTTGTTGAAAGAGCATAACAAAACTTTCATAGATTGGTTTAATGAAATTATTTCTAAAGAGAGTGGTGCATCAGATAATTGCAAATGGTTGTCACATTTGCCTAAGTTTAATGTAATTACTTGGAGTGCATACAACATTAGTAAATATTCGTTCTACACAAAATCAAAAGATGATCATAGCACCATGCAAAATAGTGGTGTTATGGTTAAGGCCCATGTACTTTTATAGTTCCAAAGATAACAATTCAGTGCTAGCATATAGAGCGTTTGGGAGATTTTGAAGATTGGCTATGTTTCTTTTTGAAGTTCCTTTATTTAAGTGCATGTGGATTGACAGTAAAACTGGAGTAGAACCCGATGAATTAGGATTTATAAGGGTTGATCTTTGAAAGGTAACTTACAAGAACGAACCATTCATCATGGGAAACCAAGAAAAAAAAGATTTTTTATGTCACTAATCCATCTAACAGTAGATGGTCAATTGTTATTCAAGGAAAACATCTTCCTGATAGTACTGATGAAGATCAAGATTTTAACTTTGAGACTCCTTTTTTAGCAACACATGTACGTAAATCATCTGAATAAAATTATTTAGATGATGTGCATGCTAATCATCGTCATCATGAAGAGGACATATAGGAAAACTAGTAACTAATAGGTTTATTGTTTCTATTTCTTAATCATTTGTTTTAGTTTTAATGTAAAAGTATAAAGTGTGTGTAATTTTGGGTTTGTATTTTGGTGTAATCAAAGAATTTTTCTGTTTCAGATTGAGGAATTGGCAAAATGTACAATGTATCTGTTTCAGGAATCTGCAAAATATGGTTCAGTATTATGTAATATGGTTCTGTAATTCAGGTGCAGACGACAGTAGGGAAAAATCAAATCTTAACCCCTCGATTTCCATAATAAACCAAGGTAAGAATATTTATATATTACCTCAGTTTTTCAAAAACACCAAGTGCTAATATGGCGCGCACCATCCAGTTCTAAAAATAATAAAAATGTTGATGCTGGGAATCGAACCCACATGCAGTTAACTTGACCCCTCAACGTCTTAATATCCAAGGTGATAATGAGTAACCTTTTATGAAGAACTTATTTACCTCATTTTTGTTACTGACATCAAACGCATTTCATGTCCGATGTTAGATGTGTTTTTTTGTAGTAGTGTGCAGTTTGTATTATAGATCTTTAAGAGGGGTGTACTCAGTGATCTTAAATTCTCGTGATGGTGTATTGCCGGTAAAGTGAACATTTCCAACATTCCAAATGATGCTCATTCTGGTTTTTTGTGTTATGGTATGAAATAATATGAGGAATGAGGTTATTTATAATAGTTAGAGGATATTATAGACCATATAAACCCTGTCTGCTTACAGGGTGTGTACTGAAATTATATTTTTGGTTCCACCCTAAGTTAAATCGGAGGTGCATTTTCAGTAACTTCCCTGGTATTAAAAAAAAAGAAACAGAAGCATGAAAAAACCAGCATATAGACATAATACAAAAAATGGTTGCATTCTACAACATAATATATTAACAAAATGTTTGCATACAATAATATGAGAAATAATTACTTAAATGACCTGAAATAATTATCGTACGACAAATATACAGGTGGTACCCCCCTTGACTTTTCTCTACTTTTTTCTATTTCAATGTTGTTTGATTTGGTGTACTATTGCATCCTTTCAATAAATTGATATGGCCAAGTCTCATATTGAATTGTATAATGATTCGCCACCTCCGGTGATGTAAGTGGTATAGGGCATCCCGATTTCAAATACACTTGAACAAAATGCCACATTTTTTATAGCCACCCAACACAGATGACACGGTCATTGGGATTTGGTGGTGGAGCAATGCGTAGTGGGTAAAAAGTTTTAGGGAAACATTATCTTTTAAGATTAATACACACTCTCTCATAGACACTTTCTATCAGCTGACCCATCTCAGGGAAGCACTTCCACTTTTCCTCTGGTGTAAATCCACTAACACAAGGTACTAGGGTGTGATAAATCTCTTCAACTTTTTCTTAGTCCCAAGCACTTGTGTGTATAATTCTCTATTGCTTCTCAACTCTCTGATAATAGTATCACAGACAAGTATGTGATCATCATCCCCTTTACCCAGCAAACCAGAAACAGCCCAAAAACCACAATTTTCGTCACCACCGACATTGATAATATATTTATGCATAAAAATCGACACCTCCTCGATGAATGGTATATTTGGTGGAGGAGGTGTAGGAGGTGGTTTGCTAATGCGGGATCCTTTGAAAACACTTTTGAGATATCAGAGTCGGCGAATCGAGAAGTACCTTTTCAACATGTTCAAAATATGAAGAACTCCTCATCATTGTATTTTCACTCGGTGTAGGTTTGACCATTTTAGGTGGTCCTTTTGGTTTTACCGGTTGAGATGGTAGTTTCAATTTGGTAGTTTCCAGAAATGCAATCTTCCTCAATGTATCTTTGATGTGGAGTTTTGTATTGTCATCAGCTTTTAAAAATATTTCTTGTATTGCTTCCCATTCCGTCAAGATTGATATATTCGATTTACCGTCTTTCATAACACCGTCGTCATCAAAATTAAGCCTCTTCCAATGACTAAAGACCTCATCCATTCGTATCGGGAAATCAAGTTTCACCTTGTTAGATATGAAACAATCACATGGTAGACCATATGTTTTCACAAGTGTGCAACTATACTTTGAGCTTTCAGAACCGCAATTTAAAGCTCGTTTAGCTTTGTGAAAAATATAATTCAAAGCCGGTCGAGATATGTTACAGACCAACTAAGAATAGAGATTTTTGTCTTTAAACCTATGTTCCAACATTGTGATACTACGACCAAATGATGTTGAATTTCATTAAGCTGGTTTTGTATCATTTGGTTCACAGATTCCCAATCCGCACAAAAATCACCCTTGATATTTCATAACCAATTCTTCAGACAAGCACGAGTTAACTCGACTCAATTTTTTGTTGTATTTCCAAGGTTCATAACCAGATCCATCCAAGCACAAACAATTTTCTCATTTACTTGGTCCAAAATTGTGCTTTCAACAGATTTCACTAAATTGGGATATTTCATGCACACCTTTCTGAAATGTATAATTGCATCAACATATAGATCTTTTGTAGATGCATTTATTATAACATTTCATGAATCCATAATTTTCTACACAATAACGCCCTTCTTTACCAATTTACCATCTTCGATCTCTATCAACTTCGTCCTTACCACAGGTTTAACTCTACTTCTCACATTATTAATAATGTGATACCTACAAAGTAATGCATAAGAAGTTGGAAATATTGTTGCAACTGAATCCATCAAAGCGGTATCGCGATCGGTAATAATGAATTTAGTCAAATCTTATTGGTCCTTCAATTGAGAGACAAACCTCTAAAGCCCGTGCAAAATTATCCTATTTTCCACACTCTAGAAATGCAAAACCAACATAATATGTCTTCTCAGTCGACGTAACACCAACAATTTCCAATGATGGAAACTTAAATTTGTTGGTCTTATACGTTGAATCAATTATAAGCACAGTGGGAAATGTATTTAACAATTTAATGGAATCAAGACGAGTCCAATATATATCTCTTACTGTTACTCCATCCTCACATCTTCGGTTCCTAGAAACGTCATTGTCATCACCAAGAAGTTTCAAGAGGTGTTGCATTTCGATTCGATCCCCGCTAAGTGCTAATTTTGATTGATAGTGCCTATTGTAAACTTTCTTGATATTTTAGTTATTCTTGGGTCTTTTGCACTTCAAAGTTGCAAGTATGTTTTTGGGAGGTACCAAATTTATTGTCATGTCAGACACACATTCCTTCTCTTCCAGCAAGAGCTGAAATGCAATTAGATGACCGACTAACTTTTCACTTAAATCATGATTGTGTAAACCACATATCACAGTAAATATCCATTTATTATTTTCCAACATATAACCATGCAACCTAATTGACATTCACATTTTCTTAAACCAGTGTCATCTCGTATGAAATTTCGGATACAAGGTATATATTTCCAACTTCTTTCGCATATCAAAGTCCCAAATGCATTTATTCTATCCGAACTATTATCAGACCTTCCAATCACAACACCAAACCCTAGTTTGGTGACCTCTGTACGAATCCACTGCAACATGGCATTAAAAATTCATATTCTTCTTCATTTTTAAAATGGTCCAGAATATCTACTACCTTAGTTACAAGAGGTGAAACATTTTGAGACACATTAGGTTTGGGAATGGCATCGGGATGCACCATACCTAATGTGATAAAAACATTAAATTAATTAGCATTACACAACAAGAAATAAGTTCCTAGAAAATAAGCACAGACAGAAACCGAAAGTACATTTCAGGTTAAGTTCAACTAACAACCAGAAATATAATTATGGTATTTGTGTAACCTTTTTTCTACTAAAAACCATATTAATGTGAAGAATGAAGATTGAAATGAATAAATTTTACCTTAAATTCCACTTCCTTGAGCTCCTTTTGATATGATGAACCACAAGAATGAAGATTTGGAGTGAAAAACTTGATTGATAATGAAAAGATTTTTGGAGAGGGTTTATGGACAATTTAAGAAATAAGGACAATCATTCTTGTCCATGTTGGTTACTGTTTTATGTAAAATGACTCTTTGAGTTTCTCAGAAATACACATCCAGTTTTAAATAAAATACTAAGATGGAAGAATTTTCAATCTTCCCGCACTTATTAACCGGATATGCATTCACGGTTTCAACCGGAAATATATCACCGGTTTTGTTTTGTCTTTACAATATGGTGGAACCACTTTTGGTCTTGTGGTGTATGGATTATGGTGCGTACCGAAAATACATTTCCGGTTTCTCGAGGGCATTTTTGGAATTTCATAGGGTGTATTTTAACCCTATCGGGTGGGCTAAGAAATCCTCATTTCTTATCCCACCCTATGATGTGGAAAAGAGCCCTATGGAAATTCGAAAATACCCTTTAGTTTTCGAAGATGTACTTCTGGATGCAACCTTTCCATAACTCAATAGCGCACAAAATCAGTGTCACCCCATTGAAAAACAAAATTTAGTTTCGGAGATGTATCTCTGAACCAATCAATTCTATACATTATTGGTTGAGCATCCTAGTAAAGTTTTTGGGATTATATTTCCGAAGTTTTGAAGCGAAAATTTGAAAATCGGTCACCTTTGCATGTCAAGTTTTTCTGGAGATGCATCTCTGAAAATATCAAACAGGAATTTGCTAAAAACAATCACCTGCATGATCAGACCCCATACCCATCTGTTTCTAAAAAGCATTTTCAAAAACCCTTCCATTCTCAATCAAGAGTTTCACTCCAAAACTTCATTATTATGTTTCACTGTATCAAAAGGAGTCTGTAACTCCCTGAAAACCCTTACATTTCTAGATTCAGTATTAACGTCTCCGGAAATGCATTTCCAGACCTCGTAAGTCTTAATTTTTCCAGCAGTCTGTTTTCACTATTAATTATCTTTTAGTATTGTATGTTATTATTTTCATTAGATATGGTGCACCCCGATGTTTTTCGGAAACCTATTGTGTTTGTAGATGCCAAATGTGTTATTCTAAAGGAGGTAGATGATGGCAATAAATTTTAAAATGAACAAGAAATTGAATTTCATGATCACATGCTTCAATGCATTCGTACGGAGGCATCTAAATAGAGGTTAGGTGTTGTAATCGATGGGCCTGATAATGGTTCAGATAAAAGAGGTGCATTTGTAATCAGAGTGTCTGATAATGGGAAATATATACCTCCTTTCCAGAATTTCAAATGAGATGACACTAGTTTAAGAAAATGTGAGTGTCCCTATAAGTTGTGTGGTTATTTGTTATCAAATAACAAAAGGATATTTAATGTGATATGTGGTTTACATAACCATGATTTGTGTGAAAAGTTAGTTGCTCATCCAATTGCATGTTGCCACATGCCAGAAGATAAGGAATGTGTTTCAGACATGACATTGAATTTGGTGTAATAAAAAAACATACTTGTAACTTTGAAATGTAAAAGACCCAGAAATATCGCAAATATCAGGCAAGTGTCGAATATTTGGTACCAAACTAACAAGGCATTCAGGGGGATAGAACTGACTTGCATCACCTCTTGAAACTTTTAGATTATAACAATTATGTATCTAGGTATCGAACATGTGAGGATAGAGTAACCATTAGAGATAAATTTTGAACTCATTTGATTCCATAAAATTGTTCAGAACATTTCCTACTGTGCTCATCATTGATTCAACGTATAAGACCAACAAGTATGTGTTTCAATTATTGGAAATTGTTGGTGTTACCTCTACTGAGAAAAATTATTATGTCGGGTTGGTAGTTTACCCCATGCCATATATGAGATTTCTAGTTTATCATCCTGTAAAAAATTATGTAAAACCAACATTCTCATTTGAAGATTCTGGCGTTTTAAACCTTGTAAAAATTTTGTTTTTAAAACCAACCTTGCCACATGAAGATTATGTAATTTTAAACCCTGTAAATTAAAAAAAAACAACCTTGCCCAGTCAGGTTCCAAAGGGTTTAAAATGACATAATGTTCAAGTTTACAGGGTTTAAAATAACAGAATTTTCAAGTGGCGAGGTTGGATTTACAAAAAAAGTTACAGGGTTTAAAATGATGGTAAACATGTGTTTTGAGAACCAGGATTAGTCAAGCTATGCTACTATGCTAGAGTCCTATCTACCCTAATATTGTGAATTTGTTTTTGGCTTTACGCATTGTTGTACCCCAAAATTTGCCCTCGCATTTTTCCACAAGCAATCTCAGCTTCAGAAATTTCCTGACTTTTCAAACTGGCTCAAGAATCGGACAAACGGACTTTTCTTGACAGTCAAGCAAAATTAGGGTTTTTACCGATTTTCAGAGCTCTGGATTGTTTCATACAGTTGGCTTAGGGTTTTGGTTGATTTTGGCTCAATTTTGATCAGGCGAACGTTATTTGGCATTTAATCAAAAGTTAAGGTTTCATGGGCATATTCTCAGAAGAATTTAAATTCCACAGCACTTTGCGGTTTATTCCGAGATTCGGGTTAAAATTCGCGTTATCTTGATTTAATCAGTGAAAGAGACAGTGGTTTGAATTCATGTTGTTTTCTTTGAGCCAGTCAAATAAAATATGCAGTATTGGATTCACAGTGTTTATGGCAAATCAATGAAGATGGAATGCGCTTGATCAGTTTATTTTGGTTGACTGCTGCTTTGCTTTGGATATTGGAAGAGACAGGTTTAATTGATCAATATTGTTTTTATTTAAGTTATTTATTATTCTAAAATTGAATGATTGAAATTTATTTTTCAATTGTTTTAATTCAAAGAGTTTTAAATAAATAAATAAACAATAAAGAAAATTAGAATTAATTGGATAATTTAGATCTTTATTGATATTTGAATTATTTGTACAAATTGTTGTTTATAATTTAAATTACAAACAATAATATACATTAATTTAAATATTAAATAAAATAAAAAGCTATCCTATTTATAATATTCTTCATTCTTCACTCCGCTCCGGTGCTCCATTTTTTATCTGCAAAAAGAAGAAGAAAAGTCAGAAAGCAGTTGAATTAAAAAAGACAGTTAAAATTTGCTCATCATTAGGGGCCACTGACTGGGATCAGTTGACCCTCTCTGCAAATCACGGGATTTCTCCCGGTTCACAAAGAGGGAAGATTTTTATCATAAATGAAAAAATGTCAAATGCATAAAATCCAAAGTTCAAACTGCATAGTTCAAATCCAATTCCACTTTCTATCCAAAGCAAAAAGGCAATTTACTGTCAAAATACAAAGTCAAATCCCAAGCTGTCAAAGAAAGATATGGAAGATATCACAAAATCCCAAGATATCAAGGAAAAGAAAAAGCACACAAACTGTCAAAGCTGGATAAAGATGCAGGGAAAAATGTGTTATGCAAGCAATCTAAATCATCATTTCCCAGCATAAAGGGGCCCCTTCAGAAATAGTACAGAAAAATCATATAATAATATTAAACTGTACTGAAAAATGAGAAGAAGAGAGATAAAGCAGCAATAGGCAGGTTTTAGGCTTAGGCAGAAGAAACAAGAAAAGATATAATCCAAGAGAACTCAGTTCAGAAAGGAGAGAGGAGAAATATACAAACTCAGAAAGCCTGAAGCCTCATTTTGCTGTCATAACCTCATACCTGCCTAACCACATAAACAAGAAGCAAAAGCAAACAACAAAACATATACTAGAACTTGCACCAGCATAACCTACTGCCTGCACAAGCCTGAAGTTCACCACATAACTCACCACCTGCCTACAACCCTGTTAAGGCCACAAAACCCACCATAACCTGCAAACTGATCAAAACCAAGCCAAGCAAACATAAAGACGCTGAAGCTTAACCTGCCTATACAAACATACAGCATATGCAAAGAGACCACACTGTAAAAAACTTCAAACCAGCTAAATCTGCAATAACAAAAAACCCTGCCTCAACATAAACTACCCACATAAAAACCTGCATTATCCCGGCCTAAAACATCAAAAAGCAAGTTCAAACCCAAGGCCAAACCTCACAAAATCAATTCCTCAACCTTTGAGCCTGCTCAAGTTCATACACAACCAACCAAAAACCTCATAAACCAGTTCCTCAACCTGAGACTCACTGAAACAAATCCAGCATAGCCAAGCATTCAAAACCAACTCCTAAGCCCTCAGTATACACATCATGGGGCAAGATCAATAATCCAAAAGCATCACATTTCAAACTCAGGCAAACACATCCAAAGGCAAGCATACGAGAACATAGGCAACACGAGAGAAGAAGAAGAAAGAAGCTATTCAAGGGCCTCAGAAGCAAGCTTCATCATAGGCAAGGGAAGCATATTCAAAAGCGTATGAATTCCCAAAGGCAGCATACAGTGGCAAAGAGAAGAAGAACATAAAAGGAAGTGAATCCAAGGGCAGTACAGGCATCAACTCTAAAGGCAACCAACAATTCAAAGGGACAAAAGTAGAAGAGGTAAAGAAGTGAACACATTTCAAGACAGGGTTCTCAACACAAGTCATCATCAAAACCCTAAGGAGCATCATAAAACCTAAGCAAGAAGGTTAATACATAAATACCAGGAAAGCTCAAAGATTCATCACAGCACTGCATTCCTCACGCCGTCCCGGCCTCCTGAGCGCCACTCCTCCGCCTCTCCTCCATCTCCAAAAAAACGAAGGTAGTACAATCTTCTCCCTCTTCTCTTCTCCTTCATCTCATAATGACAGGTAAAAGTTAAGACTCAACTTAAAACAACACACGCAAATTCAGAAAAGAAAAAGGAAACATAAAACGTTGGAACGAACCTTGTATCAAGAGAACACGAAGCTTATGCCTTGGAGGGAAGAAAGGCCTGGAGGGTGACGCTGGTGGCCGGAGTGAGTTGCTCAGGAAGCTTGCAAGGACGAAGACGAACGTACGAACGGCGCCGTTCAAACCCTATCTTTCGTTTTGAACAAACATTCCCTAACCCTAAATCGTTTGCTTGAACCATGGGCTTGACCCGTTTCTGACTGCCCCCAAAGCCCATTTAGAATCTCAAACCTTTTTTATAAAACAAATTGTTTTCTCTTTTTTAACTAACTTAACCTTTCTTTTACAAAATATTTTTATTAATACTAAACCATACATTTTTCTAACTTAGCATTTTGTCATATATTAAATTGAAAGTACTTTCTTTTTATTTTGTTTACTCTTTTAATAAAAATATACTTTGTACATACTAAAATAAATATACATTTTCTTGCATAATTTAAATTTCTTAAAACATTTTGTACATATTATACATTTTTTTCATCATATAATTAAAAATTGAAAATACTTCTTTTTATTCTTTTTTAATTAACATACACATTTGCACATAACACATTAAAATACATATTTGTACATAATAATAGAAATACATTTTTCTCTAATATTAAATTCACAAACATTTGATTAAAATACTTTTTGTATATAAATAAATAAAGATACATTTCTTAATTAAAACTTGAACATTTAAGTTAAAACATTTTTCTTTTGTACATAATTAAATATACAAATCAAAGATTCGTTAAAATACATGTCTAGGTCAAAAACCCTAATACGCTTCAATTTCACATTATCGCACCTGTAAATAATTACACATACACAATACATATACATCTCACACTTACACTTACACTTACACAATACAAATCCATTCATTCTGCTCCTATACATTTTTATCTTATACTTGTATATTCGATATTTACATTTGATTGCGACTTCGATTTGGTTGTAACTTATTGGATGCTATAAGTCTCATCCCCTTTTGTACATTTATACCCCCACTCCCGGATACCATTCTGTAATAGCGTAGATTTTACATTTCCGCAATTTACCGTTTTCCAACTATATCATGGTTAGACCTAGGGTTTGTATGTACATAAAATCAAACGCTAGATAACCTAATACAAAGACAAATACATGTAATCAATACACAATCACACATGCACCCTCTAGGGTAATCCCACATGTTGCCTTCCAAGATGGGCCATGCTTGCACGTCGAGTTTCTTTGGAAAAACGAATTCCAAATGATCATAAGTCCCTCAAAGTGTTGCCCAAATGGAATGATCATAGTCCCTTCAAAGCAAATTGCCAAAGACACTTGGCATCATTGCATTCATGGTCCATACGATGACCCGCGCCCGTCCCGAATAAACTTCCTAAACGCAAGATTGTCTACCAATTTCAATGGTAGAACAAAATTGTTAAAAGGGGTTAAAACATAACAAAAAACCTTTGAGTACAATAGGGTAGACAAAACTCTTAGTTACTTGAGATCAAACTTGTAAAAACACTTGCCTTCTTTTCAAAAAACCACAATCCACAACACTTTCAAACAAACTCTCAAAAAACATTTGAAAACATCTTTTCGAAAAGATCCACACTTTTGTAAAACACTCAAACACGAGTCAAATACATTAGTTGCCTAAGACAAGGCATCTTTTTCCAAAACATTTTCAAAAAGCACCCACACACACACCATTTTCAAAGCAATCGAAAAACAAGGCAAGTGATCTAAAAAACCGAGTAACTAAGAGCCCATGGATAACCATGGATGAAAAGGGTGCTAATACCTTCCCTTTTCATAATCTACCCCCCGAACCCACGAAATATCTCAAAAGGTTTTTGCTGTGCTTTTTTAACCTTTCCTTTAGGATAAAATAAAAAGTCGGTGGCGACTCTTGCTCAACCGCACAAGTGCGAATGCGAACGCAAAACACTAGTCAGTTCTCCCACCGTATCGCCAGAACTGGCGACTCTGCTGGGGAGAATCTAAAAGTGGGGTTACCTTAGGGTTTAGATCACTTTTATTTTCAATTGATTGCTTTGTTTGCTTTTACATTTGTGGGCTTTGTATCGGAGTTTCATAGATCCTAACCCGGATCTGGGGAATACCCTTTTAGGTAGCAACAAGGCTGTGAGGGAACTGTGCGGGGTATACCGACATGGTTGAAGCAGTCTGCTACGTTGATGTGGCACTTTGGTGTGTACCGGTAACCCTTGAGTTCAGTCAAGGAGAGTACGGGGCCGCCGCGTGGTGTCGTGAAGCATCAACTGACCTTAGGAACCTTAATTGAACCATCTTGGCCTCTTTAGGGTAGTGAGATAACTGACTTTGGTGCAGTCCGAGGTTGGTTGATACTCGATACTACACCCAATTGAGGGTTGCTTTCCTGGAATATTTCGGTCGCCAGTTCAGTGGCTAAATCGAAACGATGAACAATGAAAGCAATCCAGTGATATTGGGACCTTTAGAACCCGGTTACTTTTGATAGGACAGGTTTTAACCAACAAACTGAAAGAGGGTAGTACCTGAACCTCATGCAAGCCTAAACCTAAGGACTTGTTTTCTTTGTGTGAATATGTTTGCCTGTATATACACTCACTTGCTTGTGCATACATGTACATAACATCATGACATCATACCATAGCATTTTAGCATTTTCAATAACCATCTCAAGGATCTCGAGGGTTCTGTTGATGCAGGTTTACGTTGAACCAGACATCTATCAAGGGACAAGAGGTTTCTCCTCTAACCAGTCCAATCAAAGATCAAGTACAACAACTTGAATCAGTGGCTATGACCCACTCGACATGGTGAGCTTGATTCTCGTGGAAAGACATCCACCAACACAAAGCTCTCCAATCAAAGTTCAAGAACAACAACTTGAATCAGTGGCTATGACCCACTCGACATGGTGAGCTTGATTCTCGTGGAAGGACATCCACCGATACAAAGTTCCCCAATCAAAGTCCAAGAACAACAACTTGAATCAGTGGCTATGACCCACTCGACATGGTGAGCTTGATTCTCGTGGAAGGACATCCACCGGTGCAGAGATCTCCAATCCAAGAGCAAAGTTCAACCTCTAACATTTTCTTGTGTTTACCCGAAGAGATCCTTGAAAGCATGCATCCAGATACCATGCATTTCATTTTGACAATCTTTCCTTTTTCAGGTTTCCTTACTCTCCTGCTGTTTATTTCAGCAAGAGATGGCTCTAGAACGGTCTGTCAAAGACATCCAAGACCAGACTGCTCAGCTGCAGGAGATGTTCCTGAACTTGTCTCTGGGGCAAGAAGAGATGAAAGCTCTCCTCACCAAAGGCTTGGGGAGTTCCAACAATGCCAGGAGTGATCAGATTGCGGAGCTGCAGTTTGATCTGACAACCTTAAGGACCCAAATGATGGGACAGTTGGTGGGCCAGATGGCTCTCATCCAAGACCTATCTCAAAGACAAGAGGAACTCAGGGTTCTTGTCCGCCAACTGCTTCCAAACCACCAACTGGGGCAAACATCTGAGGTCGAGGAGCAAGTCACCGCTCAGCCTCCCTCCACTCAAGAAGACAAGGGGAAAGCTCCTTTACTTGCTTCAGGGTCACAAACCCATCAACAACCTCGCCAGCGTCAACGGGGCAATCGGCGTAAACAAGAAAAGTTGGGAAGACAATTTACGAAGACTGAAATACCGTCATTCTTCATACTGAAGCGCCTGTTGGAGGTCAATTTGCTTACCGTAAAGGACCCTCCTCAGAAGCTCAATATCTCCTCTCCTCACTTTAATCCCGACGCATTCTGTGTTTACCACTCCTACAGCCCGGGACACGGCACCAATGACTGTTGGGCCTTGAAGAACAAGATTCAAGATCTGATCGACATTGGGGTGCTGGAATTCATGCCAGACGGCAAGATGAAAATCTTCCGTTAAAGGGTCCTCCGCTTGAAGTAACGAAGCTCAAACTGAAAGACTTTTGCTTCTTTTTGAACTTTCAAAGTTGTAATTTCTTTTGCTGTCAAACAATTATCTGTTAATGTTAAACTCTGTTTTCATTAATGCATTGCATATGTTTGTCTTGAATTCATCCATTCATTTCACTACTCTTATGCTTTTCTTTATGATATTTGACTCCTGATAAAAAGCTGCAAGCCTTTAGAGGGAGGATGACGAAACAATACCATGATCTTATACAGTATGCTTTTGAACAGACCTTGCTGATGATGTACAGGCATTTCTTTCAATTCCCAAACACTGGAGTTATAAGGAAGTTAATCCCTAGTCAACCCCTTCGAGCCAAAGAAGTAGGAGTTTTCTGTTCTAAACGATCAAAACCCTTGATATAAACCCGGGGTAGGGTAGTATCTCAGTTAATTCAAAAGGAAATGCGCATTGAAGTCGCAAACTCTCGGTTCGTAATACAACGAACGACGTCAAAAAAGAGAAAGCATTCCTTTGGAATCAAAAGACAAGGGTGGTTCCCTATCACATAGACAGTCAATCTCTCAAAAGAGAAAAGCCCACCAAGCCAAAACCTATAAAGGAGGCTTAAGAAAGCTGGGGCATCCCGCTGACAGTAATCCCGAAAAACGGTAACAGTCAGGCAAAAGTTAGGGATAACAAATCAAAATCAAAATAGTGAGGTCATTACAAAATCCTCAACAACATGAAAAGTGTTGAAAAAGAAAGAGAGATGATGACTGTCTCCCCAAATTCAACTGGTGAACCATCTCCCAAAAGTCGTTCCAAACTCAAAACAGAGTGTGACGCACAATTAACTGAGTTTAGGTTGAAGAACATCACGAAGAGCGGGTGGGTACAAATATACTTTGAGCCTTTATCCTTTGTTTCTTAAACCGTGAACCAGGCCACGTTACAACCCTTCAAAAGTCCTAATTGAAGCATGGGTTAGTTCGAAAGCATACTGTTACAAAAGGTATCCTGACTCCTGTAGGGCTTTGCTCTAAATCTTGTGTTAACTTGTCTTATGAAAAGTTTTCTGCTAAAAAACGCATTTTTCAAAACTTCGAGACAAACATAAACTTTGCATTATCCGAATATCACTGTCTGCATTTGACCCTTTTGTTTGACAGCGAAGAAATTCATACAGCGAATGTTCGGAGGAACGAAAACTCTCTCAGTAAGTCAAAATCACTTCAGGAGGATAACACTTCCATCAAATCTCCTATCAACAAGGGGCATGATCTGTCAAAATTCAATTAACCTGGGGCAGTCCAGTCAAGGTCCAACAGATCTTTCAAAATTCAATTAACCTGGGGCAGTCCAGTCAAGATTTCAAGAAATCTCTCAATATGCAGAGTAATCTGATTCAAGATTCCTTCATCACCACTTGGGGCATTCGAATGTCAAAAGTATTCAACAAATCAACTACATCATTTCCAGACTCGATTCCTGTATCTAGCCAGGGCACGTCTGAAGAGTTCGAAGATTCGATTCCTGTATCCAGCCAGGGCATATCTGTTGACAACATTTCCAGACTCGATTCCTGTATCTAGCCAGGGCACGTCTGAAGAGTTTGAAGATTCGACTCCTGTATCCAGCCAGGGCATATCTATCAACTACATCATTTCCAGACTCGATTCCTGTATCTAGCCAGGGCACGTCTGAAGAGTTCGAAGATTCGATTCATGTATCCAGCCAGGGCATATCTGTTGACAACATTTCCAGAATCGACTCCTGTATCTAGCCAGGGCACGTCTGAAGAGTTTTGAAGATTCGACTCCTGTATCCAGCCAGGGCATATCTATCAACTACAACATTTCCAGATTCGACTCCTGTATCCAGCCAGGGCATATCTGTTGATCACATTTCCAGACTCGACTCCTGTATCTAGCCAGGGCACGTCTTAAGAGTTTGAAGATTCGATTCCTGTATCCAGCCAGGGCATATCTATCAACTATCACCTTTCCAGATTCGATTCCTGTATCCAGCCAGGGCATGTCTGAAGAATTCCAGATCAACACCTGTAACAATCCAGGAAACATCTGTGAACGACCGATGGTAGACCAACACCTGTAATAAGCCAGGATTTATCTACATCACCACTTGGGGCATTCGAATGTCAAAAGTGTTCAAAACTGATGCAGTTTTACACAAGCTCATCATCAGGAAGCCCTACACCGGTTCCTCTTCAAGACTTCTGAAACAAGTTTACGGATTCTTCCCAACAACGGATGTCAATCTACCAACTTGTTCAGACTCTTCTCAAATTAGTTTACGGACGCTTCCCAACAACGGATGCGGCTCTATTGCTGATTCAACTTCAAGATTTCTGAAAATAGTTCACGGGTTCTCCAAGTAAACGGATGTTAACCTATCGCTTGTTCAGATTCTTCTCAAGCTAACAACCACGGAAGATCGCGCTCGGCAGAATTCTCCCTATCCCCAGCGGAGTTCATCAAATTCCCCAGCGGAGCCAGACCATTGAACCTTCTCCCCACAGAGTTTTGGGAAGGCAAATCTTGAATTCCCCAGTGAGATCACCAGAGTTACTTCCCATCAAGCCGAAGATTCTCAATCTGGCCTCCCCAGCATGAGTCTACTAGTTTGGAACTCCCCAGTAGAGGTCATCAGGAATTCTTTTCCCCAGCGACAGCCAAGGATTTATTTTCCCCGGCAGCAGTCAAGATGCTTTTATCTTCGGCCATCTCGGATTCATGTATCCTCGGCAAGACTAGCTCATCAGCTTACATGCGCATTCATCACATTCATATCATAAACATTAATGTCACATGCATTGCATCATGCATCATAACATTGCATACAACTAACCCTTTGCCTTTTTAGGTAAGATCAGTCGACAGACACAGATCAACTCCCAAGATTCATCCAGAAATAGTTCAGATATGACCCGGACACGGCGACATTCTGATACTTATTCCAGATTCATTCAGACGCATCATCAAGAAACCCTACACCGGTTCCTCTTCAACTTCAAGACTTCTGAAAACAGTTTACAGATTCTTCCCAACAACGGATGTCAATCTACCAACTGATTCAGACTCTTCTCAACTTTTGAAGACAGTTTACGGATTCTTCCCTACAACGGATGTCAATCTACCAACTGATTCAGACTCTTCTCAAATTTTGAAAATAGTTTACGGACATGTCCCAACAACGGATACTGCTCTATTGCTTGTTCAATCTCAGATAGTTTACAGATTCTCCAGACATGGACGTCAATCTGTTGTTTGTTCAGACCCCGATTCAGAGATGTCCCAAAACAGGGATGCCTTTCTGACACTTATCCACTCACTTTTGACATACAGTTCAACATGTCCAGATGGCATCTATAAGCCCATCCTCCTACCAGCAGTCGCCGGATGGCATCTGTAAGCCCATTCTCAGATGGCATCTCTAAGCCCATCCCCCGACAAAATTCTCTCGCACCAGATGGCATCTTTAAGCCCATCATCAAATGGCATCTTTAAGCCCATTCACATCTACCATCACATCGCCGAGTGCAAATTTTCTGGGCACATTAGTGTCCAATCTTCTTTTACCTTCAAGTCGCGAAAGGAAAACTTGCCAATCTAACTCTTCAGGTCCAAGAAGATTGAACAGGGGCAACTGTTGTACCCCAAAATTTGCCCTCGCATTTTTCCACAAGCAATCTCAGCTTCAGACATTTCCTGACTTTTCAAACTGGCTCAAGAATCGGACAAACGGACTTTTCTTGACAGTCAAGCAAAATTAGGGTTTTTACCGATTTTCAGAGCTCTGGATTGTTTCATACAGTTGGCTTAGGGTTTTGGTTGGTTTTGGCTCAATTTTGATCAGGCGAACGTTATTTGGCATTTAATCAAAAGTTAAGGTTTCATGGGCATATTCTCAGAAGAATTTAAATTCCACAGCACTTTGCGGTTTATTCCGAGATTCGGGTTAAAATTCGCGTTATCTTGATTTAATCAGTGAAAGAGACAGTGGTTTGAATTCATGTTGTTTTCTTTGAGCCAGTCAAATACAGTATGCAGTATTGGATTCACAGTGTTTATGGCAAATCAATGAAGATGGAATGCGCTTGATCAGTTTATTTTGGTTGACTGCTGCTTTGCTTTGGATATTGGAAGAGACAGGTTTAATTGATCAATATTGTTTTTATTTAAGTTATTTATTATTCTAAAATTGAATGATTGAAATTTATTTTTCAATTGTTTTAATTCAAAGAGTTTTAAATAAATAAATAAACAATAAAGAAAATTAGAATTAATTGGATAATTTAGATCTTTATTGATATTTGAGTTATTTGTACAAATTGTTGTTTATAATTTAAATTACAAACAATAATATACATTAATTTAAATATTAAATAAAATAAAAAGCTATCCTATTTCTAATATTCTTCATTCTTCACTCCGCTCCGGTGCTCCATTTTTTATCTGCAAAAAGAAGAAGAAAAGTCAGAAAGCAGTTGAATTAAAAAAGACAGTTAAAATTTGCTCATCATTAGGGGCCACTGACTGGGATCAGTTGACCCTCTCTGCAAATCACGGGATTTCTCCTGGTTCACAAAGAGGGAAGATTTTTATCATAAATGAAAAAATGTCAAATGCATAAAATCCAAAGTTCAAACTGCATAGTTCAAATCCAATTCCACTTTCTATCCAAAGCAAAAAGGCAATTTACTGTCAAAATACAAAGTCAAATCCCAAGCTGTCAAAGAAAGATATGGAAGATATCACAAAATCCCAAGATATCAAGGAAAAGAAAAAGCACACAAACTGTCAAAGCTGGATAAAGATGCAGGGAAAAATGTGTTATGCAAGCAATCTAAATCATCATTTCCCAGCATAAAGGGGCCCCTTCAGAAATAGTACAGAAAAATCATATAATAATATTAAACTGTACTGAAAAATGAGAAGAAGAGAGATAAAGCAGCAATAGGCAGGTTTTAGGCTTAGGCAGAAGAAACAAGAAAAGATATAATCCAAGAGAACTCAGTTCAGAAAGGAGAGAGGAGAAATATACAAACTCAGAAAGCCTGAAGCCTCATTTTGCTGTCATAACCTCATACCTGCCTAACCACATAAACAAGAAGCAAAAGCAAACAACAAAACATATACTAGAACTTGCACCAGCATAACCTGCTGCCTGCACAAGCCTGAAGTTCACCACATAACTCACCACCTGCCTACAACCCTGTTAAGGCCACAAAACCCACCATAACCTGCAAACTGATCAAAACCAAGCCAAGAAAACATAAAGACGCTGAAGCTTAACCTGCCTATACAAACATACAGCATATGCAAAGAGACCACACAGTAAAAAACTTCAAACCAGCTAAATCTGCAATAACAAAAAACCCTGCCTCAACATAAACTACCCACATAAAAACCTGCATTATCCCGGCCTAAAACATCAAAAAGCAAGTTCAAACCCAAGGCCAAACCTCACAAAATCAATTCCTCAACCTTTGAGCCTGCTCAAGTTCATACACAACCAACCAAAAACCTCATAAACCAGTTCCTCAACCTGAGACTCACTGAAACAAATCCAGCATAGCCAAGCATTCAAAACCAACTCCTAAGCCCTCAGTATACACATCATGGGGCAAGATCAATAATCCAAAAGCATCACATTTCAAACTCAGGCAAACACATCCAAAGGCAAGCATACGAGAACATAGGCAACACGAGAGAAGAAGAAGAAAGAAGCTATTCAAGGGCCTCAGAAGCAAGCTTCATCATAGGCAAGGGAAGCATATTCAAAAGCGTATGAATTCCCAAAGGCAGCATACAGTGGCAAAGAGAAGAAGAACATAAAAGGAAGTGAATCCAAGGGCAGTACAGGCATCAACTCTAAAGGCAACCAACAATTCAAAGGGACAAAAGTAGAAGAGGTAAAGAAGTGAACACATTTCAAGACAGGGTTCTCAGCACAAGTCATCATCAAAACCCTAAGGAGCATCATAAAACCTAAGCAAGAAGGTTAATACAGAAATACCAGGAAAGCTCAAAGATTCATCACAGCACTGCATTCCTCACGCCGTCCCGACCTCCTGAGCGCCACTCCTCCGCCTCTCCTCCATCTCCAAAAAAACGAAGGTAGTACAATCTTCTCCCTCTTCTCTTCTCCTTCATCTCATAATGACAGGTAAAAGTTAAGACTCAACTTAAAACAACACACGCAAATTCAGAAAAGAAAAAGGAAACATAAAACGTTGGAACGAACCTTGTATCAAGAGAACACGAAGCTTATTCCTTGGAGGGAAGAAAGGTCTGGAGGGTGACGCTGGTGGCCGGAGTGAGTTGCTCAGGAAGCTTGCAAGGACGAAGACGAACGTACGAACGGCGCCGTTCAAACCCTATCTTTCATTCTGAACAAACATTCCCTAACCCTAAATCGTTTGCTTGAACCATGGGCTTGACCCGTTTCTGACTGCCCCCAAAGCCCATTTAGAATCTCAAACCTTTTTTATAAAACAAATTGTTTTCTCTTTTTTAACTAACTTAACCTTTCTTTTACAAAATATTTTTATTAATACTAAACCATACATTTTTCTAACTTAGCATTTTGTCATATATTAAATTGAAAGTACTTTCTTTTTATTTTGTTTACTCTTTTAATAAAAATATATTTTGTACATACTAAAATAAATATACATTTTCTTGCATAATTTAAATTTCTTAAAACATTTTGTACATATTATACATTTTTTTCATCATATAATTAAAAATTGAAAATACTTCTTTTTATTCTTTTTTAATTAACATACACATTTGCACATAACACATTAAAATACATATTTGTACATAATAATAGAAATACATTTTTCTCTAATATTAAATTCACAAACATTTGATTAAAATACTTTTTGTATATAAATAAATAAAGATACATTTCTTAATTAAAACTTGAACATTTAAGTTAAAACATTTTTCTTTTGTACATAATTAAATATACAAATCAAAGATTCGTTAAAATACATGTCTAGGTCAAAAACCCTAATACGCTTCAATTTCACATTATCGCACCTGTAAATAATTACACATACACAATACATATACATCTCACACTTACACTTACACTTACACAATACAAATCCATTCATTCTGCTCCTATACATTTTTATCTTATACTTGTATATTCGATATTTACATTTGATTGCGACTTCGATTTGGTTGTAACTTATTGGATGCTATAAGTCTCATCCCCTTTTGTACATTTATACCCCCACTCCCGGATACCATTCTGTAATAGCGTAGATTTTACATTTCTGCAATTTACCGTTTTCCAACTATATCATGGTTAGACCTAGGGTTTGTATGTACATAAAATCAAACGCTAGATAACCTAATACAAAGACAAATACATGTAATCAATACACAATCACACATGCACCCTCTAGGGTAATCCCACATGTTGCCTTCCAAGATGGGCCATGCTTGCACGTCGAGTTTCTTTGGCAAAACGAATTCCAAATGATCATAAGTCCCTCAAAGTGTTGCCCAAACGGAATGATCATAGTCCCTTCAAAGCAAATTGCCAAAGACACTTGGCATCATTGCATTCATGGTCCATACGATGACCCGCGCCCGTCCCGAATAAACTTCCTAAACGCAAGATTATCTACCAATTTCAATGGTAGAACAAAATTGTTAAAAGGGGTTAAAACATAACAAAAAACCTTTGAGTACAATAGGGTAGACAAAACTCTTAGTTACTTGAGATCAAACTTGTAAAAACACTTGCCTTCTTTTCAAAAAACCACAATCCACAACACTTTCAAACAAACTCTCAAAAAACATTTGAAAACATCTTTTCGAAAAGATCCACACTTTTGTAAAACACTCAAACACGAGTCAAATACATTAGTTGCCTAAGACAAGGCATCTTTTTCCAAAACATTTTCAAAAAGCACCCACACACACACCATTTTCAAAGCAATCGAAAAACAAGGCAAGTGATCTAAAAAACCGAGTAACTAAGAGCCCATGGATAACCATGGATGAAAAGGGTGCTAATACCTTCCCTTTTCATAATCTACCCCCCGAACCCACGAAATATCTCAAAAGGTTTTTGCTGTGCTTTTTTAACCTTTCCTTTAGGATAAAATAAAAAGTCGGTGGCGACTCTTGCTCAACGGCACAAGTGCGAATGCGAACGCAAAACACTAGTCAGTTCTCCCACCGTATCACACGCATCTATTAGCAGTGATGGCAGTTACATTAAATTGAGTATTTATGGTACTCCTTTTGTTATCACTTGCTATTACATTGATGAAGCAATTGCGTGTACTCCTAAAACTAACTCCATGGATCATGCTAGTTGTAACTTCATGGATGTCGATGTATTCCCAACCATTCATGACACTTCCTATGGGTATGAACCCAATAAACCAGACAACCTGAAACCTCTAGCTAAAATTTGGTTTCGATTCTTTCTAACAAACCTTCACCCTAAAGGTGAAGACTTAGATGTTGTGTCTCCTAGGGATAAGCACTTAGTTTCAACCACCTAAAGGAATAAATTTTGGACTCTAGATATCTTCAAAAATCCTTCATACCTTATGGGCGTGTCCTATATGAACTGTTTGAATTATCTGAAGTAATCAAAATTGTTCGAAAGGCTCAGTTCACAAGAGGAAACACTTTGTTTGATGAGTGTTGTGAAGTATTTGATGTCTAAGGTAGTGTATTTGTACTCAAAATAAATATGTATTCTTCAGGTCGTGTCTTATGTGTCAAAACATTATATTTAATAAGTTATCCTATCACCAGCTATTTATGTCAAAGAGGAAGTATCAGTAGGAAATAATCTTGATGCATATCTATGTATAAAAATTCACTTACATATATTTTTTTATACTTTAAATGCTTTGTTAGTTTTTTCTTTAATGAAAAATTCTTATAAAAGAAAACTCAATTCTAAATAAAGAATATCTGATAATAATTGTATCGATATATAATTGATCAACATTTTGCTTAGAAGATCTCAAGTGATTCTGTTGTGATTTCTCACTATTCTGTCTCCTTATCACCTTTTTGATTTCTAACAAAGGGGGAGAAAGTAAAATTATTTTGATAATATTTGTTCTCAGAATATTTAACTCAAACATATAAAATGTTGTTACTACTAACTGTTTGTTTGACATTTCAATTCAAGAACTTTGAATAAGTTCATTGAGTATTTTAAGACAGGTTGAAGATGATGAAGATCTTGATGTCTAAGGTTGAGAACCTTATGGATGAAATCAAATATGAGTTCATATATAAGAATTTGTACACTTTATGAATATATGAATTTTCAAACAGATGTACCAAACACAATTCAGAAGTTATAAACTTACTGAAAGTAAGGTAATCTTGTTTGATATCATAGTGTTCAGAAGATGTGAACTTTCTGAAAGTATAAAATTCAGACTTAAAGCCTCAAAAGTTGTGCTCTCCTAAAAGGAAGTCAAGTAAACTTTATGATGCATCCTCTCATACAAAGATGCCACTCAGAAGTTGTGCTCCGATATGTGTGCTTCTGCAACATATGTTCTACTCAGAAGTTATGAACTGTATGAATGTATGATATATTGGAAAATATCATGTCAAACACTGATACTTAAGAAGTAGTTAACTTCTCCAGAAGTATAGTGTTTTGGTTGTGATATAAGATTCAAGAAATAGAAGTGCTGATACATGATACATGACATTAGTCAATCAGGATCAAAATCAAGTTTTGATTCTTCATCAAGTGCTGATAGTAACCATGTTTTGAGATGAAGAATAGGTGCTCTAGTCAGACTCTGATGAGTTATTGTAGGGAAGTGTTACTTCTCTATCTCTATGTTCTGAAAACACAAAAATTTATTTTGTGAGTCTTGAGCTCAGGGGAATACTCTGAATAAGCATAAATGAAATTTTGGGATTAACAAATTCAGGGGGAGCTATGAGCTTATCTCTGAATTTGTCAGTTATGGTGATTATCCTGTATAAAATTTTCTATCAAAATACATGATTGTGTCATCATCTTAAAGGAGGATATTGTAAGAATAAGAAGTGTTTCTACATCTGGCCTTAAGATTTTGATGATAACTTTACATGGTATCATAAAAAATAATTGTATACTCTAATGGTTTCGTTCTAGTGTGTAGCTGCTGTTGTAATGTTCTAACTTTGATATCAAGGCGTGTGACATCATCATGTTTTGAACATACATTACTGGAAGAAAACTTGTGGTTACGTGTTACAATTGAAGTCAAGATTCTGAATATGTCTTATGTAACATGTCTAAGGAACGTTAGTACAAGAGGTTATGGTCGTGACTTGGTGGTTAATCTTTGGAGGCCTTCTAAAGCTTTTCCTCTGTGTGTTACAAGTTCTGAAGATTATGAAGATGAGGTTCTGTTGAACAAGTTTTGATGATCTGAAGAAAAGAAAGTTCTTAAAACCAAGTGCTGAAGACTCTGACTATAAGGTTCTAACAAGACAAGTTCATAAGACTCCAAGACTTAGGTTCTAAGACTTAAGGGTGATTATTCTACAACAAGGTTCAAACATTCAAATCATCTAAAGCCTCTAAAGATAAGAAGAAGTTCAAAATGGTTAACGTGTTATGGTGTACAAAAGGTACATAAAGTGTTTGTGACCTCTACTCTCTAGGGTGGCGTAATGACATTCCTTTTTCTAATATATTATAACCACTCTCAATATGACCGTTGAGAATAAACAACTAGATTTCCAATTACCTTTCTACCCTTTCAACGAATATATTTTACAAGCTATAAAAGAAAGACTTGGAAGCTAAAGAAAAGTAAGAATCAACATTACACAAAATCTATCGGATTAAATAAAGCTCAAGCAAAACAACACAAAAGTATTGTGCAACTCTTTAGAGAAATATTTTGTGTATAGTTTTGTAAATAGGAAAGGATTTGTTGCTCGTATCTTGCTGTAAAACACTTAGGTGTTTTTCTTTATACTGAAATATTTGTGTACTCTGCTTAAAAGAAGCAATTTATAATACACTAAAAGTATTCAACCGTTGTTGATTGATTTCTTGAGTGACCGAGTGAAGTTCTGATCTCAAGAAGGCTCCTGCCACGACTTTAGTGGATTTGCAATAAGGATCAACTGACTTATTGGGGGTGCCTATAAGGTTGATCATACTTATTGTGGGTTGTCTGTAATTAATTTGGTTATAGTGGATTAAGTGCTTGTTGAAGGCGAAATCATCCTTGAGGGGGTGGACTGAAGTAGCTTAGTTAACAGCGAACCAGGATAAAAATAACTCTGTTCATTTATTTTTATGTTCTAAGTTAACTTGGTCTGTCACCAAAGAAAAGATTTAATTTGGTGAAACTCATTTCAAACCCCCATTTCTTGTGTTTCTCACACCTTAAAAAGTGTGGTTGCACGCTTGTGAAAACCTATGGTATCCCATGTGCTTGTCTTATATCTAAGAAGGTGAAACTTGATAGCTCGATACAAATGGATGAAGTTTTCACTCATTGGAAAAGGCTCAGGTTTGATGATGATGGTGTCTTAAAAGATGATAAATCAAATACCTCTATATTGACCAAATGGGAAGTGATACAAGAGAGAATTTTGAAAGTAGATCAAAATATGAAACCCCACATCAAAGAGCGATTGGGGAATATAGCTTATCCGGAAACCACATGTTGGATTTGGGACTTCACACACAAGAGGGGGTGAAATGTGTGATTTGGAAAAACATGATTTTGAAATGGTTTTACAACCAAAATATTACAAGACGAATAATGTGGGTGTTTGCGTATTTTATGTAATAATTTGTTGAAAGTGAAGTGGCAAAGCTTCCTCTCCAATTATAGATTAAAGCGGTTAATCTTCTCTCCATGAACACAGACCTTGTAACAGTTAGTCTTCAAGTTCCAAAATATCTAAGCTCCCTTTTTGTTGAACACGATAATCAAATAACCTCTGAGATTTTAGTTGCACTGATCTTAAACCTATGAAGATTTTGAAACAAGCCTTATCTTCAACCTTATAATTAGGACTGATTACACAATCCCCAACAATAAATTTTGCATGGGTTTAGCTTAGAACCACATTACAATCCTTATTTGGACATTTTCAACCAAGGGTTATAAATCTAGTTACCTTGGTGAATTTATACAAGTCTACCCTTCCAAAATTGCACAAGAGACCTCACTCACGAATGGTACTTTCCTTGCAAAACTATTTGGCTATAAGAACTAGTGAGAGAAAGTTTAAAAACATTATAGAGAGAGAGAGTGCGTCAATACACAAATTCGTGTTCTGGATGATTTGAAATGAGAAATGGAGCATCTATTTATAGGCTTGAGGTTCCCTAAAAAAGGAAATATAATTTAAGCCAAAAAGTTATTATTTAATCTATTGACACTTTTCTAATTGGTTAATTTTTGAAAATCAAAACGTATATAAGTTCCCAAAATGGAAAATAAGATACATAATGGTTGTATGGAATCTGCATGCATTCAACCTGGCTTGTACTTCAAGTTAGCACCAATCTAATCAATTAGCATAACCGATTAAATATAGTTGCAAACTCGTTAATGACATTTTGACTGCTCCCATCCTATTCTATACAACTTCTATATGTTTTTTAAAGTGTTTTCTTTTGGTAAATCATTTGAGAAAAATATTTGTGTGTGTGTTCTTATAGCCGTGTACTTATATGAAAAGTCCTTTTGCTTTTATATATTTTCACTCACTTGCTATTTTAAGATATTTACTCTAAGCCTTTGTCGATTGTAATCTTTTTGTGTCGACACTTGCTTGAGATCTTTGGAGGCTTTTGATAGAATCCAATTTGTTTGTCTTTATCTGATATTCATGTTTATCAAACTTTTAAACTCATGGCTTGCATATTTAAATTCTTAAGTTCATTATTTTACATATCATGGGTTGTATCTTCATCATGATGGATATCTTTATTCTCTTTAGTTATCATTGTCAAAATATATTGTCTTGATTTAAAGTCTAATACCTGCAAAACAAGGTTCTACATTTTCCCATTTTTTGATGATGATAACACATCTCTCAGGGGAGGTGGTAAAGGATACAAGATATATTTGGAGTGATAAAATCCCTCTGAGTTAGATAAAATATATACCCTCTCCCCAAGAGGATACTTCTACCCCTTTGTCAAAATCAAAAAGGCGGATAAATGATGCAATTGCGAAAAAGCTAAATATGCATACATTTGTATAGAGAAGAAAACAAAATATTATATTTCATTTTTTACTTTTTGAGGTAAACAAGTATAAGAATTTATAGGTACAAAAAATATCATTATAAAGGATAGTAGTCAACGACACCATAAATTTTTATTATATGTAAGCATCATATTAAGGATATATTTTTGCATTCTACACTTAAGCATATCATATTAGTTTTAGTGAAGAGGAAAATAAATATTTGTTTTAAAGTATTTTTAAAAATATGTCAAGCAAGGGTAATTATGATAAACAAGGATTGGATGTTTTTAAGCAAGGGGATAAACATCATGCTTAAGCATAATATCACATTTATCAAATTTTTACAATTCAAGAATATGCAAACAAAAAACCACAGAAATATTTAGGAAAAAAAAGACATATTTATATCATTTAATTCAAAATACATAAAGGGAAATGCAATAAAAATGAAAGTACAAGAGTTAAAATTGCAAGACAAAAAATAAAGATTCAAGAAAAATAAATTGTAGAAACACTACTAGTAAGCCTAATATGGACTACTCTTCATCAAGATCATCATGGCAGAAAAGATGATGAGGTAATTTCGATTTGTCAAGAATCAAGTGGTTCACGATGAAGTCTATTTTTCCATTGAGGATATCTATCTTTCCACATAAAATTTTCATCAGGTCTCTAGTTGTGAGTATTTGCAGATGGGAATCTTCACTCTCGATGATTTCTGACTGGTGGATTTTCTTTTTATTTTGTTAGAGGGTGTATTTTCTATGATTTTTTCCATCTTTTAGCTTATACTACATTGAGGGTATGACAATTTTTTCTATTATGGTTCTTCCTTCTTTAAAATTTGTTTGTTCCTCAAAGTTAAATAATTTTTCTTCCAATATTTTTGTAACCATGTTTCAATAGGCAGATGTTCTCCTTTTGTCCTATTTTCCAACATGTAGTCACTTACTTGTTAGGCCCAGTTGATTTTAACTTTGTTTTCAATAAACCACAATGTTTCTACACCGACATGGGTTAGGAGACCTAAGTTCCTTTTTTCTGGGAAATAGGATGTGAGTTATTATGTAGTGAACATCCTTCTTTCAGGAATGATACATCCTACTGCGAGTGGATAAAGAATGTGTGAAAAAAGATTTTTCATTAAGGAGGATGCACCGGCAACATAGGTGTACCTACTGGTTTTGTCTCCAAACTCGGTGAGATAATCTTCATGAGGAAGGTCTAGTAGTTTCCCAAATTCTTGTATAGATAGGTTTATGCAGTGTTTTCTTACTTCCTTCTGGAGAATTCCATCATTTAGATGAAGGTTTGAGAAAAACATTTTTACTAGGGTGGTACAAATTTTTTTTGAGGGTGTGCAAAGGAAGTTTGAGAGTTTAACTTCTTATAGGATTTTGAAGAAGTTGCATTTTTTGAAATCTTCGGGATCTAACGTATAGACTCTCATGATTGTTCGATTGGAAAAATGTTTGAAGAATCTAGTTTCTTTTTGTTTGTTGTGAATTCATCAATGAGAGGGATGGAGGTGAAGCTTAATCTTCTAGGATTCATGATGAACTTTTTGAGAATAATCTTATACATGTGTATGTAGAGGAAACTGTTAGATGCAAGAGAAGGTAAGAATACAATTCTTATTTATAGCATGCATTCTGATGGATTTAGACTTGTGTTTCGAGCAAGAATTGAACAATGATTATGTTGTCCAAAAATTGTATCCAAATTCTCCAAATTCGGGTCTTCTGATTGGTTGGATTGGATTTCTCAATCTATTATGTTTTCATGAGATTTTCATTAATGCTTGTTGGTTTTTGAGTGCGCCTAAGAGGGGGGGGGGGGGTGAATTAGATGATGGTCAATTTTTATTCTTTTATGTGATGATGTTCTTATTTTCTTGTTTGTGTATGAATATGAAAGCGGTAAATATAGAAAATAAAGAACACAAGAGATTTATACTAGTTCCCATCATAACCCAAGAGTACATCTAGTCCCCTTACCAACATGTAAGAGATTTCATTATAGTTAGAATTATTGTGCAGCCTATCCGCATCCAATGTGATGCTTACTATCTAACCTATAGGGAGATCAAAGGCTTTAACCATCCTTTAAGATCCAACCAAGTACATGAAGAATAATCCTCTTTAATGTACACACTTGTTTTCAACAATCCTGAAAACAAGGTAACCAATCCAAAGTAAAAAGAGAACAATCCTCACTTAATACTCTCTTGCTTCCAACAATCCAGGACAACAAGGTTACACCATAATCACTTTGAAAAAATGATTAGAAACAAAGTCTTGAAGTATATATGAAACTTGATAATCAATGTTAATACAAAGTATTGATCTCTTCTCTTTTAAGACAACAATTTAATAAATATATTACACAAGTGCTCAATGCATATGATGAAACTTTTCTAATGATGTATTTGAAAATGTAAGAGTAAAAGTTTCATGCAACATCAAAATATTAATCAATGCACGTGTTTGAAAATGAGAAACAAAATGTTATGATTGTTGTTATTTTTGGTGTGTGTTTCTACTTCAGAACATGCTGAATTATATACATGTATTGCACCCTTTCAAAAGTTCTAAATGAGTGTAGAAGTGCAATGGTTCATGGAAAAATGCAACAAACAAACAACATTCAGAACATCCTTATTTTTGAAATTCATTTAAGAGGTAACCGGTTACCAGAATACAGTAATCGGTTACCCAGTGCAGGTAACGTTAAAAATTTGAAATGTTGAAGCCTGTAACGGGTTACCAAAAATCTGTAATTGATTACCACTATATGAAAAAGTGAAATAACCTTTTTAATTACTTGGAAATGCAATTCTAGTGATATTAAAAGCTATGAAACATGTATGCATAATGTTAGACATATTTTGAGTATTATAGTAACATACTATATTGAATTGGAGTCTTGTACCATAATGAAGATCAAATACCAAAGTCTTCTTTAGGAGTAACATAGCATGCAAGCCAAAAGTCCATTATGAGTAGATACTTTTTTCTTCTTCTTTTTTATAATGCCTTTTTCCTTGATCATGATGTTTGTAATCATCAAAACATAAACTTGCTGAAGCATGACTCTACAATCTCCCCCTTTTTGATGACGACAAACACTTGTTATATGAAACGCTTTGGATCGCTTGAAAATGCAATATGCTCCCCCTATTAATGATAACTCCATCTTTATCAATGCTTCTCCTTGATCAATAGAGTATATTGACAATTTCTGCAAGAAATAGAGACAAAGCATACACATATATCTTCCCCCCCCCCCACCCCTTTGTCATTAGCAAAAAGGAAGGGAAAAAGAAACAAAATAATATCAGAATCAAAATATAAGAATAGAATGATATTATTTGACTTATCCTTTAGAAGATTTTATCTTAATCTTTCATTATGAAGTACTTCTTCATTGGATATGAAAGCTAGTGCTTATCTTTTCCTTGCCAAGAATCTTTCATTTGATGTTGTCCTATATGTGACACATCCCTTGGCCTATTAGATTTGAAAGTTTTCTTATACCTCCTATCACATGCTTGGATCAACCACTTATTAAGATATCAAAGATTTTGAAGTGGTCTTCAAGCAAACCTATAAAACAAGTTAAGTTTTGCTAGTTACCCAAAGTGATTTGGGTCCTTCATGGTTAATTCCTTTTTTGACCCACATATAATGTTCACTAGTAACATTAAAATTTATTGCATGACAAGCATTATTTATGTGGCTAATAATACCATAATATAAACAAGTAGGAAGCAAGTTGCTTGTAACATAATTTTTCGTTTTAGCAACTATTTTCGTAGGATAAAAATTTCTAACCTTTTCTTCCTCTTCACCATCAGAATAATGTAATTTCATAAAAGCAATATTTGCATATTCGCCGTTCTCCGAATTGGATGAAGAACTTGTATCACTTTCTTCAATGTAAACCTTGTTGAATTTTGAGAATTTTATTTCTTTGTAAGCATTTTTCTTGGACAACTTTGGACACTCCATCTTTATGCAAATTTTCCAAAAGTAAAAGTATTCACCACAAAACAATGGAGGCTTGTTGTTACTACCACCATCTTTGAAAGTTGGTTGTATAGAAGCCATTCTGGATCGAATAGGAACAAGTTACTTTAACTTGCTCTGATGCCAGATGTTGGTTTTTGAGTGCGACTAAGAGGGGGGGGGGGGGGTGAATTAGATGATGGCCAATTTTTATTCTTTTATGTGATGATGTTCTTATTTTCTTGTTTGTGTATGAATATGAAAGCGGTAAATACAGAAAATAAAGAACACAAGAGATTTATACTGGTTCCCCTCACAATCCGAGAGTACGTCTAGTCCCCTTATCAACATGTAAGAGATTTCACTATAGTTAGAATTATTGTACAGCCTATCTACATCCAAATGTGATACTTACTATCTAACTTATATGGAGATCAAAGGCTTTAACTATCCTTTAAGATCCAACCAAGTACATGAAGAACAATCCTCTTAAATGTACACACTTGTTTCCAACAATCCTGAAAACAAGGTAACCAATACAAAGTAAAAAAGAGAACAATCATACCTTAATACTCTCTTGCTTCCAACAATCCTGGACAACAAGTTTACACCACAATCACTTTGAAAACATGATTAGAAACAAAGTCTTGAAGTAGATATGAAAGTTGATAATCAATGCCAATACAAAGTATTAATCTCTTCTCATTCAAGAAAACAATTCAATGAATATATTACACAAGTGCTAAATGCATATGATAAAACTTTTCTAATGATGTATTTGAAAATGTAAGAGTAAAAGTTTCATGCAAGATCAAAATATTAATCAATGCACTTGTTTGAAAATGATAAACAAAATGTTGTGATTGTTGTTATTTTTGGTGTGTGTTTCTACTTCACAAAATGTTGAATTATATACATGTATTACACCCTTTCAAAAGGTTATAAATGAGTGTAGAAGTGCAATGGTTCATGGACAAATGCAACAAACAAACAACATTTAAAATAACCTTATTTTTTAAATTCGTTTCAGCGGTAACCGGTTACCAGAATGCAGTAACTGGTTACCCAGTGTAGGTAACATTAAAAATTTGAAATGTTGAAGCATGTAACGGGTTACCAGAAATTTGTAATCGATTACCACTATATGAAAAAGTGAAATAACCCTTTTAATAACTTAGAAATTCAATTCTAGTGATATTAAAATCCATGAAACATGTATGCATAATGTTAGACATATTTTAAGCACTATAGTAACATATTATATTGAATTGGAGTCTTGTAGCATAATGAAGATCAAATACCAAAGTCTTCTTTAGGAGTAAATTAGAATGCAAGACAAAAGTCCATGTTGAGTAGATACTTTTTCTTCTTCTTTTTGATAATGCCTTTTTCCTTGATCATGATATTTGTAATCATCAAAACATAAACTTGCTAAAGCATGACTCTACACTGCTGAGATTATTGAGTATAGTTCAAAATTCGTTTATGACATTTTGACTGCTTCCATCCTATTCTATACAACTTCTATTTGTTTTCAAAGTATTTTATTTTGGTAAATCATTTGAGAAATTTTTTTAGTGTGTGTGTGTGTGCGCTTATAGCCATGTACTTCTATGAAAACATACCTTTGCTTTTACATAGTTTCACTCAGTTACTATTTTAAGATATTTTTTCTCTGAGCCTTTGTCTATTGTAACCTTTTTGCGTTGACACTTGCTTGAGATATCTTGAGGCTTTTGATAAAATCTAGTTTGTTTTACTTTATCTGATTGTCATGTTTATCAAACATTTATACTCATGGCTTGCATCTTTAACTGCTTAAGTCCATTATTTGACTTATCATTGATTGGATCTTTATCATGATGGATATATTTGTTCTCTATAGTTATCATAATCAAAATATATTGTCTTGGTTTAAAGTATATTACCTATAAAATAAAGTTCCAAACCAAAGACTTGAAACCACCCTTTCAACCAATAAAAACAAAAGGTGCTCCTAAGAAAGTCAAACCTACATAGTGATAATTCAACTATGCAGTCTCCGTCATATTTTGAACATGTTGACAAACTTTTTTTGAATTCACCAACTCCAAAATATAAAAAAATGTTTTCAAAGGAGCTCGCATTACCCAACCACCTCCTTTATCGCCTTCACCAAAAATCAAATTCATTGAAGAGATGTCGGTTTTTATGTACAAATACATTGTACCGATCATCAATGTAGAGGGTGACAGTAAGTGAGATTTTTGAGTTGTTTCTACTTTGCTTGTTAAAGTAGAAGAGGGTCACTTACTTATCCGCATCAACTTATCCAAACGTTAAGGGGCCATAAAGAATCATATACACGACTATATGAGAAAAAAGAAAAATTTGATGTGATTTATCACTCTTATGTTCCTTGCATTAGTGGATCGACAACGGAGGATAAATGGATACACTTCCCTGAAATGGGTCATCTTATAGAAAGTGCGTATGATAGAGTGTGTATTAATCTTACAAGATACAGTTTCTTGAAAATATTTTTCCGTTGCGCACTGCCCCACCGAAAAATCTAAATGGTCATATTATGTATGTTGGGTGGATTTCATATCCGCAAAATTTTTTTCATGTTTATTTAAAATTGGGATGCCATATACCACTTACGTCACTAGAGTGGACAATTCATTCAACAATCAAAGACGAGACTTAGCCGAACAATTTTGTTGAAAGAATGCAAGAGTTCACCAAATTGAGCAGGATTGAAAGAGAATCAAATAAATAATAGTCAAAAGGGGTACAACCCATATTTATAGATTTAGCCAACGATAAATCTTTCGGTTCATTTTAGTTTTTCTTTATCAATTTATTGTATGCGTAATATGATGGAAGAACTGACTCGGGTGTTTTTGCATTTTATCGCAATTGTTGCGGATAGCAAGACTCGCCACCGACTTTTCTTTTATCCAATAAGGAAAGGGTGAAAAGAACAGGAAAGACCTTTGAGATTATTTTCTTGAGTTCCGGGGGGGGGGGGGGTAGATTATGAAAAGGGAAGGTGTTAGCACCCTTTTCATCAATAGTTATCTATGGGATCTTAGTTGCTTGCTAGATCATTTGCTTTGTTTGAAAATGTGCTTTGTGGTGGGTATTTGAAAGTATTTTGAAAATGCCTTTGTTTCGGAAAAATTTGTAATGATTCTCGTCTCTAAAAGAATGTATACAAAGTGTTGGTTTTGAAAATATTTCGTTTGAAAGTGTTGGTATATTTGAAAAGATGTTTTGTTTTGAAGATGGATCATGAGCAAGCAACTAAGAACATTTCTAACTACTCAAAAGTATTTTGTTTAATTCCTCCTTTCCTTTAACGTTATTATATTACCATTTATTAGTAAAGAGCCCCATCGTTGGATGTAAATAGACGAGCATGGGTCATCGCATAGTCATTGAAGGAAACATTGTAGGATATTTTAGCAATTTATCGTGAGGGACTAAGATCGTTTTGTAGGCAACACCTAAGGGTCGTCGAGGCAATACGATCTTGTATTCGAGGGGTCATTGCTAAAGTATCCCATGTTCGAGGGACATGACTATTTTGTTTGAAGGCAACAAGTGTAGGTTACCCTAGAGGTGTAAGTGTGCAAGTGTTTATATTTTCTACATTTTTGTCTTGGATTAGGGTGATCTAAGACTGAATTTATCTTTCCATACACACCCTAGTTACTAGCAATTATAGGAAAGTGGTAAATTGCATAAATGTAAAGTTCCTACGCTATTACAATGTTTGAGGGATGGGGTGTACAAATTTATAAATGGGTATTGCAAGAAATTAAAGTCCTAATTATCTATTACAACCATATTGAAATAATGTACAAGAATGGAAATGAAAGTAGATTTGTTTGTTTTCATCAAGAAAAGAAATAAATTTGTTTCGGAAAATATTTTTAGTCTTTTTGTTTTTTTTAAAAAACAATAACAATAACAATATAAGATATTTTTGGCGTTTTTGATTTATGAAAATAAAAGAGATAATAAAATAATAAAAGTGAGATAATAAAATGAGGGTTAGAATCAACGTGTTCTGAGCATAGAAATAAGAGAGGGACCAGAAGTTCTGGCCCAAACGTGCTACAACCCAAAAAAAAAGTTAGCAGAAATGGGGACAAACAGAAGTTCTAGGTTCAGACGTGCTACAAGTTCTGGTGTTGAGAAACAAAGGAAGTCCTAGAAGTTCTAATGTAGGTGCTCTACTTAACAAATGGGGAAGGTGAACTAGATTAGGAATCCTAGAAGTTCAGTTAACAGGTAAATGAGATGGCGATGCTGCTGGATGAGAGTGTTTAGAAGTTCTGGCTCAGGAATATTTTTTGACAAATAAATGGGGTAAAATTTTAAGAAATAAACATAAAAGGTGCTCCTGGGGCTAGAACCCAGGACCCTTAACATTAATGTTCTATGTGCGGACTCTCTACCACTGGGGTGGCTATACATCCGATATTAGAAGCAAAAACATAAACATATATTACAAAGTAAGTTCTGATGATGAACTTCATCTTCTTCCTTGCGCCAGTCAGAACATTTGCAGCTTAGTCATTTCAAAACATGGACCAATGCAAACATGAACATGATGGCAAATTTCATCATGGTTCTAGAAATACAAAGCATCAAAACTATAAACCAGAAACAAACATGCATTTTGCTAATCCTAATTCTGAACCCTAATTTCTTCAAGAAGTTCTGATCTGAAATTCTCTTTACTTAGGCCATATAAATGAAATCTATATATATGTACAAAATTAGAGCCATGATATCTACATTGTGCCTTTGAAAGTGCAAGCCTAACAATGCCTAAGTAATGGGAAGAAGATCAAAAAGAACTTACCTTGCAACTGGAGATTATGTAAAAAACAGAGCTTGATTCAGGCTCTTGTGATGTTCCGATTAGCTTCCCCCAGTTCCTAGGAAGCTAAGGCAAACCTTATCCTGAACTATGAATGGCTGGAATGTTCTAAAATAGTTAAGATGCAAAGTTTTGATTTTAAGAATGAAGATTGATGAAAACTGTCATACAGTTTGAAAACAGAAGTTGGAATGGTTTCTAGACGTATATCATAAACCGTATGGATGATTTGACCAAGAAATGCGCGAGGAAATTTAGAGTTTTGATGCAAAAATCAGGAACTAGCAGGTTTTGTGTCTGTGTTGCAATTTCAGGTTCTTGGGAATTTTCAGCAAGGTTTCAGGGCCTTTTTCAATCCTCCTCCAGTTTTCAAATGAAGTTTAATTTATAGGCAAAGGATTTAGAAGCTTGGAGAAGTCAGGAGTACAACCATCATGTGTTATGGATCGTTGACTTGTTTTTGAAGCAAGTTTAGACAAGCATGGTTTCAAGGCAAGGTAGGGTGGTTAGCAGCTTTAAACACGCCTAATCTGAGTTTATAGGAATGATTTGTGGGGAAGTACACTCAGAAACAGAGTAAAGTATGGGCTCAAAATAAACTTTGTACAAAAGTTTGCTTTTCAAGAACAGCAGTGGTAGTTTCATGCCACACGTGGGAAGATCCTTTGGATAAAGGTTTAGACACTGGGATAAGGACTCAAAAGTTGATGTAAGCATTAATTAATGATGAAATATAACAAGCAAGAAGGACTGCAACATGAGATTATGCAGCATAGCTTGAAACTGGATCAGAAGTTCAACATAAACATAACAAAGACTTAGAACAAGTGTCAACTTCTGATCTTTGATTCTCCCTACTCTAGCATGATCTGAAGGAGTTCTCAGAATTTTCATAAAGCTTGTAACATTCTTTGTAACCACTCTTTGAATCATTTTTGCAAACTCTGATTGTACCTACGTGAAAACTGGCCCAGAAGTTCTAATCAAATTCTGACTTGGAAATGCTCAGAATTTACTAAGTGTTTTAGTTTCATTGACGTGTCTTCAAGGATTTATAACTTGAAATCTCAGCATTTCTAGAAGGAGTCCTGTTCTGCAACATTTTATATCTCATTGATATCTTCAACTTCTGTGTCAGAAGTTCTTCCCGAATCATCTTGCATCATGATCAAAATCTGGCCAAAAGTTCTGAACTTATCATATTTTCTTAACACTTAGAGAAATTTCTAAGTGTTTAGAACTTTGACTTTTCCAAAATAATTTTGACTTTTGATTTTCTTGATGAACCAACTTCATATTCTAACATGTCTTGATGAAATGTGATTCTTGAAACTTGATTTTGATTGAAAAGTCAAAGTTTGACTTTTCAATGTGCATTTTGACCATTTTGCCCTTGTGCCAATTCCATACCTAAATTGATGTATCAGTGCTGCAAACTTGAGTCATGGAAGATCTTGTGAGAAAATTCTTGAGAAATGAGGGGGAAAATTTTGGGGTACAACATCTGCCCCTATTTAATCTTCTTAAGTCTGAAGAGTTAGATTGGCGGGCCCTCCATTCGGGACTTGAAGGCGGAAGATGATTGAACACTAAAGTGCCCATAAATTTACACTCGATGATGTGTTAGTTGACTGTGTAGGTAATGGGCTTAAAGATGCCATCCAGAGTGACGGGGGAAGGTATCAGGATAAATCTTTTGGTTGATTTATACTGAAATAGTAGATGTCTTTTGCCTGTTTTTAACTGGAAGAGATAAATCTAACCAGAAGAGGTATTCATTTTCCTGTTGTTAATTTGAAAGAACTAAATCTAACTAGAAGAGGTATTAATTTGCCTGTTGTTAATTTGGAAGAACTAAATCTAACCAGAAGAGGTCTTCATTTTCCTGTTGTTAATATGGAAGAACTAAATCTAACCAGAAGAGGTCTTCATTTGCCTGTTGTTAATTTGGAAGAACTAAATCTAACCAGAAGAGGTCTTCATTTTCCTGTTGTTAATCTTGAAGAATTAAATCTAACCAGAAGAGGTTTTTATTTGCCTGTTGTTAATCTAGAAGAATTAAATCTAACCAGAAGAGGTCTTCATTTGCCTGTTGTTAATTTGGAAGAACTAAATCTAACCATAAGAGGTCTTCATTTTCCTGTTGTTAATCTGGAAGAACTAAATCTAACCAAAAGAGGTCTTCATTTTCCTGTTGTTAATCTAGAAGAACTAAATCTAACTATAAGAGGTCTTCATTTTCCTGTTGTTAATCTGGAAGAACAAAATCTAACCAGAAGAGGTCTTCATTTTCCTGTTGTTAATTTGGAAGAACTAAATCTAACCAGAAGAGGTCTTCATTTGGTGATTGAATTTTCCTGCAAGGAAGAGGGTTAGTTGCACGCAGAGGTATGCATGGCGTAATGATATTCAAAAAATAAATGAGGTTATGTTGTATGTATTTTGTTATGTATGTGATATGATGTATGAACGTGATACGTTATTGAAACGTATCTTTGTCTTGGAAAATAAATTCTTGAGAAATATTGGAGTGCTTCGGGAAGCTAAATCTCATATTGTTGTTGGAGATGAAGAAAATATGTATCTTCAACTTGTTTTAGAGTATTTTCGTTGGGTATTCCTAATTTGTTGTTTGAGGAGAACTCCGCTGGGAAACATTGACTTTGTTTGAGAAAATTCTGCAGGGAGCGTTGGTTTCTGCATGGGGAATAGAGTTCCGAAGCTTTGATTATCCATTGCTCTACTGGGGAATTATTCCTTGATCTGATCGAGACCGGGCTTTGCAGCAACTTGCTGGGGAAAGTGGCAAACTCTAATGGGGAAGAGGAACTTTGTCCACTGATTTGCAATAGTTTTGAGAAGCAAACTCGAGCTGAGGAATTTGCAGTTTGTTGGGGAAATAAACCCTGTTGAAGAGAATATTTGATGACCTGCTGGGGAGGTAAATTCTTTAAGAAGAACTCCACAAGGCTTCTTATTTTAAGACCAACTCAATTGGGGAGAGGGTTGTCGAGAGATTGAAACTTTTACTGGGGATTGCATGAATCCAACTTTGTAAGGATAATCTTGTTGAGGCAACTCTTGTTGTGGAACGGCTTGTTGTGGCAATTCTGTAGGGATTTCCCGAATCCTTAGTATTATTTTACACATGTATTTGTTAACAGTTAAATCATGACCATATGCATATGTTCATTCAATTTTAATCATTGGACATTTTTGCACTCAAAACAGAAAAAACAAAAAGTTTGCACTTCAAAGTATGTTCGTATTGATGTTTTGCCCATAAATAGGCGTTTTTGTACAAAGAGACGGAGATGATAATAAGAGGAAATCGTCGAAAGAAATACAAAGTTGAAAATAAAAATAACAGGCATGCGGAAATGATCTCATTGTGTTCCAACTCTACTATTGCCCCAATGTTTTCGAATGTCCCTTGCCGTTGAAAGAAGTTGATTGGATTGATCTTGGATCATTTGAACTCGGAACATGGTAATAAAGTCGACTATGGTGATTCTACGGGACATAGTCATACACTTTCAATCCTTAACTTTTTTCTGGACCGCCCTTTCGGGTTTTCATCCCACTAAGATACCCATTTTTGCCCAAGTCTCTCTTTTGGGTTTTCGACTTGACGGGTGTACAATCTTTCGCATATATCCCTAACTTTTTCCCGAATCTTTTGGTTCGCCGGGATGCCCTTATTTTTGCCTAGGTGTGTCAACCTAGCGGGTCATTTTATGCATAGTATTTTTTAACTATGTCCGCGTTCACAGGATGCGAGAAGTCTTCGTCATCCACAGTAGTCAACATCATGGCACCACCAGAGAAAACTTTCTTGACAATAAATGGCCCTTCATAAGTGGGAGTCCATTTGCCTCTGGGATATCCTTGTGGGAGTATGATGCGCTTTATTACCAGGTCACCAACTTGATATACTTGAGGCCTGGTCTTTTTTTTGAAAGCCTTGATCATACATTTTTGGTACATCTAACCATGACAAACGGCAGCCAGTCGCTTTTCATCGATCAAGTTCAACTGATCCAATCTTGTCTGAATCCATTCGTCTTTTCCTATGCCTGCTTCCTTCATAATCCTTAGGGAGGGAATCTAAACTTCTACTGGCAGGACAACTTCCATGCCGTAGACCAAAGAAAAGGGAGTTGTCCCAGTTGACGTCCGAGCTGAAGTACGGTAGCCATGAAGAGCAAATGGTAACATCTCATGCTAGTCTTTGTAGGTCACTACCAGCTTTTGGACAATCTTCTTAATGTTTTTGTTGGCCGCTTCCACTGTGCCATTCATCTTAGGTCTGTAAGGAGAATAATTGTGATGCTTGATTTTGAACTAAGTGCAAAGTTCCGTAATTATAGCATTGTTTAGATTGGTTCCATTGTCAGTGATAATCCTCTCGGGGATACCATAATGGCAAATGAGGTTATGCTTGATGAATCCGGCTACAACGTTCTTTGTGACCGAGGCAAATGAGGAAGCCTTGACCCATTTGGTGAAATAATCGATAGCGACAAGAATGAAGCGATGTCCATTAGAAGTAGTAGGTTTAATCTTTCCAATCATGTCAATGCCCTACATTGCAAACGGCCACGGAGCAGTCATGAGATTTATAGGAATAGGAGGCACAAGGACCTTGTCAGTATAGATTTGGCACTTGTGGCAAGTTCTCGAGTGATGATGACAACCAGTTTCCATTATGGACCAATAGTAACCAGCCCTCAGGATTTTCTTGGCCATAGTATGTTCACTAGAGTGAGTCCCAAAGAGACCATCATGCATGTCTTCCATAATTTTCTCTTCCTCCTTCTTGTCCACACACCGTAGTAGAGTAGAATCATGGTTGCGCTTGAACAAGATTATATTGCTTAGGAAGAATTTGGCTGAGAATCTTCGTAGAAACTTTTTATCATTGATGGAAGCTCCTTCAGTATACTCTTGCGTTTCAAGATATCTCTTTACCTCACAATACCATGGCTTTTCTTGGTCAGTGTCATGCTCATGGAAATGCGCTGGTTCGTCGAGTCTCTCAATTGTAATCATAGGAGCTTCGTTGTCCCCTTTGAACTTGAACATAGAAGACATTGTGGCCAAAGCATCGGCTAACTGATTTTCTTCTCTAGGGAAGTGTTCAAAGGTGATTTCTTCGAAGTATGGAAACAAAGATAACACAAGCTCCTTGTAAGGAATAAGATTATGATGCTTAGTGTACCAATCTCCCTTTACTTGGATAATCACTAGAGCGGAATCTCTGAATACATTCAAATGCTTGATCCTTAAATCAATGGTAGCTTTCAGACCCAAAATGCATGCCTCATATTCAACCATGTTACTTTTATAATTGAAGCACATTCTAGAAGTGAAAGGGGTGTGACAACCTTCAGGAGAAACTATCACAACACCAATTCCGTTACCCAAAGCATTGGAAGCCCCATCGAAAACCATAGTCCATCGGGATCCTTGTTCAGGTCCGTCATGCAGTCCAGGTTTTGCGCAGTCAGTCACTAACATGATATTCTCATATGGGAAGTCAAAGTTCATAGACTGATAATCATCAACATCTTGATGGGCCAAATGGTCTGCCAATATACTTCCTTTGATGGCCTTTTGAGTTGTATATTGAATATCATATTCAGTCAAAATCATTTTCCATCTAGCTATCCGTCCGGAAAGAGCGGGTTTCTTGAAGATGTACTTGATAGGGTCCATCTTAGAAATCAATAGAGTGGTGTGAGTCAACATATACTGTCTTAGCCAACGAGCATCCCATGCCAGAGCGCAACAAGTTTTCTTGAGCAGTGAATATCTGGTTTCACAGTCGGTAAACTTTTTGCTCAGGTAGTAAATTGCATGCTCTTTTCGGCCAGACTCCTCATGTTGGCCCAACACACACCCCATAGAATTCTCTAGCACAATCAAGTACATGATCAAGGGTCTTCCTTTAACTTGAGGCATGAGGATATGGGGTTCTTGCAGATATTCCTTGATTTTGTCGAAGGCAGCTTGACATTCATCATTCCATCTGACTACTTGATCTTTCTTCAAGAGTTTGAATATTGGCTCATAAGTAGCAATTAAGTGGGATACGAAGCGGGCGATATAGTTAAGACGACCTAAGAATCCTCTAACCTCCTTTTCAGAATGGGGAACTGGCATTTCTTGAATGGCTTTTACCTTTGCAGGATCAATTTCAATGCCTTTACCAGTAGCAACAAAACCTAGAAGTTTTCCAGATCTTACTCCGAATGTGCACTTATTAGGGTTCAACCTCAACTTGTACTTTTTCAACCTATCGAATAGCTTGTATAGGTGATTGAGATGCTCTTATTCAGTTTTTGACCTTGCAATCATATCATCCACATATACCTCTATTTCATTATGGATCATATCATGAAACAAAGCTACCATAGCCCTTTGATATGTTGCCCCTGCATTCTTCAATCCGAATGGCATGACCTTGTAACAAAAGGTGCCCCATTGCGTAACAAAGGTGGTATTCTCCATGTATTTGGGAGCCATATTAATTTGATTATAGCCGGAGAAACCGCCCATGAAAGAGAAGACTCTATGTTGAGCGGTGTTATCGACCAAGACATCAATATGAGGTAGAGGGAAGTCATCTTTGGGGCTTGCCCTATTTAGATCCCTGTAACCTACACACATACGAAATTTTCCATCTTTCTTCGGCACCGGCACCATGTTCGAAACCCATTGAGGATAAAATGTCACAGCTAGGAATCCTGCATCAAATTGTTTCATCAATTCAACTTTTATTTTCTTAGACATGTCAGGCCGCATGAGGCAAACTTTTTGCTTGACAGGAGGAAAATCTTCCTTTGTTGGCTGACGATGAACTACAATGTCGGTATCCAACCCTGGCATATCTTTATACGACCAAGAAAACACTTCCACGTAGTCATGTAACATCTGAACTAATCTTCTTTTGACACTGCTTCCTAGGTTGGTGCTGATCTTGACCTCTTTCTTGTCTGTCTCGATACCTAGGTTGATGACTTCAACTGACTCTTCATGTAGCTGAATAGCTTTTTCCTCTTGCATTAGAAGTCTGGCTAGTTCTCTTGGTATTTCAAAATCTTCATCACCTTTGTCTTTGGCTTGGTTAATTGGATGTTCAAAATCATAACTGGAAATAGTAGAGTCATTGGCAATGAGATCCGGAGTGGACGAGGATTTGCAAGAGTCTGTCTGTGTGCATGTAAGATACATGGCTATTTGAAAAACTCATTGAAAAAAGAAAGACAATGAGCACAAAAATTTGAATTCAAAAATTCCAATGGTTTGTATTGAATGATCATATGATAAAATGAACATAAATAAAACCCTTAACAAATGAACCATAGTTCCCCAGGACAGGCATATGGCTTAAAATTTATTGTTTAATATTACAGATAAAAGGCTCTAGAATTGATATAAAGCAATAAACAAGCAATTACTCCTCAATGAAAAAGATGGGAACGAAGTTCTTCATGCGCCAATTGTTGAGTTCTGTCGTAGTAGGGTATATCCATTCTTCGAAGGCACATCCATCATCAGAATCCTCCATAACATTTACTTCATGATTTCCAATACGGAGAGGGGGCTTTCCCGCACGAGCGCGCCTAACTTCTTTCTGAGCCTTGATAGTAAAACCCAACCCACATTTATCTGCTTTGAATGGGATCTCGGGGAGTTTCCCCCGGGTAGCACGACTTCCATCTTCGATTGCGGCACAAGAATCCTTAAATGAAACCATCCTTGGCACGACCTTATCAGCTTTGGGCATGTCGGAGGAAATTTTGGCAGTAGCAACCATAGGCGGAACAACTTCAAAAGCCTGGCACGGGGTTTCTATAAATTCTCCACCCATCTCCATATATTTTAAAGAATTGAGATGGCTTACCATAAATTCCTCCTCACTACAAACAATGACGATCCTCCCTTTGACTGGGTATTTTAGCTTTTGGTGAAGGGTAGATGTTATTGCCCCTGCTCCATGGATCCTAGGGCGACCCAGCAAACAAGAGTAAGAGGGACGGATGTCCATGATGTAGAAAGTAGAATTGAAAATCTGTGAGCCAACTTTAATTGGGAGATCCACCTCTCCATGAACCATCCTTTTGGACCCATCAAAAGCCCTCACGATAATATCACTCGGCTTCAACACCTGTCCATCACAGTCTAACCGGTCAAAGAGCCCTTGGGTGGCACGTTTAAAGAAGAGCCAATGTCAACAAAAACATGTTCTAGGGTAGTCCCCTTACGTTCAACAAAAACATGCAAAGCTTTGTTATGATTCCTCCCAAGTGGTGTCAGATCAGCATTAGAAAACCCCAATCCATTATCGACCGTCAAGCTCGCCACACAATTTTTGAACTGGTCAATTGTGGTCTCATGAGGGGCATGAGCCTTTTTTTAATAATTTGATCAATGCTCGAGCATGAGCATCAGAAAAAAGTAACAAAGATGACATGGAGATCTTGGAAGGGGTTTGCCCCAATTGCTCTACTATCTTGAAATTGCTCCTCTTTATAATTTTCAAGATTTCATCCATTTCTTGAGTGGAAGGTTCCTTAGCAGCAACGTCCTTTGTGGAAACCTATATCTCAGCAGGCTCGACTACTTTCTCTTTACCCCTAATGTCAACACTAGGCTTATCAGCGGTGATGTGGACAGGTGCCGTTGTAGCAGTTGGGGGTGAAATGTTGGGAGAAAAGGTCCTCCCAGTTCTGGTTACCTTACTAGAGCCGGTAATATTACCAATGTCATCGGCCTTGCTTTCTTCAATCCAAGCATCTTGTTTTATTCCATGGTAATACACTTCGGCACCATAGTTCCACGACACTGCTTTGTTGGAAGAGTACAGAATTGGCCCAGGGGTAGTAATTGTTAGTGTAGCAATAGTCGGTTCATTCGAAATCCTAATAGGACCTTTTGAGGAGATCCTAAGAGGTTTGTTGGAAATTGTTATGATTGAAAGGTCTTCAACTTTATCGATCAAACTTTTGATGGATGGAGTTCTTTCAAATAGGATCTCATGACTATTCATCAGGAGTTGAACACCTTTTTTCATCCATTTGCATCCATTAACTTGTTTGGCGCAGCAATCACAGTCTTTCAAACAGCCAGGCAAAACCCCAGCTCTCAGCAAGTTCTTTTTGACAACAATTAGTGGAGTAGTTAAATCATCGACGGAGGAAACGAAAATAGTGTCTTCAATTGCACTGAAACCTTTGCCATGGTTTGGCATTGGTGCAGTTATCATATTTGGAGTTGTAGGTGGATCAAACTCAATTATTTTATCATCTATCAGGTCTTGAATTTTAGTCTTCAGTGCCCAGCAATGATCAGTTTCATGCCTGGGACTATTTGGATGGGGGTTCACACTTAGCATTCAGATTATATTTAGGTGAGGAAGTGTTAGGATTGGATGGAGGATCACGCAATGTCACTAAGTTGGCCTTTAACAGATGTTGTAAGGCTTGGGACAGTGACATGCCTATCTTTGTAAACTGTCTTCGTGGAGCTTCAAATCGTTGGTTATTGGAAGATTGTCTTTGGACATGTGTAGGATTGGAGATCAGAACAACATTAACGAACAAATGGTTATCCTTCTTAGTACGAGCCCTTGCCCCATACACAACATTCGTTTCTTTCTTCCCAGTGAAAGGTTTCTTTACGATATTGGAGGTGGAAGTAGACGCCATGAGAATTTTCCCGCTCTTGATACCACTTTCGATCCTTTCACCGTTAGGATTAAATCAGTGAAACCGAACAAAGAACTTCCAATAAAAAGGCTGAAAAATGGGCCAGACAAAGTACCCATAAACATATCAATATGTTCCCGGTCATTTAGCGGTGGTTAGACCCTGCTAGCAAGATCCCTCCACCTTTGGGCGTACTCTTTGAACCCCTCGTTTTTACCCATTGTCATGTCTTGCAATTGAACTCTAGTTGGTGCTAGGTCGGTATTGTATTAGTATTGGTGATAGAAAGCAATGGCCAGGTCTTCTCAGGTATGAATACGGGAGCATTCCAATTGGTAAAACCACTCTAGTTGAGAACCCGCCAAGCTTTCTTGAAAGAAATGGATCCGTAGTTTCTTGTCGGTGGTGTGCGGTTGTATTTTGCGCATGTAAGACTTCATATGAAGCTTTGGGAAGGAAACCCTATCATATTTAATGAAGACAGGTGTTGTACCCCAAAATTTTCCCTCCCATATTTCTCAAAACATGGCAAGAAAAAATCTCCAAGTGGCTCAAGATTGCTCAAGAGTTGGACAGTCAAGCTATCTCCTAAGGCAGTCAACCCCAAATTAGGGTTTTGTGTTGCATCAAGATCCTTGAGTACAAATAACCTCAAAATCTCCCTAATGTCCTAATATGTTCTCAAGGTCATCCATGTCAAATTTCAAGCCTTGCAGAGGAAGTTTGCTCAATAAATTGCTCAAAGGGTCCAAAAATCGACTGTGTTAGGGCAATAGTCAATTGTGACCCAAATACAGTCAAACCTCAAGATTTTTTGTCAACATTCTCATTTTGAAGGATATTTCTTCATTTGATCAAGGGTTGATCATGATTCATCAAGGATTGCTCAAAATTTATCAAGACTCAAAAGTTGCTAAATTAGGGTTTTGCGGGAAAAGTCAACTCAACTTTGACCAAGCATAACGTTCTCATAATTTATGATAAATGACCCATCCAAAGCTCATTTTAAAGAGGATGAAATTTCTTACAATCCATCTTCACACCCCAAGGTCAAAAAATGCAATCACAAGAAGTTATAAATTTGGACATTATAGGTCATTTTTGAAAGTCAACAAAAACACCTTTTTTCCAAAACTTATAACTTGATCATGGTATATCAAAATGAGATGAGACCAAAAGGGTTGGTTAGAGGACATCTCAATCTTTCTAAAAAGTCCAAGAACACTTCCAAAAGTTCAAAATTGAATAAGTTATGCATTGTTGAAGTTGGGAATTTTTGCAAAATTGCCATAAGTCAACTATCCCCAAAACTTCAAATTTTGTCAAATGGGCCCATTCTTTTCCACTTGATTTGAACATGCCACATTGCACACGTGTCCTAGCTTCGGCCTTGTGTCCGTTTATCAATTTTACTATTTTATTTTTTAATTGAATTATTTCATTTAAAATCAAATTAAATCAAATAAAATCCAAATATTGATTGCTTGATATCTTTTTGGCTATTTCAGGACTGAATCAACATCATCAAGGGTATCAAACTCGTATCAAGCAATCCATGTGCAAAAAGATTGAGTTTTTGACAAATTTGGCAAGTTTTCAATGGTGAATCAAATCCAATCTCATGGCATTGATGTGGAAGGATTCAAAGCATATTTGTTAACCTAATACATTCCATGATACATATAGAAGGCAAAGGCACGAAATTGGAGGCTAGAAGCTGCAAGAACACTGCAAACAAAACTTGGAAAAAGTGACAAAAAGTTGAAAACCAAAATCGTCTCTAGAGGCAATTTCAAAAGCAAAGCTTGACACCAATCGATTGCTGGAGGTTCCCTGAGTCAGAACCAATCCCTAACAAGCCTCCATACACGCTCAAACTCACTGTAAGTGTCACAAAAAACCGCTCTGCATTTGACTTCGTATATCTTTATTTCTGCACCTTTTGTACAAACTATTGGCATATTCATAATCTTCATCAAATTTCCAAGCTTTCTGTATTACCCAACTTTGTTTACCTGACCTGTAAAGCCAAGTATTGTATATAGGGTTTTGTGGTTTGTTTTTGGGCGTTTCTCTTACAGGTAAAATTAGCCCCAATAATGGCCATGGACATGACCAGAAGAGAAAGATGAGCACAACCATGGTCTTGGGAGGAATTTATATGGCCTGTAATTAATTTTAGGAGTGACCTACGAATTTAGCTGCGGATTTAAATCCGCAGGTAAAGTTACAGGGCTGGAGGTTAGGGATGGAGACGTGTCACTCCCTCTGTGGCTGGTTCAAACACGCACGCCCTTTTTTTTTTGCTGGCATATTAATCTATTTTCTCATATTATTATTACTTTGTATATCATTAACAATTGAAAAACATTGGTTGAGTGGTAACGTGTGCATCAAAACGCCTATAGGACCTGGGTTCGAATCCCAGGTCCTCCAAATTTGCAATTTGTTATTTTTCTACAGGTTATCACATGCAGATCCAAGCGCATAGCCTACCATACTCCCTCACTCAATCAAGCGCCAAATGGCCGGAGGCCAGATCTGGTGATCCAGAATGAGGGTCCATCATGGGGTCCAGTCAACGTGCGCATAGGGAATCCAGAAAGTCGGCCAGGCCTGCACCTATTGGGCCTTGGAATTGCTGATCAAACCCCCCAAACAGGCCCAAACCTCTTCCTTTTGCTATTTTGTTTATTTTGTTTTAATTGTTATTTTTATTATTTTCCTTTAATTACTAACCAATCAAATATTTTTCTTTTATAAAATTAAAACCAAAAAATATTTTTTCTTTATTAAATTAAATTTCAGTATTTTATTTTTATTAACAAAATTATTAATTAATTTAGGATTTAATTAGACAATAACTTTAATAAATTTTGTCAATAATTAAAATTAACTTAGACATAATTAGGTTTTTATTAACATTGATCAATTTTATTTTTCTTTCTTAAAATACCAAAAACCCAAAAATATTTTCATTAATTAATTTATTTATTAATTTAATAATTAACTTAGTTTAATTTCTTTCTTAATTCAAAAATAACCAAAAAAATATTTTCTTTAATAATTAAAGGGTCAAAACCCTAGAACTTGCGCCCGATTTAATTTTCCGCACGCGATCTATTTATCCAATATTGTACTTGTTCCCGGAATGTAATAGCTTAATAGAACTTTAAATATTTATTTATCGCTTTATTTATTTTTCCGCATTTAAATTTCAAAGAGTCGCTTTTGGCGATGTAAATATCCGATGCATTGTAATTTAATTTCTGCAATTTATTTTCCGCAATTTATAATTGTTAGATGTTTGATAATAGGGGATGCATGACAAGATTGAACGTTTAACCTAAAATCAACTTAGATCACCATTAACATGTACAAAGACAAAATAAACTGAAAACGACACACTCGCGCATGTGCACTCTTAGGGTACACCCCACTTGGTTGCCTTTGTAACACGGTCATTGAGTATAGGAATTTTTAGAGGTCGCCCTCTCGTCCAAAGATCATAGTTGCCTCGAAACGGTTGCCTCGGATAAAATGATCTAAGACATTAGGGTTACCGCTAAGGCGTCCTAACATTGCTTTGGTGACCGCATGTCCCTCATTCGAATTGACCCTTAAACTCCAACGACGGTGCTACCTACTCATCAATAGTGGGATAGAATTGTCTAAAGGAAGATAGCATATAACGATTCTTTTTTCGAGTAGGTAGATGGTTCTTAAGTACTTGCTCTTTGAAAAAAACAAAAACTTTTCACACTTACACTTTTCAAACGAAGTTTCAAAACAAAAAATTTTTTCAAACCCACAAGCACAAAGAAAAGCAATTTTGAAAACAATATGAGCAAGTACCTAAGAGCCCGTGGATAACCACGGATAGAAAGGGTGCTAACACCTTCCCTTTCTATAATCTACCCCCCGAACCCGAGAAATATCTCGAAAAAGGAATTTTTATGTGCTTTTTTCCTTTCCTTGTTGGATAAAATAAAAGTCGGTGGCGACTCTTGCTTACCGTGACATTTTGCAAAAACAAACGCAAAACGCGAACCAGCATTCCAAAAAACAGTCAGTTCTTTCCCACCATATCACAGAACTGGAGACTCTACTGGGGAGTGTTCTTAATAAGTGGGGTGTACCTTAGGATTAGATCATTGTGTTTTCAATTGTTTGCTTTGTATGCTTTATATTTGTGGGCTTGTATTGGAGTTACTATAGATCCTAACCCGGATCTGGGGGATACCCTTTAGGTAAGTAGCAATAAACTGTGAGGGAACTATACGGCGTAGACCGATACGGTTAAAGCAGTAGCTACGTTGGTGTGGCACTTTAGTTTGTACCAATATCTCTTTTGTTGGAACGAGGAGAATATGGGTCTTCTAAGGGGTCATTAAGCACCAACCGACCTTAGAACCTTTAAATTGACCAACTTGTCCATAGAACAGAAGCAGTATGCTACACTCATTGAGACTAAACTCTCGTGATGATTCCGGCCGCAAGAAAAGGTTGCTAAACTAGAATTATGACCGATCGAGGGTAGTCAGTGATATTGAGATCCTCTAGAACCCGGTTACTATTTTTAGGACAGGTTTGAACCAACTGAACTGAAAGAGGGTAGTACCTGAGAAATAAACCACCTTGCCAACTGAACTGAAAGAGGGTAACCCTGTCCTTTGATAATTTCCTTTCCAGTTTTTATTTACTTTTCAGTACTTCCTTTCTTGTAACGCCTTTAAGGAATCTGTTGAACAATTTGAATTTCAAGGTTATCTAATAAAAGTGTGTTTCATTTCTTGTTTACGAATTTGAATCTCTCGATGTCTTTGAAATCATATCATAAGCATTTCATTCCATGCACTTCATAACAGGTACCATTACAGGTCTCTTATCTTCTTCGTTGTTTATTTCAGTATCATGTCTTCTGAACCATCAACTGAACAAGCAATCAAGGTTCTACAGGCTCAAAACGCCCAGTTCCAAGAGTTGTTCATGAATTTGGCTAAGGGTCAGCAAGATCTGAAGGCCCTTATCTTGAAAGAAAAGAAGAAGAAGAAGAAGAAGACGGTCCTGTTCAATATGGGTCATAGATTCGGAAACAATTTGCGAGATGAAGTTAACTTGACCACCTCATCTGGAGGGAAAGATAGTCAGGAAGAAAGGAGGGCTCCTAGCCCAGTGGTTTCAGACAATGAGACGGACTTCGACGAAGACCAGTATCCTCCGGCAGAGGACATATACAAGCAACTGGAAGACCGTTTGAATGCGATGGAATTTCAGAAAGTGCCTGGTCTGGACTTTGGTGATCTGGGTCTATCATCTGGGGTGGTGATTCCCCATAAATTCAAAGCACCAGCCTTTGCTAAGTATGACGAAGTTTCTTGTCTGAAGCTGCACCTCCGGTCATATGTAAGGAAGATTCAGCCGTACACCGCTGATAAGAACCTATGGATCCACTTCTTTCATGACAGTCTCTCAGGGACTCAACTTGAATGGTTTTACCAGTTAGAAGGAGCTAGTATCTGTAGTTGGGAAGATTTGGCTGCTGCTTTCTACAGGCAGTACCAATACAATGCCGACCTCGCTCCTACGCGTACCCAACTCCAGGGTATGTCTATGGGAACGGGCGAAGGTTTCAAAGATTATGCTCAGAAGTGGACGGATCTTGCTGGAAGAGTGCAACCACCCTTGGCTGATAGGGAGCTAGTTGATATGTTTCTGGTGACCTTGTTTGGTCCGTTTTTGAACCATCTGATCGAAAGTTCTTCATCTGGGTTTACAGAGCTAATTATGACCGATGAAAGGATTGAGGCTGGTATCAAATCCGGTAAAATACAGAAGGGTGCTTCATCGAGCACCGAGAAAAAGCCTTTTAAGAAGGAGTCCAGTGCCGTTTACAGTTCGAACAACCATAATAGACTTGAACACCACCAAGCTGTTAATGCGGTTGTTATTTCAAGACCTGTTGGGGCTCCTCAGCGCAACAATCAACCAAAGGTCGAGAGACCTCGAAGACAGTTCACTCGGCTCAACATGACTTTATCTCAGATTCTGCCGCAGTTATTAAAGACCAATCTAGTAACTCCAAGGGAGGCTCCGCAGAATCCCAACACTGCATCACCTAAGTACAACCCCAATGCCCGCTGTGCTTTTCACTCTGATAGCCTGGGACATGATACAAATGATTGTTGGGCTTTGAAGAACAAAATACATGACTTAATTGATGCTAAGGAGATTGAGTTCGAGGCGCCCGAAAGACCTAATGTTGTGACTGCTCCTATGCCCAAGCATGGAGTAAATGCTATAGAGGAAGACTCGTTTGTGGTTTCTGTGAAAGATATTGCTACTCCATTAATGACTGTGAAGAAGAACCTTTTGTTAGCCGGTTTATTTCTGGGTTGTGACGAAGGTTGCCGTATGTGTTCTGCCCTACCAACCGGTTGCCATATTTTGAAATTAGGTGTCCAACGCCTGATGGACGATAAAGAAATTCTGTTTGAGAAGATTGTTGTTCCTTTAGTTCATACTGAAGAAGTTGCTATTATCACCATTCTCGACAATTCTTCCAAGGCTTCCTCGAGAAAGCCTGTTAGAATTACATCTATTCCAAGAATCGCACAATTGATCATCATTGTTCCTGGGCCTATCCCCTATACATCTGATAAAGCTGTCCCTCGGCACTACGAGGCTGATGTTTATTTTCATGGAGTTAAACAAGAGTTGGATGCTGGTACTGACGTCAGCAATATTGTTGGACCTGCTAAAGTCACCCGCAGCGGAAGACTTTTCTCCCCTGATATCTCTCCACCAACTGCCCAGAAACCTGTTGTTATTACACCTTCCAGTGTACCTGCTACTATTCCTGTTCAAGTTCCCATTCTTACCCCTGTCGCCGAGTCATCTGACACTCGGGGCAAGGGGACCACCAGTGAGCCTGCCCAGATGGAGGCACCAAAGACGATTACTGTTAAAGCTTATAGACAAGAGATGGAAGAGATTTTAAAGATCATCAAAAAGAGCGACTACAATGTAGTCGAGCAGCTGGGGAAAACCCCATCCAAAATCTCTATGTTATCACTGTTGCTATGCTCAGAAGCCCATGCCAAGGCTCTGATTGCTTTCCTGAAGACTGCACACGTACCTCAAGAAACATCAGCTGATCAGTTTAAAGACTGCGTGGCTAGTCTGACTGCTGATAATGGGTTGGGTTTCTCTGATGTCGACTTGACTGCTAAGGGGAAGAATCACAATGATGCCCTGCATGTTTCCATTGAATGCAGGGGCACTACTCTTACTCATGTATTGGTGGATATTGGGTCCTCGTTGAACGTTTTGCCTAATAAAGCTCTAGACCGGTTGGATTGTGAAGGGTTGGAGTTGAAACCAAGCAACATTGTCGTCAGGGCCTTTGATGGGTCTAAGAGAATGGTACACGGTGAAGTGGATATTCCGATCAAGGTTGGTTCTCAGGTTTTTGCATCTACATTCTATGTGATGGATATTCAACCATCTTATTCTTGTTTGCTGGGTCATCCATGGATCCACAAAGCTGGGGCAGTAACCTCAACGCTCCACTAGAAGCTGAAGTACCCGGTCAAAGGGAAGATTGTAACAATACAAGGAGAGGAGGAGTACATGGTTAGCCACCTCAACTCTTTCCGATATGTAGAGATGGATGGGGAGTTCATTGAGACCCCGTTTCAACATTTTGAAGAGGTTCCCCAGACGCTGGCATCAACTGAAACTGTTGTTGAAGATTCTCCTATGAAGATGGCTTCCTTTAAGGATGCCCGGGCTGTTGTCGAGAAAGGTGAGTGTGCAAATTGGGGACAACTCCCTGATTTTGCACAGAAGACTAACAATTTTGGTTTGGGTTTCACTGCTGAAGCTCAAAAGGCTGTTCGGAATGCACGGAGCGGAAGACCTCCCCTGTTCATCAGCAATTCAAGAGTGAATGCCATTGAAGACGATGTTGAAGAGGCTGAGTTCGACAGTTGGATCTATCCTACTACTGATGGTGGACTAAGCAACTGGACAACAAATGACTTCATCCCAATTTCTTTTGTTACCCAGTAATGAGACTTTTGTTTTGAATTTGTAACAGACGATGTTTTAAACTTTACAGCCTGGTGTCTTACCCGGGGCACCGTGGCTTCATTTGTGAGGGCTTTATGTGTGTCATTTACATATATCATTAATAAAAGCATTGGACGTTTCTTGCATTTCGAATTTTGCGCTCCTTGTTTTTCTTTTATTATATATCGCAAAACAGCTATTTTACACACACTCACATATACAGGTCTACATCCACTCTGGATCTCACTGGTAACGACTATGCTACTGCCAGATATGATTTCGAAAGTCCGATCAACTTAGCCGAAGACGAAGGTGAAGATGATTGAGAAGTGCCTGGTGAACTTGCAAGACTGTTACTTCAGGAAGAGAGGGTTGTTCAGCCGCACGAAGAGCCGGTGTAATCAGTGAATCTGGGTACAGAGATAGAGAAGAAAGAGGTCAGGATCGGTGCAAATCTGGAGCTTAATGTGAAGCAACGATTGATTCAGATGCTGCGTGACTATGTTGAGATCTTTGCCTGGTCTTATGAAGATATGCCTGGGTTGGATACCGATATCGTGGTTCACTGCTTGCCTACCAAGGAAGATTGTCCTCCAGTGAAATAGAAGGTCCACTGAATGCGCCCAGAGATGTCTGAGAAAATCAAGGCTGAAGTTATGAAACAGTTCGACGCCGGTTTTCTAGCAGTTACTTCTTACCCGCAGTGGGTGGCCAACGTGGTTCCTGTGTCGAAGAAGGATGATAAGGTTCGAATGTGTGTCGACTATAGGGATCTGAACAGGGCAAGCCCCAAGGATGATTTCCCTCTGCCTCATATTGACGTCCTGGTTGACAACACCGCTCAACATAAAGTCTTCTCCTTTATGGATGGTTTCTCCGGTTACAATCAGATTAAAATGGCTCCCGAAGATATGCAAAAGACAACCTTTGTTACTCAATGGGGTACCTTTTTCTACAAGGTCATGCCTTTTGGATTGAAAAATGCTGGGGCTACGTATTAGTGTGCCATGGTTGCTTTGTTCCATGACATGATCCATCATGAGATTGAGGTATACGTCGACGATATGATTGCAAGATCTCAAACTGAGGAAGAACATCTGGACCACCTTCAAAAGTTATTTAACAGGTTGAAGTTGTACAAGTTGATGTTAAACCCGAACAAGTGCACCTTCGGGGTGAGATCTGGTAAGCTGCTGGGTTTCGTCGTAAGCGATAAAGGTATTCAGGTGGATCCTGCAAAGGTGAAAGCTATACAGGAGATGCCAGCTCCCCGAACAGAAAAAGAAGTCAGAGGCTTTCTGGGCTGACTGAACTACATTGCCCGATTCATCTCGCACCTGACTGCTACTTGTGAGCCAATCTTCAAGCTACTGAAGAAAGATCAAGTAGTACGTTGGAACGATGAATGCCAGACTGCTTTCGAAAGGATCAAAGAGTATCTCCAAGAGCCACCCATTCTGGTGCCACCAGTTGAGGGGAGACCTTTGATCTTATACTTGACAATACTCGACAACTCAATAGGGTGTGTGCTGGGGCAGCATGACGAGTCTGGCCGAAAAGAGCATGCTATTTACTACCTTAGCAAAACGTTTACCGACTGTGAGACCCGATACTCACTGCTCGAGAAGACTTGTTGCGCTTTGGCATGGGTTGCTCGCCGGCTGAGACAGTATATGCTGACTCACACTACTTTATTGATATCGAAGATGGATCCAATAAAGTATATCTTCGAGAACCCCGCCTTATCCGGAAGAATAGCGAGATGGCAAATGATATTGACTGAGTATGACATACAATACACGACTCAAAAGACAATCAAGGGAAGTGTGTTGGAAGACCATTTGGCACATCAGGCTGTGGATGATTACCAGTATATGAACTTTGAATTCTCGGACGAGAATATCATGATAGTAACCGACTGCGAAGAACCTGGACGGGATGAAGGACCCGAGGAAGGATCCCGATGGTCTATGTACTTTGATGGAGCTTCAAACGCTTTGGGTAATGGCATTGGCGCCATGATCATATCTCCTAAAGGCTCTCATACTCCGTTCACCGCCCGACTATGTTTCAACTGCACCAACAATATGGCAGAGTATGAAGCGTGCATCATGGGTCTTCGAGCAGTAATTGACCTAAGGATTAAGTTTCTGAGTGTCTTAGGAGATTCCTCTCTCGTGATCAGTCAGATCAAAGGCGAGTGGGATACGAAACACCCAAATCTTATTCCTTACAAGGAGTATGTATTGACGTTGCTTCCCCATTTCAAGGAGATAACCTTTGAACACTTCCCTAGAGAAGAGAATCAGTTGGTGGACGCGCTGGCTACAATGTCTTCTATGTTTAAAGTCAATTGGGACAACGAAGCTCCCCGGATTATCATTGAAAGATTGGACGAACCTGCACATTGCTGTGACATTGAGACTGAAGAGGTAGCAGAAAAACCCTGGTTTCATGAAGTAAAGAGATACCTTGAGGCTCAAGAATACCCTGAGGGTGCATCTGTTAATGACAAGAAGTTTCTGAGGAGGTTCGCAGCGAAGTTCTTCATCAGCAATGGCATCCTTTACAAGCGTAACCATGATTCGACCTTACTGCGATGTGTGGATAAGAACGAGGCAGACAGAATTATGGAAGAGTTACATGAAGGTACTTTCGAAACTCATTCCAGTGGACATACCATGGCAAAGAAAATCCTACGGGCAGGATATTATTGGTCCATAATGGAAGCCGACTGTTATCAGCATTCTCGGACATGTCACAAGTGCCAGGTCTATGCTGATAAGGTGCACATACCTCCAGTTCCTCTAAACATCTTGACAGCTCCGTGGCCTTTTTCAATGTGGGGCATTGATATGATCGGCGAAATCAGACCTACAGCGTCCAACGGGCATCGTTTCATCCTGGTAGCAATTGATTACTTTACAAAGTGGGTTGAAGAAGCTTCCTTTGCTACGGTAACCAAGAATGTCGTGGCACGGTTCATTTGGAATAATCTAATCTGTCGATATGGTGTACCAGAGAGGATCATTACAGACAATGGTACGAATCTTAACAACAAGATGATCACTGAGCTCTGCAAGCAGTTCAAGATACAGCATCACAACTCTTCTCCTTACCGACCGAAGATGAATGGGGATGTAGAAGCGGCTAATAAGAACATTAAGAAGATTATGCAGAAGATGACGGTGACATACAAAGACTGGCACGAGATGTTACCGTTTGCTCTTCATGGGTACCGTACCTCAGCACGAACGTCAACAGGGGCAACACCTTATTCCTTGGTTTATGGAATGGAGGCAGTCTTGCCCATTGAAGTTCAGATACCCTCTCTTAAGATTATGAAGGATGCAGGTTTGAGTGAAGATGACTAGATTCAGACCCGGCTTGATCAACTAAACTTAATTAACGAGAAGAGACTTACTGCTATTTGTCATGGTCAGACGTACCAAAAACGGATGATCAAGGCATTTAACAATAAAGTCAGACGACAAGAGTATCAAGTTTGGGATATGGTAATCAAGCGCATTATCTTACCTGAAGGTGATCCCAGGGGTAAGTGGACCCCTACTTACGAAGGGCCATTTGTGGTTAAGAACATTTTCTTAGGAGGAGCTATGACTCTAACCACCATGGATGGTGACGACCTTCCTCACCCCGTCAATGCAGACATAGTGAAAAGATACTACGCATAATCAAAGACCCGCTAGGTTGACTGGCCTAGGCAAAAATAAGGGCTTCCCGGCGAACCAAAAGGGTTCGGGCAAAAATAAGGGATGAAAATGAAAAAAGTATGTACACCCGGCAAGTCGAAAACTTGAAAAGGCGGCTTGGGCAAAAAAGGGTATACCGGTGGACTGAAAACCCGAAAGGGCGGTCCAGGAAAAAATTATGGATCAAAGCGTAAACATTATGTCTCATTGGATCACCTTGCAACCAGACTTCGGTATCGACCATCAAGCTTGGACGACACTAATCAATCTGATCTACCTTCATCCAAGTAGCAAAGCGATGAGATGCTCAAAGATATAAAGGAAATAGCAGAGTTGGAACCCAGTGGGATTGTTCACATAGCTGTTATGTTTTTCACAATTTGTGTAAACTATATCTGTTCGGCGGCGTTCTCTTACTAGGACGTCAGCCTCTTGTACAAAAACGCCTATTTACAGGCCAAAATTCAGATCAATACAAATTCATTTTCAGACAGATTTCAAACTATTTTTCCTTTTTCTGTTTTGATTTGCAAAGAACGTTCAATGTTCATTTATTGATATATGCATTTGACATTGATTGCTGCTCATGAATATTTACATGCGAAACAAAAGACGATTACGAGTAACATCAGAAACAGGGGCAAACGAGAATTGTCCAAACTGTACAGTTGTTCTGTCCACCAGGTACAAGGTAAATTCAACTGAAGAATATAGCTAAGGTACTTTCACTCCCCACAGAGTAAGACAGTAATGATTGGCTCCCCCCCAACTGAGACTTGCAACTGTGGTTAAATCAGTAATACTCTCCCCAAGCAGAGGTTATCTACTATCAACATTGAAAATGCTTAATATCCCCGACAGTCTTAATATTCCCCAACAGAGTATAAGAGTGCTCCCCGGTAGAATACAAGATACCCCCAGTGGAGTTAAAATTTTCCCAGCGTAGTCTGAAAAACTTCCCTAGTGGAGTTGAAGAATGATCCCCAATAGACTCTGGAAGTTCGTCCCCGGCGGAGTATAAAAAGAAATATCCCCAGCCGAGTTCAAAGGAAGTTTTCCCCCAGCAGAACTCAAAGGATTATCCCCATAAGAGTCTAAAAGGTTATTCCCAGAGAAGTCACAATCGAAGATCATCCTTGGCAGAGTTCTTTCCTTTCACAAACAAGAATTCAATCCCCAATAGGATTCAATATCACCAGCAACGATAATGCATCCCGACAGAATTCATCAGTGGAATCTTCAGCAGAACATCTCTTCCCCACAGAGTAATCTCCTCATCAGTTTATTCCCCCAACAGAGTCATCCTCTCCTGCAGGTTTATTCTCTTCGTTCGCCATCCCCAGCGGAAACGAAGAATCCAGCTCTTTTCTTCAGCAGCTATCCAAGATTTATTTTCCCCAGCTAGAAACATTACATTTCCATACATCATGATACAGGCATATACGCATCATACCACACAATCTCATTTATTTTGAGAGCATCATTGCTTGATATATATCATGCATTTCATACATCATGACATTGCATATGACTAACTCTTTACCTTTTCAGGGAAAGACAAATCAATAAACACCGTTGACTACTTATATGACCTGGTACTCCCCTCAAAAACTACATCAATTGAGGGCTGTTTCAGCGGATTCCTCAGAAAAACCCTCACAAGACCTTCTCTGGTTCAGTCAGATCGACTTTAAGATCTCCCTGATTCTTATTCCAGTTGAAGATATTCCAAGACTTTTGTCTGGTTCAGTTAAATCGATTCTAAGATTTTTCTGATTCTTATCTAGTCAAAGTTAATCCAAGACCTTCTCTGGTTCAGTCAGATCGACGCTAAGATCTCCCTGATTCTTATTCCAGTTGAAGATATTCCAAGACTTTCGTCTGGTTTAGTTAAATCGATTCTAAGATTTTTCTGATTCTTATCCAGTCAAAGTTAATCCAAGACCTTCTCTGGTTCAGTCAGATCGACGCTAAGATCTCCCCGATTCTTATTCCAGTTGAAGATATTCCAAGACTTTCGTCTGGTTCAGTTAAATCGATTCTAAGATTTTTCGGATTCTTATCCAGTCAAAGTTAATCCAAGACCTTCTCTGGTTCAGTCAGATCGACGCTAAGATCTCCCTGATTCTTATTCCAGTTGAAGATATTCCAAGACTTTCGTCTGGTTCAGTTAAATAGATTCTAAGATTTTTCTGATTCTTATCCAGTCAAAGTTAATCCAAGACCTTCTCTGGTTCAGTCAGATCGACACTAAGATCTCCCTGATTCTTATTCCAGTTGAAGATATTCCAAGACTTTTGTCTCATTCAGTTAAATCGATTCTAAGATTTTTCTGATTCTTATCCAACCAAAGTCAATCCAAGACCTTCTCTGGTTCAGTCAGATCGACGCTAAGATCTCCCTGATTCTTATTCCAGTCAAAGTTCAGACCTCCTATCAACAATCTCCAAATGGCATCTGTAAGCCTATTCCCGACATCACAAGGCTGATACCACTTCATGCGAGTGCAAATTTCTGGGCACTCTAGTGTTCAATCATCTTCCACCTTCGGATCACGAAAGGCACGAAAGCCAATCTACATCCTCAGGTTTAAGAAGATTGAACAGGGGCAGCTGTTGTACCCCAAAATTTTCCCTCCCATATTTCTAAAAACATGGCAAGAAAAAATCTCCAAGTGGCTCAAGATTGCTCAAGAGTTGGACAATCAAGCTATCTCCTAAGGCAGTCAACCCCAAATTAGAGTTTTGTGTTGCATCAAGATCCTTGAGTCCAAATGACCTCAAATACTCCATAATGTCCTAATATGTTCTCAAGGTCATCCATGTCAAATTTCAAGCCTTGCAGAGGAAGTTTGCTCAGTCAATTGCTCAAAGGGTCCAAAAATCGACTGTGTTAGGGCAAAAGTCAACTGTGACCCAAATACAGTCAAACCTCAAGATTTTTTGTCAACATTCTCATTTTGAAGGATATTTCATCATTTGATCAAGGTTTGATCATGATTCATCAAGGATTGCTCAAAATTCATCAAGACTCAAAAGTTGCTAAATTAGGGTTTTGTAGGAAAAGTCAACTCAACTTTGACCAAGCATAACTTTATCATACTTTATGAGAAATGACCCATACAAAGCTCATTTTGAATAGGATGCAATTTCTTACAATCCATCTTCACACCCCAAGATCAAAAAATGCACTCCCAAGAAGTTATAAATTTGGACATTATAGGTCATTTTTGAAAGTCAACAAAAACACCTTTTTTTCCAAAGCTTATAACTTGATCATGGAATATCAAAATTAGATGATACCAAAAGGGTTGTTTAGAGGACATCTCAAGCTTTCTAAAAAGTCCAAGAACACTTCCAAAAGTTCAAAATTGAATAAGTTATGCATTGTTGAAGTTGGGAATTTTTGCAAAATTACCAAAAGTCAACTATCCCCAAAACTTCAAATTTTGTCAAATGGGCCCATTCTTTTCCACTTGATTTGAACTTGCCACATTGCACACGTGTCCTAGCTTCAGCCTTGTGTCGATTTATCAATTTTATTATTTTATTTGATTTTTTATTGAATTATTTCTTTTTAAATCAAATTAAATCGAATAAAATCCAAATATTGATTGCTTGATATCTTTTTGGCTATTTCAGGACTGAATCAACATCATCAAGGGTATCAAACTCGTATCAATCAATCCATGTGCAAAAAGATTGATTTTTTGACAAATTTGGCAAGTTTTCAATGGTGAATCAAATCCAATCTCATGGCATTGATGTGGAAGGATTCAAAGCATATTTGTTAACCTAATACATTCCATGATACATATAGAAGGCAAAGGCACAAAATTGGAGGCTAGAGGCTGCAAGAACACTGAAAACAAAACTTGGAAAAAGTGACAAAAAGTTGAAAACCAAAATCGTGTCCAGAGGCAATTTCAAAAGCAAAGCTTGACACCAATCGATTGCTGGAGGTTCCCTGAGTCAGAACCAATCCCTAGCAAGCCTCCATACACGCTCAAACTCACTGTAAGTGTCACAAAAACCGCTCTGCATTTGAATTTGTATATCTTTATTTCTGCACTTTTTGTACAAACTATTGGCATATTCATAATCTTCATCAAATTTCCAAGCTTTATGTATTACTCAATTTTGTTTACCTGACCTGTAAAGCCAAGTATCGTATCTAGGGTTTTGTGTTTGTTTTTGGGTGTTTCTCTTACAGGTAAAATTAGCCCCAATAATGGCCATGGACATGACCGGAAGAGAAAGACGAGCACAACCATGGTCTTGGGAGGAATTTATATGGCCTGGAATTAATTTTAGGAGTGACCTACGCATTTAGCTGCTGATCTAAATCCGCAGGTAAAGTTACAGGGCTGGAGGTTAGGGATGGAGACGTGTCACTCCCCCTGTGGCTGGTTCAAACACACGCGCCCTTTTTTATTTTTGCTGGCATATTAATCCATTTTCTCATATTATTATTACTTTGTATATCATTAACAATTGAAACGCATTGGTTGAGTGGTAACGTGTGCATCAAAACGCATATAGGACCTGGGTTCGAATCCAAGGTCCTCCAAATTTGCAATTTGTTATTTTTCTACAGGTTATCACATGCAGATCCAAGCGCATAGCCTACCATACTCCCTCACTCAATCAAGCGCCAGATGGCCCAAGGCCAGATCTGGTGATCCAGAATGATGGTCCATCATGGGGTCCAGTCAACGTGCGCATAGGGAATCCAGAAAGTCAGCCAAGCCTGCGCAAATTGGGCCTTGGAATTGCTGATCAAACCCCTCAAACAGGCCCAAACCTCTTACTTTTGCTATTTTGTTTATTTTGTTTTAATTGTTATTTTTATTATTTTCCTTTAATTACTAACCAATCAAATCTTTTCCTTTTATAAAATTAAAACCAAAAAATATTTTTTCTTTATTAAATTAAATTTCAGTATTTTATTTTTATTAACAAAATTATTAATTAATTTAGAATTTAATTAGACAATAACTTTAATATATTTTGTCAATAATTAAAATTAACTTAGACATAATTAGGTTTTTATTAACATTGATCAATTTTATTTTTCTTTCTTAAAATACCAAAAACACAAAAATATTTTCATTAATTAATTTATTTATTAATTTAACAATTAACTTAGTTTAATTTCTTTCTTAATTCAAAAATAACCAAAAAATATTTTCTTTAATAATTAAAGGGTCAAAACCCTAGAACTTGCGCCCGATTTAATTTTTCGCACGCGATCTATTTATCCAATATTGTACTTGTTCCCGGAATGTAATAGCTTAATAGGACTTTAAAAATTTATTTATCGCTTTATTTATTTTTCCGCATTTAAATTTCAAAGGGTTGCTTTTGGCGATGTAAATACCCGACGCCTTGTAATTTAATTTCCGCAATTTATTTTCCGCAATTTATAACTGTTAGATGTTTGATAATAGGGGATGCATGACAAGATTGAACGTTTAACCTAAAATCAACTTAGATCACCATTAACATGTACAAAGACAAAATAAACTGAAAACGACACACTCGCACATGCGCACTCTTAGGGTACACCCCACTTGGTTGCCTTCGTAACACGGTCATTGAGTATAGGAAGTTTTAGAGGTCGCCCTCTCGTCCAAAGATCATAGTTGCCTCAAAATGGTTGCCTCGGATAAAATGATCTAAGACATTAGGGTTACCACTAAGGCGTCCTAACATTGCTTTGGTGACCGCATGTCCCTCATTCGAATTGACCCTTAAACTCCAACGACGGTGCTACCTACTCATCAATAGTGGGATAGCATTGTCTAAAGGAAGATAGCACAGAACGATTCCTTTTTCGAGTAGGTAGATGGTTCTTAAGTACTTGTTCTTTCAAAAAAACAAAAACGTTTCACACTTACACTTTTCAAACGGAGTTTCAAAACAAAAACTTTTTTCAAACCCACAAGCACAAAGAAAAGCAATTTTGAAAAGAATATGAGCAAGTACCTAAGAGCCCGTGGATAACCACAGATAGAAAGGGTGCTAACACCTTCCCTTTCTATAATCTACCCCCCGAACCCGAGAAATATCTCGAAAAAGGATTTTTTTCTGTGCTTTTTTCCTTTCCTTGTTGGATAAAATAAAAGTTAGTGGCGACTCTTGCTTACCGTGACATTTTGCGAAAACAAACACAAAATGAGAACCAGCATTCCAAAAAATAGTCAGTTCTTTCCCACCGTATCACAGAACTGGCGACTCTACTGGGGAGTGTTCTTAATAAGTGGGTTGTACCTTAGGATTAGATCATTGTGTTTTCAATTGTTTTCTTTGTATGCTTTATATTTGTGGGCTTGTATCGGAGTTACTATAGATCCTAACCCGAATCTGGGGGATACCCTTTAGGTAAGTAGCAATAAACTGTGAGGGAACTGTACGGTGTAGACCGATACGGTTAAAGCAGTAGCTATGTTGGTGTGGAACTTTAGTTTGTACCGATATCCCTTGTGTTGGAACGAGGAGAATATGGGTCTTCTAAGGGGTCATTAAGCACCAATCGACCTTAGAACCTTTAAATGGACCAACTTGGCCATAGAACAGTAGCAGTATGCTACACTCATTGAGACTAAACTCTCGCGATGATTCTGGTCGCAATAAAAGGTTTCTAAACTGGAATTATGACCGATCGAGGGTAGTCAGTGATATTGAGATCCTCTAGAACCCGATTACTATTTTTAGGACAGGTTTGAACCAACTGAACTGAAAGAGGGTAGTACTTGAGAAATAAACCACCTTGCCAACAGAACTGAAAGAGGGTAACCCTGTCCTTTGATTATTTCCTTTCCAGTTTTTATTTACTTTTCAGTACTTCCTTTCTTGTAACGCCTTAAGGGCATCTGTTGAACAATTTGAATTTCAAGTTTATTTAATAAAAGTGTGTTTCATTTCTTGTTTACGAATTTGAATCTCTCGATGTCTTTGAAATCATATCATATGCATTTCATTCCATGCACTTCAAATCAGGTACCGTTACAGGTCTCTTATCTTCTTCGCTGTTTATTTCAATATCATGTCTTCTGAACCATCAACTGAACAAGAAATCAAGGTTCTACAGGCTCAAAACGCCCAGTTCAAAGAGTTGTTCAAAACAAAAACTTTTTTCAAACCCACAAGCACAAAGAAAAGCAATTTTGAAAATAGTATGAGCAAGTACCTAAGAGCCCGTGGATAACCACAGATAGAAAGGGTGCTAACACCTTCCCTTTCTATAATCTAACCCCCAAACCCGAGAAATATCTCGAAAAAGGAATTTTTCTGTGCTTTTTTCCTTTCCTTGTTGGATAAAATGAAAGTCGGTGGCGACTCTTGCTTACCGTGACATTTTGCAAAAACAAACGCAAAACGCGAACCAGCATTCCAAAAACAGTCAGTTCTTTCCCACTGTATCACAACAAGTATCTTGAATTTATGGGGAATGACGACCCCAGATATTAAACCTAAATCATCAAAATCCAAACTAGGAACGGCTTGAAGCTCAACAAGCTTCAGTTTATCCTCTAGCTGCTTGTACTTATCGTCGGCAGGAGGATATTGCTCGTCAAAGTAGTCTTCATCATCAGACACTTGATCATTGACATACCCATCCCGGGTGCTCCTTGCTTCTTCAACTTGATATTCGTCTTCCTCAGATGAGTATTCAACTATCGGCATCTGGAGGATCGACTCTCTGAATCTTATACCCATGTTGACTAGGGCTTTTCTTTTTGGTTTCTTTTTGGATTCTAGCAACGTCATCAACTCTTGTTTCCCCTTGGCCAGGGTTAGCATAGTCTCTTAAAACTGGGAATTCTGTTCTTGTAGGTCCTTCATTATTTTCTCGATATCCATCTTGTTGAACTAAACAGCCGAAAGATAAGGAAACATATTGTGGAAAACCTGTTTATGTTATGATGCATGAAAAATGTGCATGCAAATGATTTCAAGGATTTATAAGATTTAAATTTGTCTAGACAAAGAATGAACAAACGTCAAATTGCATTAATCAGTTCAAAATGGTTACAATGTTCCTCTCGGGCTTACAAAATAAATTCCTAAGACAAAAATGTCGAACGCATCCTCTTTGGTGCAATGTAGGCGTTAAAGATTTGTTCTTCATGAAGTTACCTTGTAAGCTCCAAAACCCTTTTCTCGCTTGCGTAGAATTGAACTTCGAAGGTGTCTCGCTCCCCCTTTTAGCTGAATCTAAGACCTTTGCAACTCTTCGAGAGTAGTCGGCATGTTAGGATGGATAATAGTGTAAGGAACATGTCCCTCGGTGATGGGCTCCACAGTGACATGTAGGATGGAGCGGTAAGGCATCACGAGACTTTGAGCACAAATTTGTACCCACTTGAGATAAGGCTTAAGGGGGATGGAATTTTTATTCCCCAATGTCTTACTATTCACTTTGTTGACCATTCTCCAAGCTCGTATAAACCTTTGGCGGTAGCCTTGACTGTCATTCTCGTAGTCGAATACCAAACCTTAGATGCGTGCATCGTGAGGAACATATCTTCGTGCATACCCAAACTGTCGTAAGGCCAAACAAGGATTGTAGGTAATACCTCCTCTAATGCCTAAGAGTGGGACATTAGGGAACTCCCCACAATGGTCAATGATGGTTACGTCCTCCAAAGATCGAGAACACCAATGAATGTCAGAATGCATGAGTGACATCAACCTACTAGACCATCTTAAGCCTTGTTCGTTCCTTAAAACAGATCGGGGCAGGTGTGAAATAAACCACCTAGCCAACAAAGGAGTGCAACACATAAGAGTTCCTCTTCTCTTCATGGTGCGAATGTGAAGAGAGTGCAAAATATCCCTAAGTAAAGTAGGCACCAGATTGTGAGATAGAAAAACGTTGACTGCGCTCACATCTATGAGTTGGTCGGGATTAGGAAATATAACCATCTCATAGATGAGAAGAGAAAACACTTCTTCAAAGGCTTTTAAATCTAAAGTATCCAAAAAATATTGGGCTTTCTCAAACAGAAACTTGGCTAGAAATCCTTTGACACCACTTCTCATTTCCCAATTAGACATGACGTCAAATTGTCGTAAATGTAGATCTCGAGCAATCTCCTCAGGTCTGGGGTCTTTTTCAGTACCGTTGAAGGGTAGTTGATCAAGAATATGTATTTCCAAGAGTTGAGAAAATTCTTCCATAGTGGATACAAGTTCCTAATTAGGAAAGATAAAGCAATGGTGTAAAGGATCGAAGAATTGGAAAAGCACCTTCATCATGTCTTCATCAATGCTTGAGGTAACCAAGTTAAGGAGTCGACCATGTCTTTCGGTGAATGGAGAATTATCAGGAACCCTCAATGCTAACTCTTTGAGTTGAGGATGCATTCTTACGAGGTTGCCTTGGATAGTATTCCTGCGGGTGGAAGCCATGTCCTACAAAACAGAACAAAGATAAATCCCAAAAAGTCCTTGAAATGGTTAGTACAAATGCAATGGTATGATGTTATGATGTTATGTAAGAATATACACACAAATTAAACAAGTCCTTAGGTTTGTATGAGGTTCATAGGTAAGTACCATCTTGAAGTTTAGTTGGTTCAACCTGTCCTAATAAGTAATCGGGTTCTAAGGGATCTGAATATCACTGATCTTTCTTCATCGAGAATCATTTTAGCACAAGCCTCTTTATTGGCGACCAAAATATCTGGAAAGTACGATCTCAATGAGCGTAGCATCGAGTATCAACCAACTTTGGACTGCACCAAATCCGACTATCTCACTACTTCCTAATGGCCACGTTGTTCAATTAAAGGTTCTAAGGTCAGTTAGTGCTTTATGACACCATACAGCGGCCCCATATTCTCCGTGACTACTCAAGGGCTACAGGTACCAACAAATGTGTCACACTAATGCAGCCATCGTATGAACCATGTCGGTATACCCCACACAGTTTCCTCGATCTATTGCTACTTACCTAAAAGGTGCCCCAGATCCGGGTAGAAGATCAAAACAATCCCAAACAAGGAACCATAATGTAAAGCAAACAAATCAAACAAAAGAAAGCAAGTAAAGGTGATCTAGACCTATGGTAACCCCACTTTTAAACATTCCCAGCTGAGTCTCCAGTTCTGTAATACGGTGGGAGAACTGACTTGGGTGTTTTTACATTTTATCGCAATTGTTGCAGAAAGCTAGAGTCGCAACCGACTTTTACTTTATCCGATAAGGAAAGGGTGAAAAGAACAGGAAAAACCTTTAAGATTATTTTCTTGAGTTCGGGGGGGGGGGGGGGGTAGATTATTAAAAGGGAAGGTGTTAGCACCCTTTTCATCCATAGTTATCTATGGGCTCTTAGTTGCTTGCTAGATCATTTGCTTTGTTTGAAAATATACTTTGTGGTGGGTTTTTGAAAGTATTTTGAAAATTCCTTTGTTTCGACAAACTTTGTAATGATTCTCGTCTCTATAAGAATGTATACAAAGTGTTGGTTTTGAAAATATTTCGTTTGAAAGTGTTGGTGTATTTGAAAAGATGTTTGGTTTTGAAGATGGATCGTGAGCAAGCAACTAAGAACATTTCTACCTACTTAAAAGTCTTTTGTTAATTTCCTCCTTTCCTTTGACGTTGCTATCTTACCATTGATTAGTAAGGAGCCCCATCGTTGGATGTAAAGAGACGGGCATGGGTCATCGCATAGTCATTGAAGGCAACATTGTAGGATATTTTAGCAATTTGTCGTGAGGGACTAAGATCGTTTTGTAGGCAACACCGAAGGGTCATCGAGGGACCACGATCTTGTATTCGAGGGGTCATTGTTAAAGTATCCCACGTTCGAGGGACATGAATATTTTGTTCGATGGAAACAAGTGCAGGTTACCCTAGAGGTGCAAGTGTTTATATTTGCATGCATTTTTGTCTTGGATTAGGGTGATCTAAGATTGATTTTATCTTGCCATACACACCCTAGTTACTAGCAATTATATGAAAGCGGTAAATTGCAGAAATGTAAAGTTCTTACGCTATTACAATGTTTGAGGTATGGGGTGTACAAATTTACAAACGGGGATTGCAAGAAATTAAAGTCCTAATTATCTATTACAACCATATTGAAATAATGTACAAGAATGGAAATGAAAAAAAGATTTGTTTGTTTTTATCAAGAAAAGAAATGAATTTGTTAAAGAAAATATTTTTTAGTCTTTTTGTTTTTTTTAAAAACAATAACAATATAAATAAAAGATATTTTTGGAGTTTTTGATTTATGAAAATAAAAAAATAAAAAAATTATAAAAGTGAGATAAGAAAATGAGGGTTAGAATCAGCGTGTTGCTGAGCGCATAAATAAGAGAGGGACCAGAAGTTCTGGCCCAAACGCGCTGCAATCCAAAAAAAAAAGTTAGCATAAATGGGGACAAACAAAAGTTCTGGGTTCAGACACGCTACAAGTTCCGGTGTTGAGAAAAAAAGGAAGTCCTAGAAGTTCTTATGTAGGTGATGTACTTAACAAATCGTGAAGGAGAATTGGATAAGGAATCCTAGAAGTTCTGTTAACAGGTAAATTAGATGGTGATGCTGCTGGATGAGAGTGTTTAGAAGTTTTGTCCTAGGCATATTTTTTGACAAATAAATGGGGTAAAATGTTAAGAAATAAACACAAAAGGTGCTCCTGGGGCTAGAACCTAGGACCCTTAACATTAATGTCCTATGCGCGCGCTCTCTATCTCTGGGTTGTTATACATTTGATATTAGAAGCAAAAACATAAAAATATATTACAAAGTAAGTTCTGATGATGAACTTCATCTTCTTCCTTGCGCCAGTCAGAACATCTGCAACTTAGTCATTTCAAAACATGGACCAATGCAAACATGAACATGATGGCAAATTTCATCATGGTTCCAGAAATACAAAGCATCAAAACTGTAAATCAGAAACAAACATGCATTTTGGTAATCCTAATTCTGAACCCTAATTTCTTTAAGAAGTTCTGATCTGAAATTATCTCTACTTAGGCCATATAAATAAAATCTATAAATATGTACAGAATCAGAGCCATGATATCTACATTGTGTCTTTGAAAGTGAAAGCTTAACAATGCCTAAGTAATGAGAAGAAGATCAGAAAGAACTTACCTTGCAGCTGGAGATTGTGTAAAAAAAGAGCTTGATTCGTGTTGTTGTGATGTTCTGATTGGCTTCTCCCAGTTCCTAGGAAGCTAAGGCAAACCTTAGCCTGAACTATGAATGGTTGGAATGTTCTGAAATAGTTAAGATGCAAAGTTCTTGTTTTGAGAATGAAGATTGATGAAAATTATGTTACAGTTTTAAAATAGAAGTTAGAATGGTTTCTAGTCATATATCAGAAACTGTATGAATGATTTGACCAAGAAATGCGCGAGGAAATTTAGAGTTTTAATGCAAAAATCAGGAACTAGCAGGTTTTATGTTTGTGTTGCAGTTTCAGGTTCTTGGGAATTTTCAGCAAGGTTTCAGGGCCTTTTTCAATCCTCCTCTAGTTTGCAAATGATGTTTAATTTATAGGCAAAGGATTTAAAATCTTGGAGAGGTAAGGAGTACAACCATCATGTGTTATGGATCGTTGACTTGTTTTTGAAGCAAGTTTAGACAAGCATCGTTTCAAGGCAAGGTAGGGTGGTTAGCAGCTTTAAACACGCCTAATCTGAGTTTATATGCATGATTTCTGGGGAAGTACACTCAGAAACAGAGTAAAGTATGGGCTCAAAATAAACTTTGTACAAAATTTTTCTTTTTAAGAACATCGGTGGTACTTTCATACCACACGTGGGAAGATCCTTTGGATAAAGGTTTAGACACTAGGATAAGGACTCAAAAGTTGGTGTAAGCATTGAATTATGATGATATTTAACAAGCAAGAAGGCCTGCAACATGAGATTATGCAACATAGCTTAAAACTGGATCAGAAGTTTAGCATAAACGTAACTTAGACTAAGAACAAGTGTCCAACTTATAATCTTTGATTCTCGATGCTCCAACATGATTTGAAGGAGTTCTCACACTTTTCAGAAAGCTTGTAACATGCTTTGTAACCCCTATTTGAATCATTTTTGCAAACTCTGATTGTACCTACGTGAAAACTGGCCCAGAAGTTCTAATCAAATTCTGACTTGGAAATGCTCAGAATTTACTAAGTGTTTTAGTTTCATGGACGTGTCTTCAAAAATTTATAACTTGAAATCCCAGCATTTCTAGGAGGAGTTATATTCTGCAATGTTTTAGATCTCATTGAGATCTTCAACTTCTATGTTAGAAGTTCTTCCTGAATCATCTTGCATCATGATGAAAATCTGGCCAAAAGTTCTGAACTTATTATATTTTCTTAACACTTAGAGAAATTTCTAAGTGTTTAGAACTTTGACTTTTCCAAAGTAATTTGGACTTTTGATTTTCTTAATGGACCAAATTTATATTCTAACATGTCTTGATTAAATGTGATTCTTGAAACTTTATTTTGATCAAAAAGTCAAAGTTTGACTTTTCAATGTGGATTTTGACCATATTGCTCTTGTGCCAATTCCATACCTAAATTGATGTATCAGTGCTGCAAAATTGAGTCATGAAAGATATTGTGAGAAAATTCTTGAGAAATGATGGGGGAAATTTTGAGGTACAATAGTATGTAATCTTGTATTAATGTTAACAATGTCTAATATATACATTTTAAAGTTTTCCAAAAAATTATGCATTTATTACATGTTTTGTTTTTGTATTGAACAAAATTTCATTATGTTCTAAGAGGTTTTGGAAATACATCTCTGGATTAATATAACAAGGTGGTACTGAAGATGCATTTCCGAAAAATCCCCTGGTACAAGATAAAATTTATGAGGTCCATAATTGTCTACAACTACTATAAATATGGGGTACTTGTCTCATTGTTTCATACCAAAACACATTACACCAGAATGAACATTATTTGACATATCACAAATGTCTACTTTACCTGTGTGAAACCCTCAATTGAGTTTAATATCAATGAGTACACCCCTCTTGAAGATCTGAAATACATACTGCATAATATCCTACCATACGGTGACAATCAAAAAAGTTATGAAGATCGAGTACCGTTCTCCATCCATTGACAATGAAGGTAATATTGAGTTCAACAACTTCGAGCTGGTGACGGGTGCATATTTAAGGGCTATGTGGAATAATTTTTCTGTTTAGAAAAAAAAGTTTCGATCAAGTTGGATTTGACTATTTCAAGATCACATGAAGATATTATGAAGATGTTGCAACGTCTACCTTGTTATTGAAATGTAATGTTTGATTGATGCTAACATCACCTATGTGATTCTTATTTTATGTTATTAATGTTATTTTCATTTTTTCAACCTACACCTTTCTAGTTTTTCTGCTTTTCTGCTTCAGCTTCAGTATAATACAGAAATGCAACTTTGTATGGTTTATGGAGATGCATCTCCAGATACAAAATAAACACAAACATGGGGCAAGTTTCAAAATCAGCTTTGGTTGTATGTTTTTGGGTGTGTCTGAAGAAGCATATCTAGAATTTAGGGGTATTATTGTATTTTCATGTGGTATGCCAATAATGCATAAGGTGCATTATGAAATTCCTTCTTTTGTTTTCAGTATGAGAGGTGTGTTTAGCAATTGTGTGGGCTACAACATTGTTTTCTCTCTTCGCGTGAGAGAATATATTTTTTTCTAAACCTATTCATCTTCCCGCCAATGAAATTACACATCATTCCCCAATTAGTATGGATCTACGTGCTTGTAGACAATATCGAGGTGATCCAAAGTGGTGGAATTCGTTGATAGCAAATTTGTAGTCAACAGTTTGGTATTAATGATGACAACACCTTATATCCAACTATATTTAATGAAGTCCTTATCTCTTAAAGATAGATCAAGCAGTCCAAGATGTTCTTAGTATCAAGACACTTATCAATCTAGGTCTTTGAAGTCAACATATCCATTTGACCATGTTCAAGTGAAGACTTTTAGTTTAAGTTTCTTCGGTGATTTGATCTCTCGACTATCTAATAATGGTAATCAACTAAAAAATATCTCAAGCCTCATTAAACTAGAATATTCAAAGTTTCTGTGTGATGTTAAAGTTAAAAGTAATGATGACAATACTTGAAGTTTCATTGTTGTGAAAGAGAGGAAATGGGAAAGCTTGTTTGTTCGTGTATATCTGAGTGACCCGTGTCTTGTAAAGGAACAAGGAATTTTTAGGAATTGAAAAATCACACACACACACACACAAAACTTTGATAAGCTTATCCTATTTTGTTAAAACCACCTAAAAATGTTTTTAAGGCCTAAATAACTGATTTTGGATTTGTCTGATCATTTGGAAGCCTTTTTATAACTGAATAATTTATAAACGGTAGTGTTATAATCAATTGTTTTCACATTGTAAATCCTACAATATTGGAACAATATCTTAATAAATGACAATAACTACTAAATATCAAAACCTTCTATTTGTGGCTTGATGAATCGATTATTCATATGTAATAATCGATTGGCCTAATTGATTATGGCACTTATTTTGCCCATTGATTGTTTCTAAATTTAAATCAATTTTTTCCTATAAATAGAGAACTTCTCATGTCAAACATATTTGAAAACTATCTTTGATCTTTCTTTCTCATTCTCTAATCTTTTTATATAAATCTCTCGTTTTCTCACTTATATTTTTCCTTAGAGCTTTGAGAATGTTCTTGTGCTTAAGTGAGGATCGTTGTTCTGGGTGAGGGTATTATTGTAATTTACCAAAGAGTGTATTATAACTTGAGTAATGTTTCTTCTATAAGAAGTTATTTGATTGCAAACTAAACCACTAAAAGCTCGTATTTGGTTTGGATCTTGTCTTAGGAAGTTTTCGTTTGATTTATGAGTTTTGTCTACAACAAAAACTCATTTTTTGGTTCGTGAAGATCAGCCATTAATCTTCACAAAGATTCATGAGCTCAGCTTGGTGTAAAAACTCTATTGGGTTAAGATCAACCTTTCTAAAATTTCATCTAGGTTCAAGACCAAACTATTTAAAATCTCATATAGGTGTTAGATTAGCCTGTGTAAAATCTCATTTTGATTCGAGATCAGCCTTTGTAAAATCTCATCTCGGTTCGAGGTTATAACACCCTTTTAAAACCCTGTGGAAAATACGACATAAATCAGAGTAAATTGATCATTCTTCTCAAACAAGGGTGTTACAAATACTTCAAATATCACATACACTTGTTGTGATACGTTGGGAGAACTGACTTGGGTGTTTTGTGTTTTATCGCAAATGTTGTGGTTTAGCAAGAGTCGCCACCGACTTTTCTTTTATCCAAAAGGAAAGGTGAAAAAGCACAGGAAAGACCTTTGAGATTATTTCTTGAGTTCGGGGGGTAGATTATGAAAAGGGAATTTATTAACACCCTTTTCATCCATGGTTTTCCATGGGCTCTTAGTTACTTGCTAGATCACTTGCTTTTGCTTGAAATTGTGCTTTGTGTGGTTTTTAAAAGTATTTTGTAAAGATGCCATTGTTTAGGCAAACTTTGTAATGATTCTCGTTTGTAAGAATGTAGACAAAGATGTTAATCTTTTGAAAATGTTTTCAAGTTTGAAAGATGTTTTGAAAGTGTAGGTGTTTGTTTTTGAAAATAGCAAGGATTTTTTTGTTTTTGAAATTGAGCAAGTAATTAGGAGCATTCTACCTACTCAAAAGTCTTTCATGTTCATTTCCTCAATCCTTTGACATTGTTATCTCACCATTGATTTGGTAAGTAACCCTATCTTTGGATGTAAATGGAACGGGCGTGGGTCATCGTATAACCATGATTAGCAATATTGCAAGGTATCTTAGAATTCTCTTTTTAGGGACTAAGATCATTTGAAATGCAACATGGATAGCGTCATCGAGGGACTATGATGTTGTATTTTTGCTTGTTTTTTTGCTAAGATACCTCACATGCGTAATATGGCCATTTTGTAAGGTAACCAAGTGGATTTACCCTAGGGATGTTTGTGTGGAAGTGTATTGTTTTCATGCTTGGTTTTGTCTTTGATTAAGGTTTTATAATTGATTGGTTTTAGTCTTTCCATACAAACCCTAATTATTAGCATTTGTATATAAAGCGATCCATTGCGGAATTTAAAATTACTACGCTATTACAATACTTGTGGGGAGGGGTGTACAAATTATAAATGGGGATTACAAGAAAATAAAACCTAATTACCTATTACAACCATATTGAACTTGGACAAGGATTGCATAAATAATGTATAAAATGAATAAATATACAAGAATGTAAAATGTGAAGAAAATGGATGTTTGTTTGGATTTTTTTAGAAGGAAAGGGTTTTGTTTTAACCTAATTAACTAAAGAAAAATAATTAATTAAATAATAAAAAGTAAACCTAAATTTACTAGGAAAATAATTTAAATAAAACCCTAATCTAAATATTAATTTTAAAAAAAGAAATTAAGTTCATGAGAAGAATATTTTTTGGTATTTTGTCTTTAAAAATAATTTATAGTATTATAAAATATTTTTTGATCTTTTTTGGTTTTAAAATAAAATATCTTAAGAAGATAACTAAAACCCTAGTTTTTTTAATTAAATTTACAAAACAAATTAGTATAAATAAATAAAGTAGGATTAAAGAAAATAATTGTTTTGTGTAAAAAATGAATAAACTTTATCAAAATATAAATCTCATGTTTTTTTAAATTTTTTCTGATTTTTTTAATATTAAATAAAATATTTAAGAAAACAAATAAATAAAAAAATAAAAAAAAGAAAATAAATGGGCCAGGGTGTGAATAGCCAACAGGGGGGTCAACAACAAGAAAAAAAAACATAAAGGCCCAAGGGAGGCCCAGCGCTGCCAGAAAAAGAGTCAGAATGCAAAAAATATGAAAAAATCTAAAAGGCTACCACTGGGGCTCGAACCCAGGTCCCTATAGTCATAGGCGCACGCTTCTACCACTGGGGTGGCTATACATCCATTTATATAATCAAAACAATAAATATATGATAGTAAACAAGTCCATGGCCTGAACTTCATCTTTAACCTCACGTCCAGCCATAGCCTCTGTATCTTGTTCAATTCTCAACAAAAATGAAAAATGTAAACAGGGAACTTGTAGCAAATTTCCTCATGATTTCAGAAATGCAAAGCAATACAATTATAGATTAAACACAAGCATGAATTTTAATGGCCCTAATCTGAACCCTAAAAATTTCAGAAATTTCAATCTTAAAATTCTCTAAGCTCAAGAAAAATTAATGAAAACTATGGACATGGTTAGCTTTAGGGCAATGATATCTACATTTTTTATTCATAAATAAACCATTAATGATACTTGTATGAAAAGTTCCAAAGTCAGAAAACTTACCTTGCAAGAGGGTATCGGGTTTGGAGTTTGAGTAGCTTTCAGTGAGTTCCAATGATTGGATTAGCTTCCACAAGTTCCCAGGAAGCTAATGGGATGCTTAACTTGAGCTGAAAGTTCCTGAGGAGTTCTGGAGAAGTCAAGGTGCAAGGTGCTATTTTTGAAAAAGGTGGATGATGATGGAGGTGTTACAGTGGTGCTGCAGGTGTTGGGATTGTTTGTATATGTTGTTTAGAAGCTTCTGAAAGTAAAAGGCCAAGAAACGCACGATCACATTTGGAGATTGGATTCAAAACTCAAAAATGACAAGTTTTGAAGTGTTTTTGGTGACTCTATGTTCTAGGTGTTTTTAGGGCTTAATCATGCATGGGATTTGTGGCAAATGGCTTGTGTATGTATAAGCAAAAGGTCTTGAGTGGTTTTGAAAGTCAGAAGTACAAGTTACAAGCTATTTGCTATGTTACTAGATTTTCAAGAAAAGTGGGAAAACAAGTTTCAAGGGGAAGTACAAGCATGGGCTGATTGATTGTAAGTGTCTAACAAGTTTCTTATGAGTTATGGGACTTGTATGATCATAAGAGAACAAGTGCAAGGCTTAAGAACAATTTTTGTGCAAAAAGCCACTTTATCAAAATGGCAATGTGCACTTTCTTCCCAAAATGGATATAAAGCATGGCCTTGAATTGAATGCTTGAAATGAGACCTCTAACAGTTGTGGAAGCAATTAATTATGGAGCGCCTAACAAGTTTTAGGCCTGCAAAGTAGAGGTTATGCAGCAGAAGTTTGAATTTTGAATTTGTTCATAACAAAATGACTTGTAATTCAAGTGATAAAACCCTAACTTCATCTCTTCGATTCTCCCTACTCAAAAATGATCTCAATGAGTTCTTAGATATTTTGCAAAGCTTGCAATGTTCTCTATAACCCATATTTGAATAACTTTTGAAAATTCCCCTTGAAACTATATGAAAAAGTGCCATGAAGTTAGGTCAAAATCCTGACCAAATTAGGGCAAAATTTCACTAAGTGTTTTTGTTTCATGACCATGTATTCTTAAAATTATAACTTGAGATCCAAGCACTTTTGGAAGGAGTTGTGTGAATCAAAGTTGTAGATTTCATGGATATATACAACTTTAATGTTGGAAGTTTCTTTTGAATCATCTTGCATCATGTTGAAAATTTTGCTCAAAGTTGTGAAAAAATAAGAAATTTCCAACACTTAGAAAAATTTCTATGTTTAGAAATTTTAACTTTTCAAAATGAAATCTTGAATTTTTGATTTCTTAATGAATAAGTTTTATATTTTGACATGCTTTGATGAATTGTGATCTTTGACATTTGAATTTGACCAAAAAGTCAAAGTTTGACTTTTCAGTATAAAGTTGACTTTTGATCAGTTGACTGAAAATTCATCTATCAATCCATTGGACTTGAGCAATGTTTTGAGCCATATCATTTGGTAAAAATTATGCAATTGGACTCTTGAGGTCATGCCTTAAGCAAATTGATCATTTGCTAGGTCAAAAATCAGAAATTACCCTTTCCTATTCAAAACCCTAATTTTGACCATTTTGCCCTTTTGAAGATTTTATCAAATTTCTTGAGGAATTATGGTCTAAACTTGACCAAATTATACATGTGAGTTTAAAATGTTGATATGGATAAAAAATTATGAAGTTTGACTGTGAATTGGCCATAGTTGACTTTTTCCCCAATATAGTTGATTTTTAGGTCAACTGCTCAATTGACTGAGCAAAAGTGTGGTCCAAAGCTTGAAAATTAACATGAGTAATCTTGAGGGTCCATAATGATCCATGAAATTCATATGGAGCATTGGAAGTTCAAATATCCTTGTGCAATCTCAAACCCTAATTTTGGTCATCAGTGCTTAATGAGGTGTCTTGAGCTGATCAACCCTAATGTAGTCTTGAGTCAAAGGAGATCTTGTGAGAAAATTCTTGATAAATGAGAGGGAAAATTTTGGGGTACAACATCTGCACCTGTTCAATCTTCTTTAGCCTGAAGAGTTAGATTGGCGAGTTTTTGCCATTCGTGACTCGAAGGTGGAAGATGATTGGACATTAGAGTGCCCATAAATTTGCACTCGGTGATGTGATGGTTGATGGTATAGTTAATGGGCTTAAAGATGCCATTTGGAGGGATGATGGAAAGTTGTTGGAGATGGGCTTGTATATTCCATCCAAAAATGATTGTTGAACCATATTTGTAAGCTGAATCTGAATGAGTATCAGAATGGCATCCGTGTCTGGAGTGTATCTGAACTATATTTGAAGATTAAATATAAATGAGTATCAGAATGGAATCCGTGTCTGGAGTGTATCTGAAATGTATCTGAAAGTTGAATCTGAATGAGTACCAGGATGGAATCCGTGTCTGGAGCGTATCTGAATTGTATTCGAAGATTGAATGTCAATGAGTATCAGGATGGCATCCGTGTATGGAGCGTATCTGAATTGTATCTGAAGATTGAATATGAATGAGTATCAGGATGGCATCCGTGTCTGGAGCATATCTAAAATGTATCTGAAAGTTGAATCTGAATGAGTATCAGAATGGAATCTGTGTCTGGAGCGTATTTGAATTGTATCTGAAGATTGAATCTGAATGAGTATCAGGATGGCATCCGTGACTAGAGCGTATCTGAACTGTATCTGAAGATTGAATATGAATGAATTTCAGGATGGAATCCGTGTATGGAGCGTATCTGAAGTGTATCTGAAGATTGAATCTGAATGAGCATCAGGATGGCATCCGTGTCTGGAGCGTATCTGAACTGTATCTGAAGATTGAATCTGAATGAGTATCAGGATGGCATCCGTGTCTGGAGAGTATCTGAACTGTATCTGAAAGGCCTTTGAACATTGTTAATGGTGGCTATTGATTAACCTTATCCTGAAAAGGGTAAAATGTTAGCTAATATGCAATGTCATGTTGTATGAAATGCATGGTATAATGAGATTGTGATACATGCATTCGTGTTATCAATGTTTATGATATATGGATGAGATGTATGCGTATGTGAGCTAATTTGCTGCACTGCTTGCTTGAATTGGGGAAAATAAATCCCTGACTGCTGCTGAGGATACGGAGTGCAAGTCTTCATGTTTTGAAGTGTTGATGAATTCCCGCTTAGAGAAATAAACTCGGTTGTAAGGGAAATTCCGTGTACTGCTTGTGAAATCCTGTTGGGAAATCCTGAGAAATTTGGCGACTTCTAACGGAGAGTGTTAACTGGAAGTTTTGTTCCGTTGGGGATTAAACTGCACAATGCGGGGGATTTTATGGAATAGCTTAAAGATATTTCCCTATCTCTAAAGCCATTAGTGATTGTATTTCTATTTTGTTCATTTGTAAATGGTAGTTACATTCAAATGCATATATTCAAAAATAAATCATTGGACGTATTCGTAAACAAACACAAGAGTACAAAAAAACATATAATTTTTCACTTTCAAAGGGATATCTTTGTATTGACTTTGAGTAAGTATTTTTGTACAATGGGACAACCATTCTAGTAAGAGAATGCCGTAGTAAAAAAAAAGAAAATTTGATACAAAGAAAAGATAGCTATGTGAAATAATCCCATGGGGTTCCCATTCTGCTATAGCCTTCGTGTCTCTGAGCATGTTATCTATTTGTTGCCTTGTCCGAAGCTGATTGAATTGATCAGAATCGTCGAGTTTGCAGGTTATCAGTAAGGTGATCCAACAGGACATAGTAATACGCTTTAATTCCTTAACTTTTGCCTGAACCTCCCTTTCAGGTTTTCATTCCACCGGGATACCCTTTTTTTCCTAAGCCGCCCTTTCGGGTTTTCAACTTGCCGGGTGTACAAATTTTTTGTTTTATCCCTAATTTTTTCCCGAACCTTTTTGGTTCACCGGGATGCCCTTGTTTTGCCTAGGTGTGTCAAACTAGCGGGTCTCTTATGCGTAGTATCTTTTGACTATTTCCGTGTTCACGGGGTGTGGCAAGTCGTTTCCATCCATGGTGGTCAAGATCATTTCTCCACCAGAGAATATGCTTTTGATTACAAACGGTCCTTCATATGTAGGAGTCCATTTTCCCCTAGGATCACCTTGCGGCAGTATGATACGTTTGATCACCAAATCCCCGACTTGATACACTTGGCATCTGACCTTTTTGTTGAAAGCCTTGATCATCCATTTTTGATATATCTGACCATGATAGACAGCAGTAAGCCTTTTCTCATCAATCAAGTTCAGTTGATCAAGTCGAGTCTGGATCCAATCTTCTTCGTTCAGCCCTGCATCCTTCATGATTCTCAGAGAGGGGATCTGGACCTCAATAGGCAAGACAACTTCCATGCCATATACCAGAGAGTAAGGTGTTGCCCCGGTTGATGTGCGCATTGTGGTACGATAACCGTGGAGAGCGAATGGTAGCATTTCGTGCCAGTCTTTGTATGTGACTGTCATTTTTTGTATGATCTTTTTAATGTTCTTATTTGCGGCTTCGACAACACCATTCATCTTTGGCCGGTAAGGGGAAGAATTGTGGTGCTGGATCTTGAATTGCGCACACAGTGTGTAACACCCCAATTCTACCCCGGCAAATTATGTAAATAAATCAGAGTTATAAACATCATTCATGCAAACGAATCGGGATTCCACAAATTCTTCTATCAAAATTCATTGCATTCATCGTGGATATATAACACTTTTAAAACATCGGATGAACCATCATCATAACATCTTTAGTTAATTAATTCAACATCTACGCAACGTAAATTCTTAATAACATCTCTGTCATTATTACAACAACTTCAAAACAACACAATTTAATAATAATCAACTTAAATTTCAACAACTGAATAATCAACAATCAAAAGCAACAAGCGTTCACCCCCCCCCCCCCCCCCCCCCCGAGTGTTACATATCAGAGCAATAACACCGACTCAACTATTGAAGGTATACAACCTTCACTCTCGATTACCTGCACGTTACCAACATAAGGGAAACATTCAAACAGAAGGGGTGAGATATATAACAATATAATAAAGCGCATGATAATTAATATATTAAATTATATCACATAACATCACCACTTCTCATCTCAAAATCAACAATAATAATACACATTCACCACATCAATACACACTTCTTTATGCGGCCATATAATGCGACTTAATACTATGCAAATGCACGTGGTACCATTTGGAACAGAAATCCCATCTCAAAAATTTGCCAATTAATAGAGGCATCAACAAGGCATAAGCCTTCATCTCAATGTTCGCCAATACAGACCATCTCAACGAGCATAAGCTCCATCTCAAAATGCAATGTATGCGACACAATCATGAATGTAATAACAACACCACAATTAACAACATCTCAACACAACATCATCGTTGGCCAAAGGCCTACATCCCAAAAGCATCTCAACATCTCTTCATAAAAGCATCTCATATCATTCATAATAATTCCTCAAACATCATTTATTCATCAAACATCATTTATTCATTAAACACAACCTCATTAATAACATCTCGTCAACAACTCAACTGTACTTTAATACGACAGTAACTCATCAATTTCACAACGTTGACCATAGGCATATACTAGATATTACCTAACATTAGCTAATAAACTAAGGCTTACTTCTAAGTCATCAAACATCTACATACTGCTATTCTGTAATCTTACATTATTATTATTATTTATTAGTCCTACTGTTACAAACCAAACAACAACTTTTAAGCATCTCATCGTCATTCTTCTCCATAAAACCAACATAACGATCAACATGGGAACTAATTCAAATCCTATGGTTATCCTTCCTATCTTCATTTTAACCATTAAGAATAAAGCTCATCGCGTTAGCTATTCAACGCTTCGAACGATATCTCAAACGGCATCCTAAAACTCAAGTTACATCATTCTCAAACTGATTCTGCCAAAAACCAGACAACATGGGTCGACGTATAACTCTTTGGATCGACGCGTATTGCACTGAATTTGCAACATGAGTTGACGCATCCTTTCTTGGATCGACTCATACTGAGTCTACCACAGCGCATGTATTGACACATGCCTCTACGTATCGACTCATCTTGAGTCTAAAAGTCCTCATGTATCAATGCAAAACCTTTTCGTGTCAACTTATCCTGAGTCTCTAAACCTTCATGTATCGACACATCATGTTTGGGGTCGACGCATACTGCTCCATCCTGCATAAATTCTGCGATTTTCTTTGCATTTTCGCTACGGGTTCTATACTTTAAGCCCTAAAAACTTAATCTAATCATAGATAATCATCACTTACAATTATCCTATAATTCTACGTCAATTAAATAGCATCGGAACATTGTTATTCATCTGAAATTCATCAATTTCATCATACAACATCATATACATTCAATTCATGAACAAGACAACAATCACCTCTAACCCCACATACCAATTATCATGAACCCAATTATAGAGTTATAACCCACCCTTACCTTGGATTGAAGGTCGATCTATAATCTTCCGGTCGAAACCTCATTCTGCTGTTTTTCCTGTTTTTCCAGCAGCTTCACGTTCTTCTTCTCAATCCTTATTCTTCTACTGCCTCCTCTTTTCTATTCTTTCTAACAACAATAAAATAACCTATTATTCTCTTAACTCTTTATTGGGCTCAAAACTAATACACCCCCTTTATTACTACTTCCATTCCTTAAAAACAAGCCCACATCAAATAATATTATACTTCTAATATTATTTCACCACTTAATAAAATAATTAAATCCAATTAATCACAACACATCTTCTCAAATATTCCAAAAATAATTTAATTAAACAATTAATTAAATTACGGGCGTTACAACTCTCCCCCACTTAGAATATTTTTGTCCTCGAAAATTTACCTCAATCAAACAACTCAGGGTAGGAGTCTCGCGTCTTGCTCTCCAACTCCCAAGTCATGCTTTCTCCGACAGCTCCTAGCCAAACCACCTTAACCAAAACAATATATTTTCCCCTTAGAGTCTTAGTTTCACGATCCGCGATCCATACAGGCATCATCTCCACCGTAAGATTATCCCGTACTTGCACATCATCCACATGAATCACATGAGATGGATCTGAAATATACTTCCGGAGTTGCAACACATGAAACACATCATGAAAATTTAAAAGATTAGGAGGTAAATCCACTCTATAAGCAACATTCCAAACTCTCTCTGAAATCTTGGTCCAATAAAACGAGAAGTGAGCTTCTTAGACTTCAACGCTAGCCCAACACCAGTCACAGGTGTAACTCTCAAAAACACATGATCACCAGCTTGAAATTCTAAATCCTTCCTTCACTTGTCATGATAACTCTTCTGTCTAATTTGGGAAGCTTTCATATTTTATCGAATCAACTTCAACTTCTCAGTAGTTTCACGAAGAAGTTCAGGTCCAAGTACTACACTTTCACCAGATTCATGCCAACATAAAGGAGTTCTACATCTCCGACCATACAAAACTTCAAAAGGTGCCATCCCAATACTGGAATAGTAATTGTTATTATAAGTGAACTCTATCAACAGAAGATAAGTATCCACGTACCTCCCTGCTCAAGAACACATGCCCTCAGCAAATCTTCCAACGATTGAATCGTCTGTTCAGTCTGACCATCTGTCTGAAGATGATACGCTGAACTCAATCTCAACTTAGAACCCAACACTTCTTGCAAACTCTTCCAAAAATTATAAGTAAATCTTGGATCTCTATCTGACACAATGCACAAAGGAACACCATGCAGCTTCACAATCACACTAGTGTAAATCTCAGCTAACTTCGACACTGGAAAACTGATGTTAATAGGAATAAAATGAGCCAACATTGTAAGCCTATCAACAATCACCCAAATTGAATCATGTCCTCTTAAAGTATTAGGTAACCCCATCACAAAGTCCATTGAAATGCTATCACATTTCCATTCTGGAACTTCTAACGGTTGCATCAACCCTGTAGGCTTCTGATGTTCAACTTTCGACTTCTGGAAAGTGAAACATGCATACACAAATCGAGCCACATCACTCTTCATTCCAGGCCACCAAAACAAACATTTCAAATCTCGATACATCTTTCTAGCTCCTGGATGAATACTTAACTTACTTCTATGGCTCTCTTCCAGTACCACCTTCTTCATCTCAGCATCACCAGGAATACAAATCCGGTTACGAAACCTCAACACACCTTACTCATCTAGCTTAAAATCATTATTCTCAGGTTAATAAATTCCAACCATCAAATCTACCAGTTTCACATCCAACTTCTGAGCTTCCCTGATACTGTCTAGAAATTCATTACTAATCTTCAACATACCCAACCTAACACTCTGCGGTGTAAACTCGCAAACTAAGCCCATATCTCTGAACTGCTCAATTAATTCCAACTCTTTAACCATCATTGCTGACATATGTAAAGTCTTTCGACTTAACGCATCAGTTACCACGTTCTCTTTTCCTAGATGATAATTCAAACTGAAATCATAATCCTTTAACAATTCCAACCATCTCCGCTGCCTCATATTCAACTCATTCTGATTGAAAAGATACTTCAAACTCTTATGGTCACTAAACACTTCAAATCTAGAACCATAAAGATAATGCCTCTAAATCTTCAACACAAAAACAACTGCAGCAAGTTCTAAATCATGCGTAGGATAATTCTTCTCATGAGTCCTTAACTGCCTTGATGCATAAGCAACTACCTTACCATTCATCATAAGCACACCTCCTAAACCCATCTTAGAAGCATCACAATACACCACAAAAGGCTCTCCTGGATTAGGCAATGTAAAAATCAGAGCCGACGTCAACCTCTTCTTCAATTCTGCAAAACTTTCTTCGCACTAAACATCCCATACGAAAGCTCTACCTTTACAAGTCAACTTAGTCAACGGAAGTGCCAACTTAGAAAAACCTTCGATAAACCTTCTATAGTAACCAGCTAATCCCAAGAATCTTCTAATCTCAGTAGCTGACTTTCGAGTTTCCCATTGCAGCACAACATCAACCTTCAATGGATCCACAACAATGCCACTACCTGAAATCACATGACAAATAAAACTAACCTCTTTTAACCAAAACTCACACTTGGACAACTTTGCATACAACTTCTCCTCTTTAAAAAATTGCAATACCACTCTTAAGTGTTCAACATTGTTGTACCCCAAAATTTTCCCTCCCATATTTCTCAATACATTTCAAGTGAGGTCCTCAAAACTGCTTAAGGAAGTCCAAGGGTTGAGCAGACAAACCCCCTCCTAAGGCAGTCTACCTCAAATTAGGGTTTCAGTTTGCATCAAGGTACTTGAGTCCAAAGTATCCCAAATGCTCACCATTTTCCTAATATGTCCTCAAGATCATCCATGACAAGTTTCAAGCCTTACAGAGGAAGTTTGCTCAGTCAATTGCTCAAAGGCCTGAAAATCGATTGTGCTAGGGCAAAAGTCAACTGTGGCCCACATACAGTCAAACTTCAAGATTTTTGGTAAACATCCTCATTTTGAATAATTATTCATCATTTTATCAAGTGTTGATCATGATTCCTCAAGGATTGTTCACAATTCATCAAAACCCAAAAATTGCTAAATTAGGGTTTTGTAGGAAAAGTCAACTCAACTTTGACCAAGCATAACTTTCTCATACTTTATCAAAAATGACCCATCCAAAGCTCATTTTGAAGAGGATTTAATTACCTACAATTCATTTTCAGCTTCTAAGATTAAAATATGCACTCACAAGAAGATATGAATTAGGACATTATAGGTCATTTTGAAAAGTCAACAAAAACACATTTTTTGTCAAAGCTTCATACATGAACATGTAAGACTCAATTGAGATGAGACCAAAAGGTTTTCTTAGAGGACATCGTAAGCTTTCTAAGAAGTCCAAGAACATATCTCTAGGGTTAAAATTGAAGAAGTTATGCATTGGCAAAGTTGACCCTTTTTGCAAAATTGCCAAAAGTCAAAAGTTGCCAAAATTGCAATTTTTATCAAATGGGCCCAACTTTTTATGCTTGCATTGAATTTGTAACATGATCCATGACCCATGATCCTTCCCAGTTATCATTCTTTTATTTTTTCCATTTATTTGAATTTTATTTGAATTAAATCAAATAAAATCAAAATAAAATCATGAAAAATATCAAAACTAATCAAAGCTTGAGATTTTATGCATGTTTAGGCCTCTTATACAGTTGGAAAGAAAATTAAATTGTGCAAGCCTCATTTGGACACAAAAAGATTGGATTTGGCTTGATTTGGAAATATTTGCATAAGGATCAAATCTTGAATCAATGACCTTAATTAAAGAAGATTTGAAACAAGTTTGTAACCCTAATTCGTTCTAGGGTACATATAGAACAAGTGCAGATAAAAAACAAGGACATTAGAGGCGTGCAAAGGTGAAAGCAACTTTCAAAAAATCAAGAAAAATTCTAAACTGTTTTCTCAGTTCCAGGCTTCCTCAAGCCATTCCAGTCATACAAATCACCTCCTGGATGTTCTAGGATCCTTTTACAATCATTAACAAGCTTCCTAACGCCTTGAATTGCACTGTAAGCATCTCACGACATCCATGCTTTCTTGAAATCGTATATCACAATTCTGGCATTAGTAGCATGATTTATTTGCATATTCTTAATCCTTGAATCATTTGCAAGCTAATGGTTATGTTCAATTGCATTTTCATTAACTGTACAACAAGATGCCATAGTTAGGGTTCTTGGCTTGTTTTTGGGGTTTTTCTTTACAGGTACAATTGGCCCTGGATAAGGGTACCATGATGCTCGTGAGGTTGCCACGAGTTGATTGGTACCATTTTTGTGTATTTATCATGCTTGTACAGGATTTTGAAGAAGCCCATGGTTATACTTACACCCCTTGACCGTAGGTAAAAGTTGCAGAACTTTTAGCAACAGGGGGAGGAAGATGAAGGGTAGCGTGGCATCCTGTGACTGGCCCATTCAAATCTGCATGCGTTTTGATAAATATTGTTTTGTTTTTTATATAATGATTGTTTGTTGTTCTATGTACAAGAAAACAAGCTAGCTCAGATGGTCAGCGTGCAATGGAAAATGCCAAAGGGCCTGGGTTCGATCCCCAGGTCCCCATATTTGTTCAATATTATTTCTTTTACAGGATCAGGTATACGTGCATACAATGAGTCCACCATATGCCCTCAACACCCAGCCACTAGATCGTCAACAAGTCAGATCCAATGCCCTCTCCCTGAAAGTCCACCATGGGCATCAGTCAAGCTAGCAACATGGGATCTGGAGAAGTCAAAAGGGCCAAGGAGTTTTTGGGCCCAGTATTACAATTGATACCCCCTTTTTGCTGAAACAACCAGGCCCATTTCTTTTTTCTTTTATATTTTCCATTTTATTTAATTTCTTTATTTAGTTTAATTTATTTTCTAACCACAAATTAATTTCTTTTCTTACGAAAAAAATCATAAAATCAATTTCACCAATTTAGAATTTAGGTTTTATTTTATTTTGTTAAATTAATTTTATATTAGTTTTAATTTTAGGGTAATTATAACTTTTTGTAAACATTTAAAATGAATTATAAAAATTAGGGTTATCATATGATTTAATTTTTATTTCTTTTCTCAATAAAATAAAATACAAAATAGGTTAAATTAATTATTTTTCTTAATTTAAATTAATTAGTAATTAGTTTTCCTTATTTATTCAATTAAACTTTGTTTTTCTCAAAATAACGCAAAAACCACAAAAATATGATTTTTTCTTTCAATTAGGTTTAGACGGGGTCAAAACCCTATTTTTTCTCGTTCTTGATTCATCGCACGCATTTATTATTTTTACGATATTAAGGTAACTGCTCATGGTATGTAATAGTTTAATTAGGATTTTCTTTTATTTATCGTCTTATGGTTTTTTTGGCCATGTAATTAATCCCCTACCCCGAAGCCTTGTAATATCATAGTTTTTATTTTCGGCATTTTAATTCTCGCAAATATTAACTATTAGATGTATGATAATAGGATTGCATGATAAGACTTTATGTTAATTTAAAATGGTTAGCAAACCCTAATGTGCAAAGATACTAACTGAAATCAAATCACTCGCACATGCGCACTCCTAGGGTATACTCTCACTTTGGTTGCCTTCGGTAAACGATCATTAAGTATAGGGTGTCTTAGTGGTTTCCCTCTGTTGTACCCCAAAATTTTCCCTCTCATATTCCTCAAAACATTCCAAGAAAGATCTTCAAGATGCTCAAGGAAGTCCAAGGGTTGACCAGACAAGCTCTCTCCTAAGGCAGTCTACCTCAAATTAGGGTTTGATATTGCATCAAGATACTTGAGTCCAAGGGATCCCAAATTCTCACCATTGTCCTATTATGTTCTCAAGATCATCCATGTCAAGTTTCAAGCCTTGCAGAGAAAATTTGCTCAGTCAAATGCTCAAAGGCCTGAAAATCGACTATGCTAGGGAAAAAGTCAACTGTGGCCCACATACAGTCAAACTTCAAGATTTTTTGTCAACATCCTAATTTTGAAGTATATTTCATCATTTGATCAAGGTTTGATCACGATTCATCAAGGTTTGCTCATAATTCATCAAAACCCAAAAGTTGCTAAATTAGGGTTTTGTAGGAAAAGTCAACTCAACATTGACCAAGCATAACTTTCTCATAATTTATGATAAATGACCCATCCAAAGATAATTTTGAATAGGATTCCATGCTCTACAATCCATCTTCAGCTCCAAAGTTTAAAATATTCACTCACAAAAAGTTATGAATTTGGACATTATAGGTCATTTTGAAAAGTCAACAAAAACACCATTTTTGTCAAAGCTTCATACATGAGCATGGAATGTCAAATTGATATGAGACCAAAAGGGTTACTTAGAGGATATATCAATATTTCTAAAAAGTCAAAGAACACCTTCAAATAGTCAAAATTGAAGAAGTTATGCATTGTTGAAGTTGACCTTTTTTGCAAAATTGTCAAAAGTCAACTATGCCTAAAACTTCAATTTTTGCCAAATGGGCCCAATCTTTTGCACCATTTTTGAGTTGGAAACATGGTCCACGAGCCCTAGCCTTTTCCACTTGTCATTATCTTATTTTTATTATTTATTTTAATTTTTATTTGAATTAAATCATTTTAAATCAAAACAAATCATAGAAAATCCAAAATATTGAAAACTCAAGATTTTTGACATGATTCAGGTCTTAATAACCAGCTAGCATGAGATCAAATTCATGTAAAGGAATGGAGTGCACAAAAAGATTGGATTTGGACTATTTTTGGAATGATTTTAAAGTGAATCAAATCAAGATCAAAGACATTGATGGAGGAAGATTGAGGCCAGGTTTTCAACCCTAATCTATTCCTCAATACATATAGAAGGTGTGGAGACCAAAAACGAGGTGAGAAGGAGGCGTGTGAACCAGAACAAAAACATGAAAAAACAAGAAAAAGTGCAAACACGAATTCCTACTTAGAGGCAATTTCAAGACCCTTGGACCATTCCAATCGCTTCCTGGGATCCCCAGCAAGCAAAAGCAATCAAGAACAAGCACTTTCAGGCCCCATATCTCGCTGTAAGTCCATCACGACATCGCTTCTTTCTTGAATTCGAATTTCATGATATGGACATTGTTAGCACGAATTAACCATATATTCTTGATCCATGGAACATTTGCAAGCTTTCTATATTTTTTAATTGCATTTATATGGCTTGTATAAAATTTCCCCATGGCTAGGGTTTGTAGCTTCGATTTAGGAGTTTTATGTGCAGGCAAAATTGGCCCATAAAAAGGTCATCATGATATTCAGCAGGTCCAGACGAATCCAACCATGGCATTAGAAATCATTTATCTTGCTCATGGTGGATTTTAAGAGAACGCAGGTTTGTAGTGACGGAAAAACGTCCGTAGGTAAAAGTCTGGGAGTTTTACCAACGGAGAAGGGAAGAAGACAACCAACGTGGCAGCCTCACACTCGTCCATTTGAATTTTCGCGCGGATTTCTTTCATTCCATTTGTTCTTAATATAATATTTGTTATTTGTTTTACATACAACATAAGCAGTTGGCTCAATTGGTAAGTGGAGCGTGGAAAAGTACCTTGGGGCCTGGGTTCGAATCCCAGGTCCCCCTTTATTTGCATAATATTTGTTTTTTCATGATTCAACATGCATACAAAGCCAAGGAGCACCATGCTCCCTCAAGATACAACCATTCAGGTATCGAAGAAGCCAGATCTGATGGCTATGATGTGGTGACCATAGTGTGCCTCAGTCAAGGCAACGCACTAGATCCAAGAAGTCAACGTGGACCTCATTCTTCTTGGGCCAGATTGTTGTCCACACACCCCTCAAATTACTTTTCAGGCTCATTCTCTCATTCTATTTTGTTTTATTTAATTCATTTATTTATTTTATTTACTAACAAAAAAATTAATTATTTCCTTTTTATAAAAAAATCACAAAAAATAATACTTTGTACAAATTAGGTTTAGATTTTATTTTTTATCAAAAAATTAAATTAATTTAATTAGGTTGTTAATATTAGATAACTTTAATTCCTTTTGTAAATAATTAAAAGTAATTAGAAAATTAGGGTTTTGTCCAAATTTAATTATATTTTCTTTTTCTTAAAAAATAACAAAAAAACCAAAAAAATAGGCCATGTAATTATTTTCATTAATTAATTTAATTAACTAATTAATTGCATATTTAATTTAGAAAACTTAATTCTTTTATTAAAAACAACAAAAACAATTTTTCTTTTAATTAGGTTAAAAGGGTCAAAACCCTAGTTCTCTCGTGATCCAAATTTCTTCGCGCGCGCTCTATTTTATTTTTATCCTATTATTGTAACTGCTCACAAGTTGTAATAGTTAATTAGGACTTTTATTTTCATTTATCGATTTATTTTCTAAGGGTTTGTTTTTGGCTATGTAAATACCCGAAGCCTTGTAATAGCTCAGTTTAATTTCCGCACATTAAATTCCGCAAATATTTAACTGTTAGATGTATGATATAGGGATGCATGACAAGAATGTATGTAAAACTTTAAAACAGTTAGATAACCCTAAAATGTGTAAAGATAAATAATCTGAAATTGAATCACTCGCATATGCGCACTCCTAGGGTACACTCCCACTTGGTTGCCTTCGGTAAATGGTCATTGAGTATAGGATGCTTTAGTGGTCGTCCTTTCGTCCAAAGATCAAAGTTTCCCCGGAAAGGTTGCCTCGGATATTGTTGCCTCGGATAATTGATCTAAGACATTAGGGTTATTACTAAGACATCCTAACATTGCTTTAGTGACTGTACGTCCCTTTCGAATTGGCCCTCAAACTCCAATGATGGTGCTACCTACTCACTAATAGTGGGATAGCATTGTCTAAAGGAAACAAACATAGAACAATTCTTTTTTCGAGTAGGTAGATTAGTTCTTAAGCACTTGCTCAATCAAAACAAACTTTTTCACACTTACACTCCTTTACAAACAAAGTTTTCAAAAACACTTCATTACACTCTTGAAGACAGAAGCAAGAGTTAAATCGAAGTCAAAATAAAAACTTTTCAAAGCACACAAGCACAAAGAAGCAATTTTGAAAATGATGAGCAAGTAACTAAGAGACCGCAGATAACTACGGATATAAAGGGTGCTAATACCTTCCCTTTCTATAATCTACCCCTCGTACTCAAAAATATCTCGAAAAAGGAATTTTTCTGTGCTTTTTTCCTTTCCTTGTTGGATAAAATAAAAGTCGGTGGCGACTCTTGCTTACCACGACATTTTGCGAACACAAACGCAAAACGCAAACCAGCATTCCTAAAAAACAGTCCCGATTCTGGCCACCGTATCACAGAACTGGCGACTCTGCTGGAGAATTAATAAGTGGGGTGTACCTTAGGATTAGTTCATCATATTGTCTTCAATTGTTTGAATTGATTGTTCTATTTTTGTGGGCTTTGTATCAGAGTTACTATAGATCCTAACTCAGATCTTGGGGACACCTTTTAGGTAAGTAGCAATAGACTGTGAGGGAACTGTATGACGTAGACCGATATGGTTGAAGTAGTAGCTACGTTGATGTGGCACATTAGTAGGTACCGATATCCCTTATGGAGAAACAAGGAGAGTATGGGGCTGCTATATAGGTCATTAAGCATCAACTGACCTTAGAACCTATAATTGACCAACTTGGCCATAGAAAGTAGCAAGATGCTACACTCATTGAGACCATACTCTTGCGATGGTTCCGGCCGCAAGAAAAGATTGCGTGAGCTGAAACTATGACCAATGGAGGATGGTCAGTGATATTGAGAACCTCTAGAACCCGGTTACTATTATTAGGACAGGTTAAACCAACTAAACTGCAATAGGGTAGTACCTAGACTCCATGCCAGCCTGAAATTTAAGGTCTATTGTGTGACTTGTTTGCCCTTACCATGTTTGCTATCTATGATACCTGTGGTGTGTTTTTATCATGACATCATGCATCATGACATCGCATGCATATTTCATTAGACTAACCATTTCAAAGACCGAGGGGATTCATCTTTGTTCTGTTTTGCAGATTATGACTTCTATGCGCAGAAATACCATTCGAGTCAACTTTGTGCAGATACCTGCTCAGTTTAGAGAGTTGGTTTCAAATGTTCCTGATACTTCTTCCTTTGTTAGAAGATATGGTCATTTCCATACCCTGGTCACTTCAAAGTTGGATGAGCAAATGATGAGTGTGTTGTTCCAGTTCTTTGACCTGTTGCATCATTGTTTTACCTTCCTGGACTATCAGCTAGTCCCTACTTTGGAGGAGTTTTCTGACTTACTGGGCATATCTATTCTAGAGAAGACACCCTTTACAGGTTTGGATATAGCTCCTAGGCCAGAGGATATTGCTTCAGCCCTACATCTAAAAATGGTTGATGTAGTATCTAACTGGGAGACTCGGAGTGGGGTTAAAGGTTTCTTGGCTAAGTTTTTGATCGATCAAGCTCAACAGTTCTGGGATAGTTTGGACTTTCAAGCTTTTGAAGACATCCTGGCTCTCCTCATCTACGACTTGGTTCTGTTCCCGAATCCAGATTCTTTCGTCGATGTGAACGCAGTCATGATCTTCATGTCTCGTAACCCAGTGCCTACTCTCTTGGGTGATATTCTGCATGCTCTTTATACCCGTACTGTTCAGAGAAGGGGAACTCTCATGTGTTGTACACTGCTGCTGGTGAGGTGGTTTATTTCTCACCTCCCCAAATCTGTATTGAAGAATGAGGAAGGTGTAGGTTGGGCTTACAGAATCATGTCCCTTGCTCATACGGACATTCTTTGGAGTTATAAAGATATGGAAAGAGTAGCTGTCATTGATCGGTGTGGGGAATACCCCAATGTTCCATTGCTTGGAATTAGAGGAGGAATAACCTACAATCCTTGTTTGGCTTTACGACAGTTTGGACGAGCTCGAAGGGACGGTCCTCATGAGCTGCTACTTACAAACATTATCTTCGACTACAAGGGGGATGTTGAGGGACATCACCGCAGCTTTATACGAGCCTGGGGCAGGGTGAACAGATCTGACCCACATGAGCTAGGACTGAAGACTTCTCTCCCGATGCAACCCTATCTCCAGTGGGTTCGAGCCCATGCTCAAAAGCTGGGGATGCCATATGAAGCTGTTTTGCCGATGATTATAGAGCATACTGATGAAGAAGGTGTTCCTTATACAATCCTCCATCCCTATATGCCTACTAATTTGGGGGAATTGAAGATATCTTGGATCTAGTTAAAGGAAGAAAGGGATACCTACAGAGAGAAGTATCATGAGCAGGAGCGGAAGATCCTGAAGCTTACAAGGCAGCTTGAGAATGAGAGGACGATCAACGATTATGTCAACACGAAAGGAAAACGACCATGGGACTTCTGATGTCTTTTATTATTTCTAGTTTAGATTTGCTTTTCAGTTTTTTCTTTTGTAACGCCTTAAAGGCATTTGTTAAACATTGTTCCAAGTTTTAATCTAATAAAGTGTGTTTTATTTTGGTTTACAAATTTGAATCTCCAAAAGTCTTTGAAATCATATCATACGCATTCCATTACCATGCACCCCATTACAGGTACCATTACAGGTTTCTCATCTTCTTTGTTGTTTATTTCAACAATCATGTCTTCTGAAACACCTACTGATCAAGCTATTAAGGCTCTTCAAGCTCAGAATGCTCAGTTCCAGGAAATGTTCCTGAACCTGGCCAAAGGGCAGCAATATTTGAAGACTCTTATCTTGAAGGGCAAGAAGAAGAAGAAGAAGAAGGTGGTCCTCCTGAATATGGGTTGCAGATTCGGGAACAGTTTGTGACAGGAAACTGATTTGTCCCATTCATCTGGAGGGGGAGAGAATCAAGAAGAAAGAAAGGGTCATAGCCCAGTGGTTTCTGACAATGACATTGATTTTGATGAAGACAAGTAACCTTCTGCTGAGGATAGGTACAAGCAACTTGAAGCCCGTCTGAGTGCCATGGAGGTTCAGAAGGTTCCCGGTTTGGATTTTGGAGATTTGGGGATGGTATCTGGGGTGGTTATCCCACACAAGTTTAAAGCACCTGTCTTTGCTAAGTATGACAGGGTATCTTGTCCAAAGCTACACCTCGGCTCATACGTCAGAAAGATTCAACCATATACTGCTGATAGAAATCTCTGGGTTCATTTCTTTCAAGATAGTCTGTCAGGGACTCAACTTGAGTGGTTCTATCAACTGGAAGGAGCTAATGTCCGCAACTGGGAGGACCTTGCTGCTGCTTTTTACAAGCAATACCAGTATAATGCCGACCTTGCTCCCACGCGTACTCAACTTCAGGGTATGTCTATGGGTGCGAGCGAAGGTTTTAAGGACTACGCTCAGAAGGGAGTTGGTAGATATATTTCTTGGAACTTTGTCTGGTTCATATTTCAATCATTTGATCAGTAGTTCATCGTCTGGGTTCACGGAATTGATTATGATTGGGGAGAGAGTTAAAGCTGGTATGAGAAGTGGTAAGATACAGAAAGGTGCTTCATCGAGTACAAAAAAGAAACCTTTCAAGAAGGAATCTAGTGCAGTTTATAGCTCAAGGAGCCAAAACCGACCTGAGCGCCGCCAAGCAGTGAATGCGGTGGTTATATCAAGACCAATTGTTGCCCCACAGCGCAACAATCAGCAAAGAGTAGAGAGACCGCAAAGGCAGTATACTCGGCTCAATATGACTTTATCTCAAATTTTACCGCATTTATTGAAAACCAACCTGGTGACTCTAAGGGAAGCTCCTAAGAATCCAAATACCACCTCTCCGCTGTATAATCCAAACACCCGCTATGCCTATCACTCTGATAGCCCAGGGTATGATACCAACAACTGCTGGGCCTTAAGGAATAAGGTGCAAGATTTGATTGAAGCTAAAGAAATCGAGTTTGACGCACCAGAAAAGCCTAATGTCATGATCGCTCCTATGCCCAAGCATGGGGTAAATATTGTGGATGATGATTCATTTGTGACCTCTGTGGGAGACATTTCTACTCTATTGTTGACCGTTAAGAAGAACCTTTTGTTGGCCGGTTTATTTCCGGACTGTGGCGAAGGTTGCCACCTGTGTTCCATCCTACCTGCTGGTTGCCATCTATTGAAGTCGGGTGTTCAGCGCCTGATGGATAACAAAGATATCTTATTCGAGAAAACTTTGATTCCGTTGATTCTTGTTGAAGATGTTTCCATAATCACCATTTCCGACAATTCTTCCAAGGCTTCCTCGAGAAAGCCTGTTAGGATTACATCTGTTCCGAGAGTTGCTCCATTGATCATTATTATTCCTGGACCTATCCCTTACACGTCGGATAAGGCTGTCCCGTGGCACTATGGGGCCGATGTGTATTATCATGGGATTAAACAAGACTTGAAGGTTGAAGAGGCTGATATTGATGTCAGCAATATTGTCGGGTCTAGCAAGGTCCCCTGAAGTGGAAGACTTTTCTCTCCTGAGATTTCTCCTCCAATTGTTCGAAAGCCTATTGTCATTCCATCCACCAGTACGTCAGCTACTGTTCTAATTCTCACTCCAGTTATCACCCCTGTCGCCGAGTCATCTGATACTCGGGGCAAAGAAGTTACAGGTGGGCCTGCCCGGATGGAGGCACCTAAAAAAGTCATTGTTGAAACCTCTAGGAAGGAGATGGAGGAAATTTTGAAAATTATCAAGAAAAGCGACTACAACGTAGTCGAACAGCTAGGGAAAACCCCATCAAAGATCTATATGTTGTCTTTATTGTTGTGCTCAGAAGCCCATGCAAAGGCTTTAATCGCTTTCCTTAAAACTACGCATGTGCGGCAAGAAACATCTATTGATCAATTCAAAGACTGTGCAACTAGTTTGACCGTTGACAACGGGTTGGGTTTCTCCGACGCAGATCTGACTACCAAAAGAAGGAATCACAATGATGCTCTGCACGTCTCAATCGAGTGCAAGGGCACTACTTTGGCTCACATGCTGGTGGATACTAGGTCCTCATTAAATGTTTTACCCAAGAAAGCATTAGATCGGTTGGATTGTGAAGGGTTGGTTCTGAAGCCAAGTAATAATGTGGTTAGGGCCTTTGACAGGTCCAAAAGGATGGTACATGGAGAGGTGGATGTCCCCGTTAAGGTTGGTTCCCAGACTTTTGCGTCTATGTTCTATGTGATGGACATTCGACCATCTTATTCTTGTTTGTTGGGTTACCCGTGGATTCATAAAGCTGGGGCAGTAACTTCTACGCTCCATCAGATGTTAAAGTATCCAGTAAAGGGTAAGATTGTTACAATTCAGGGTGAGGAGGAGTACATGGTGTGTCACCTTAAATCTTTTCAGTATATGGAGATGGATGGAGAGTTCATTGAAACCCCATGTCAGAACTTTGAAGAAGTCCCCCAGACTCTGGCGTCAACTGAAACTGTTGCTGAAGATCCTCAAATGAAGATGGCTTCCCTCAAGGATGCCTAGGCTGTTGTTGAAAAAGGTGGGTGTGCGAATTGGGGCCAACTCCCTGACTTTGCACACAAGATGACAAGCTTGGTTTGGGTTTTACTGCAGAAGCTCAAAGGGTTGTTCGGCGTGCGCGAATTGGAAGACCTCTTCTACGCATCAGTAATCCGGGAGTGAATGCAATTGGAGATGATGATGAAGAGTCAGATTTCGATAGCTGGATTTACCCGACTACCGACGGTGGCTTGAACAATTAGACGACAAAGGACTTCGTGCCCATTTCTTTTATTACACAGTAATAGACTTTTGTTTTGAGATTTATAACAGACAATTTAAAACTTTACGGCCCGGTGCCTTTCCCGAGACACCGTGGCTTTGTTTGAGGGCTTACTATGTGCCATTTCCATATATCATCAATAAAAGCATTGGACGTGTTCTTGCATTACAAATTTTGCGCTCCTTGTTTTTCTTTTCTATCTTGCACTTTATCAAAACAGTTATTTCTCTTACACACACTCACATATCATAATACAGGTCCACATCCACTCTGGATCCCACCGATAACGACTCTGCTACTGCCAGTTATGACTTCGAAAATCCAATCAACCAAGCCGATGACGCGGGTGAGGATGATTGTGAAGTGCCGGGGAACTTTCTAGACTGTTACTTCAGGAAGAGAGGGCCATACAACCGCATGAAGAGCCAGTGGAAACAGTAAATCTGGGTATAGAGGAATATAAGAAAGAGGTCAAGATAGGTGCGAATCTGGAGCCTAGTGTTAAGCAATGGTTGATACAGATGATGCGTGACTATGTTGAGATCTTCACTTGGTCTTATGAAGATATGCCTGGGTAGGATACTGATATTGTGGTTCACCGCTTGCCAACCAAAGAAAATTGTCCTCCAGTGAAACAGAAGGTTCGCCGAATGCGCCCAAAGATGTCTGAGAAAATCAAAGCTGAGGTTATGAAACAGTTTGATGCCGGTTTTCTAGAAGTTACTTCTTACCCGCAGTGGGTTGCCAACGTGGTTCCGGTGCCGAAGAAAGATGGTAAAGTCCGTATGTGTGTGGACTATAGAGATCTGAACAAGGCGAGTCCCAAGGATGATTTCCCTCTGCCTTATATCGACGTTCTGGTTGACAACATCGCTCAACATAAGGTCTTCTCCTTTATGGATGGTTTCTCTGGTTACAATCAGATTAAGATGGCTCCCGAAGACATGGAGAAGACAACGTTCGTTATGCAGTGGGGTACTTTTTTTCTACAAAGTCGTGCCTTTCAGATTGAAAATGATGGGGAAACGTATCAGCGCGCCATGGTCGCTTTGTTCCACGACATGATTCACCATGAGATTGAGGTATATGTCAATTACATGATTGCAAGATCCCAGACTGAGGAAGAACAGCTCGACCATCTTCAGAAGCTATTTGACAGGTTGAAGTTGTACAAGCTGAGGTTAAACCCGAACAAGTGCACCTTCGGAGTAAGGTCTGGTAAGCTGCTGGTTTTCATCGTTAGTGATAAAGGTATTCAAGTGGATCCTGCAAAGGTGAAGGCTATATAAGAGATGCCAGATCCCCGAACAAAAAAAGAAGTCAGAGGCTTTTTGGGACGGTTGAATTACATTGCCCGATTTATTTCACACCTGACTGCTACTTGTGAACCAATCTTCAAGCTGTTGAAGAAATATCATGTGGTAAGATGGAATGATGAATGTCAAGCCGCTTTCGAATGGATCAAAGAATATCTCCAAGAGCCTCCTATTCTGATGCCTCCAGTTGAAGGGAGACCTTTGATCTTATACTTGACAGTACTCGATAATTCAATGGGGTGCGTGTTGGGGAAGCATGATGAGTCTGGCCGAAAAGAGCATGCTATTTATTACCTTAGCAAAAAGTTTACCGACTGTGAGACCCGATACTCACTGCTCGAGAAAACTTGTTGCACTTTGGCATGGGCTGCTCGTCGGCTGAGACAATATATGCTAACTTACACTACTCTATTGATATCAAAGATGGATCCAATCAAGTATATCTTCGAGAAACCTGCTTTGTCCGGAAGAATAGCAAGATGGCAGATGATCTTAACTGAGTATGACATTCAATACACAACCCAAAAGGAAATAAAGGGAAGTGTGTTGGCAGATCATTTGGCACATCAGGCTGTAGACGACTACCAGTCTATGAATTTCGAGTTTCCGGATGAGAACATCATGTTGGTAACCGACTGTGAAGAACCTGGGCCGGATGAAGGACCTGAGGATGGATCCCGATGGTCTATGTACTTTGATGGAGCCTCAAACGCATTGGGTAAGGGCATTGGCGCCGTGATCATATCTCGTGAAGGTTGTCATACTCCATTCACCGCCCGATTATGTTTCAACTGCACCATCAATATGGCGGAGTATGAAGCGTGCATCATGGGTCTTCGAGCAGCTATTGACCTGAGGATTAAGTTCTTAAGTGTATTCGGAGATTCTGCTCTCGTGATCAGTCAGATCAAAGGCGAGTGGGATACGAAACACCCAAATATTATTCCTTACAAAGAGTATGTGTTGACATTGCTTCCACACTTCGAGGAGATAACCTTTTAACACTTCCCAAGAGAGGAGAACCAGTTGGCGGACGCGCTAGCTACTATGTCTTCTATGTTCAAGGTCAGGTGCGACAATGAGGCTCCCCAAATTACCATTGAAAGGTTGGACGAACCCGCACATTGTTGTGATATTGAGACTGAAGAGGTAGCAGATAAACCCTAGTTTCATGAGGTAAAGAGGTATCTTGAGGCTCAAGAGTACCCGGAATGTGCATCTGTTAATGACAAGAAGTTTCTGAGGAGGTTCGCGGATAAATTCTTTGTCAGTAATGCTATTCTTTACAAGCGTAACCATGATTCGACCTTACTGCGATGTGTGGATAAGAACGAGGCAGAAAGGATCATGGTGGAGTTACATGAAGGTACCTTCGGAACTCATTCCAATGGGAACACCATGGAGAAGAAAATCCTACGGGCAGGATATTATTGGTCTACTATGGAAGCCGACTGTTATCAGCATTCTCGGACCTGTCATAAGTGCCAAGTCTATGCTGATAAGGTGCACGTACCTCAGGTTCCTCTAAACGTTTTGACGACACCTTGGTCTTTTGCAATGTGGGGCATCAATATGATCGGCGAGATTAGACCTACTCATCGTTTCATTCTGGTAGCCATTGATTACTTTACAACGTGGGTTAAAGCAGCTTCCTTTGCTACAGTAACCAAGAATGTTGTGGCACGGTTTATTCGGCATAATTTTATCTGTCGATATGGTGTACTAGAGAGGATTATTATAGACAACAGTATAAATCTCAACAATACAATGATCACCGAGCTCTGCAAGCAGTTCAAGATACAGCATACAACTCTTCTCCCTACCGGCCGAAGATGAATGGGGCTGTTGAAGCGGCTAATAAGAACATCAAGAAGATTATGTAGAAGATGACGATGACATACAAAGATTGGCATGAGATGTTACCATTTGCTCTTCATGGATACCGTACCTCAGCACAGACGTCAACAGGGGAAACACCCAATTCCTTGGTTTATGGCATGGAAGCGGTATTACCCATTGAAGTTCAGATACCCTCTCTTCGGATTATGAAAGATGCAGGTTTGAATGGGGACGACTGGATCCAGACCCGGCTTGATCAGCTGAACTTAATCGACAAAAAAAGACTTACTACTATTTGTCATGGTCAGACGTATCAAAAGTGAATGATCAAGGAATTTAACAAGAAAGTCAGACGATAGGAGTATCAAGTCGGGGATCTAGTAATCAAACGCATCATACTGCCGCAAAGTGATCCTAGGGGCAAATGGACCCCTACGTACGAAGGGCCATTTGTGGTTAAGAACATTTTCTCAGGAGGAGCTATGATTCTAACTACCATGGATGGTGACGACCTTCCTCACCCCGTCAATGCAGACATAATGAAAAAATACTATGCATAATCAAAGACCCGCTAGTTTGACTGGCCTAGGCAAAAATAAGGGCTTCCCGGCGAACCAAAAGGGTTCGGGCAAAAATAAGGGATGAAAATGAAAAAAAAACTGTACACCCGGCAAGTCGAAAACCTGAAAAGGCGGCTTTGGCAAAAAAGGGTATCCCGGTGGACTGAAAACCCGAAAGGGCGGTCCAGGCAAAAATTAGGGATTAAAGTGTAACACTATGTCGCATTGGATCACCTTGCAACCAGACTTCAGTATCGACCATCAAACTCGGACGACACTAATCAGTCTGATCTACCTTCAACCAAGTAGCAAAGTGATGAGACGCTCAAAGACATAGGGGCAATAGCAGAGTTGGAACCCAGTGGGATTGTTCACATAGCTGTTTTTCTTTGTTTCTCACAAATTGTGTAAATTCTATCATTCGACGGCGTTCTCTTACTAGGACCTCAGCCTCTTGTACAAAACGCCTATTTACAGGCCAAACTTCAAAGTCAATATAATTCATTTTCGCAAAGAAATTTCAAATTGTTTTTCCTTTTTCTGTTTTGTTTTGCAAAGAACGTCCGATGTTCATTTTTGATATATGCATTTGACATTAATTGCTGCTCATAAATATTAGAAACAGGGAAAAAAAAGAAATGTCCAAGCCTTACAGTTGCTCTATTCACCAGGTACAGGGATAAATCTAGTTGAAGAATATGACCAAGGTACATTCAGTCCCCGTAGAGTAAGAAAAATACAGTATTATCAACTCTCCCCAGTTGAGACTCACAACCGCGAATGAGTCGGTAAGATTCTCCCCAAGCAGAGTTTATCTATCACCAGCACTGGAAGGTTATCCCCAGTAGAGTCTGGAAGATTATCCCTAGTGAAGTCGCCACTAAAAGATTATCCCCTGCAGATTTCATTTCTTTCACAAACAGGAAATTCATCCCCAACAAAGTTTATCATCGTCAGCAATGGTAATTCATCCACAACCGAGGGTTACTTCTCCAAGATCAATAAATCCTCAGCAAAGCATCTTTTCCCCACAGAGTCATTCTCTCATCAATATATTCTCCAGCAGGATTATTCTCCCAATCATCTTTGGTCGTTATCCTTAGCGAGCGGAACTCTTTCACTCTCCAGCAGCAGTCCGAGATTTATTTTCCCCAGCTAGAGAATATCATAAAAACATTGCATGTCCATACATCATGACATATGCATACACATCATACAACATAATCTCTATTATTTTGGGAGCATCATTTCCTGATACGTATCATGCATTACATACGACTAACCTTTACCTTTCAGGAAAGATACAATCATATTCTCACAAAACTCAAGCTATGAAGCCCAGGTACGACCAGATAGTATCTTGATTTCTTCAGCATATTGTGAAGCCCGGAGAACGACTGAATAACAATATCAGACTACCGCGGAGCCAGGATTACGACCAGATAGTGTTATCTCTTAAAAGCAAGCTACGAAGCCCGGATTCAACCATATAATAGTTTAATCCCCAGCGAGTCGTGAAGCCCGGATTACGACCGGATAACAGCTCAGCAAGCACCATGAAGCCTGGATTCGACCAGATAGTGGTATATCATAAACACAAGCCGTGAAGCCCGGATTACGATCGGATAACAGCTCAACAAGTTATTGTGAAGCTTGGATTACAACCAGATAGCAATACAAGACCATGAAGCCTGGATTATAACCAGATAATGGTAGAAGATGTTATGAAGCCTGGATTACAACCAGATAGCAGCCAAAGACACCGCAAAGCCTGGATTACGACCAGATAGTGGTATATCTTTAATACAAGTTATGAAGCCCGAATTATGACCGGATAATATCTTGATTTCTCCGAACGCCATGAAGCCTGGATTTTGACCAGATCGTGGTATGATACATCGTGAAGCCTGGATTACGACCAGATAGCGGTAAGGGACACTGTGAAGCTTGGATTTTCGACCAAATAGCAGTTTACTCATCCAATTACTATGAAGCCCGGATTCTACCGGATATTAGTAGGCCCAACAGTCAAAGGGAAGCCCGGATGCGACCGGATAACCACTTGATTTCTTCTGAAGCTTGGATTTCAACCAGATAAGAAGTGATGTATTATGAAGACTAGATTCGACCAGATAGCAGTACAAGACACCATGAAGCCTGGATTCTACCAGATAATGGTATGAAACATCGTGAAGCCTGGATTACGACCAGATAGCGGTACAAGACACTGTGAAGCTTGGATTTCGACCAAATATCAGTTTACCTGGACAGTTACTAAGAATCCTAGAGTCGACTGGATATTAGTGTGCCCTAAATTCAAGTTAAAGCCCGGATGCAACCGGATAACATTTGAATTCCTTCTGAAGCCTGGATTACGACCAGATAAGAACTGAGAAATTGCGAAGCCTGGATTATGACCGGATAGCAAGTTTAATCTCATCACCCCAGTAAGTCACTGTAAAGCCTGGATTACGACCAGATAACAGACGATCTTATCACTATGAAGCATGGACCACGACCAGATAATAGTTCACTCTCACCTCTTCAATAGAGATGATTCCTAGGCAGAATAACGAACGACCGAAGCTCCTAAAATTCAACAGAGATGATTCCCCAGTAGAATAACGGACGACCGAAGCTCCTAAAATTCTATTTCTCCCAAGACAGAGATCAGCATTCCCCAGCGGGAATCTTCCCCAACAACAGGAATACAAGCTCTCATTAAGGAATATCTTATGAGATCGAAACTCCTTCAGATGGCATCTTTAAGCCCATCTCCCGTCATCAATCTCCAAATGGCATCTATAAGCCCATTCCCGACATCACAAGACAAATACCACTTCATGTGAGTGCAAATTTCTGGGCACTCTAGTGTTCAATCATCTTTAACCCTCAGATCACGAAAGGCAGACAAGCCAATCTACATCCTCAGGTTTAAGAAGATTGAACAGGGGAAGCTGTTGTACCCCAAAATTTGCCCTCTCATATTCCTCAAAACATTCCAAGAAATATCTTCAAGATGCTCAAGGAAGTCCAAGGGTTGACCAGACAAGCTCTCTCTTAAGACAGTCTACCTCAAATTAGGGTTTCATATTGCATCAAGATACTTGAGTCCAAGGGATCCCAAATGCTCACCATTGTCCTATTATGTTCTCAAGATCATCCATGTCAAGTTTCAAGCCTTGCAGAGAAAATTTGCTCAGTCAATTGCTCAAAGGCCTGAAAATCGATTGTGTTAGGGTAAAAATCAAATATGGCCCACATACAGTCAAACTTCAAGATTTTTGGTAAACATCCTCATTTTGAAGTATATTTCATCATTTGATCAAGGGTTGATCATGATTCATCAAGGATTGCTCACAATTCATCAAAACCCAAAAGTTGCTAAATTAGGGTTTTTTAGGAAAAGTCAACTCAACTTTGACCAAGCATAACCTTCTCATACTTTATGAGAAATGACCCATCTAAAGCTCATTTTGAAGAGGATTCCATGATCCACAATCCATCTTCAGCTCCCAAGTTCAAAATATGCACTCACAAAAAGTTATGAATTTGGACATTATAGGTCATTTTGAAAAGTCAACAAAAACACCTTTTTTGTCAAAGCTTCATACATGAGCATGGAATATCAAATTGAGATGAGACCAACATTGTTACATAGAGGACATCTCAAGCTTTCTAAAAAGTTCAAGAACACCTTCAAAGAGTCAAAATTGAGGAAGTTATGCATTGGTGAAGTTGACCTTTTTTGCAAAATTGTCAAAAGTGAACTATGCCTAAAACTTCAATTTTTGCCAAATGGGCCCAATCTTTTGCACTTGTTTTGAGTTGGAAACTTGGTCCACGAGCCCTAGCCTTGTCCACTTATCATTATCTTATTTTTATTATTTATTTTGATTTTTATTTAAATTAAATCATTTTAAATCAAAACAAATCATAGAAAATCCAAAATATTGAAAACTCAAGATTTTTTACATGATCCGGGTTTTAATATCACGCTAGTATGAGATCAAATTCGTGTAAAGGCATTGAGTGCACAAAAAGATTGGATTTGGACTATTTTTGGAATGATTTTAAAGTGAATCAAATCAAGATCAAAGACATTGATGGAGGAAGATTGAGGCCAGGTTTTCAACCCTAATTTATTCCTCAATACATATAGAAGGTGTGCAGACCAAAAACGAGGTGAGAAGGAGGCGTGTGAACCAGAACAAAAACTTGAAAAAACAAGAAAAAGTGAAAACACGAATTCCTACTTAGAGGCAATTTCAAGACCCTTGGACCATTCCAATCGCTTCCTGGGATCCCCAGCAAGCAAAAGTCATCCAGAACAAGCACTTTCAGGCCCCATATCTCCCTGTAAGTCCATCACGACTTCACTTCTTTCATGAATTTGAATTTCATGATATGGATATTGTTAGCACGAATTAACCTTATATTCTTGATCCATGGAACATTTGTAAGCTTTCTATATTGTTTAATTGCATTTATATGGCTTGTATAAAATTTCACCATGGCTAGGGTTTATAGCTTCGATTTAGGAGTTTTATGTGTAGGCAAAATTGGCCCATAAAAAGGTCATCATGATATTCAGCAGGTCCAGACGAATCCAACCATGGCATTAGAAGTCATTTATCTTGCTCATGGTGGATTTTAAGAGAACGCAGGTTTGTAGTGGAGGACAAACGTCCGTAGGTAAAAGTCTGGGACTTTTACCAACGGAGAAGGGAAGAAGACAACCAACGTGGCAGCCTCCCACTAGTCCATTTGAATAAGAACGTGGCAGCCTCCCACTCGTCCGTTTGATTAGGTCGAATCATCGCAGTAAGTTCTTAAGTACTTTCTCAATCAAAACAAACTTTTTCACACTTACACTCCTTTACAAACAAAGTTTTTAAAAACACGTCATTACACTCTTGAAGACAGAAGCAAGAGTTAAATCGAAGTCAAAACAAAAACTTTTCAAAGCACACAAACACAAAGAAGCCATTTTGAAAATGATGAGCAAGTACCTAAGAGCCCGTAGATAACTACGGATAGAAAGGGTACTAATACCTTCCCTTTCTATAATCTACCCCCCGTACTCAGAAATATCTACGAAAAAGGAATTTTTCTGTGCTTTTTTCCTTTCCTTGTTGGATAAAATAAAAGTCGGTGGCGACTCTTGCTTACCGTGACATTTTGCAAACACAAACGCAAAATGCAAACCAGCATTCCTAAAAAAAGTCCCAGTTCTGGCCACCGTATCACACCCTCTTGTCTAAAAAAAGATTAAATGTCCCGTTCGGAAATGTTGCCTCGGAAAAGTTGCCTCGGAAAGGTTGCCTTGGAAACGTTGCCTCGAATATGATCTTAAGACATTAGGGTTATTACTAAGACGTCCTAACATTGCTTTAATGATCGTACGTCCCTTTCGAATTGACCCTGACAACTCCAACGACGGTGCTACCTACTCCTTAATAGTAGGATAGCATGGTCTAAAGGAAACAAGAACAGAAACATTCTTTTTTTGAGTAGGTAGATGCTATTAGGTACTTGCTCAAAATAATATTTTCCATACTTACACTCTTTTCAAACAAAGTTTTCAAAAACACTTCGTAACACTCTTGAGGACTAATACAAGGGTTAAAACGAAGTAAGACTAAAACTTTTCAAAACACACAAACACAAGCAATTTTTAAAATGATGAACAAGTACCTAAGAGCCCGTAGAAAACTACGGATAGAAAGGGTTCTAATACCTTCCCTTTCTATAATCTACCCCCCGTACTCAGAATATCTCGAAAAAGCAATTTTTCTGTGCTTTTGTCCTTTCCAGTTGGATAAAATAAAAGTCGGTGGCGACTCTTGCTTACAGCGACATTTTGCGAATACAAAACGCAAAATGCAAACCAGCATTTTTCAAAACAGTTGGTTCTGCCACCGTATCACAGAACTGGCGACTCTGCTAGGGATATGCATAAGTGGGGTATACCTTAGGATTAAGTCATCATAAATTACTTCTCTTGTTTGTTTTGGTTGCTTTACTTTTGAGGGTTTTGTATTGGGAGTTACTATAGATCCTAACCTGGATTTGGGGAACACCTTTTAGGTAAGTAGCAATAAACTGTGAGGGAACTGTACGGCATAGACCGATACGGTTTAAGCAGTAGCTATGTTGATGTGGCACATTGGTTGGTATCGGTATCCCTTATGGAGAATCAAGGAGAATATGGGGCTGTTATGTGTGTCGTTAAGCATCAACTGACCTTAGAACCTTTAATAGACCAACTTGGCCATTAGGAAGTAGTGAGATAGTCAGCCTCAGTGTAAAGATGAGAACTGGTTGATACTCGATACTACACTCATTGAGACCACACTCTCGAGATAGTTCCGGCCGCAAGAAAAGATTGCGTAAGCTGAAACCATGACTGATGGAGGATGGTCAGTGATATTGAGAACCTCTAGAACCCGGTTACTTTTGCTAGGACAGGTTGAAACCAACTGAACTTCAAGAGGGTAATACCTTTGACCCCATACAAGCCTTAAACTTAAGGGTTTTTGTGTGACTTGTTTTCCTTTGCCATGTCTGTTATCTGCTATACCTGTGTTTTTTTTACCATGACATCATGCATCATAACATAGCATGCATACTTCATTATACTAACCATTTCAAAGACCGAGGGGATTTATCTTTGTTCTGTTTTACAGATTATGGCTTCCATGCGCAGAAACACCATCCGAGTTAACTTTGTGCAAATACCTGCTCAACTCAAAGAGTTAGTATCAAGAGTTTCTGAGACTTCTTCCTTCATTAGGAGACATGGTCAGCTTCTTAGCTTGGTTACCTCAAAGTTTGATGAGCAGATGATGAGTGTGCTTTTCCAATTCTTCGATCCGATGCATCATTGTTTCACTTTCCCGGATTATCAGCTAGTTTCCACTATGGAAGAGTTTTCTCACTTACTGGGTATATCCATCCTTGAGAAAATTCCCTTCACAGGTTTGGAAGAGACTCCTAGCCCAGAAGACATTGCTTCAGCTCTGCATCTAAAAAGGGCTGATATAGTATCCAATTGGGAGACACGAAGCAGGGTTGAAGGTTTCTTAGCTAAGTTTCTGATAGATCAAGCTCAACTATTCTGGGATAACTTGGATTTTCAGGCTTTTGAAGACATCTTGGCTCTCCTTATCTACGGTTTGGTTCTTTTCCCGAATCCAGATTCCTTCATAGATGTGAATGCGGTTAAGATCTTCCTGTCTCGCAATCCTGTGCCTACTTTTCTAAGTGATATCTTGCATGCCCTCTATACTCTTACTGTGCGAAGAAGAGGGACTATCATGTGTTGCATGCCGCTGCTGGCGAGGTGGTTTATTTCGCACCTCCCTAAGTCTGTGTTGAAGAAAGAGGAAGGTTTAGGGTGGTCTTACAAGATAATGTCCCTTGCCCATACATATGTTCTTTGGAGTTCCAAGGCTATGGAAAGCACTGATGTCATTGACCGATATGGGGAATACCCTAATGTCCCGTTGCTTGGAATCCGAGGAGGAATAACCTACAGTCCTTGTTTAGCTTTGCGACAATTCGGTCGGGCTCGGAGAGACGGTCCTCATGAGCTACTTCTTACAAATATTATATTTGACTACAAGGAGGATGTTTACAAGCATCGCCGAAGGTTTAAACGAGCTTAGGGAATGGTGAACAGATCTGACCCTCAAAAACTAGGACCAAGAACTTCTCTCCCTATGCAGCCTTATCTCTAGTGGGTCCGAGCTCAAGCCCAAAAGCTTGGGATGCCTTATGAAGCTGTGTTGCAGTGATTGTGGAGCCCACCAATGAAGAGGGCATTCCTTATACAGTCCTTTATCCCTACATGCCCACTGATCTTGGGGCATTGAAGAGATCCTGGATTTAGCTGAAAGAGGAGAGGGATACCTACCGGGAAAAGTACCATGAGCAAGAAAGGAAGATCTTGAAGCTCACCAGGCAACTCGAGAATGAAAGGACGATCAATGACTATGTCAGCACGAAGGGGAAGCGTCCATGGGATTTCTGATTTTTGCTTTTTCTAGTTTAGATTTGTTTTCCATTTGTTTCTTTGTAAAGCCTTAAAGGCATTGTTGAACCTTTTTACAAGTTTAATCTAATAAAGTTTGTTTTATTTTTTGGTTTGCAAATTTAAATCTCTCAAAGTCTTTGAAACCATTACATACGCATCCCATTATCATGCACACCATTACAGGTTTCTCATCTCCTTCGCTGTTTATTTTAGCAGAATTGTCATCCGATCAAGCTATCAAAGATCTTCAGGCACAAAATGCCCAATTCCAAGAGATGTTCTTGAGCTTGGCTAAAGGGCAAGAGGACTTGAAAGCTCTCATTCTAAAAGAGAAAGAGAAGCATAAGAAGAAGGTCGTTCTCCTGAGTATGGGCAAAAGGATTGGGGATAGGTTGAAACAACAAGCTAATTTGTCCTTTTCATCCAAGGAAGGAGAGGACCAAGAACAAGAAAAAGTCCACAGTCCTGCAGTCTCTGATAATGATACTGATTATGATGAGGAGAAATATCCTCTTGCCGAGGATATGTACAAGAAATTAGAAGACCGTCTGAGTGCTATGGAGATTCAGAAGATCCCTGGTTTGGATTTCGGGGATTTGGGACTAGTATTTGGAGTGGTGATCCCTCATAAGTTCAAAGCTCTGGTTTTTGCCAAGTACGATGGAGTATCCTGTCCAAAACTCCATCTTCGCTCGTATGTCAGGAAAATCCAACCTCACACTGCTGATAGAAATTTGTGGGTGCACTTCTTTCAAGATAGTCTGTCAGGGACTCAGCATGAATGGTTTTATCAGTTGGAAGGAGCTAATGTCCGAAACTGGGAAGACCTTGCTGCTACTTTTTACAGGCAGTATCAGTATAACGCCGACCTTGCTCCCACTCGTACTCAGCTCCATGGTATGTGTATGGATGCAAGTGAAGGTTTTAAGGACTGTGCTCAAAAATGGAGAGACTTGATTGGAAGAGTCCAACCCCCTTTGTCTGACAGGGAGTTGGTTGACATGTTTTTAGGGACGTTATCTGGTCCATTTCCCAATCATCTGATCGGCAGTTCGTCGTCTGGATTTACTAAATTGATTTTGACTAGGGAGAGAGTAGAAGTTGGTATCCAAAGTGGTAAGATACAGAAAGATACTTCATCAAGTGTAGTAAAGAAGCCTTTCACCGGTAAGAAAGAAGCTAGTGCAGTTTACGGCCCGAGGGGCCAAAGCAGACCTGAACACTGTCAAGCAGTGAATGTGGTAGTGATATCAAGACCCACAGTTACTCCATAATGCAACAATCGACAAAGGGTGGAGAGACCATAAAGACAGTTCACTCGGCTCAATATGACCTTGGCTCAGATTCTAACACAATTATTGAAGACCAACCTGGTAACTCTGAGGGAAGCCCCGAAGAATCCCAACACCACATCTCCGCTATATAACCCGAAAGCCCTCTGCGCCTGTCACTCCGATGGCCCAGGTCATGATACAAACAACTGTCGGGCCTTGAAGAATAAGGTGCAAGACTTGATCGAAGCTAAAGAGACTGAGTTTGACGCTCCGGAGAAACCCAACGTCATAACTGCTCCCATGCCCAAACATGGTCATGGAGTGAATGCTGTGGACGATGATTTATTTGTGACCTCTGTGGAAGAAATTTCTACTCCTTTGATGACAGTTAAGAAGATCTATTGTTGGCCAGTTTATTTCCGGGTTGTGGTGAAGGTTGCCACATGTGTTCAATTCTGCCTGCTGGTTGCCGCTTATTGAAATCAGCTGTTCAACGCCTAATGGATAACAAAGAGATCCTGTTTGAGAAGACTATGATTCCGTTAGTTCCAGTTGAAGATGTTGCCATCATAACCATTTCCGCCAATCCTTCCAAGGCTTCCTCGAGAAATCCTGTTAGGATTACACTCGTACCAGAATCGCTTTGTTGATCATTATTGTCCCTGGTCCTATCCCATACACTTCGGATAAGGCTGTCCCTTGGCACCATGGGGCCGATGTGTATTACCATGGAGTTAAACAAGACTTAAAGATTGAAGAAGTTGATGATGATATCAGCAATATTGTCGGGGCTAGTAAGGTCACCAGAAGCGGAAGACTCTTTTCTCCTGAGATTTCCCCTCCGACTATTCACAAACCTATTGTCATTCCATCCGCTAGTACATCAGTTACTGTCCCAGTTCCTATTCTAGTTATCACCCTTGTCACCGAGCCATCTGGGTCTCGGGGAAAAGAAATCACAGGTAAGTCTGCCCAGACGGAGGCACTTAAGAAGATCATCGTAGAAACCTCTAAGCAAGAGATAGAAGAAATTTTGAAGATTATCAAGAAGAGCGACTACAACGTAGTCGAGCAACTGTGGCAGACCCCGTAAAAAATATCCATGTTGTCCTTGTTATTGTGTTCAGAAGCCCATGCAAAGGCTTTAATTACTTTCCTCAAAACTGCGCATGTGCCGCAGGAAACTTTTGCCGATCAATTCAAAGACTGCGTAGCTAGTTTGACTGCCGACAATGGATTGGGTTTCTCAGACGCAGATCTGATTGCTAAAGGAAGAAATCATAATGACGATATGCACGTCTCGATCGAGTGCAGGGGCGCTACTATGGCCCATGTACTAGTTGATATCGGGTCCTCGCTGAATGTTTTTCCAAAGAAAGCATTAGACCGTCTGGACTGTGAAGGATTGATTCTGAAGCCGAGCAATATTGTGGTCAGAGCTTTCGACGGGTCAAAAAGGATGGTGCACGGGGAGGTGGACGTCCCTGTTAAAGTTGGCTCTCAGACTTTTGCATCCACTTTCTACGTGATGGATATCCGACCATCATATTCTTGCTTGTTGGGTCGTCCTTGGATTCATAAGGCTGGGGCAGTGACTTCCATGCTCCATCAAATGTTGAAATATCCAGTAAAGGGGAAGATTGTTACGGTGCGAGGAGAAGAGGAGTACATGGTGAGTCATCTTAATTCCTTTCGCTATGTGTAGATGGTTGGGGAGTTCATCAAAACCCCGTGTTAGAACTTTGAAGAGGTCCCCCAGACTTTGGCGTCGACTGAAGTTGCTATTGACAAACCTCCGATGAAGATGGCTTCCATTAAGGATACCAGGGATGTAATTGAAAAAGGTGGGTGTGCAAATTGGGGTCAGTTCCCTGATTTCACACACAAAACTGACAAATTTGGTATGGGATTTACTACAGGGGCTCAAAGGGCTGTTAGACGCGTGCAGATTGGAAGACCTCCTCTGCACTTCAGTAATCAGGGAGTGAACGCAATTGAAGATGGTGAAGAAGATTCAGATATCGACAGCTGGATCTACCCTACGACCAATGGTGGATTGAACAACTGGACGGCGAAAGACTTCATACCCGTTTCTTTAATTACACAGTAATAGACTTTTGTTTTGAGATTTGTAACAGACAGTTTAAAACTTTACGGCCCGGTGCCTTTCCCGAGGCACCTTAGCTTTGTTGTGAGGGCTTATTATTTGTCATTTTCATATATCATCAATAAAGCATCAGACGTTTTCTTGCATTACAAATTTTGCGCTCCTTGTTTTTCTTTTTCTGTCTCTCACTTTATCAAAAACAGCTATTCTCTTACACACACTCACATATCATAATGCAAATCCATATCCACTCTGGATCCCATTGATAACAACTTTGCTACTGCCAGTTATGACTTTGAAAATCCGATCAACCAAGCCGAGGACGAAGGTGAGGATGATTGTGAGGTGCCTGGGGAACTTGCTAGACTGTTACTACAAGAAGAAAGGGCCATACAGCCTCATGAAGAGCCAGATGAATCAGTGAATTTCGGTACAGAGGAAGACAAGAAGGAGGTTAAGATAGGTGCGAATCTGGAGCCTAATGTCAAGCAACGGTTGATACAGATGTTTCGCAACTATGTTGAGATCTTCGCCTGGTCCTATCAAGATATGACTGGTTTGGATACCGATATTATGGTTCACCGCCTGCCAACTAAAGAAGATTGTCCTCTGGTAAAGCAGATGGACCGTCGTATGTGCCCTGAGATGTCTGAGAAAATCAAAGCTAAGGTCATGAAACAGTTTGACACGGGACTTTTAGGTGTCACTTCTTACCCGCAGTGGGTTGCCAATGTTGTTCTGGTGCCTAAAAAAGATGGTAAAGTACGGATGTGTGTGGACTATAGAGATCTGAACAGGGCGAGCCCCAAGGATGACTTCCCACTCCCTCACATTGATGTTCTAGTCGACAACACCACGCAACATAAGATCTTCTCCTTTATGGACATTTTTTCTGGTTACAATCAGATCAAGATGGCTCCTGAGGACATGGAGAAGACAACCTTCATTACACAGTGGGGCACCTTCTGTTACAAGGTAATGCCTTTCGGGTTGAAGAATGCTGGAGCAACTTATCAGCGCACCATGGTCGCTTTATTCCATGACATGATTCACCATGAGATTGAGGTTTACGTTGATGACATGATCGCAAGGTCTCAGACTGAGGAAGAGCATCTAGTCCATCTCCAGAAATTGTTTGACAGGTTGAAGATGTATAAGCTGAGGTTAAACCCGAACAAGTGCACCTTCGGGGTAAGGTCTGGTAAACTGCTGGGTTTTGTCGTTAGTGATAAAGGTATTCAGGTAGATCCTACAAAAGTGAAGGCTATACAGGAGATGCCGTCTCCCCAAATAGAAAAGGAAGTTAGAGGCTTTTTGGGATGTCTAAATTACATTGCAAGATTCATTTCACATCTGAGTGCTACTTGTGAGCCAATCTTCAAGCTGCTGAAGAAAGATCAAGTAATAAAATGGAATGATGAATGTCAGTCCGCCTTCGAAAGGATCAAAGAATATCTTCAAGAACTGCCAATTTTGATGCCTCCAGTTGAAGGAAGACCTTTGATCTTATACTTGACAGTACTGGATAATTCAATGGGGTGCGTGCTGGGGCAGCATGACGAGTCTGGACGAAAAGAGCATGCTATTTACTACCTTAGCAAAAAATTTACCGACTCCAAGACCTGATACTTGTTGCTCGAGAAAACTTGTTGCGCTTTGGCATGGGCTGCTCGCTGGATGAGACAGTATATGCTGACTCACACCACCTTATTGATATCAAAGATGGATCTAATCAAGCATATCTTCTAGAAGCCTGCCTTTTCCGGAAGAATAGCAAGATAACAAATGATCTTAACTGAATATGACATCCAATATACAACCCAAAAAGCAATCAAGGGGAGTGTATTGGCGGATCATTTGGCACATCAGGCCATGGATGACTACCAATCCTTGAATTTCGAGTTCCCAGATGAGAACATCATGTTGGTAACTGATTGTGAAGAACCTGGACCGGAAGAAGGACCTGAGGAAGGATCCTGATGGTCTATGTATTTTGATGGAGCCTCGAATGTGTTGGGTAATGGAATTGGCACTGTGATTATATATCCTGAGGGTTGTCATACTCCGTTCACCGCCCGATTATGTTTTAACTACACCAACAATATGGCAGAGTATGAAGCATGCATCATGGGTCTTCGAGCAGCTATTGACTTGAGGATTAAGTTCTTGAGTGTATTTAGAGATTCCGCTCTGGTGATCAGTCATATCAAAGGAGAGTGGGATACGAAACACCCAAATCTTATTCCTTACAAGGAATATGTACTGACATTGCTCCCACACTTTGAGGAGATAATCTTTGAACACTTCCCGAGAGAGGAGAATTAGTTAGCGGACGCGCTAGCTACCATGTATTCTATCTTCAAGGTCAGGTGGGACAATTAAGCTCCCCAGATTACCATTGAGAGGTTGGACGAACTCGCACATTACTGTGACATTGAGACTGAAGAGGTAGTAGATAAACCCTAGTTTCACGAGGTAAAGAGGTATCTTGAGGTTTAAGATTACCCCGAGGGTGCATCTGTTAATGATAAGAAGTTCTTGAGAAGGTTCGCTGCGATGTTCTTCATTAGCATTGGGATTCTTTATAAGCGCAACCATGATTCAACCTTACTGTGATGTGTGGACAAGAGCGAGGCAAAAATGATTATGGCAGAGTTACATGAAGGTACCTTCGGAACTCATTCCAGTGGACATACCATGGAAAAGAAAATCATGCGGGCAGGATATTACTGGTCTAATATGGAAGCCGATTGTTATCAGCATTCTCGAACCTGTCATAAGTGCCAAGTCTATGCTGATAAGGTGCATGTACCTCCAGTTCCTCTGAATGTTTTGACAGCTCCTTGGCCCTTCGCAATGTGGGGCATCGACATGATTGGTGAGATCATACCTACTGCGTCTAACGGGCATCGTTTCATTCTGGTAGTTATTGATTATTTCACGAAGTGGGTTGAGGCAGCTTCCTTTGCTACAGTAACCAAGAACGTCGTGGCGCAGTTTATCCGACACAACTTGATCTGTCGATATGGTGTACTATAGAGGATCATTACGGACAATGGTACAAATCTCAATAATAAGATGATCACCGAGCTCTGCAAACAGTTTAAGATACAGCATCACAACTCTTCTCCCTACCGGCCGAAGATGAATGGGGTTGTTGAAGCAGCAAATAAGAATATCAAGAAGATTGTGCAGAAGATGACAGTGACGTACAAATACTGGCATGAGATGTTACCATTCGCTCTTCATGTGTACCGTACCTCAGCACAGACTTCGATAGGGGAAACACCATATTCTCTGGTGTATGGCATGGAGGGAGTCCTACCCATCAAAGTCCAGTTACCCTCTCTCTAGATTATGAAGGATGCAGGTTTGAGCAAAGACGACTGGATCCAGACTCGACTTGATCAGCTAAATCTAATCAACGAGGAGAGGCTTACTGCTATTTGTCATGGTCAGACGTATCAAAAGCGAATGATCAAGGCATTTAACAAAAAAGTCAGACGACAAGAATATCAAGTCGGGGATCTGGTGATCAAATGCATCATACTGCTGCAAGGTGACCCCAGGGGCAAATGGACCCCCACGTACGAAGGTCCATTTGTGGTTAAAAACATTTTCTCGGGAGGAGCTATGATTCTAACCACCGTGGATGGTGACGACCTTCCTCACCCCGTCAATGTAGACATAGTGAAAAAATACTATGCATAATCAAAGACTCGCTAGGTTGACTGGCCTAGGAAAAAATAAGGGCTTCCCGGAGAACCAAAAGGGTTCGGGCAAAAATAAGGGTTGAAAATGAAAAAACTGTACACTCGGCAAGTCGAAAACCTGAAAAGGCGACTTGGGAAAAAAAGGGTATCCCGCTGGACTGAAAACCCGAAAGGGCGGTCCAGGAAAAAATTAGGGATTAAAGCGTAACACTATGTCTCATTGGATCATCTTGCGATCAGACTTCGGTACCCACTATCAAGCTCAGACGGCACCAATAAATCTGATCTACCTTCGACCAAGTAGCAAAGTGATGAGACGCTCGAAGATATAAAGGCAATAGCAGAGCTGGAACCCAATGGGATTGTTCACGTAGCTGTTTTTCTTTCTTTTACAAGTTGTATAAATTATGTTCTTTCGGCGGCGTTCTCTTACTAGGATGTCAGCCTCTTGTACAAAACGCCTATTATAGGCTAACTTCAAAATCAATACAATTCATCTTCACAAATAAATTTCAACTTGTGTTTTCTTTTTCTGTTTTGTTTTGCAAGAACGTCAAATGATTTATTTTTGATATATGCATTTGACAATAATCGCTGCTCATAAATGTTTACATGCGAAACAAAAGACGATTACTCGTAATTCCAAGAATAGGGGCAAACAAGAAATGTCCAAACCTAACAGTTGCTCTACCCACCAGGTACAAGGATAAAGGCAGCTTGGGAATGTGACTAAAGGTACGTACACTCCCCGCCGAGTAAAAAGTGCTCAAAGACAGTAGTGTTAATTCTACCCAAGCAGAGTTCATCATCACCAACAACGGTAATTCATCCCCAACTGAGGTTATTTCTCTAAATCAGCAGATCTTCTAGCAAAGTATCTCTCTTCCCTATAGAGTCATTCTCTCGCCAATTTACTCTCCAACAATAGTCCAGGATTTATTTTCCACAGCTAGAGAATATCATAAAAACATTACATATCCATACATCATGGCATACGCATATGCATCATACAACACAATCTCATTTATTTTGAGAACATCATTACTCAATACAAGTCATACATCATGACATTACATACGGCTAACTCTTTACCTTTCAGGGAAAGATACAATCAAATTCTCACAAGTTTTCTCTGGTTCAGTCAAATCGATACTAAGATTTCTATTCCAGTTCAAGTTATGAAGCCCAGATTCGACCGAATAATATCTTAATTTCTCCAAAACACCATGAAGCCTGGAATCGACCAGATAGTTGTATATCTTAAATTCAAATTGTGAAGCCCAGAAATCGACCGGAACACAGCTTAGCCCTCAACAAGTTATTGTGAAGCCTGGAGATCGACCAGATAGCAATACAAGATACCATGAAGCCTGGAATCGACCAGATAATGGTATGAGACACCGCGAAGCCTAGATTACGACCAGACAACGGCAAAAGACACTGTGAAGCCTGGATCACGACCAGATAGCGGTAAAGGATACTGAAGGCTAGAATCGACCAGATAACAGTATAAGACACTACGAAGAACGACCAAATAGCAAGTGTAATCTCACCTCCCCAATAAGTCACTGTAAAGCCTGGAGTACGACCAGATAGCATTCGATCTTATTGATCGTGGGATTTGTACTTATGTATCCAATGATTCGGACTGCAAGTGCACAGTCTTGTCAAGTAGTTTTAAAAGATATCGAACCATAGACACTGATGAATCGATGTACCGTTTTCTATTGTTACTATGTAAATCTAAAGCTAATGAATATTTGATTTGGGTTGTAGGGAAACTAATCACTAAATTAAGTTGTATTTTAATAATCAATGAACTAAATTACCAGTATGCATTAGTCTTACCTCGGGAACTAGCGACCTGCCGGGCGTCTTTATATTTTCAAAACAGTTTTCAGTAAAACCTATCTAGTTTAAAAACCCTCGTCTCACACTGTCGTTTTGTTGATCTAGGCTACGTAGTTAAGTCCTAACGTACGCTTCCGCCATCCCGCATGAGTTAAAAACACTTTTAGGAAACTAAACAAAATCTTATTTAACTTTAAAGTGCTTCCGCTGTATTTTAAGCCAATGCCTAATTACTACTGTCCAGTTAAAAGATCTCAAACTTCCGCTTTGTTGACCCTAACCTCTATCTGTTTTTTACTTCCGTAACAAAACAATTTAATGATTTGAAAAATAGTAACTTAGGCCAGAAAAGAAAGTTTCATAGTAAAAATAGTCCCGACTAAATTACTCATTCCCTCGGTTGATTGACTTTACATACCGGTATAAGATTTCTAGCCTGACATAATATTAAACCAAATTGCAGAATAATATAAAGGACAGATAAACATAATTATATTAATTATTAATCAATAAGAATTTGTAAACATAAACCTGGTAATAACTCTGAAGATAGAAGCACTCCTGCACAAATTGTAGACTTTGCTTCGATCGGAGAATATATTTAACGGTACAGAATGAAAATAATGCTGGAAGAATAATGCTGGAAAGAAATAACTCGGAAAAGAAAATAATACTGAAAAGAAAATAATGCGGGAAAATAATATTCTGCTGAAAATAATATTTGCTTAATGAAATATCTAAACTTTCTCGCCAAAAAAAAAAAGAAGAACCCTTTCTACTATGGTCTCTTGCTCTATTTATAGTGCTTTCTTGATTCCTTGCTTTCGAAAATGTAGGAACAGTTGAATTCTTCCTTTGAGAAATAATAGGGCCATTAACTTGTCACGTTCGTTTCTTCTTTGACTGAGTGAGCGAGAGAATGTAGGGACTCGTTGGATTGTGCTTTGAACGTGTTTCTGTCCGTTGGATGAGGAAAAAGTGGAGTTGTAAGATGTGACATTCGTCACACGCAAGTGACTATCGTCACTTGGTCTTCAAGGAGCGTGACGTTCGTCACGTCCTCTTGACGGTCGTCAGGGTGTTAATGCTTGTGGGCCACGTGCTCACACTTGTAATGGGCTTTTGGGCTGGTTTCTTCTCCTTAGGCTCTTTTACTACTTTTTGCACCCTTTTTTCTTCATTTCTTCAAAAGTGTTTGGTTCAGCGCATATCTGCAAAAATAGAAAAATACCTGCATAATACTTATAAAATAATTTAATTTAAACTAAAGTATGAGAAATATTTGGTGTATATCCGGCCAGAAATATCACATATTTGTGTGTCATCAAACTCCCCCATACTTAGACTTTGCTTGTCCTCAAGCAAATGCCAAGTACGATGTTTTTCTAAACATGGTTATGACTCGGATCGACTGATACATAGCTGCGTTGTGTTTTTGTCATAAAATCGGTGGTTTGATTCGTGCTCCATAACTACGTCGGCGATGCTAGACAATCCCATTTTACGTAAACTAGTTACAAGTCCTATCATAGCCTACCTCGAGTATTTGTCTTGTTTTGCCTTTTTCATTCTAGCGCAATCACATTAAGCCCTTTATCTTCACACGCACATAGCAGAACAGTCGGTTAGTGGTTATGATCCTTTTAAACTTTTAGAGGTTTCTGGCACATTAATGTGGCAACCTTTAATTCAAATGTTGGATACAGGGGATCAGACCGTAATCTTCCCTACCGAGTTCAGTACCAGATGCTCCTGAACCATCCATCAAATGAGTTTTCATGTTACTTTGTAAGGTTTACATCCTTTGGATTAGGCGATCGGGTGAGGATCGTCCAATTTAATCAGTGTTTTTCCTTGCAACATTTTGCTGAAATATTCTATCATCCACTTATATTCATCGACTTCCTGCGTAGTTTGTGTTTAAGACGGTGCTGACTGCTAATATAAACTACTCAAGGTTACTATAAAGACTAAAATCAAGGTTTTGGAAACAACGGGTACTTGAACTGATCTATCATACTCTGGGGTTGTAGAGTGTCTGAACGGTAGAAATTTCGCTTAATCTCGCCCCAATTTTTGATGATTAAAGATTTTGCAGTCTATTTACTTGTCGAGTGAAAAAAAATATTTATGGGCTCAAAAAGAGAGGGGAGTCTAAAAGAACAACACAAATTGCTGCAATAGATGACTTGAAAAAAATTTTTTATTGAATTTAAGATAACATAAGGGAAATTACAAAGAAAGATAAAAATTACTAGAAAAGGGGAAATACTTCCTCCCCCATACTTGAATCATACATTGTCCTCAATGTATTGAAAGAAGCGGGAAAGGGGAAAGATAACAACATAATCATTCTTCTTCCTCTTGTCTTTGGTATCGGCCACGCGTCCTTGCTCTTCGACGTGCTTGCCCGCCATGTCTGGAAGATTCGTCGCCATCTCTTTGGGATATGATATTATGCAAGTCTTCAACACGGAGTGTTAAGGCTCGCATATCCGCCGTTATTCCTGTGGTGAATTCCAGCATACTTTGATCGTGCCTGTGAACATAGTCATTTTGGTCTCTCTGCATTTGTTGCATGAGAGTCATCATCTCGATTTGGTGCGTCTCGATACTCTGGTGGCGTTGAGTGGACAACTGGTTTTGTTGCATTATCGCAGCATATATTGCGTCGATAGTGGCGGGATTATTGGCTTGCTGTTGTTGAGGCTCTTGCTGCTCTAATTCTTCTTTGATTTAGTCAGCGACAGCGTTGTTAGCCTGACCTTGATTTCCTTGCACATTTTCTCCGGGTTCAGGGGCGTTCAGGTTGTAAAGCAAGTTATCCGTATTACCCAAGTAAGTACGATTATGATTTGGCATGATCACACTGCAAACTCTTGCATTCTTAACCTTGAGATAGTATCCTCCAGCTTCTCGTACTTTAATCAGGTGGCCAGCTCTACAGTTATCAATGTCCATAAAAACTGCTGGCAGCAGAGGTAGGAGTTGGATCCTTTCCCCCCAATTCAAGTGAACTGCGATGGCGGTGACGATGCCTCCGATGGAAAAAGGTGTGGTCCCTTCTCTTGCAACGAGGTTTTGAATATGGGCCACCATTAAAGTTATGGGATTGAGACGGATGTTTTGCGAAAAGGTACAATGGAGAGCATATAATTCTTTAGTGTTTACCTTGTTGTTGTTTGCTCTTCCGAATATTGTGTTTGCCATAACACAGTGTAAGAAGCGGATGTTCGGGTTGTGGATGTGAGAGGCGTACCGTGCTTCTGGTGTGACATTTGGTTCACCGGTTATTCTCTCCCATAGTGCGTATGCACTTCCATTCCAATGCAATTTTGGGGGTATGCGGTATTGCATATTATTCCCTCGGGGAAAATGAAATATGTCGCTCAAAATTTCATGGTTGAGTTGGTACTCTCGGTTGAACATCCGAAAATGAGCGGCTCCCATTAGGTGTGCGTCGGCATCATCGCGAGTGTGATAGGCATAGGAACTTAAGAATTCCAACGTTAGAGCTTCGTAGGTTGGTGTGTTCATCGTCCTAATAAAGCTCAAGCCAGCTTTGTTCAGCAAGCCTTGCATATGGTTTTGCAACCCCAATTCTTGCAAGAAGTTGTTGCCGATGAACCTCGTGGATGTTATCCCTCGACGATGGAATTTTATGTACCTTTCCTTTTGAAGTTCACCTACTTCTCCTTGTCGTAGTACGAGATGTCGCATGTCGGGTTCGGGTTGGTTTGGTGGATTCCTTTGGGCGGCCATGATTTTGAACTTGATAGAGAAAGAAAATGTATTTGTGATGAAGAGATGGAAGGTGGGTGGTAGTGATGAAAACTAAGGGATGGGAGAAGGGTTTAAAAGATGGATGTTATTGAGTAGGAAATGGAATGAGGTTTATGGGATAATTATGAATATGAGAGGTTATGGAAGTTAAGGGTGAATATGAGTAATGGGGTAGTGGGGGTTTTAAAGCAAGTTCAAGTTTAAATGATTCAACGGTCACGGGAAGAGAATCGTGGGAGACAGGCTTCTGACGCTCGTCACATGCTTCCTGACGTCCGTCAGGGTCGGTAGGGTGTTGGGCAACGAGTGTCTGAGCAAAAGTTTATTAATTAACTAATTCATATAGTTTGAGTAGTTTTACAAGGGATATATATCTATGTGAATAGTTAGTGGCACATAGTAAAATCTGAGGAATGATAATCGAAATAAAAAATAATAAATAAATAAGATATAATTTAATTAAAGATAAAAATTAAATGAAAAACTTGTGGGTTGCCTCCCACACAGCGCTTGTTTAAAGTCGTTAGCTTGACGGCTCAGGAGTGCAAGAACTCATGGTGGTTCTCTCGAGGATGACTCCTCGGTTGAACTTTTAGTAGTTGTCATTTTCCATGGCCACTTATCAAACCATCTCACATATCCCTCACCTTTTCTTTTCTTTCTTCTGTGGGGTGGTTCATTCTTCTGAACTTGTGGTGGTGGTTCTGGATCTATCCTAAGTATCAACTTTTCAAGTTTGGGCTTAGTGATTTCATCTTCCACCCTAAAGGTTAACCTTACCCTCTTAACAGTAATTATATCCCTAGTTTCATGGTCCTCTAATTTTCTCTTTTTATGCAAGACTTCAAACAAGGGTGCATCGGTGTGGGTATTTTCGAATACCTCTACATATGTTTTAGATTGGGAGTCTACCTGAGCTTCCATAAAACATTGCGGGAAAGGAATCAGTGGGGTATAGGGATGAGGAACAACAATAGGTGCTTCCTTCTCTACCTCTTCTACAACCTCCCTTTTAGATGGTGTTGGAGGATTTTTCTCAATCTTTACTCTTTTCTCGTCTGAACTCTCCTCAACCACATTATCACTCTCCTCAACCTTATTATCACCCTCCTTAGTATTTTCAATTTGTTTTTCACTACTGGTTGTTACAACATCCAATTTCTCCTCATGGAATGGTCCTAGAGGGTTTTGTTCAAGCTGGGAGATTTGAGTCTCTAAGGCTATGTTCTGAGTCACGAGCGACTCGACCACAGTGGTCAGTTGCCTAAGGTTTTCACTATTTTGAAGACTTTGTTTTCTAAACTCTTCGTTCTGGACAATTTGTGTCTCTACGAAGTGCTCCATCATAGATTCTAACCTAGAGTGAATTAGTGTCGCATCAGAATCCTCCATTGATGTTTCAAAGTTGAAATCATGCGATTCTTCTGATTCTTCAAAGTGAGTTAGAGTCACATTTTGTGTTTCCACAGAGCGCTCTGTCATCATAGATATTTCATTTTCCATTAATATTTCGAGGTCGGATTTATAGGATTCTTGCGTCCCCTCGAAATATTGGGTGTAGTGATTGTAAGGGAAATTTGGTTGAGGATAAGTTTGGTTGGAATTATAATATTCTTGCGATTCCTCAAAATTTTGGGATTGGTAGTTGGAAAGGTAATTCGGGTGAGAATGAGTTTGTGATGTATTGAAATTCTCCAACAGTATTTCGAGGTCGGATTTATGGGATTCTTGTGATTCCTCGAAATACTCGGAGTGGGAGTTGTAGAAAAAAGTTGGGTGATACATAGTAATTGGGACAAAAATTTGAGATGATACTCTTGAATGCGGCGTCTAAGTCTGAGATACCGCTCGATATCGTTGATTTGTATGTATAATGGCTCGCCTTGCGAGCGAGTGTTTGGCATACAAAATAGAAAAGAAATAGAAAAGAAATAGAGATAGAAAAGAAAGAGAGAAGTTTTTTCTCTAGTCTCTACTGCGTAATAAAAGAGTAGCGATATCGACTTAAATCAGTCCCCGACAACGGCGCCAAAAACTTGATCATGGGATTTGTACTTATGTATCCAATGATTCGGACTGCAAGTGCACAGTCTTGTCGAGTAGTTTTAAAAGATATCGAACCAGAGACTGATGAATCGATCTACCGTTTTCTATTGTTACTATGTAAATCTAAAGCTAATGAATATTTGATTTGGGTTGTAGGGAAACTAATCACTAAATTAAGTTGTATTTTAATAATCAATGAACTAAATTACTAGTATGCATTAGTCTTACCTCGGGAACTAGCGACCTGTCGGGCGTCTTTATATTTTCAAAACAGTTTTCAGTAAAACCTATCTAGTTTAAAAACCCTCGTCTCACACTGTCGTTTTGTTGATCTAGGCTATGCAGTTAAGTCCTAACGTACGCTTCCTCCATCCCGCAGGAGTTAAAAACACTTTTTGGAAACTAAACAAAATCTTAATTAACTTTAAAGTGCTTCCGCTGTATTTTAAGCCAATGCCTAATTACTACTGTCCAGTTAAAAGATCTCAAACTTCCGCTTTGTTGACCCTAACCTCTATCTGTTTTTTACTTCCGTAACAAAACAATTTAATGATTTGAAAAATAGTAACTTAGGCCAGAAAATAAAGTTTCGTAGTAAAAATAGTCCCGACTAAATTACTCGTTCCCTCGGTTGATTGACTTTACACACCGGTATAAGATTTCTAGCCTGACATAATATTAAACCAAATTGCAGAATAATATAAAGGACAGATAAACATAATTATATTAATTATTAAGCAATAAGAATTTGTAAATATAAACCTGGTAATAACTCTGAAGATAGAAGCACTCCTGCATAAATTGTAGGCTTTGCTTCGATCGGAGAATATATTTAACGGTACAGAATGAAAATAATGCTGGAAGAATAATGCTGGAAAGAAATAACTCGGAAAAGAAAATAATACTGAAAAGAAAATAATGCTGAAAAATAATATTCTGCTGAAAATAATATTTGCTTAATGAAATCTCTAAACTTTCTCGCCAAAAAAAAAAGAACCCTTTCTACTGTGGTCTCTTGCTCTATTTATAGTGCTTGCTTGATTCCTTGCTTTCGAAAATGTAGGAACAGTTGAATTCTTCCTTTGAGAAATAATAGGGCCATTAACTTGTCACGTTCGTTTCTCCTTTGACTGAGTGGGCGAGAGAATGTAGGGACTCGTTGGATTGTGCTTTGAACGTGTTTCTGTCTGTTGGATGAGGAAAAAGTTGAGTTGTAAGCTGTGACGTTCGTCACACGCAAGTGACTATCGTCACTTGGTCTTCAAGGAGTGTGACGTTCGTCACGTCCTCTTGACGGTCGTCAGGGCGTTAATGCTTGTGGGCCACGTGCTCACACTTGTAATGGGCTTTTGGGCTGGTTTCTTCTCCTTAGGCTCTTTTACTACTTTTTGCACCCTTTTTTCTTCATTTCTTCAAAAGTGTTTGGTTCAGCGCATATCTGCAAAAATAGAAAAATACCTGCATAATACTTATAAAATAATTTAATTTAAACTAAAGTATGAGAAATATTTGGTGTATATCAGGCCAGAAATATCACATATTTGTGTTTCATCACTTATTTTCCTCAGCAAATCACTGTAAAGCCTAGAACACGACCAGATAACAGTTCATTTTCGTCTCTTCAACTATGAGATGATTCCCTAGTAGAATAACGGACGACTGAAGCTCCTAAAATTCTACTTCTACCAAGACAGAGACCAGCATTCCCCGGCGTAGTCCTCCTCAACAAAAGGTGTACGGGCTCTCGCAAAGGAGTCTCTTACGCGATCGACACTTCTTCTAATGGCATCTTCAAGCCCATCTTCCGACTTCGACCTCCAAATTGCATCTATAAGCCCATTCCCGACATCGAAAGACCGGTATCACTTCATGCGAGTGCAAATTTCTGGGCACTCTAGTGTTCAATCATCTTCCACCTTCGGATCATGAAAGACAAACAAGCCAATCTACATCCTCAAGTTTAAGAAGATTGAACAGGGGCAGCTGTTGTACCCCAAAATTTTCCCTCCCATATTTCTCAATACATTTCAAGTGAGGTCCTCAAAACTGCTCAAGGAAGTCCAAGGGTTGACCAGACAAACTCCCTCATAAGGCAGTCTACCTCAAATTAGGGTTTCAGTTTGCATCAAGGTACTTGAGTCCAAAGGATCCAAAATGATCACCATTGTCATAATATGTCATTAAGATCATCCATGACAGGTTTCAAGCCTTGCAGAGGAAGTTTGCTCAATCAATTGCTCAAAGGCTTGAAAATCGACTGTGTTAGGGCAAAAGTCAATTGTGGCCCACATACATTCAAACTTCAAGATTTTTGGTCAACATCCTCATTTTGAAGCATTATTCATCATTTGATCAAGGGTTGATCATGATTCCTCAAGGATTGCTCACAATTCATCAAAACCCAAAAGTTGCTAAATTAGGGTTTTGCAAGAAAAGTCAACTCAACTTTGACCAAGCATAACTTTCTCATACTTTATCAAAAAAGACCCATCCAAAGCTCATTTGTAAGAGGATGGAATTCCCTATAATTCATCTTCATCTTCCAAGATCAAAATATGCACTCACAAGAAGATATGAATTTGGACATTATAGGTCATTTTGAAAAGTCAACAAAAACACATTTTTTGTCAAAGCTTCATACATGAACATGGAAGACTCAATTGATATGAGATCAAAAGGGTTTCTTAGAGGACATCTTAGTATTTCTAAAAAGTCCAAGAACACATCTCTAGGGTTAAAGTTGAAGAAGTTATGCATTGGCAAATTTGACCTTTTTTGTAAAATTGCCAAAAGTTAAAAGTGGCCAAAATTGCAGTTTTTGTCAAATGGGCCCAACTTTTTATGCTTGCATTGAGTTTGTAACATGATCCACGGCCCATTATCCTTCCCATTTATCATTATTTTATTTTTTCCATTTATTTGAATTTTATTTGAATTAAATCAAAATAAAATCATGAAAAATACAAAAACTAATCAAAGCTTGAGATTTTATGCATGTTTAGGCCTCTTATACAGCTGAAAAGAGAATCAAATCGTGCAAGCCTCATTTGGACACAAAAAGATTGGATTTGGCTTGATTTGGAAATATTTTCATAAGGATCAAATCTTGAATCAATGACCTTAATTGAGGAAGATTTGAAACAAGTTTGTAACCCTAATTCGTTCTAGGGTACATATAGAACAATTGCAGATCAAAAACAAGGACATTAGAGGCGTGCAAAGGTGAAAGAAACTTTCAAAAAATCAAGAAAAATTACAAACTATTTTCTCAGTTCCAGGCTTCCTCAAGCCATTCCAGTCATACAAATCACCTCCTGGACGTTCTAGGATCCTTTTATAATCATTAACAAACCTCCTAATGCCTAGAATTGCACTGTAAGCATATCACGACATCCATGCTTTCTTGAAATCGTATATCACAATTCTGGCATTAGTAGCATGATTTATTTGCATATTCTTAATCCTTGAATCATTTGCAAGCTAATGGTTATGTTCAATTGCATTTTCATTAACTGTACAACAAGATGCCATAGTTAGGGTTCTTGGCTCGTTTTTGGGGTTTTTCATTACAGGTACAATTGGCCCTGGATAAGGGTACCATGATGCTCGTGAGGTTGCCACGAGTTGATTGGTACCATTTTTGTGTATTTATCATGCTTGTACAGGATTTTGAAGAAGCACAGGGTTATACCTACACCCCTTGACCGTAGGTAAAAGTTGCATAACTTTTAGCAACGGGGGGAGGAAGAAGAAGGGTAGCGTGGCATCCTGTGACTGGCCTATTCAAATATGCACGCGTTTTGATAAATATTGTTTTGTTTTTTATATAATGATTGTTTGTTGTTCTATGTACAAGAAAACAAGCTAGCTTAGATGGTCAGCATGCAATGGAAAATGCCAAAGGGCCTGGATTCGATCCCCAGGTCCCCATATTTGGTCAATATTATTTTCTTTTACATGATTAGGTATACGTGCATATAATGAGTCCACCATATGCCCTCAACGCCCAACCACCAGATCGTCAACAAGGCAGATCTAATGCCTTCTCCCTAAAAGTCCACCATGGGCATCAGTCAAGCTAGCAACATGGGATCTGGAGAAGTCAAAAGGGCAAAGGAGTTTTTGGGCCTAGTATTACAATTGATACCCCCTTTTTGCTGAAACAACCAGGCCCATTTCTTTTTTCTTTTATATTTTCCATTTTATTTCATTTCTTTATTTAGTTTAATTTATTTTCTAACCACAAATTAATTTCTTTTCTTACAAAAAAATCATAAAATCAATTTCACCAATTTAGAATTTAGGTTTTATTTTATTTTGTTAAATTAATTTTATATTAGTTTTAATTTTAGGGTAATTATATCTTTTTGTAAACATTTAAAATGAATTAGAAAAATTAGGGTTATCATATGATTTAATTTTTATTTCTTTTCTCAATAAAATAAAATATAAAATAGGTTAAATTAATTATTTTTCTTAATTTAAATTAATTAGTAATTAGTTTTCTTTATTTATTCAATTAAACTTTGTTTTTCTCAAAATAACGCAAAAACCACAAAAATATGAGTTTTTCTTTCAATTAGGTTTAGATGGGGTCAAAACCCTTTTTTTCTCGTTCTCGATTCATCGCACACATTTATTATTTTTAGGATATTAATGTAACTGCTCATGGTATGTAATAGTTTAATTAGGATTTTCTTTTTTTTATCGTCTTACGGTTTATTTTGGCTATGTAATTAATCCCCTACCCCGAAGCCTTGTAATAGCGTAGTTTTTGTTTTCCGCATTTTAATTCTCGCAAATATTAACTGTTAGATGTATGATAATAGGATTGCATGACAAGACTGTATGTTAATTTAAAATGGTTAGCAAACCCTAATGTGCAAAGATACTAACTGAAATCAAATCACTCGCACATGCGCACTCCTACGGTATACTCTCACTTTGGTTGCCTTCGGTAAACGATCATTATGTATAGGGTGTCTTAGTGGTTGCCCTCTTGTCTAAACAAAGATCAAATGTCCCGTTCGGAAATGTTGCCTCGAAAAAGTTGCCTCGGAAAGGTTTCCTCAGAAACATTGCCTCGAATATGATCTTAAGACATTAGGGTTATTACTAAGACGTCCTAACATTGCTTTAGTGATCGTACGTCCCTTTCGAATTGACCCTTACAACTCCAACGACGGTGCTTCCTACTCCTTAATAGTAGGATAGCATGGTCTAAAGGAAACAAGAACAGAAACATTCTTTTTTCGAGTAGGTAGATGCTAGTAGGTACTTGCTCAAAATAATCTTTTCCACACTTAAACTCTTTTCAAACAAAGTTTTCAAAAACACGTTGTAACACTCTTGAGGACTAATACAAGGGTTAAAACGAAGTAAGACTAAAACTTTTCAAAACACACAAACACAAGAAATTTTTAAAATGATGAGCAAGTACCTAAGAGCCCGTAGAAAACTACGGATAGAAAGGGTGCTAATACCTTCCCTTTCTATAATCTACCCCCCGTACTCAGAATATCTCGAAAAAGGAATTTTTCTATGCTTTTGTCCTTTCCAGTTGAATAAAATAAAAGTCGGTGGTGACTCTTGCTTACCGCGACATTTTGCAAATACAAAACGCAGAACACAAACTAGCATTTTTCAAAACAGTCGATTCTGCCACCGTATCACAAACATGCTCTTCTTCTGACTTAGAGTAAATCAAAATATCATCAATGAACACCACTACCAACCAATCCAAATAAGTATGAAAGATAAGATTCATATATTCCATGAATACTCCCGGCACATTAGTAACACCAAAAGGCATCACTGAATACTCATAATGTCCATAACACGTTCTGAAATCCGTCTTCTGGATATCTTCATCCTTCACTTTAATCTGATTGTAACCCGGCCTCAAATCAATCTTACTAAACACACGAGCATCCACCAATTGATCCATTAAGTCATCTATTCTTGGAAGCGGATACTTGTTCTTAATCGTCACTTTATTCAACTGTCTATAATAACACAAAGCCTCATACTTCCATCTTTCTTCTTTACTAACAACACTGGAGCTCCCCACGGCGATACACTTGGTCTTACAAACTTCTTTTCAAGTAACTCCTCCAATTGCTTCTTTAACTCTGACAATTCAGATGCAGATATCCTGTACGGTGCCATAGACATAGGTCTGGTACCAGGTACAAGATCAATAGCAAATTCAACTTCTCTCTCTGGAGGTACATCAGGAATCTCATCAGGGAAAACTTCAGGAAATTCACACACCACCTGCAATTCCTCATTTATAACTTGAGTCTCTACATATAGCGATGCCATCAATGAGAAAATTTGTGCTTCCTCTTGCATCAACTTCCTCAACTATCTAGCAGACAACAGACCATCTTCTTCTGCTTCAGGAGTAGAAAACTTCACCGACTTATCATAACAGTTAATATGAACACAATTATGCTCTAACCAGTTCATACCCAAAATCACATCTATACCTCTTAACGGTAATCAAACCAAATCGACAGCAAATTCTCTGTCGAAGATCGACAAGGGACACTTCAAACACACAAAAGAAGTAGTCACCTACCTCTTGGATGGAGTATCGACGACCATTTCCTAATTTAAAGAAGACAACCTAAGACCCAATCTTTTATCAAAATCAATAGCAATAAAACAATGCGTAGCACCAGTACCAATAATAGTAATTAAAGGAGTACTATTAATGAAACATGTACCTCTGATAAGTCTGTCCTCAGCAACCGTGTGATCCTCAACCAGAGCAAACACTTTACCACTCGTCTGCACCCTCTTTGCTTTCTGACACTGACTACCAATGTGCCATTCTTCTCTACAATTGAAACAAATCACATCCTTGTGCTCACACTCAGATACAACATGTCCGTTCTTACCACAACGGAAACACGTCTTCACTTCAGAAGTAAACACATTACTCTTGTGCCCAGATTTTCCACTCTTAAAACAAACCACACCAGCAGGAGCATCTCCCTCACTAGTCCTCTGACCCTGAGCAACTTTCTGTTTACCTTTACCAACTGGGGCATCATAAGGCTTACCACGATTCTGTTGGTGCTTAACCCTCTTCTCACTACAACATAAACAATGGTTAGAACTCAAATTAACAATAGTTGATTGTTAGACAACTACGACTCGACGATAAGGTTGGACGAACCTTTTGCTCTGATACCAACTTTTTAACACCCTAATTCTACCGCGGAAAATTATATAAATAAATCAGAGTTAAAAACATCATTCATGCAGACGAATCGGGATGCCACAAATTCTTCTATCAAAATTCATTGCATTCATCGTGGATATATAACAATTTTAAAACATCGGATGAACCATCATCATAACATCTTTAGTTAATTAATTCAACATCTACGCAGCAGAAATTATTAATAACATATCTGTCATCATTACAACAACTTCAAAACACACAATTTAAAAATAATCAACTTAAAGTTCAACAACTGAATAATCAATAATCAAAAGCAACAAGCATTCATCCCCCCGAGTGTTACATATCAGAGAAATGACACCGACTCAAATATTGAAGGTATACAACCTTCACTCTCAATTACCTGCACGTTACCAACATAAGGGCAACATTCAAACAGAAGGGGTGAGATATCTAACAATATAATAAAGCGCATGATAATTAATATATTAAATTAGATAACATAACATCACCACTTCTCATCTCAAAATCAACAATAATAATACACATTCACCACGTTAATACACACTTCTCTATGCAGTCATATAATGCGACTCAATACTATGCAAATGCATGTGGTACCATTTGGAGCAGAACTCCCATCTCAAAAATTTGCCAATTAATAGAGGCATCAACAAGGCATAAGCCTTCATCTCAATATTTTCCAATACAGGCCATCTTAACGAGCATAAGCTCCATCTCAAAATGCAATGTATATGACACAATCATGATCATCGTTGGCCAAAGGCCTACATCTCAAAAGCATCTCAACATCTCTTCATGAAAACATCTCATATCATTCATAATAATTCATCAAACATCATTTATTCATCAAACATCATTTATTCATCAAACACAACCTCATTAATAACATCTCGTCAACAACTCAGTTGTACTTTAATACGACAGTAACTCATAAATTTTACAACGTTGACCATAGGCCTATACTAGATATTACCTAAAACTAGCTAATCAACTAAGGCTTACTTCTAAGTCATCAAACATCTACATACTGCTATTCTGTAATCTTACATCATCATTATTATTATTATTAGTCCTACTATTACAAACCAAACAACAACTTCTAAGCATCTCATCGTCATTCTTCTCCACAAAACCAACATAATGATCAACACGAGAACTAATTCAAATCCTATGGTTATCTTTCCTATCTTCATTTTAACCCTTAAAAATAAAGCACGTCGCGTTAGCTATTCAACGCTTCGAACGACATCTCAAACGGCATCCTAAAACTCAAGTTACAGCATTCTCAAACTGATTCTGCCAAAAACCAGACAACATGGGTCGATGCATAACTCCTTGGATCGACGCGTAATGCACTGAATTTGCAACATGAGTCGACGCATCCTCTCTTGGATCGACTCATACTGAGTCTACCACACAGCATGTATCGACATATGCATCTACGTATTGACTCATCCTGAGTCTAAAAGTTCTCATGTATCGACACAAAACCTCTTCGTGTCGACTCATCCTGAGTCTCTAAATCTTCATGTATCGACACATCATGTTTGGGGACGACGCATACTGCTTCATCCTGCATAAATTCTGTGACTTTCTCTGCATTTCTGCTACGGGTTCTATACTTTAATCCATAAAAACTTAATCTAATCATAGATAATCATCACTTACAATTATCCTATAATTCTACGTCAATTAAACAGCATCAAAACATCGTTATTCATCTAAAATTCATCAATTTCATCATACAACATCATATACATTCAATTCATGAACTAGACAACAATCACCTCTAACCCCACATACAAATTATAATGAACCCAATTATAACTTCAGAACCCCGTCCTTACCTTGGATTGAAGGTCGCTCTATAATCTTCCGGTCGAAACCTCGTTCTACCGTTTTTCCAGCAGCTTCACGTTCTTCTTCTCAATCCTTATTCTTCTACTGCCTCCTTTTTTCTATTCTTTCTAACAACAATAAAATAACCTATTATTCTCTTAACTCCTTATTGGGCTCAAAACTAATACACCCCCTTTATTACTACTTCCATTCCTTAAAAACAAGCCCACATCAAATAATATTATACTTCTAATATTATTTCACCACTTAATAAAATAATTAAATCCAATTAATCACAACACATCTTCTCAAATATTCCAAAAATAATTTAATTAAATAATTAATTAAATTACGGGTGTTACAACTCTCCCCCACTTAGAATATTTTTGTCCTCGAAAATTTACCTCAATCAAACAACTCAGGGTAGGAGTCTCACATCTTACTCTCCAACTCCCAAGTCATGCTTTCTCTGACAGCTCCTAGCAAAACCACCTTAACCAAAACAATCTCTTTGTCCCTCAGAGTCTTAGTTTCATGATCCGCGATCCGTACATTCATCATCTCCACCGTAAGATTATCCCGTACTTACACATCATCCACATAAGTCACATGAGATGGATCTGAAATATACTTTCGGAGTTACGACACATGAAACACATCATGAAAATTCTAAATATTAGGCGGTAAAGCCACTCTATAAGAAACATTCCCCACTCTCTCTGAAATCTTGGTCCAATAAAACGAGAAGTGAGCTTCTTAGACTTCAACGCTCGCCTAACACCAGTCACACGTGTAACTCTCAAAAACACATGATCACCGGCTTGAAATTCTAAATCCTTCCTTATCTTGTCATGATAACTCTTCTGTCTACTTTGGGAAGCTTTCATCTTTTCTTGAATCAAATTCACCTTTTCAGTAGTTTCATGAACAAGTTCAGGTCCAAGTACTACACTTTCACCAGATTCATGCCAACATAAAGGAGTTATACATCTCCGACCATTCAACACTTCAAAAGGTTCCATCCCAATACTGGAATGGTAATTGTTATTATAAGTGAACTCTATCAATGGAAGATAAGTATCACACGTACCTCCCTGCTCAAGAACACATGCCCTCAGCAAATCTTCCAACGATTGAATCGTCCGTTCAGTCTGACCATTTGTCTGAGGATGATACGCTGAACTAAATCTCAACTTAGAACCCAACGCTTCTTGCAAAATCTTCCAAAAATAAGAAGTAAATCTTGGATCTCTATCTGACACAATGCACAAAGGAACACCATGCATCTTCACAATCACACTAGTGTAAATCTTAGCCAACTTTCACACTGGAAAAATGATGTTAATAGGAATTAAATGAGCCGACTTTGTAATCCTATCAACAATCACCCAAATTGAATCATGTCCTCTTAAAGTATTAGGTAACCCCGTCACAAAGTCCATTGAAATGCTATCCCATTTCCATTTTGGAACTTCTAACGGTTGCATCAACCCTGCAGGCTTCTGATGTTCAACTTTCGACTTCTGACAAGTCAAACATGCATACACAAATCAAGACACATCACTCTTCATTCCAGGCCACCAAAACAAACCTTTCAAATCTCGATACATCTTTGTAGCTCCTGGATGAATACTTAACTTACTTCTATGTCTCTCTTCCAGTACTACCTTCTTCATCTCAACATCATTAGGAATACAAATCCGGTTACGAAACCTCAACACACCTTGCTCATCTAGCTTAAAATCATTATTCTCAGGTTGATCAATTCCAACCATCAAATCTACCAATTTCACATCCAACTTTTGAGCTTCTCTGATACTGTCTAGAAATTCATTATTAATCTTCAACATACCCAACCTAACACTCTGCGGTGTAACCTCGCAAACTAAGATCATATCTCTGAACTGCTCAATTAATTCCAACTCTTTAACCATCATTGTTGACATATGTAAAGTCTTCCGACTTAACGCATCAGCTACCACGTTCGCTTTTCCTGGATGATAATTCAAACTGAAATCATAATCCTTTAACAATTCCAACCATCTTCGCAGCCTCATATTCAACTCCTTATGATCAAAAAGATACTTCAAACTCTTATGGTCACTAAACACTTCAAATCTAGAACCATAAAGATAATGCCTCCAAATCTTCAATACAAAAACAACTACAGTAGGCTCTAAATCACGCGTAGGATAGTTCTTCTCATGAGTCCTTAACTGCCTTGACGCATAAGCAACTACCTTACCATTCTGCATAAGCACACCTCCTAAACCCATCTTAGAAGCATCACAATACACCACAAAAGGCTCTCCTGGATTAGGCAACGTCAAAATCAGAGCCGACGTCAACATGTTCTTCAATTCTGCAAAACTTTCTTCGCACTGAACATCCCATACGAAAGCTCTACCTTTACAAGTCAACTTAGTCAACGGGAGTTCCAACTTAGAAAAATATTCGATAAACCTTCTATAGTAACCAGCTAATCCCAAGAAGCTTCTAATCTCAGTAGCTGACTTTGGAGTTTCCCATTGCAGCACAGCATTAACCTTTGATGGATCTATAACAATGCCACTACCTGAAATCACATGACCAAGAAAACTAACCTCTTTTAACCAAAACTCGCACTTGGACAGCTTTGCATACAACTTTTTCTCTTTCAAAACTTGAAATACTACTCTTAAGTGTTTGGCATGCTCTTCTTCTGACTTAGAGTAAATCAAAATATCATCAATGAACACCACTATGAACTGATCCAAATAAGTATGAAAGATACGATTCATATATTCCATGAATACTCCCGGCGCATTAGTAACACCGAAAGCCATCACCGAATACTCATAATGTCCATAACGCGTTCTGAAATCCGTCTTCTGAATATCTTCATCCTTCAATTTAATCTGATGGTAACCCGACCTCAAATCAATCTTACTAAACACACGAGAATCCACCAATTGATCCATTAAGTCATCTATTCTTGGAAGCGGATACTTATTCTTAATCGTCACTTTATTCAACTGTCTATAATCAACACAAAGCCTCATACTTCCATCTTTCTTCTTTACTAACAACACTGGAGCTCCCCACGGCGATACACTTGGTCTTACAAACTTATTTTCAAGTAACTCCTCCAATTTCTTCTTTAACTCTGACAATTCAAATGCATACATCCTGTATGGTGCCATAGACATAGGTCTGGTACCAGGTACAATATCAATAGCAAATTCAACTTCTCTCTTCGGCGGTACATCAGGAATCTCATCAGGGAAAACTTCAGGAAATTCACACACCACCTGTAATTCCTCAATTATAGCTTGAATATCTACATATAGCAACGCCATCAATGAGAACATCTATGCTTCCTCTTGCATCAACTTCCTCAATTGTCTAGCAGACAACAGACCATCTTCTTCTGCTTCAGGATTAGAAAACGTCACCGACTTATCATAACAGTTAATATGAACACAGTTATGCTCTAAACAGTTCATACCCAAAATCACATCGAAACATCTTAACAGTAAACAAACCAAATCGATAGCAAAGTCTTTGTCTAAGATCGACAAGGGACACTTCAAACACACAAAAGAAGTAGTCATCAACCCCTTGGATGGAGTATCGATGACCATTTCCCAATTCAAAGAATACAACTTAAGACCCAATCTTTTACCACAATCAACAACAATAAAACAATGCGTAGCACCGGTATCAATAATAGTAATTAAAGGAGTACTATTAATGAAACATGTACCTCTGATAAGTCTGTCCTCAGGAGCCGTCTGATCCTCAACCAGAGCAAACACTTTACCACTCGTCTGTACCCTCTTTGGTTTCTGACATTGACTTCCAATGTGCCCTTCTTCTCTAAAATTGAAACAAATCACATCCTTGTGCTCACACTCAGATACAACATGTTTGTTCTTACCACAATGGAAACACCTCTTCACTTCAGTAGTACACACATTACTCTTGTGCCCAAATTTTCCACACATAAAACTAACCACACCAGCAGGAGCATCTCCCCCACTAGTCCTCTGACCCTGAGCAACTTTATGTTTACCTTTACCAACTGGGGCATCATAAGGCTTACCACGATTCTGTTGGTGCTTACCCCTCTTCTCACTACAACATAAACAACGGTTAGAACTCAAATTAACAATACTCGATTGTTAGACAACTACGACTCGACAACAAGGTCGGACCAACCTTTTACTCTGATACCAACTTTGTAACACCCCAATTCTACCCCGGTAAATTATATAAATAAATCAGAGTTATAAATATCATCCATGCAAACGAATCGGGATGCCACAAATTCTTCTATCAAAATTCATTGCATTCATCGTGGATATATAACACTTTTAAAACATTGGATGAACCATCATCATAACATATTTAGTTAATTAGTTCAACATTTACACAGTGGAAATTCTTAATAACATCTTTGTCGTCATTATAACAACTTCAAAACAACACAATTTAATAATAATCAACTTAAAGTTCAACAACTAACTAATCAACAATCAAAAGCAACAAGCCTTCATCCCTCCGAGTGTTACATATCAGAGTAATGACACTGACTCAAATATTGAAGGTATACAGCCTTCACTTTCGATTACCTGCATGTTACCAACATAAGGGCAACATTCAAATAGAAGGGGTGAGATATCTAAAAATATAATAAATGCATGATAATTAATATATTAAATTAGATCACATAACATCACCACTTCTCATATCAAAATCAAAAATAATAATACACATTCACCACATCAATACACACTTCTTTATGCAGTCATATAATGCGACTCAATACTATGCAAATGCATGTGGTACCATTTGGAGCAGAACTCCCATCTCAAAAATTTGCCAATTAGTAGAGGCATCAACAAGGCATAAACCTTCATCTCAATATTTTCCAATACAGGCCATCTTAACGAGCATAAGCTCCATCTAAAAATGCAATGTATGGGACACAATCATGATTGTAATAACAACACCACAATTAACAACATCTCAACACAGCATCATTGTTGGCCAAATGCCTACATCTCAAAAGCATCTCAACATATCTTCATCAAAACATCTCATATCATTCATAATAATTCATCAAACATCATTTATTCATCAAACATCATCTATTCATCAAACACAACCTCATTAATAACATCTCGTCAACAACTCAGTTGTACTTTAATATGACAGTAACTCATGTAGATTAGCCATGATCTTTTCTTTCTCAACCTTGTCTATGCAACAGAGCAAAACAGAGTCATGGTTGAGTTTGTAGAGAATTCCATTAATAAGGAATAACTTAGCAGAGAATCTCCTTAAGAACTTCTTATCATTTACTGAAGCCCCTTCTGAATATTCTTGAGCCTCGAGATACCTCTTGACTTCGTGAAACCAAGGGTGGTCCACTACTTCTTCAGTATTAATCTCGTGAAAGTGAGTTGGTTCATCCATTCGTCAATGGTGATCTGGGGAGCCTCGTTATCCCATTTAAGTTTAAACATGGATGACATTGTGGCTAGTGCGTCTGCTAGCTGATTTTCTTCTCGCAGGAAATGCTCGAAGGTAATCTTATCAAAATCTGGGATCAATGTAAGCACATGTTCTTTATAGGGGATAAGGTTAGGGTGTTTGATGTCCCATTCTCCTTTGATCTGGCTGATGACCAAATCTGAATCTACGAATACATTTAAGGATTTGATCCCCAAGTCTATGGCAGCTTTGAGACCAAAAATGCACGCTTCCTATTCTGCCATGTTATTTGTACAATTGAAGAAGAGTCTTGCCATAAAGGGAGTATGACATCCTTCAAGAGATATGAGTACAACACCTATACCATTTCCGAGTGCGTTGGACGCCCCATAAAAAACCAGGGTGGTAGTCCTCCATAGCTTGATGAGTAAGGTGATCAGCTAGTACACTGCCCTTTATTGCTTTCTGGGTAGTATACTGTATGTCATATTCTGTCAGGATCATCTGTCATCTTTCTATTCTCCCAGAGAGGGCAGGTTTGTCGAAGATGTATTTTATTGGATCCATTTTAGATATGAATAAGGTAGTATGGGTCAGCATATACTGTCTTAGCCGACGAGCAGCCCATGCTAGAGTGCAGTAAGTTTTCTCGAGCAGTGAATATCTTGTTTCACAGTTGGTAAACTTTTTGCTCAGGTAATAAATAGCATGCTGTTTTCGGCCAGACTCGTCATGCTGCCCCAGCACACACCCCATTGAATTTTCCAAAACAGTTAGATACATGATAAATGGTCTTCCCTCGACTGGTGGCATTAAAACAGGAGGCTCTTGCAGGTACTCTTTGATCTTGTCAAAAGCAGTTTGGCACTCATCATTCCATTTGACTACTTGATCTTTCTTCAGTAATTTGAAGATTGGTTCACAAGTAGCTGTCAGGTGAGAAATGAATCTGGCAATGTAGTTTAACCGTCCTAAGAATCCTCTGACTTCCTTCTCAGTACGAGGAGAAGGCATTTCTTGTATAGCTTTCACCTTGGTAGGATCGACTTCAATACCTTTTCTGCTGACGACAAAGCCTAGGAGTTTACCAGATCTCACTCCAAACGTGCATTTATTTGGGTTCAACCTCAGCTTGTATTTCTTTAGTCTCTCAGAGTTTTTGTAAATGGTCAAGATGCTCTTCTTCTGTTTGAGATCTGGCTATCATGTCATCCACATAGACCTCTATTTCGTGATGTATCATGTCGTGAAATAGAGCTACCATGGCATGTTGATAGGTTGCCCCAGCATTCTTCAGCCCAAATGGCATAACCTTGTAGCAGAATGTGTCCCACTGTATGACAAAGGTTGTTTTCTCCATGTCCTCAGGCGCTATTTTGATTTGGTTGTAGCCTGAGAAACCATCCATGAAGGAAAAAACTTTATGATGTGCCGTATTTCCAACTAGAATATCAATGTGGGGAAGTGGGAAATCATCCTTAGGGCTCGCTCGATTCAAATCTCTGTAGTCCACACACATTCGTACCTTTCCGTCCTTTTTAGGCACGGGAACAATATTGGCAACCCATTGCGGATAGGAGGTGACGGCCAAGAATTCGGCGTTGAATTGTTTCATGAATTCTGTTTTGATCTTCTCTGACATGTCTGGTCGCATGTGATGGACCTTTTTCTTTAACAGTGGGCAGTCCTCTTTTGTAGGTAGACGATGTACCACGATATTTGCATCAAGTCCTAGCATGTCTTCATACGACCAGGCAAAGACCTCAACATAATCGTGTAGAAATTGAATCTGACGCTCTTTGACACCGGGTTCCAGATTGGCACCCACCTTGACTTATCTTTTGTCTTCTTCGGTACCTAGGTTAATTATGTCCACTGGTTCTTTGTGGGGCTGAATTATCCTCTCTTATTGTTGTAGTAACCTGACTAGTTCCCCTGGAACTTCACAATCTTCCTTACCTTCATCTTCGGCTTGGTAGATTAGATTTTCAGAGTCACAAAAGGCCATAGAAGAACCGTTACCCATTGGATCCTGAGTGGATGTAGACCTGCATTGTGAGTGTGAGTGTGTGTAAAAGTATAGCTATCTTTGGAAGAAATGAAAATGTAAAAAAGAAAAACAATGAGCACAAAGTTTGTATGCAAAAAACATCCATGATTCATTGATGTCATATGTAAATGAGATAATAACCCTTACAAATGGACCATTGTGCCTCGAGTAAGTCACAAGGTTTTAAGAGTCTGAATTGTTTTAATATTACAGATCCGACAAAATTTAAAGACAAATTACTGTTGGATAAATGTGATTGGGACAAAATCTCTAGCCTCCCAGTTGCTGAACCCTCCACTGACAGTTGGGAAAATCCAATCCTCCAGGTTATAGCTGTCTTCATCATCCTCCACGGCGTTGACTCCGTGGTTGCGGATCTTCAAGGGTGGTCCTCCAGCACGAGCACGACGTACATCTTTCTGGGCTCCTTAAGTGAAACCCAAACCAAATTTTTCAGACTTGTATGGGATATCTGGGAGTTGGCCCCAAATAGTGAACCCACCTTCTTCGATCACTACCTTGGCATCTTTTAAAGACAACATCTTGAGCGGAGGCCTTGTAATTTTTGGGACTTGAGAAACAGCCTTGGTCACTACCACAATTTGCGGGATTTCTTCAAAGTGCTGGAATGGAGTTTCAATAAATTCACCATCTAATTCCACATATCTGAAGGAATTTAGATGACTGACCATATACTCTTCTTCTCCATGAACAATGATGATTTTCCCCTGAATTGGATATTTCAGCATTTGATGCAACGTAGAGGTAACGGCACCAGCATTGTGGATTCACGGTCGGCCTAATAAGCAGGAATATGAAGGGCGAATATCCATTACGTAAAAAGTTGAATCAAATGTTTGGGTTCCAACTTTTATGGGGATGTCCACTTCCCCATGCACCATCCTTTTTAATCCGTAGAAGGCCCTCACTACTATGTTACTAGGTTTCAACGTCAATCCTTCACAGTCAAGCATATCAAGAGCCTTTTTAGGCAACACATTCAGAGACTAACCAGTGTCAACCAAGACATGAGCCTAAGTCGTGCCCTGCATCAGACTGAGACATTCAATGCCTCATTATGCTTCCTCCCCCTTAGCATTAAATCATCCGAAAAATATAAACCATTATTTGCGGTCAAGCTGGCTACACAGTCTTGGAACTGATCGGCAGATTTTTCTTGGGATACATGGAAGTTTTAAGGAATTTTACCAAGGCCTTTGCATGAGCCTCAGAACATAACAATAAAGCCAACATGGAAATTTTTGATGGAGTTTTCCCCAGTTGCTCGACTATGTTGTAGTCGCTTCTTTTTATGATCTTTAGAATTTCCTCCATCTCTTTTCGGGAGTTCTCAGGGATAGCTACTAATTATGCCTTCATCTGGACTGGCTCAACTAGAATACCTTTACCTCGAGTCTCGGTTGACTCGGCAACATGAATGTCAGTAGGGGTGATAACAGGGATTGTAACAATTTTGTTAATAGGAGTATTAGCAGAGATGATTACAGAACTAGAAATAGTCTTTGGAGGAGCAACAACAACATGAATGATTACAGGTCCAGAAATAGCTTTTGGGGGAGAAATTTCTAGAGAGAATACTCTTTCACTTCGGGTTATCTTGCTAGTCCCTGCGATATTACTGATATCAGAGTTAACTTTCTCAGAACTTGAATCTTCAGCAGCTGACCAATCTTGCTTGATATCGTGGTAGTAGACATCACCTCCATGATTCCATGGGACAGTTTTGTCTGACGAATACGAGATTGGTCCAGGCATTATAATCATCAACGGAACTATTTTAGGAACTGATGTAATTCTAACAGGTCCTTTGATGGAGACCCTGGAAGAATTGTTGGAAATGGTCACTATGGAAACATCATTATAAGAAACAGTTGGAATAGAAGTCTTCTCGAACAAAATATCCTTGTTATCTATTAGGCATTGAACGCCTGCTTTTAACAAATGACAGCTGGTTGGTGAGGATAAACAGAAATGACATCTTTCATCACAGCCTGGGAATACACCGGCATCTAAAAAGTTCTTTTTGATTGTTAGGAGTGGGATCACAAGTTCATCAACCAAAGTAACAAACATATCTTCCTCAACGGCATTGACATCACGGCCGTTCTTGGGCATAGGGGCAGTGATGACATTGGGGATTTCTGGCGCATCGAATTCAATCTCTTTGGCTTCAAGATGGTCTTGTACCTTTTTTTTAGTGCCCAACAGTTGTTAGTGTCATGACCGGGACTCTCAGAATGGTATGCACAACGGGAATTAGGATGATAGTGAGGAGAGGTTGTGTTAGGATTCTTTGGAGCTTCTTTCAAAGTCACTAGATTGGATCTCAACAAATGTGGTAATACTTGAGATAGTTCATGTTAATTCGAGTGAACTGTCTGACTGGTCTTTCCGTTCTTGGCTGGTTGCTTCTTTGCTGAGCCGGTGCGGGTTTAGGAATCATGACAGCCCCCACCATTGGGCAGCGTTCAGACCTATCTTGATTTCTCTAAGGATATACAACAACAACTTATTTCTTTCCAATGAATGGTTTCCTTACAGCAGCAGAGGGTGCATCTTTTTTAATCTTCCCATTCTTTATCCGGGCTTCTACCCTTTCTCCGGTCAATATCAATTCGGTAAAACCTTCGATGAACTCCCAATTAAGTGATTGAAGAAAGGACCGCACAAGGTGCCCAAAAACATATCTACTAACTCTCTTTCAGATAGGGGAGTTTGGACTCTTCCTGCTAAGTCCCTCCATTTTTGCGCATAGTCTTTAAAGCCTTCACTTGAAACCATGGCCATACTCTAGAGTTGAGTACGGGTGAGAGCAAGATCAGCGTTGTATTGGTATTGTTTGTAAAAGGCAGCGGCCAGATCTTCCCAATTATGAACATTGACTCTTTCTAGCTGATAAAACCATTCAAGTTGAGTTCCATGTTAGAACATAGTTTGATTTTACAACCCTTAATTAGAGTTTTGATGATAACAAACATAAAGAACAAATATGCACTCTAAATTTGTGTTATTTTGTATGCATAAGTTCTGACCGAAAAAACATTAGAAATTAAGCTACAAAAGCTTTCAAGTTGAGGTAATCAGAATCTGCGCTGAAGAATGATTATCAGAATCTGCGCAGAAGTGAAAAATACTCTAATTCTGAACAGAAGTTTAATATACCATCAGATCCTCACATCTCTGAGTCATCAATGTTCTGAAGAAATTGCAGCATGCAAGATTCTAAGTTCTGAAGTGTTACTTTTCAATCAAGACAGCATCATATACAACGGCTTCATTCAGACAAGAATCTCCTGAATATGGAAACAGCATTGAATGTCCATTATCATGCTTTATGTTGGACAAGATTTCCATGCCTATATAAACAAGCTTAGAGGACAAATTGTTTACGATTTTCAATACAACTGCAATATACCTCTCAAACGCTGCAATCTTACATATTCATATGTTCGCTCAAAATTGTGTAAAATATAACTGTTGGGATACAGTTTTTGTAAGGAAAAACAACAGTACACAGTATATTATTTCATTGTGATTAAGCTAGTTTTCCTTGAGATAAACCGAGTTGTGGTTGTACTCAAGAAGTCTTTGGCAGTTGTCAAAATTGTGTTGTAATCAGTTTTGATTAGTGAATTAAGTCCTGATTGGAGAGAGGCAAAATCACCTTGGTGGGTGGACTGAAGTAGTTTGAGATCAAATGAACCAGGATAAAAATATCGTGTCTACTGCGCTTTTGATTTTAAGTTTCAATTCAACCCCCCCTTCTTGTGTTTTTCACTTCTTCAATTGGTATCAGAGCGCCTGGTTCTGAGTTTATACACTTAACCGTGTCAGTACAAGATCCAAGCTTTAAAAAAACACTATGGTGGGACCAAGCCAAAACATCAGCAATGATTATCATTAGGACAAGGATAGAATCAGCGGCAAACCTCCAGTCTTTGATGGAGAAAATTTTGACTACTAGAAAGACAAAATTGAGAGCTTCTTTCTGGCTCATGATGTTGATCTATGGGACATGGTAATTGATGGATACACACATCCAGTGGATGAAAGTGGTCAGAAGATAGACAGAAAAAGGATGTATGACCAGTAAAAATGTGATTTCAGAAACCATCATAAAGCCAGAACAATACTTCTCAGTGCTATCTCATACTCAGAATATGAGAAAATCTCAAACAGAGAGACAGCTAAAAACATATTTGACTCTCTGAGAATGACACATGAAGGCAACATACAAGTCAAAGAAACCAAGGCCTTTGCGCTCATTCAGAAATATGAAGCATTCAAGATGGAAGACAGTGAATCCATAGAAGCAATGTTCTCAAGATTTCAGATTCTTGTTGCTGGGCTGAAAGTTCTTGACAAAGGATATTCTACTACTGATCACGTAAAGAAGATCATAAGAAGTCTACCCAAGAAATGGAGGCCAATGGTCACTGCACTTAAGCTGGCTAAAGATCTCAACAAGATATCTCTGGAGGAACTGGTCAGCTCCCTCAGAATTCATGAGATAGAGCTAGAAGAAGATTAGCCTCAAAAGCAAGGTAAGCCTCTAGCATTAAAATCTAACAAAAAATATGATTCTAAGATTTTGCAGGCTATGGAAGAAACCTCTGATGGATCCTCATCAGAAGAAGATGAATTGTCTCTTCTCTCTAGAAGGGTCAATCAACTGTGGAAGCAGAGACAAAGGAAATTCAGAAACCCGAGAAGATCAGAGAATCAAAATGAATCCTCCTCCAGATACAAAAAGTCTGAGTCCTCCTCTGGACACAGAAGATCTGAAGCTTCTTTAGGGCACAAAAAGTAAAATAACAAAGACATCATCTGCTATGAGTGCAATGAACAAGGGAACTACAAAAGTGACTGTCTAAGGCTTCAGAAGGAGAAGCCCAAAAAGAAGTTCTTCAAGGAGAAGAAGAAAAGCCTCATGGAAACATGGGACGATTCAAACACTTCTGATGCTGACTCAGAGTCAGATGACGAAAGAGCCAACATAGCTCTCATGGCAAATGTGTCAGAAGACAATGAAGCTTCTGGTTCAGACTCAGAATCAGACATAGAAGAGGTATTCTCTGATTTCACTGTTAATTTTACTAAGGCTGAACTTGCAGAAAGTCTGAATGAAATTCTGGAAAGGTATTAGCAAATCAGAGTCAAATTTAAGAACCTGAAAAGTGGATCTTGTCTCTGACTCTGAAAAGACTAAGAGTCTTAGATTAGAGAATTATGAGTTAAAAGAAAATATTTTAAAATTAGAAAACGATTTACAAAACTCTCAGAAAGAAATAATCTCAGAGACTTCTAGTAATGCTGATAAGATCATCAAAGAGTATGATCACATCTTTCATAAGTTTCTGGCTAAAAACATAGATAGAAGTAAGATGGCTTCAATGATCTATGGAGTTAGTAGGAATGGAAGAAAAGGAATAGGATACCAAGATAAGGTATCTCCACCTAAGAATGTCATGGAACTTGTTATAAAACGCACAGCACTAAAATTACACTTCACATATAGGCACACACATGACCTAAAGTACACTAGTAATGATTACTCTGTCAAACCAAAATTCAACCAGAATTTTGTTAAAACTAACAAACTAGGACCCAAAAAGATATGGGTACCTGAGGACAAAATTAATTATGTAGCATATATCTTTAGCAGCAAGGCTAAAACACCAGTAATGGTACCTGGACTCTGGATGCTCTCGACACATGACGGGAAGAAAGCATATGTTCGAAAGCCTGGAACTTAAACTTGGAGGGTACGTGGGCTTTGGAGGCAACCAAAGAGGGAAGATCATTGGCTCTGGAACAGTAGCACAAAAGTGTATTATGTTAGGATACTCTGAACCCTCAAGAGGATACAAAGTATACAATACAGAAACACAGATTGTTAAAGAGTCAATCAGTGTTAGATTTAATGATAAGCTTGACCCTCAAAAGTCAAAGCAGAATGAATCTTTTGCAGATATAAAAGTTGAATTCACAGGTACTGAAGACAACCCATCAGAAGTTCCCAACAGAGACACTCCAACAACTTCAGAAAGAAATATTACAAGTGATCTTGTACCTTCTGTTGATCAACTCCAGAAAAGGTTATCCAGAAGCAGCATAGCTCACCCAGAAGATAAGATCCTAGGAAAGAAGGATGATCCAATTAGAACAAGATCAACATTCAGAAACTCTGAAGAATCCCTCATGGGACTGGTCTCTCTGATTGAACTAACAACAATTGATGAAGCTCTTCTGGACAATGACTGGATTCTGGAAATGCAGGAGGAATTAAACCAGTTCACCAAAAATTACGTATGGGATCTGGTTCCAAACCAAAAGGATTCAACGTCATTGGAACAAAGTGGGTGTTTAGAAACAAACTGAATGTGCAAGGAGAAGTCATAAGAAACAAAGCACGACTGGTGGCACAAGGTTATAGTCATCAAGAGGGGATAGACTACATAGAAACCTTTTCTCCAGTCGCTAGGTTAGAATCTATCAGACTCTTAATCTCCTTTGTTGTAAACAATGGCATCACTCTGTATCAGATGGATGTCAAAAGTGCATTCTTAAATGGTTATATAGAGGAAGAGGTATATGTGCACCAACCCCCTGGGTTTGAAAATTCCAAACACCCAGAATATGTTTTCAAACTAAAGAAGTCACTCTATGGTCTGAAACAAGCTCCAAGAGCTTGGTATGAAAGACTAAGTAACTTCCTCTTAGAAAAGGAATTCACCAGAGGGAAAGTGGACACAACCTTGTTCTGTAAGACATTTAAGAATGAAATTTTAGTTTGTCAGATTTATATAGATGATATCATTTTTGGATCCACTAAACCTTCTCTGGGAAGAGAATTTGCTAAGTGCATGCAGGCAGAGTTTGAGATGAGCTTAATGGGGGAACTCAAATTCTTTCTGGGCATTCAGATAAACCAAAATCCAGAAGGAACTTACATTCATCAGAGAAAATATGTCAGAACTTCTGAAGAAATTTGACCTCTCAGAATGTAAGCCCTCAAAGACTCCAATGCATCCCACGTGCATTCTGGAAAAGGAAGAGGTAAGTAAAAAGGTAGAACAGAAAATCTACAGAGGTATGATTGGATCTCTCCTTTATCTGACGGCTTCACGGCCTGATATTTTATTTAGTGTTTGCTTATGTGCTAGATTCCAATCAGATCCTAGAGAATCTCACTTAACAACAGTTAAGCGAATTTTCAAGTATCTGAAAGGTACTACTAATCTGGGTTTATTTTATAGAAAATCCAATAAATACGGCTTAGTAGGATACTGTGATGCTGACTTTGCTGGAGACAGAGTAGAGCGTAAAAGCACTTCTATAAGCTGCTAGTTTCTGGGAGACAATTTGATCTCATGGACCAGCAAGAGACAGTCCACAATAGCTTTGTCAAGAGCAGAAGCTGAATACATAGCAGCTTCTGGATGTAGCACTCAAATGCTCTGGATGAAAAGTCAACTTGAAGACTTCAGCATATTTGAGAGTAATATTCCTATCTTCTGTGATAACACTTCTGCCATATGTATCTCTATAAATCCCATTTTGAATTCTATGGCTAAGCATATAGAAATAAAACATCACTTTATTAGGGATTATATTCATAAAGGAATTCTTACTCTGAAATTTATTGACACAAACCATCAATGGGCTGATGTATTTACAAAACCCCTTTCTGAAGATAGATTCAATTTCATTCTGAAACATCTCAGCATGAAGTTGTGTCAAGAACAAAATGTTTCATTTGCATGTCCTAACCCTCAGAAATTTATTATTTTCTGTGAACATCTAACCAACTTGTCTTCAGAAGTTAGAAGTACAATTGCCTCAGAATCTATCTATGAAGATCTGAATGTTTCATTTCAAGGATAGAGGCGTGCAGTTCACACCATCAAACATATGTCATCCTCTTACAAGCTACCTTCTGAGGCTGAACACGCGTTCAAGGGTCCAAGGCTCTGATTGGATGCATTGAGACACTTGTCATTGGTAACTATTCAATATCTCTCAAAATCCCCTAATTTCAGGTTTCATTAATGCATATAATCATTACTTATTTTCTTTCTTACTGATTACTTTTCTAAAAAAACCTATATAAACTCAATTTACTATTTCATTCATTCACGTTTTACCATCTTCAATATTCACTCTTGTTCTAGTTTCTTTTTCAAAAACCCTTTCTGTCAATTTTCTTCAAAGAATCCGTGTGAACAATGGCGTCATCATCAAGTCTCAAGAATCTCAATAGTGCTCCTGAATCTTCATCCACTGAACAATATGAGGAGCCCATTAGAATGCTACTCACTCTGGTTGACAACCTTGAAGTTCTCTGTGAATTGATCGTTGATTTTAAAAGCTTACAGGAAAATGGGTTTAATCTGTATGAAGATGTAACTGCACAGGGATGGAACAAATACTTTGATCGTCTGTTGGGTCCAACTTTTCCCATTCTTGTTAAAGAGTTCTGGATTCATGCTACCTCATCCAACCACCAGGTCACATCATATGTTATGGGGAAGAAGATAGTGATTACAGAAGATTTGATTGGGAAACTCATTGGATACAATGTCGGTGAAGTCAGATGCATTGATATGGCTGATAAGTGATCTGACCTAAAATCTATTGCTAGGGAAATATTCACTTCTAGATAGCTATCCAGCAAGATTAGAGACTTGAAAGACCATTACAGAATCTGGGCCAGAATAATTCTGGGATGTATCAATCACAGGAATCCTACAAGCTCCCATGACTACATCAATATTGATCAGCAGTTTCTGATTTACTTCATTGCAAAGAAGACCAAGATAAACCTTCCACATTTTCTCTTCAACCATCTCAGAACAAGTGTGAAAGAGACAAGAGAAGAAGAAAGAACTAAGATGGATTGGATTCCTCTAGGAAGATTGATTTCAGATATTCTAACAGAAAACAGGCTGATAGAACATCTAAAAGAGGCTCAAGAAATCAGTACTCTAGAAGCAACTGCTATGAAACCTTTAAATGCCAAGAATCTGAAGAAAATGAAGATTATTGAGAGCATTAAGAAGGAACAAACAATTGCTTCTCATGAGGTCATCACTTCTAGGAGAATCCCTCTGAAGGATTTTCCACTATTCTCTGAGATAGATGCCTCTCCAGAGATTATAGTCAGATACCTTGAATCTTGCAAGGCTGATGGGACTATTCCAGAAATCAACACCTAAGATCTGCACAGGCCAGCTCAAAAGGTTGTGCTAAAGAAATCCAGAAAGAGGAAGGCAGCAGGAGAAGGATCCTCTCAGAGGACACCTAAGGAAGCGAAAAAGAAAGGTAACCCATATTTTGTTTATGTTGTAGAATCAATAGCTATTCCAACATCTGAAACCATTCCCCCTCAACCAACAGAAAATCCTTCACCCCAAACATTTGAGGATTTTTACATAAAGTTTTACCCATCTGTAACTCTTGGAAATTTCTTGAATGAACCTCACTTCCCCAATCCAAATCCAAATCCAGAACAACATCAATCAAAACTTGCTAGAGTTCTATCTGATATTGAACTGTTTGATCAAGACTTTTCCTCACCACTCCCAGAAAATTCAAACACTCAACCTCAACAACCAGAAAATCCATAACCACACTCTCCTAAACCAGAAAATCCACAACCACACTCTCCTCAACCAGAAAATCCACAACCACACTCTCCTCAACCAGAACATCAAAACCTCAACTCACCCCAACCAGAGTATGAAAACCCTCTCACTCCTCAATCTGAAAACCCATCTTCTGAAATACCTGAACTAGAAATCCAACACGCTACTGCAAACTAATCAGAAGACTCCCTTTCAGACTCTGATACCACTACCCCAATTCCTGGGATAACAGAACCTCTTACGGTTCGTTTACCTCTCTCCATTTATGATATTCCAGAAATCCCTTCACCATATGAATCTACACCATCAAACACCCCTCACTCACCAATCCTGATTTCTGACTCTTCCACTCCCTCACCTATCAACCGTCCAGCTGACCAACTCAGACTTGTCATTAATTTACAAGTGCTGGACCAAGTAGCTTCCACCTCAAACAAAATTGCCACTCCCAAACCTAAACCAACCTCAACCAAATCAGATGTTGGTAAGAATCTGTTGATTTTTGAAATAGAAATACAGGAATGGATTACTTCTTTGAAGCAAGCAAGTCAGGAGATTTCTAATACTACTGCTTATGATTCTCTGTGGGAAAGATTCAGAGTTGCCTCAACTCTGAAACCCATAAGTTGAAAGAATTGAGCTATGAAATGGCTCAACAGAACTTCAGTGATCAACTAAAAGCCTTCCAAGATCAAGTTTTGAGCCAATGGTACAAGAAAGAAATTTTTCCACTGGATAATGCTCTTTGGAAAGAGCACCAACCTTCAGAAGTCACTGAACCAGATTCTGATAGTCACCCTCTGACTACTGCTCCAGAAAAGATGATTGCAACAGAAGAAGTTGTTCAATCAGAAGAGGCTGCAGAGTGTTCAGAACGACATGTAACCCCTGAAGATACACCAGCTTCGTCTCTAGTCATGCAAACTCTGGAAGAGTTGAAGAAGGAGAATGCCTTAATCCATGCCAGACTAGATAAGCAAGAGGACACAAACAAAGAGATCAAGGATATATTGGATAAACAAGAAGATACAACAAAAGAAATCAAATACATTCTGGGAAATCAGGAAGAATCAAGCACTCAGATTAAGAGCTTGTTGGAAGCGTTGTTCACACGTCTTCCCCTTCCTTCTTAGATTTTCTGTAAATGTTTATCTGTATTTTTATTTTTCATCTTATCCTCCTTGTTTCTGAAAATTGTCATTGCGTTCTGTTTTCAATATAAATCATCCTTTTTGACTCTGATTATATTTCTTTTTGATACTTGACAAAAAGGGGGTAGAAAGTAAGATATTTTCAATAACAGTTTACTTGGACAAAGTCTCAAACATTCTGAATATCTTAAGCTCTATGTTTTTTCTGAAAAGCTTGAACAGGAACATATTCTGATAAGGACAGAAGGAGATTCATCAAAAGCTCTGACGAGAAGGAACTTCAGGGAAGTAGCTCATCTCTATCTGAGTAATCAACTTAGGGGAGACTCTCTTAAGCTTTTTGTTCTATATTTTTCATTGCAAATCCTAGTTTTTGTCATCATCAAAAAGGGGGAGATTGTTAGAACATAGTTTGATTCTACAACCCTTAATTAGAGTTTTGATGATAACAAACACAAAGAACAAATATGCACTCTAAATTTGTGTTATTTTGTATGCAGAAGTTCTGACCGAAACAACATCAGAAATTAAGCTACAGAAGCTTTCAAGCTGAGGTAATCAGAATCTGCACTGAAGAATGATGATCAGAATCTGCGTTGAAGTGAAGAATACTCTGATTCTGAACAGAAGTTTAATATACCATCAGATCCTCACATCTATGAGTCATCAATGTTCTTAAGAAATTGCAGCATGCAAGATTCTAAGTTCTGAAGCGTTACTTTTCAATCAAGACAGCATCATATGCAACAGCTTCATTCAGACAAGAATCTTTTCAATATGGAAACAACATTGAATGTCCATTATCATGATTTATGTTGGACAAGATTTCCATGCCTATATAAACAAGCTTAGAGGACAAATCGTTAATGATTTTCACGACAACTGCAATATACCTATCAAACGCTGCAATCTTACATATTCATATATTCGCTCAAAATTGTGCAAAATATCACAGTTGTGATACCATTTTTGTAAGAAAAAAAATAGCACACAATATATTATTTCATTGTGATTAAGCTAGTTTTCTTTGAGATAAACCGGGTTGTGGTTGTACTCAAGAAGACTTTGGTAGTTGTCAAAGTTGTGTTGTAATCAGTTTTGATTAATGAATTAAGTCCTTGTTGGAGAGAGGCGAAATCACCTTAGCGGGTGGACTGGAGTAGTTTGAGATCAAACGAACCAGGATAAAAATATCGTGTCTACTGTGCTTTTGATTTTAAGTTTCAATTCACCCCCCCCCCCCCTTTCTTGTGTTTTTCACTTCTTCATTCTAGACAGACTGTCTTAAAAGAAGTGTACCCATAAATCCTTGTCAGCGGTGTGAGGCTGTATTTTCCTCACATAGGACCGGAGATGCATTTTGGGACATGAAACTCCGTCATGTTTGGCGAACACCGGTGCTTTGAATTTTGGAGGAATTACAATCCCAGATACTAACCCCAATTCCTCAAAGTCTAATCCAGGCACTTTTTGGATTTCCATTGCACTTAATCGTTCTTCCATATGCTTATACTTTTCGTTAGCTGGAAGATATTGTTCTTTAGAATAATCTTCTTCTTCCTCTTCCTCTTCTGAATTTGGCTGGACAACTGCTTCCTTGCCTTTCCCATCTTGATTTTCTTTCTCACCAGATGACGTTGCAAAGTCTAGGGTCCTTCTTGCTTGACCTTGGAATATTTTTCCCATATTTAGAACTCCAGTTATTTTCTTTGTCTTCTTATTTTTCTCTTCAACCATCAAGGTCTTCAACTCTTATTTTCCTTTGGCTAGAGTTAAGAACATCTCTTGAAACTGAGCATTTTGTGCTTGGAGGTCCTTCACCGTTTTCTCGAGATCCATCTTACTGAAATAAATAGTAGAAAGATGAGGAGAGTTGTTGCGAGAAACCTTCTTATGCTATGATGAATGGTAGATACATATGCAATGATTTCAAGGATTTTAAAGATTCAAATTTGTTTTAGACAAAAAAGGAAACACACGTTATATTAATAAATTAAAGCTTGAGTACATCAAAGCCTCTTTGGGCAAAACAATACAAAAACTCTAAGATAAAAAGGTAGTATGCATCCTATTTGGTACGATGTAGGCATTCAGAGTCCGCTCCTCATGAAGTTGCTTAGTGAGCTCCAAAACCTTCTTCTCGCTAGCGTAGAATTGGGCTTCGAAGGTGTCTTGCTCCCCCTTGATTTGTATCCAATCTCTTTGTAAGTCTTAAAGAGAGGTGGGCATGTCAGAATGCAGGATAATGTAGGGAACATCTCCTTCCATAACAGGCTCAATGATCACCAGGAGAATGGAGGGATAAGGCATCATAAGACTTTGAGCGCGAGTTCGTACCCATTTGAGGTAAGGCTCAAGAGGGATGGAATTTTTATGCCACAATGTCTTACTATATACCATGTTCAACATCCTCCATGCTCGGATGAAACTCTGGCGAAGACCTTGATCGTCGTTCTCGTAGTCAAATACCAAACCTTGAATGAGCATCTCATGTGGGCCATCCCTTTGGGCGTAACCAAACTGTCTTAAGGCTAAGCAGGGGTTGTAGGTGATACCTCCCTTAATGCCAAGTAAAGGGACATTAGGGAATTCTCCACAACGGTCGACAATAGTAACATTCTCTATGGATCGGGAACACCAATGAATTTCTGAATGTTTGAGCGTCATAAACCTTTGTGACCGCCTTTAACCTTGATTGTTCTTCAATACAGATTGGGGAAGATGCGAAATAAACGATATTTCCAAGAGAGGAGTGCAACACATAAGGATACCTCTTTTCCTCATAGTGCGAGTGTGAAAAGAATGTAGGATGTCCCCTATCAAAGTAGGCACCCAGTTACTAGACATGAAGATCTTGACGACGTTCACATCTATGAGTTGGTCAGGATTTGGAAACAAAATCATCCCATAGATGAGGAGAGACACAATTTCTTAAAAAGCTTGAAAATCCAAAAAGTTCCAACAGTTTTGGGCTTTCTCAAACAAGAACTTTGCTAGGAAACTCTTGACACCATTCCTTGTTTCCCAATTGGTCGTGACATCAGATGATTGCAAGTGTAGAGCATGAGCAATCTCTTCTGGCTTTGGATCTCTTTCTGTACCGTTGAAAGGTAGTTGATTGAGAATGGGAATCCTCAAGAGTTGGGATAATTCTTCCAAAGTTGGCACAAGTTGATAATCGGGAAATGTGAAGCAATGGTGTAAAGGATCAAATAACTGAAAGAGCACCTTCATCATGTCTTCATCAGTGTTGGAGTTGACCAAGTTTAGTAGGAGACCATGTCTTTCGGTAAATGGAGAGTTTTCAGGAATCCTTTATGCTAGCTCCTTAAGTTGAGGAGGGATCCTTACAAGGTTGACTTGAATGGTTTTCCTGCGAATAGAATCCATGTCCTACAAAACAGAACAAAGATAAATTCCAAGATCCATGAAATGGTTAGTGAATGAATATAATGTTATGATGTTCATGATGTTATGTACAAGTAAATATATACAAACAAATAAAACAAGTCCTTAGGTTTAGGCTCGCATGGAGTTTTATAGGTAAGTACCCTCTTGAAGTTTAGTTGGCTTAAAACCTGCCCTAGCAATAGTAATCGGGTTCTAAGGAGCTCAATATCACTGGTTTGTTTCCTTGGTTATTGTTTCAGAACAAGCCTCTTTAATAGAGACTGAAATATCCCAAAAACCAAACCTCAATGAGTGTAGTATCTAGTATCTACCAACATCGGACTGCACCAAAGTCGATCATCTCACTACGTCCTAAAGGCCAAGTTGGTCAAGTAAAGGTTCTAAAAGTTCATTAGTGCTTCATGACATCACTCAACGGCCCCGTATTCTCCTTGGTTAACTCAAAGGCTACCGGTAACCACAAATATGTCACACTAACATAGTTATTACTTAGACCATGTCGGTATACCCCACATAGTTTCCACAATGTATTGCTACTTACCTATAAGGTAACCCAAATCTGGGTGGAGGATTCAAACCCAAACAAAGAACCATAATGTAAAGCAAACAAGTCAAACAATGAAAGCAAGTAAATGTGATCTAACCCTAAGGTAACCCCACTTTTAGAATCTTCCCCAGCAGAGTCTCCAGTTCTATGATACAGTGGGAGAACTGACTTGGGTGTTTTGTGTTTTATCGCAAATGTTGCGGTTTAGCAAGAGTCGCCACCGACTTTTTCTATTATCCAAAAGGAAAGGTGAAAAAGCACAGGAAAGACCTTTGAGATTATTTCTTGAGTTCAGGGGGTATATTATGAAAAGGGGAGGTATTAGCATCCTTTTCATCCATGGTTTTCTATGGGCTCTTAGTTACTTGCTAGATCACTTGCTTTTGCTTGAAATTATGCTTTGTGTGGTTTTTGAAAGTATTTTGTAAAGAGGCCATTGTTTAGGAAAACATTGTAATGATTCTCGTTCGTAAGAATGTATACAAAGATGTTAATATTTTGAAAATGTTTTCAAGTTCGAAAGATGTTTTGAAAGTGTAGGTGTTTGTTTTTGAAAATAGCAAGGATGTTTTGTTTTTGAAATTGAGCAAGTAATTAGGAGCATTCTACCTACTCAAAAGTATTTCATGTTCATTTCCTCTTTCCTTTGACATTTTTATCTCACTATTGATTTGGTAAGTAACCCTATCTTTAGATGTAAACGGAACGGGCGTGGGTCATCATATAACCATGATTTGCAATATTGCAAGGTATCTTAGCATTCTCTTTTTAGGGACTAAGATCATTTGAAAGGCAACATGGATAGCGTCATCGAGGGACTATGATCTTGTATTTTTGCTTGTTTTTTTTCTAAGATACCTCACATGCGTAATATGGCCATTTGTAAGGAAACCAAGTGGATTTACCCTAGGGCTTCTTGTGTGCAAGTGTATTGTTTTCATGCTTGGTTTTGTCTTTTATTAGGGTTTTCTAATTGATTGGTTTTAGTCTTTCCATACAAACCCTAGTTATTAGCATTTGTATATAAAGCGATTAATTGCAGAATTTAAAATTACTACGCTATTACAATACTTGTGGGAGGGGGTGTACACATTATAAATGGGAATTGAAAGAAAATAAAACCTAATTACCTATTACAACCATGTTGAACTTGGACAAGGATTAAATAAATAATGTACAAAATGAATAAATATACAAGAATATAAAATGTGAAGAAAATGGATGTTTGTTTGGATTTTTTAGAAGGAAAGGGTTTTGTTTTAACCTAATTAACTAAAGAAAAATAATTAATTAAATAATAAAAAGTAAACCTAAATTTACTAGGAAAAGAATTTAAATAAAACCCTAATCTAAATATTAATTTAAAAAAAAAGAAGTTAAGTTCATGAGAAGAATATTTTTTGGTATTTTGTCTTTAAAAATAATTTATAGTATTATAAAATACTTTTTGATCTTTTTTGGTTTTAAAATAAAATATCTTAAGAAGATAACTAAAACCCTAGTTTTTTTTTATTAAATTTACAAAACTAATTAGTAAAAATAAATAAAGTAGGATTAAAGAAAATAATTTTTTTGTGTAAAAAATAAATAAACTTTATCAAAATATAAATCTCATGTTTTTTTACATTTTTTATGATTTTTTAATATTAAATAAAATATTTAAGAAAACAAATAAATAAAAAAATGAAAAAAAGAAAATAAATTGGCCAGTGTGTGAATAGCCAGCAGGGGGGTTAGCAACAAGAAAAAAACATAAAGGCCCAAGGGAGGCCCAACGCTGCCAAAAAAAGAGTCAGAATGCAAAAAATATGAAAATATCCAAAAGGGTACCACTGGGGCTCGAACCAAGGTCCATATAGTCACACGCGCGCGCTTCTAGCACTAGGGTGGCTATACATCTGTTTATATAATCAAAACAATAAATATATGATAGTAAATAAGTCCATGGCCTGAACTTCATCTTCAACCTCACGTCCAGCCAGAGCCTCTGTATCTTGTTCAATTCTCAACAAAAATGAAAAATATAAATAGGAAACTTGTAGTAAATTTCCTCACGGTTTCAAGAATGCAAAGCAAAAAATTATAGATTAAAGACAAGCATGAATTTTAATGGCCCTAATCTGAAACCTAAAAATCTCATAAATTTAAATCTTAAAATTCTCTAAGCTCAAGCAAAATTTATGAAAACTATGGACATGGTTAGCTTTAGTGCAATGATATCTACATTTTTTATTCATAAATAAACCATTAATGATGTTTGTATGAAAAGTTCCAAAGTCAGAAAACTTACCTTGCAATAGGGTATCAGGTTTGGTGTTTGAGTAGCTTTCAGTGAGTTCCAATGATTGGATTAGCTTCCTCAAGTTCCCAGGAAGCTAATGGGATGCTTAGCTTGAGCTGAAAGTGCCTGAGGAGTTCTGGAGAAGTCAAGGTGCAAGGTGTTGTTTTTGAAAATGGTGGATGATGATGAAGGTGTTACAGTTGTGCTGCAGGTGTTGGGATTGTTTGTATATGTTGTTTAAAAGCTTCTGAAAGTAAAAGGCCAAGAAATGCACGAGCAAATTTGGAGATTGGATTCAAAACTCAAAAATGACAAGTTTTGAAGTGTTTTTGGTGACTCTGTGTTCTAGGTGTTTTTAGGGCTTAAGCATGCGTAGGATTTGTGGCAAATGTCTTGTGTATGTATAAACAAAAGGTCTTGAGTGGTTTTGAAAGTCAGAAGTACAAGTTACAAGTTATTTGCTATGTTACTTGATTTTCAAGAAAAGTGGGAAAATAAGTTTCAAGGGGAAGTACAAGCATGGGCTGAGTGATTGTAAGTGTCTAATAAGTTTCTTATGAGTTATGAGACTTGTATGATCATAAGAGAACAAGCGCAAGACTCAAGAACAAGTTTTGTGCAAAAAGCCACTTTATCAAAATGGCAATGTGCACTTTCTTCCCAAAATGGATATAAAGCATGGTCTTGTATTGAATGCTTGAAATGAGACCTCTAACAGTTGTGCAAGAAATTAATTATGGATTTCCTAACAAGTTTGAGGCCTTCAAAGTTGAGGTTATGCAGCATAAGTTTGAATTTTAAATTTGTTCATCACAAAATGACTTGTAATTCAAGTGATAAAACCTTAACTCCATCTCTTTGATTCTCCCTACTCAAAAATGATCTCAAGGAGTTCTTGAACATTTTGGAAAGCTTGAAATGTGATATACAACCCATCTTTGAATCACTTTTTAAAATTACCCTTGGAACTATATGAAAAAGTGCCAAATAAGGGCAAAATTTCACTAAGTGTTTTTGTTTCATGACCATGTATTCTTAAAATTATAACTTGAGATACAAGCACTTTTGTAAGGAGTTGTATGAATCAAATTTGTAGATTTCATGTATATCTACAACTTTCATGTTGGAAGTTTCTTTTAAATCATCTTGCATCATAGTGAAAATTTTGCTCAAAGTTGTGGAAAAATAAGAAATTTCCAACACTTAGAAAAATTTCTAATTTTAGAAATTTTAACTTTTCAAAATGAAATCTTGAATTTTTGAATTCTTGATGAATAATTTTCATATTTTGACATGCTTTGATGAATTGTGATCTTTGACATTTGAATTTGACCAAAAAGTCAAAGTTTGACTTTTCAGTATACAGTTAACTTTTGATCAGTTGACTGAAAATTCATCTGTCAATCCATTAGACTTGAGCAATGTTTTGAGCCATATCATTTGGTCAAAATGATGCAATTGTACTCTTGAGATCATTCCTTAAACCAATTGATCATTTTCTAGGTCAAAAATCAGAAATTTCCCTTTCCCATTCAAAACCCTAATTTTGACCCTTTTGCCCTTTTGAAGATTTGATCAAATTTCTTGAGGAATTATGGTCCAAACTTGATCAAATGATACATATGATTTTAAAATTTTGATATGGATAAAAAATTATGATGTTTGACTTTTAATTGGCCATAGTTGACTTTTTCCCCAATACATTTGGTTTTTAGGTCAACTGCTCAATTGACTGAGCAAAAGTGTGATCCAAAGCTTGAAACTTGACATGAGTAATCTTGAGGGTCCATAATGATCCATGAAAGTCATATGGGGCATTGGAAGTTCAAATATCCTTGTGCAATCTCAAACCCAAATTTTGGTCATCAATGCTTAAGGAGGTGCCTTTAGATGATCAACCTTAATGTAGTCTTGAGTCAAAGGAGATCTTGTGAGAAAATTATTGATAAATGAGAGGGAAAATTTTGGGGTACAACACTTGTCATGCTCAATAAAACTTAATTAAATTCATGCTTTTTATATCAGTTCACATAAGCATGTCGCAACAGAATCAATTTCATTAAGAATCTCATTGTTGTACCCCAAAATTTTCCCTCTCATTTCTAAAGAATTTTCTCACAAGATCTCTATTGATTCAAGACTGCACATGGTTTGATCAGCTCAAGATACCTCCTCAAACACTGATGACTCAAAACTAGGGTTTGAGTTTGCACAAGTACAATTTGACTTTTAATTCCCCATATAGTTTTCATGGATCATATTGGGTTCTGAAGCATCAGGTCAAAGAAAGGAGGAAGAGAAAATTGCAGAAAGGGCAAAGCAGATAGAAAAAAAGGTGTATAGATGCAAATAACTATTTGAATTCAAAATCTGGTTCAGGCTGTTTGAACCACATGACTGATCGAAAAGGAGTGGTGGTAAGATTTTGATAAATCAAAGAAGAGAAAGCTTTCTTCAATCCACGGGCTTCGATTGGGCAATGGTTTCCTTCGAGCAACCTTCTTTAATCCACAAACTTCGACTGGGCAATGGTATCTTCATGCTTGCTTCAATCCACAAGCTTCGATAGGGCAATGTCTATCTTCATGCTTGTTTCGATCCACAAGCTTCGATTGGGAATGGCTTCTTCGAGCAACTTGCTTTGATCCCCAAGCTTCGACTAGGCATTGGCTTCCTTCGAGAAAGCTTGCTTTAATCCACAAGCTTCAACTGGGCAATGGATTCCTTCAAGCAAGCTTGCTCCAATCCATAAGCTTTGATTGGGCAATGGTCTCCTTCGAGCAACCTGCTTCAATCCACCTCTAAATCCTTCGACACACATAGTTTATACACTATTACAATTTGAGGTTTGGACATTTGAACTTTAGACCACCTAATCAACTGATGATTACTGGTAGGAAAGCAATCTAGAAATTCTTTCATTTTTACTATGCCAATGAGATCATCTTGCATACTCAAAGTGGTACATTCAGATGAATATGGTCCATTCGAAGAACACACAATTGGTGGAAATAAATATTGTTTTGTCTATTGATGAGTTTGGTCGAAGGTTGTAAGTGGTCCATTCGAAGAACGCACAATTAATGGAAACAAATATTATTTTGCTTGTTCATGAGTTTGGTTGAAGGTTGTAAGTGGTCCATTCGAAGAACACACAATTGGTGAAAACAAATATTGTTTTGTATGTTGATGAGTTTGGTTGAAGTTTTTAAGTGGTCCATTCGAAGAACACACAATTGGTGGAAACAAATATTGTTTTTTCTGTTGATGAGTTTGGTCGAAGGTTATGGATCTATGTGATCAAAATGAAAGGATGGAGTATTCGACCAGAGTAAAGAAAAAAGATCAAAGTTCTACAGAGATTCAAGATCTTTGTAGAAGGAATCAAGTCGAAGATAGAATTTTGGAGAACATAACAAAATCCTTATGCTATGCTGCATAATCTTGTGTTGCAGGCCCCCTTGCTTGCAAATCCCATCATAATTTAATGCCTACACCCACTTTTGAGGTATTACCCAAGTGTTTAAGCCTTTGTCAAAAAGATCTTTACATTTATGGCATAAAGTTATCATTGTTATTCTTGGAAAGAAAAATTTTTGGTACAAATTTGTCTTGAGCCCATACTTTGTTTGCTTCTGATTTTTGCCCCACCATAAATCAAAGAAAACAACCCCTCTAAACCAGTAACTTTGGTACTTTATCTTGGGATCATGGAAAACTTGATATAACTTGATATTTGCATTCCAACCAAACCATAATTTATGATGTTGCAAATCTGATTACTTCAACTTCCCAAACATTTTCTCTATAAATAGAGAGACCATTTGTAAGCTAAAGGGGCCAAATTCTTGTGTGTTGAAAAATGCTCAAACACTCACAAAATCTCCTTGAACTCAGAATCTGCATCCAAAGCCACATTGCTTGCCATTTCTGACTTTGAAAAGCCAACTCCAAAATACTTCGTGCATTTTCCATATTTTCCATTCGAACATCATCTATACACCACATAGACACTATCCCAACCCTTAAACCACCTATGTAATTCCTCCTTCCTCACCCACCATTTTCAAAAATCCACCATTACAGCTTGACTTGTCCAGAACAATTGGGAAAGCTACAAGACATTCTAGCAATTGGAGTAGCTTCAGGGAGGTCCAGGCAAGCTTAATTCATCATCAAACCATTTCTGGAATTCGTGTAGAAGTCCTTCGAATTTCACTCCAAGAGGTAAGTTTTTCTGACTTGGAACTCTTCATTCAAGCATCATTTGTATATACATTATGAAGAAAAGATGTAGATATCATGTCTAGGAACCTGACCATGTCCATAGTTTTGATTATCTTTGCTTGTACATTGAGAATTTCTTCTTTGATCAGTTATGTTTTAATTTTAGTATTGAATAAAATTCATGCTAACCTTCGACCCATAAATTTTGAAAATTATGTGGTTAGATTCATATTCAAATTTTAGGCAGCTTTGATATTTACATCTTTCGATTTGGCTAAGAAATGAAGTTTTTTGAAGCTTAACAATGGAGTTATACATCCCTGCGCGCGCGAAGGAAGAAGATGAAGCCATGTTCAAATTTTCAGAAATGAGTTCATTTTATATTTAATCTAAGTTATCTTATGAACGGATGAAGGAGACCACTCCAGTGGTACAAACAGCGTGCGCTAAAGCCTTGCCACGTAGAAGGTCCTGGGTTCGAGCCCCAGCGAGACCTTTTGTATTTATTTTGTCATTTTTTTCAAACTAACATGCAGGTTTATAATATATTGAGTGTTGTCTGTTTTGAATGGAAAGTGTGGAGAACCTGGGTTTAAACCTTGGCAGGACCAAAATAAGTTTTTATCATTTGTTTGTTTTCATTTTTTTAACAAACTTCAACATTTTTCCAACCAATCAAAACAACTCCTTTTGAGTTGATTTCTCACCCATATGTGTGTTCATGAATCGAAAGTCGGTGCCGACAATTCTTGCCAATACTTACTATGCTATTCATTCCCGGCATGGCAAGAAAGGATGTGTTCTCTATTGCATCCCTCTTCTTTACAAATGGTTTATGTCGCATGCCTATCAAGGGACCATTTGTTGACACTGTAAATACTCTTTTTTTAATTAAGTGGATTTACATAAAAGTGCTTAATTATTGAAACAATTTGATGATGTTGCATGAAGTTTAATTGTGGATCCTTAATTCTTCATGTATAGTGTGAATCTGGACTTTAAATTATGAAAAATCATGTGTTTGATATGAGAGGATCTTGTGTTTGATCAATTGTCTAAACCATTGGAAATACCCAAAAAATCTGTTAAAACTGCCTCTGACACGAGGGTAACCGGTCACCCAGATATGCTAACCGGTTACCACTCATTTTTGCTCACAAAAATCTTAAATTGTCACGAGGTAACCGGTCAATTTTTTGCACACTATTTGTTTACAATGTCTATTTTATGAATATATAAAAATATTACAAAATATATTTTATTTTCATATTTATTATAAAAAAACCAAAATCCATTTCCTTTCCATTTTTATTCTTGTACATTATATTCCTTTCAATTCTTGTACATCATTCAAGTTTCAATATGGTTGTAATAGATAATTAGGTTTAATTTCTTGCAATCTCCATATGTAAATTTGTACACCCCATCCCCCAGTGATGTAATAGCATAGTAAATTTACTTTCTGCAATTTATCACATTCATATAAATGCTAGTAAATTAGGGTTTGTATGGAAAGATAAAATCAATATCTAGAAAACCCAAATTCAAGATAAATCAAGTATTAAATACAAACACTTGAATACTTGCACCTTTAGGGTTAACTCCACTTGTTGCCTTATGAAAAATGGTCATGATATGCATGTGAGACATCTTAGCAAAAACAATCAAAAATACAAGATCATAGTCCCTCGATGACGCTTTGAATGTTGCCTTCAAAATGATCTTAGTCCCTCAAGAGAAATGCTAATATATCTCACAACATTGCTATTCATGACTATACAATGACCCACGCCCTACCCTTTACATCCAAAGATAAGGCTTCTCACCAATCAATGGTAAGATAGCAATATCAAAGGAAGGAAGAAATGAACAAAAGACTTTTGAGTAGGTAGAACATTCTTAGTTGCTTGCTCACAATCCATATTCAAAAAACAAACATCTTTTCAAACACACCAAATACTTTCAAAACATGAAATATTTTCAAAAGTCCAACACTTTGTATGCATTCTTATAGAGACGAGAATCATTACAAAGTTTGCCTAAATGAAGGCGCTTTTTAAAAATACTTTCAAAACCCACCACAAACACATTTCAAACAAAGCAATTTCAAAAGTGATCTAGCAAGAAACTAAGAGCCGATAGATAACTATGGATGAAAAGGGTGCTAACACTTTCCCTTTTCATAATCTACCACCTGAACTCAAGAAAATATCTCAAAGGTCTTTCTTGTTCTTTTCACCCTTTCCTTATTGGATAAAAGAAAAGTCGGTGGCGACTCTTACTATATGCAACAATTGCAATAAAATGCAAAACAAACAAGTCAGTTCTCCCACCGTATTACAGAAATGGCGACTCTGCTGAGGATGCTTAAAAGTGGGGTTACCTTAGAGTTAGATCAGATTTACTTGCTTTCATTGTTTGATGTGTTTGCTTTACATTTATGGGTCCTTTTTTGGGTTTGTATTGATCCTCTACCCGGATTAGGGAACACCAATTAGGTAAGTTGCAATAGATCGTGGGGACTGTGCAACATATTCTGACATGGTTGAAATGATCTTAGAACCTTTAATTGAACAACTTGGCCATTAGGAAGTAGTGAGATAGTCAGATTTGGTGCAGTCCGAAGTTAGTCGATACTCGATGCTACACTTATTGAGATCAGACTTTCGGGATATTTCGGTCGCCAATAAAGAGGCTTGCGCTGAAACAATGCCCGATAAATAAAGATCAGTGATATTGAGATTCCATAGAACCCGGTTACTTTCTAGGACAGGTTGATCCAACTAAACTTCAAGAGGATACTTACCTATAAACTTCATGCAAGCCTAAACCTAAGGATTTGTTTTCTTTGTTTGTACATAACGACTTGTTTTCTTGTGCATGATTACTTGTACATAACATCATCACATCATACCATAGCATTTTTAAATAACCATTTCAAGGATCTCAGGGGCCTGGGATGCAGGGTCATGATAAACCAGACGTCTATCAAGGGGAAAGAGGATGTATTCTCCTCTAACCGAATGTTGTCAAAGACCAAAGCACGATAACTTGAGTCAAGGGCTATGACCCACTTGAAATGGTGAGCCTGATTCTCGTGGAAGGATATTGAACAATACGAAGTTCTTCACTCAAAGTTGTGATCAAAGTTCAACTTCTAACATTTTCTTGTGTTTACCCCACGAGATCCTTGAAAACATTGCATCCACATAACATGCATGACATCGCAATAGGTTTTCTCCATACAAGTTTACTCATCCGCTTACTGTCTATTTCAGTAAAAATGGCTCTAGAACAGACTATCAAGGATCTTTAGACCCAAAATGCTCAGCTTCAAGAAATGTTCTTGAATCTATCCAAGGGGAAAGAAGAAGTGAAAACACTTTTCGTTGAGAGCATGACCAATAAAAATCCTGAAGACGACAAGTAGGATCAGATAAGACAATTGCAAGCGGAGATAGCAACAATGAGAATCCAGATGCTGGGGCAAATGGTTCTTATCCAAAACTTAGCTCGGGGATAAGAAGAGTGGAGAACTCTCATCAACAAGATTCATCAAGAAAAATGCAACTGTATGGAATAAACGTTTAAGATTGGGGATAGAGTCATTAATCAGCCCCTGATGAGACAAGAAGTTGGCTTGGTCGAGAGAACACCCTTCAAAGTTTCTACTACATCACGAATCCAACAATGGCCTCGCCAACCACGACAGGGTGGTCAGCATAAACAAGATATGCCCAAAATACAATTTATCGAGATCAACATGTCCTTGGCTCAAGTGTTGCATCATATGTTGGAGGCCAAGCAGGTCACATTAAGGGAACCTCCTCAAAAACCTAATACTTTTGCTCCTAGTTACCATCCTTATGAAAGGTGCACGTACCACTCCAACAGTCAGGGACACGACACTGACCATTGTTGGGCGTTGAAGAACAAAATTCAAGACATGATCGACGAAAGAATGTTGGAATTTACAAAAGATGGTCAACTGGAGTTTTTCTGTCATCCCTCAAAGACACGCCATCTGAAGTGACAAATTTAGGCAGAGAAATTTTTGTTCATTCGAATTTTCAGTTGTAATTTCTTTGTTTGTTTAAACATTTGTCCTTATGTCAGACTTTGTTTATTCTCATTAATGCATTGCATATGCTTGTCTTGAGTTAATCCATTCATTTTCACTATATTAAAACTATGCTTTTACACCTTTTTGTATGATATTCAACTCTTGATTACAAGTTGTAAGCCTTTAGAGGGAGGATGACGAAAACAATACCACAATCTCATACAATATGCTTTTGGACAGACCTTGCTGGCGATGTACATGCGTTGTTTCAATTCCTAAACAGTGGAGTTATAAGGAAGATAATCCTTAGTCAACCCATTTGAGCCAAAGAAGTTGGAGTTTTCTTTTTCACACAAATTGAAACCTTTAATCAAAACCTGGGGCAGGGTAGTTTATTAGTTAATACAAATGTGCGTCCAATCACAAGCTTTCACTTCATACATAACGAATAACATCAAAAACGTCTTTCTAAATCAAAATACGGCGATGGTTCCCCGTAAAATAGGCAGTCATAATCTCTCAAAAGAAAAAGCCCACTAAGTCAAAACCTACAAAGGAGACTTAAGAAAAAATTAGGGCATCCCGCTGACTGTAATCTCAACAAAAAAAAATAACAGTCAGGAAAAAGTCAAGGATAATAAAAAAAGGAGGTCGTTACAAATCCTCGACAACATGAAAAATGTTGCAAAATGACTGCCTTCACAAATAAATCTGAAGTATCTGAACCATCACCAAAACGCCATTCCAGACTCAAATGGAATTCAAAATGCACAATTAACCGGGTATATGGTTGAAGAACATCATGAAGAACGAGTTGGGTACAAATAAACTTTGAGCCTTATCCTTTGTTTCTTAAACCATGAACCAGGCCATGTTACAACCCCTTAAAAGTCCTAATTAGAGCATGGGTTAGTTAGAAAGCATACTATAACAAAAGGTATCCAGACTCCTGTAAGACTTGCTGTAAATCCCGAGTTGAATTCATATTCCTACAAATTTCTTTTATTTGCTAAAATGTATTTTCAAAACTTCAAGACAAACATAAACTTTGCATTGTTTGAATACCGTTGTTTTCATATGGCTATTTGTTTGACAACAGAGAAATTTTCCCGGCGAATATCGAATGAAAGAAAGTTCTCTCAAGAAACAAAATCACTTCAAATCGGAAAACACTTTCAATGACAAATCTCCTATAAGAAATGGGGCATGACATGTCACTGTCCAACTCATTTGTGGCAGTCAAGTCGAGATTCCATGAAATCTCTCAAAAAGTGATTAATGACCAGGAGCAGGTCTACATCTGAATCATTTGGGGAATTGAACATGAATTCCAGCAAGGGGTCATGTACGACCAACATACATTTTCTAGTAGCGCTACAACACTTACTACTATGGACAACGACAAGTCCCCACAGAGCCACTTCTATAAGGTTATCCCCACAGAATAATCTTCACAGATAAGGGTATAAACCCCTTAAGGCCAAATTCATGGATATCCCCATAAAATTGGATCCATGCAATCCCCAGCCAGAGTTTCAGTCTCCGGAAAACCTCTCCCCAGCTGAGTTGATCTCAAGAAGAATCCTCGAGGAGTTCTTCCAAAAGAAAATACCTCCCCAGCAGTTCGTCAAATATTCTCTTCAACATGGTTTATGTCTACAACAAACTACAGATTCCCCAACTTGAGTTTTCCTCTCAGACTATTACAAACCAAGGGACTGCAACCACTAGTCCCCAGTGAAGTCGTCAACAGAGTCATTGCTATCTCGGAAAGTTGCTGCAAAGCCTGGACCCGACCAGATAGCAGTTTAAAAGCTCCTTTTCCCCAATAGAGTTTGCCACTATCCCCAGTGAGTTGATGTAAAGCTTGGGATCCGACCAGATAACAATTAACTTCCTTATCCCCAGCAAGTTGGTGTGAAACCTGGGATCCGACCAGATAACAACTAACTTTCAAGAGGTAATTCCCCACTAGAGGAACGAACGACTAGAAATCCTGAACTCTTTCCCTCAAGCAGGGATCAACACTCTCCACAGAGTCTTCTGAAGAAAAATTAATATTCCCCAACGGAGTTCTCCTCAAACAACAGAACAGGAATCCCCAACAGAAACATCCTAAAACAATGTCTGACGAGAAGCATACTCTTCATCCCCAACGGTAGTCCGGGATTTCATTTCCCAAGGCTCACCAGATTTGTCAAGGATTTATATTCCCAGACAAAGATACACTTTAACAACATTTCACATTTCATACATCATAGCATATGCATACGAAACGTGTATAACACAATCTCATTTATTTTAAGAACACCATTACACATTGCATTTCATACATCATGACATTACATACAGCTAACGTTTTACCTTTTTAGGAAAAGATCAATCAACAGATAGTTATCATCGACAATTTTCAACAGGTCTAAGATTAGTTTCTGAAGCAAGACATAGCAACTACCTACGTGACCAGATGCAGCTTCACACGGGCTCATCATGAAGCAATCTTACACGGGTTCCTTTTGAATTCCAAATGCAGCTTTACACGGGTTCATCATGAAGCAATCTTACACGGATTCCTTCCCATCCTGAGATGCAGCTTTAGACGGGCTCATCATAAAGCAATGTTACACAGATTCTTTCTCAAAATTTCCAAATGCAGCTTTACACGGGCTCATCATAAAGCAATGTTACACGGATTCCTTCTCAAAATTTCCAGATGCAGCTTTACACGGGCTCATCATAAAGCAATCTTACACGGATTCCTTCTCAAAATTTCCAAATGCAGCTTTACACGGGCTTATCCTAAAGCGATCTTACACGGATTCCTTTTCAAAATTTCCAAATGCAGCTTTACACGGGCTCATCCTAAAGAAATCTTACATGGATTCCTTCACAAAATTTCCAGATGCAGCTTTGCACGGGCTCATCATGAGGCAATCTTACACGGGTTCCATCTAATTTCCAGATGAAGTTTCACACGAAATCATCATGAAGCATCCCTACCCAGGTTCCTTATCATACATTTCCAGATGTGGTTTCACACGGACTCATCTTGAAGAAGCCCTACCCAGGCTCCTTCTCATACAATTCCAAATAAAGTTTCACACGTACTCATCCTGAAGCAACCCTACCCAGGTTCCTTCTCATAATTTCTAGATGAAGTTTCACACTGACTCATCCTAAAGCAACCCTACCCAGGTTCCTTCTCATAATTTCCAGATGAAGTTTCACACAGACTCATCCTGAAGGAGCCCTACCCAAGCTCATTCTCATATATTTCCATATGAAGTTTCACACAGACTCATCCTGAAGCAACCCTACCCAGGTTCCTTCTCATATATTTCTAGATGATGTTTCACATGGAGTTATCCTGAAGCAGCCCTACCCAGGCTCCTTCTCATATATTTATAGATGCAGTTTCACACAAACTCATCCCAAAGCAGCCCTACCCAGGCTCCTTCTCATATATTTCCAGATGAAGTTTCACACAGACTCATCCTGAAGCAGCCCTACCCAGGATCCTTCTCATATATTTCCAGATGCAGTTTAACACAGACTCATTCCAAAGCAGCCCTACCCAGGCTCCTTCTCATATATTTCCAAATGCAGCTTCACATAGGCTCATCTTAAAGAAATCTTACACGGGTTCCTTCTAATGTATTTCCAAATGCAGCTTCACACAAGTTCATCTTGAAGCAATCTTACACGGCTTCCTTCTAATGTATTTCCAAATGCTACTTCACACGGACTCATCACGGGTTCCTTCTAATACATTTCGGATACAGCTTAACACAAGTCCATTCCAACATATAATTAAGAATTAAATCGACCAAAGATTGATTCTGATACTTCTCCCAGTTACAGTCAAGCTTAGACTTAGTCCTATCAACAATCACTTTTGGATGGCATCTATAAGCTCATCTTCGGCAACTCTCCATTATCTCTCTAAATGGCATCTTTAAGCCCATTCTCTACACAATCAACTAACACATAGTCGAGTGTAAATTTCTAGGCACTCTAAGTGTTCAATCATCTTCTACCTTCAAGCTACGAACGACAATGTGCCATACTCACTTTTCAGGTTTAAAAAGATTGAACAGGGGCAACTGTTGTACTCCAAAATTTTCCCTCTCATTTCTCAAGAATTTTCTCACAAGATCTCTATTGATTCAAGACTAGAAAAAAAGGTGTGCAGCTGCAAATAATGGTTCGAATTCAAAATCTGGTTCAGGCTGTTCGAACCACATGACTGATCGAAAAGGAGTGGTGGGAAGATTTTTAAAAATCAAAGAAGAGCAAGCTTGCTTCGATCCACAAGCTTCGATTGGGAAATGGTTTCCTTCGACCAACCTGCTTCAATCCACAAGCTTCGACTGGGTAATGGCTATCTTCATGCCTGCTTCGATCCACAAGCTTCGATTAGGAAATGTCTATCTTCATGCTTGTTTCGATCCACAAGCTTCGACTGGGAAATGGCTTCTTCAGGTAACTTGCTTCGATCCCCAAGCTTCGATTGGGCATTGGCTTCCTTCGAGCAAGCTTGCTTCAATCCACAAGTTTCGACTGGGAAATGGATTCCTTCGAGCAAGCTTGCTTAAATCCATAAGCTTCGATTGGGCAGTGGTCTCCTTTGAGGAACCTGCTTCGATCCACTTCTAAATCCTTCAACACACATAGTTTCTACACTATTAATTACAATTTAAGGTTTGGACATTTGAACTTTGGACCACCTAATCAACTGATGATTACTTGTAGGAAAGAAATCCCGAAATTCTTTCGTTTTGACTATGCCAATGAGACCATCTTGCATACTCAAAGTGGTACATTCAGATGAATGTGGTCCATTCGAAGAACACACAATTGTTGGAAACAAATATTGTTTTGTCTATTAATGAGTTTGGTCAAAGGTTGTAAGTGGTCCATTCGAAGAGCACACAATTGGTGGAAATAAATATTGTTTTGCTTGTTGATGAGTTTGGTCAAAGGTTGTAAGTGGTCCATTCTAAGAACACACAATTGGTGGAAACAAATATTGTTTTGTATGTTGATGAGTTTGGTCGAAGGTTTTAAGTGGTCCATTGGAAGAACACAAAATTGATGGAAACAAATATTATTTTGTCTGTTGATGAGTTTGGTAAAAGGATGTGTATCTATGTGATCAAAATGAAAGGACAGAGTATTCGACCAGAGTAAAGAAACAAGATCAAAGTTCTACAGAGATTCAAGATCTTTGTAGAAGGAATCAAGTCGAAGACAAAATTTTGAAGAACATAACAAAATCCTTATGCTATGCTGCATAATCTTGTGTTGCAGGCCTCCTTGCTTGCAAATCCCATCATAATTTAATGCTTACACCCACTTTTAAGCTATTACCCAAGTGTTTAAGCCTTTGTCAAAAAGATCTTTACATTTATGGCATAAAGTTATCATTGCTATTCTTCGAAAGCAAACTTTTTGGTATAAATTTGTCTTCATCCCATACTTTGTTGGCTTCTGTTTTTTTCCCCACCATAAATCATAGAAAGCAACCCCTCTAAACTAGTAACTTTGGTACTTTATCTTGTGATCATGGAAAACTTGACATAACTTGATATTTGCATGCTAACCAAACCATAATTTGTTATCTTGCAAATCTGATTACTTCAACTTCCCAAACATTTTCTCTATAAATAGAGAGGCCATTTGTAAGCTAAAGGGGCCAGATTATTGTGTTGAAAAATGCTCAAACACTCACAAAATCTCCTTGAACTCAGAATCTGCATCCAAAGCCACATTGCTTGCCATTTCTGACTTTGAAAAGCCAACTCCAAAATACTTCGTGCATTTTCCATCTTTTCCATTCGAACATCATCTATACACCACATAGACACTATCCCAACCGTTAAACCACCGATGTAATTCATCCTTCCTCACCCACCATTTTTAAAAGTCCACCATTGCAGCTTGACTTGTCCAGAACAGTTGGGCAAGCTACAAGACATTCTAGCAATTGGAGTAGCTTCAGGGAGGTCCAGGCAAGCTTAATCCATCATCAAACCATTTCTGGAATTCGTGTAGAAGTCCTTCGAATTTCACTCTAAGAGGTATGTTTTTCTGACTTGGAACTCTTCATTCAAGCATCATTTGCATATACATTGTGAAGAAAAGATGTAGATATCATGTCTAGGAACCTGACCATGTCCATAGTTTTGATTATCTTTGTTTGTAAATTGAGAATTTCTTCTTTCATCAGTTAGGTTTTAGTTTTAGTACTGAATAAAATGCTTGCTAACCTTCGACCCATAACTTTTGAAAATTATGTGGTTAGATTCATATTCAAATTTTAGGCAGGTTTGATATTTACATCTTTTGATTTGGCTGAGAAATACATCTTTTTGAAGCTTAACAATGGAGTTATACATCCTTGCGCGCGCGAAGGAAGAAGATGAAGCCATGTCCAACTTTTCGTAAATGATTTCATTTTATATTTAATCGAAGTTATCTTATGAACAAATGAAACAGACCACCCCAGTGGTACAAACAGTGCGCGCTAAAGCCTTGCCATGTAGAAGGTCCTGGGTTCGAGCCCCAGCGAGACCTTTTGTATTTATTTTGTCATTTTTTTCAAACTAACATGCAGGTTTATAACATATTGAGTGTTGGCTCTTTTGAATGGAAAGTGTGAAGAACTAAGGTTCAAACCTTGACAGGACCAAAACAAATTTTTATCATTTGTTTGTTTTCATTTTTTTTAACAAACTTCAACATTTTTTTCCAACCAATCAAAACAACTCCTTTTGAGTTGATTTTTTGCACACTATTTATTTACAATGTCTATTTTACGAATATATAAAAATATCACAAAAAATATTTATTTTCATATTTATTTTTAAAAAAACCAAAATCCATTCCCTTTCCATTTTTATTCTTGTACATTATATTCCTTACAATCCTTGTACATCATTCAAGTTTCAATATGGTTGTAATAGATAATTAGGTTTAATTTCTTGTAATCCCCATTTATAAATTTGTACACCCCATCCCCAAGTGATGTAATAGAGTAGTAAATTTACTCTCCGCAATTTATTGCTTTCATATCAATGCTAGTAAATTAGGGTTTGTATGGAAAGATAAAATCAATACATAGAAAACCCTAATTCAAGATAAATCAAGCATGAAATACAAACACTTGCACACTTGCACCTCTAGGGTTAACTCCACTTTTTGCCTTATGAAAAATGGTCATGATATGTGTTGTACCCCAAAATTTGCGCTCTCATCTTATCAATATTTTCCCCACAAGACTCTTTGGACTCAAGACAGAATTAGGGTTTGCTCTGCCCAAGACCTCCTCTTGCACTATTGACCTGAAATTACGGTTTGAGGTTGCACAGGGATTTTTGGATTTCCAATTCCTCATGTGACTTTCATGCTTCATGTTGGACCTCTAGGATTGCTCATACCAAGTTTCAAGCCTTGAATCAAATTTTTGCCCAGTCAATTGAACAGTTGACCTAAAAATCAGTTGTATTGGGGAAAACGTCAATTGTGGCCAATTTATAGTCAAACCTCATAATTTTTGATCCACATCAACATTATAGACTCATATGAACCATTTGATCAAGTTTGAACCACAACTCCTCAAGAAATTTGATCAGATCATCAAAAGGGCAAAATGGTCATTTTTAGGGTTTTGACTATAGAAGGGCAATTTCTGATTTTTCACCTAGCCAATGGCAAATTGGGTTCAAGCATGGTTTCAAGGAATAAATGGCATCATCTTGACCTAATCACAAGGTTCAAAAGATCTCAAAAGCATTGGATTGACAAATGAATTTTCCAGTCAACTGATCAAAAATCAATTGTGCACTGAAAAGTCAAACTTTGACTTTTTGGTCAAAATCAAGTGCCAAGGGTCATTTTTCATCAAGACGTGTCAAAATATGAAACTTGTTCACCAAGAAACCTAATTTTGAAAATTAGGGTTTAAAATGGAAAATTTTCATAACTTAGAAATTTTCTAAGTTATGAAAATTTCTTATTTTTTCCCAACTTTTCCCAACTTTTTCACCATGATGCAATTGGATTCAAGGAAAACTTCCAACATGAAAGTTGTAGTCCTACACCAAATATACAACTTTTATTCACAAAGTTTTCCCAAAAGTTGCTTGGATCTCAAGTTATGATTTTGTGAATAGAGGTCCAAAAACTTTCTAACTTAGTGAAATTTTGCCCTAGTTTAGGCAGGATTTTGACCTATCTTCATGGAAAATTTTCACATAGTTCCAAGTTGAATCTCAAAATTCATTTCAAATTTGGATTGTAGATAATGTTACATGCTTTCCAAAATGTCAAGGAACACTCCAAGATCATTTGTGGTTAGGGAGAATCGAAAGTTTGAAAATGGCAAATTATCACTTTTGGCCAAGGCATTTTGCACATTGCTACAACTTGCAAATCTGTCCAAACCTTGCTTGTACTTGGTTTACAGGTTGTAATCTCTTCTACACTCAAAAATTGAATGCAAATACAATGGTTAATGGTATTTTTTTGTCTTGGAAGCTTTGTAGAAGGGTTTATTCCATTTATGGCATAAAGATAACAATGCCATTTCCATAAAGCACACTTTATGCAATTTTGTTTTCCTTGAGCCTTGAACCAAAGCTTTTGCAGAAAACAAAGTCCATGAATATCAGGAAATTGGTACCAACTATGTGCATCTAGAATACAGGCCTGTACAGGCCTTGGCATTGTCAACTTCAACTTTTGCTTCAAAAGCAAGTAACTTGCAAAAGTCCACACAACTCTTCAATCTGATAAGAGCAAGCTTTGTGTTCATTTCAAACAAGTTTTACATATTTTCTAAGGCCAGAAACACGAGCTCATAGCCTCTCAAACACCCTTAAGCACAAAAACTCCAACTTCTGCCCAAAACAGGGCATTTTCTGCAAACAGCAAGCCAAAACAAATTCCACTCGTGCGTTTTGTCCCAAACCACTTCAGAAACATTGCATACATCCCATCCAAGATACCCAAGTCCCTATCCAGCCACTGTAACTCCATTTTAACACTTCACCATTTTTACTTTGAAGCTTTGCAGGTTGAGTTCTACAAGCACATTCAGGCAAGTTCAAAGCAAGCCAAGCATTGGGGAAGGTTGAGTGAACTTCAGTAAAGCTAACACGACCTTCAGGCCTCATCCAAAACTCCTACATTGCCATATACAAACTTGACTGAAACATGTATTTCTCAAACTTCTATCTCCTTATTTAGGAATCATTAGACTTAGGTTTGTGAAGCAAAAATGTAGCCCTTAATGTCCTTGAACTATACATATGCATAGAAATCATTTATGTTAACTTAGCTAGGAGAATTTGGATGTTGAAGTTGCTGAATTTTTTAGGTTAGAAATTGGGGGTGATAAAATTCTCCCTGGTTTCTTAGAGTTAGATCAAATTTTTTATATGGTTAGAATCGTGGTTTAATGCTCTATAAGTTTCATGTTGTGAGTTTCTGATTTCATGCAAGAACAAGAGAGAACAGGTTGAAGATGCAGAACGCGCGTTTTTTGTCTCAAGGTCGGGGACAAAGTGCAGCTTGGGCTGGGCCTGGCCTGCCTTGCTTTTGACACCCCCCATCCTGCTTTTTGCACCCCCTTGGCCCATTTCTTTATTTTTGCATATCTTTCATTTCTTTTTTTATTTTATGACTTTATTATTTTTCATGAACATTTAAAAACACAAAAAATATTTTCTTTATTTTTTGACATTTTATCATTTTTTTATTTTATTTTTATTTGCATAATAAATAATTATTAGGTTAATATTACTTTATTTTTCTAAATAAAATTGTAAAAAATATTAAATACTTACATATTTTTATTTTTATTATATTATATATATAAAAATAATATTTTCTCACATATTTTATTTTTTTAACATTTTGTATGTACATTTATTTATTTTCTTATACATAAAAATGAATAAATAAATAAATATAGAATATGTTTTCTATTAAACCAAAACTAGGGTTTCTACCCTTTCCAAAATTAATCATTTTTTTATTTTCTTATTTTTTAGAATATAAATAAATTTATTTTACATACATAAAAATAATACAAAAACATCATTTGCATATTTATATTTATATATTTAAATATTTTCCTATTTATTTATTTGTGCAATATTTCAATTTGGTTGTAATAATAGTTTTAGGGTTTTATTTTGAGCAATATCCCCCTATTCAAACTTGTATCCCCCTCCCCATAATAATGTTGTAATAGTCTTAGATTTACTTTACGCATTTATCGCTTTCAAATGCCATGATAGTAAACTAGGGTTTGTATGCAAAGATCAAAATCAAAACAAGTAGCAAGACTAAACACAAGACAAACATGCATGAAAATGACAACATAATGCACACAAGCATCTCTAGGATTTCACCCACTTGTTGCCTTAAAAATGGCCATGGTATGCATGCTATGTATCTTGGCAAAGCAAATCAAAACAAAAGATCATAGTCCCTCGATGATGCTATCTTGGTTGCCTAAACAAAAATGATCTAGTCCCTCAAAAACCTTGCTAAGATACTTGGAAATATTGTTATCATGGTCATACGATGACCCACGCCCGTCCCGATTAACATCCAAATACAAGGTTGTTTACCAAATACAATGGTAAAACAACAATGTCAAAAGGGTTAAAAATGTCTAGGAAAGATCTTTGAGTAGGGTAGACAACTCCTAGTTACTTGATCAATTTGCAAACATCCTTGCTAATTTCAAAACACACACACAATTTCAAAACAAGTTTCCAAACAAACTTTCAAACATTGAAACATTTTTCAAAAGACAATACATCTTTGTATACATTCTTCAAACAAGAATCATTACAAAGATTGCCTAAACAAAGGCCTCTTTTCAAAATACTTTCAAAACCACACCCAAAAGCACCATTTCAAACAATTGAAAAGCAAAGAAAGTGATCTAAACAAGTAACTAAGAGCCCATGGAAAACCATGGATAAAAAGGGTGCTAGTACCTTCCCTTTTCATAATCTACCCCCTGAACCCAGAAAACATATCAAAGGTCTTTCCTGTGCTTTTTGACCTTTCCTTTGGATAAAATAAAAAGTCGGTGGTGACTCTTGCTAAACCGAAACATTTGCGAACACAAACGCAAAACCTCAAGTCAGTTCTCCCACCGTATCACAGAACTGGCGACTCTGCTGGGGAGATAACTTAAAAGTGGGGTTACCTTAGGGTTTAGGTCACCTTTACATGCTTATCTTGCTTGATTTGTTTTCTTTACAATTTGGTTCTATTGTTTGGGTTTGAAATCCTCTACCCGGATTTGGGAAACATTCATAGGTAAATAGCAATACGTTGTGGAAACTATGTGGGGTATACCGACATAGTTGAAGCAATAGCTATATTAGTGCAACATATTTGTGGGTACCGGTAGCCTTTGAGTCAATCAAAGAGAATACGGGGCTACTGAGTGATGTCATGAAGCACTAATGGACTTTTAGAACCTTTACTTGACCAACTTGGCCTTTTTAGGGGTAGTGAGATGACCGGCTTTGGTGCAGTCCGAAGTTGGTAGATACTCGATACTACACTCATTAAGGGTTGTTTTCTTGGAATATTTCGGTCGCCAGTAAGGTGGCTAAACTGAAACAATGAACACAGAAAATAATCCAGTGATATTGAGCTCCTTAGAACCCAGTTACTATTTATAGGACAGGTTGAGCCAACTAAACTTCAAGAGGGTACTTACCTATGAAACCCCATGCAAGCCTGAAACTAGGAACTTGTGTGATTTGTTTGTACATATACTTGTGCATAACATCATGAGCATCATGAAGCACCATATGCATCCACTAACCATTTCAAGGGTTTGGATCTTCATCTTTGTTCCTGTTTTGTAGGTTATGGATTCACTTCGCCGGAAAACTATTCAGGTCAACCTTGTGAGAATTCCTCCTCAACTCAAGGAGCTTACTTCCAAGATTCTAGAGTATTCTCCATTCACTGAAAGACATGGTCGACTTCTCAACTTGGTCAACTCCAACACTGAGGAAGACATGGTGAAAGTTCTCTTCCAGTTCTTTGACCCCCTACACCATTGCTTCACATTTCCTGACTACCCGTTAGTGCCTACTTTGGAGGAATTTTCTCAACTCTTGAGGACTCCTATTCTCAATCAACTACCCTACAACGGTACGGAAAGAGATCCAAAGCCTGAAGATGTTGCTCAAGCCCTACACTTGCAACCATCTTATGTCAAAGGTCATTGGGAAACCAGAAGTGGTGTCAAGGGTTTCTTGGCAAAGTTTCTGTTTGAGAAAGCTCAAGAATGCTGAAATTCTCTAGACCTGCAAGCTTTTGAGGAGATTGTAGCTCTTCTTATCTATGGGTTGGTCTTGTTCCTAAACCCTGACCAGCTTATAGATGTCAATGCTGTCAAAATTTTCATGGCTCGCAACCCAGTGCCTACATTGCTTGGGGATATCCTCGACTCGTTTCACACTCGAACAATGAGGAAAAGAGGTGTTCTCATGTGTTGTACTCCTCTGCTGGCAAGATGGTTTATTTCTCATCTTCCCCAATCAGTTTTGAAGAATGAGCAAGGTTTGAGGTGCTCACAACGGTTGATGACCCTTACACATTCAGATGTTCATTGGTGTTCTCGATCCAGAGAAAATGTTATCATCATTGATCGTTATGGGGAATTCCCTAATGTCCCTCTACTTGGCATTAGGCAAGGCATTACCTACAACCCCTGCTTGGCTCTGAGACAGTTTAGGTATGCCCGAAGGGATGGCCCGCGTGACATGTTGATTCTAGACTTGGTTTTTGACTTCGACAACGATGATCAAGGACTTCGACAAAGGTTCATCCGAGCTTGGAGAATTCCCAAAAAAGTGGACAGTAAGACCTTGGGACACAAGAATTCCATCCCCCTTGAGCCTTACCTCAAGTGGGTACAAACCAGCGCCCAAAGTCTTATGATGCCTTACCCCTACATTCTTCCTGTGATCAAAGAGCTTGTTATGGAAGGAGAGGTTCCATACACCCTCCTACATCCTGACATGCCAACATCACTAGAAGATTTACAAAGGAGTTGGATACAGCTCAAGGGAGAACGCGATACTTTTGAAGCCCAATTCTACGCCAGTGAGAAGAAGGTTTTAGAACTTACTCGTCAACTTCACGAAGAGCAGACTCGCAACACCTACATTGCACCAAAAAGGATGTGCAACGTCTTTTTACATTAGAATTTTATATTATTTTTCCCATGGGGCATTTATGTACTAACAAATTCTATTTTATTAATATGACGTGGTGTTCCTTTTTATTTACAACAAATTTGAATTTCTGAATCCTTGAATGCATTACATGAATACATATCATTCATCATATGCATAAATAGGTCTTCACACCAGGTTTCCTTATCTCTCTGTTGTTTATTTCAGCAAGATGGATATTGAACAGACGGTTTAAGATTTGCAAGCACAGAATTCACAGTTCCAACAGCTACTCATGACCTTGGCTAAGGGTCAGGAGGAGCTCAAAACCTTGCTGGAAAAGGAAAAAGAGAAAAAGAAGAAGAAGAGAGTTGGTGTGGCTACTTTGGGTAGAAGATTTAAAGGTCAAACCAGAAGGGTCCTGGATTTCCCCTCAACATCTGATGAAGGAGTAGGAAAAGGAAAGGGAGTTGCAGTACCATTTGAGTCTGAGGAAGAAGAAGAAGAAGAGGATGAAGACTATTCTGAACAGCAATATCCTCCTGCAGACGACAAATACAAAAATCTGGAAGAGCGTCTGGCTGCCATGGAAGTGTAGAGAGTGCCTGGGCTGGATTTCGAAGAGTTAGGTTTAGTTTCTGGGATTGTAATCCCTCCCAAGTTCAAAGTACCTCTTTTTGCTAAATACGATGGTTTGTCTTGTCCAAAGATGCACTTACGGTCTTATGTCAGGAAAATCCAACCACATTCTTCTGATAAGGATCTTTAAGTCCATTTCTTCCAGGACAGACTTTCTGGGACGCAGTTAGATTGGTTTTACCAGCTAGAGAGGTCTGATGTGCATAATTGGGAAGATTTAGCATCCGCCTTCTACAGACAGCATCAATATAATGCGGACTTAGCACCAACCCGCACTCAATTACAGAGTATGGGCATGGTCTCTAATGAAGGCTTCAAAGAGTATGCCCAAAAATGGAGGGATTTGGATGGAAGGGTGCAGCCACCGTTATCTGAAAGAGAGCTTGTTGATATGTTCTTGGGGACTCTGTCAGGTCCTTTCTTTAATCACCTGATAGGAAGTTTGTCTGTGGGGTTCACCGAGTTGATTCTAACTGGTGAGAGAGTTAAAGCCGGAATCAAAAGCGTAAAAATTCAAAAGGATGCATCTGCTTCCTCTGCCATCAAAAAGACTTTTCCATCAAAGAAAGAAGTCTCAGTTGTCTACTCCCAAAGAAGTCAAGGAAGAGTTGAGTGCTGGCCAGCGGTGGGGGCCGTAATGATTCATAAGTCTGCAGCTGATCAACCTAGAAACAATCAACCCATAACTAACCAAGCAAGGGTGGAAAGGCCTGTACGGAAATTCACCAAGATAAACATGACTCCTACTCAAGTTCTGCCCCATCTCTTGAAGTTAAACCTTGCAACCTTGAAAGAGGCACCGAAAAATCCGAATACAACTTCTCCATACTACCATTCAAACGCCAAGTGTGCTTATTATTCAGGGAGTAAGGGAACGACACCAACAATTGTTGGGCCCTTAAGAATAAGATTCAGGATTTATTAGATGCCAAAGAAGTGGAATTTGATGCCCCTGAAAAGCCGAATGTGATCTCTGCTCCAATGCCAAGGCATGGCCACAATGCCCATGTTATTGAAGAGGATCTATTTGTTGCTACTGTTGATGATTTGATGACTCCGCTACCGATAATCAAGCTGAATTTGTTGAAGGCTGGGATTTTCCCAAGTTGTGAAGAAGATTGCTACCTTTGTTCATCCTTACCAACCGAATGTCCATTGTTGAAGTTAGGCATCCAACGCCTAATGGATAACCAAGAAATCCTTTTTGAGAAGACTCCTGTTACACCGACTCCCGTCAATGATGTTTCAATAATTACCATATCCGCCAATCTTTCCAAGGTCTCCAAAAGACCTGTTAAGATTACATCCGATCTGAAGATTGTACCTTTGAAGATAACTATGTTGGGGCCCATCCCGTACAAGTCCAACAAATCAATACCGTGGAACTATGGTGGAGAAATCTACTACCACGGTGTTAAACAAATTGAATCAACTGAAGAGAGTTCTGATGAAGAGACTTTCGACATTTGAAACATTGCCGGAACGAGTAAAATCACCCGCATTGGAAGAATTTTATCTCCGGAGATTGCCCCTCCAAAGGCAATCTTCGTACCCTCAACTACTCCTAAGGTTACTCCTGTACCGGTCAACATATCTGCGAGAACTCTAGTTATTGAAGAAGTTGTAACTCCTGTGGTTGTCCCCTCTGCTGTTGCTGATGATAGAGGGAATGGGATCCAAGAAGAGCCCGTCAGGATGAGGGCTCAACCATTGGTCATCCCTGAGACCTCTCAAAAAGAAATGGAAGAGATTTTGAAAATAATCAAGAAAAGCGATTATGATGTTGTGGAGCAACTGGGGCAAACCCCCTCAAAAATATCTATGTTGGCCTTGTTGCTTTGTTCAGAAGCTCATGCTAAAGCTTTGATCAGATTCTTGAAGATAGCCCACGTGCCACAGGAAACCTCCGCGGATCAGTTCCAGGAATGTGTAGCTAGCCTACCAGCTGATAATGGTCTAGGATTCTCCGATGCCGATTTAACATCTAAAGGGAGAAAACATAATGACGCTTTGCATGTTTCGGTGGAATGCAGAGGGACTACTCTAGCATACGTACTGGTAGACACTAGTTCTTTATTGAATGTCTTGCCGAAGAAGGCCTTGGATAGGTTGGACTGTGAAGGCCTAACCCTGAAGCCCAGAAATATCATTATCAGAGCCTTTAATGGTTCTAAGAGGATGGTCCACGAGGAGGTGGACATCCCGATTAAAGTGGGAACTGAAACCTTTAACTCCACATTCTATGTGATGGACATTTTTCCTTCCTATTCCTTCTTGTTGGGAAGACCCTGGATTCACCATGCTGGAGCCGTCACTTCTACTCTGCATCAAAAGCTCAAGTACCCTATCCAGGGGAAAATTGTAACTGTTCACGGTGAAGAGGAATACATGATAAGCCATCTTAATTCTTTCCGCTATGTGGAATTAGATGGCGAATTCATAGAAACCCCTTTCCAACACTTCGAGGAAGTTTCTGAAGAGATTGCAGCAACCAAGACAATGTCTTCTGTACCCATGGTTACCAGACCTCCGCCTCGGATGTCATCTCTCAAGGATGTTAGGGCTGTGATTGAAGAACGAGGAAGCACAATCTGGGGGCAGCTTCCAGACTTTCCTTTCAAATCTGATAAATTCGGCTTGGGTTTCACTGCTTTTGCTCAAAAGGTTGTACGCCGCTCCCGGGCTGGAGGGTCGCCAGTAAAGATCACCCATCATGGAGTCAATGCTTTGGAGGATAGTGAAGAGGAGAGCAACCTGGAAGACTAGATTTTCCCTATTGTGGATGGAGGACTGAGCAATTGGGAGGCAAAAGACTTTGTTCTCATTACTTTCATAAATCAGTAATTTATCTTTCAATTATTTCTTTTGGTTTGTAATAATTCTCAGACAATTTGTACACTTTTTACCTTGTGCCTTACCCGAGGCATATAGGTCCATTTGTAAGAGTTTGATTTTTCATCTTCATATGCCATTTTAATGAATCATGGACGTTTTCACATATAAACTTTTGTGTTCATTGTTTTTCTTTTTGCATTTTTATTTGTTTAAAGATGGCTATCCCTTACACACACTCACACTCACAATTGTAGGTACCCTTCCATTCCGGATTCCATGGGTAACAATTCTGCTATGGCCTTCAGTGACTCTGAAGATCTGGTCTACCATGCCGAATACGAAGGTGATGAAGATTGTGAGGTGCCGGGAGAGTTGGCTAGACTGCTACAACAGGAAGAAAGGGCTATTCTACCTCATGAGGAGTTGTTAGAGACAATCAACTTTGGAACTGAGGAAGACATAAAAGAAATTAGAGTGGGTGCCAACCTAGAACCAAGTGTCAAGGAGCGCTTAATTCAGCTGTTGAATGAATATGTTGAGATCTTCGCCTGGTCCTATGAAGACATGCCGGGACTTGATACAGATATTGTGGTTCACCGTCTCCCCAAAAGAGAAGACTGTCCACCAATTAAACAGAAAGTCCGCCGAATGAGGCCCGACATGTCAGAAAAGATCAAAGCTGAAGTTATGAAGCAGTTCAATGTTGGATTTCTTGCAGTTACTTCCTATCCACAATGGGTTGCTAAAATTGTGCTCGTGCCTAAGAAGGACGGAAAAGTGAGAATGTGCATGGATTATAGAGACTTAAACAGGGCCAGCCCTAAAGATGACTTTCCACTACCGCACATTTACATCTTGGTTGACAACACAACTCAGCACAAGGTATTTTCTTTCATGGATGGATTTTCAGGTTACAACCAGATCAAAATGGCACCTGGAGACATGGAGAAAACTACCTTTGTTACACAGTGGGGTACGTTCTGCTACAAAGTGATGCCATTCGGACTGAAGAATGTTGGGGCAACCTATCAATGCGCCATGGTAGCTTTGTTTCATGATATGATACATCATGAAATAGAGGTCTATGTAGATGACATGATATCCCGTTCACAAACTGAATAAGAACACCTCGACCATTTGCAAAAGTTGTTTGTCAGGTTGAAGGAGTACAAGCTCCGACTGAACCCTAACAAGTGCACTTTCGGAGTCAGGTCCGGTAAACTCTTGGGTTTCATTGTCAGCAACAAAGGCATCGAGGTTGATCCTGCCAAAGTCAAAGCTATACAATAAATGTCTGCCCCTCGCACTGAGAAGGAGGTCAGAGGTTTCTTGGGACGCATAAACTACATTGCAAGGTTCATTTCTCACCTAACATCTACCTGTGAACCAATCTTCAAGCTGTTGAAGAAAGATCAGGTGGTTAAATGGAATGATGACTGTCAAGTTGCTTTCGATAAAATCAAGGAGTATTTGCTAGAACCTCCTATCTTGATGCCTCCCATCGAAGGAAGATCGCTAAACATGTATCTGACCGTCCTAGAGAATTCAATGGGGTGTGTACTGGGCCAACATGACGAGTCTGGCCGAAAAGAGCATGCCATTTATTACCTTAGCAAAAAGTTTACCGACTGTGAGACCCGATACTCACTGCTCGAGAAAACTTGTTGCGTTTTGGTATGGGATGATCGCCGGCTAAGGCAGTATATGTTGACTCATACCACTTTGCTGATATCTAAGATGGATCTGATCAAGTACATCTTTGAGAAGCCTGCTTTGTCCGAAAGAATCGCTAGATGGCATATGATCCTGACTGAATATGATATACAGTACACGACCCAAAAAGCTATAAAGGGGAGTGTGCTAGCTGACCATCTGGCTCACCAAGCTGTCGAAGATTACCAATCCATGAGGTTCGACTTCCCCGACGAGGATGTCATGACATTGGAAAACATTAAAGATTTCAGACCATATGACGGACCTAAACAAGGATCCCGATGGAGCCTCTAATGCACCTGGAAACGGTATCAGCGCGGTACTCATCTCTCCACAAGGTTTCCATACACCTTTCACTGCTAGACTTTGCTTCAGCTGCACCAACAACATGGCCGAGTATGAAGCTTGTATCTTTGGTCTCAAGGCTGCAATAGACTTGGGAATCAAATCCTTGATCGTATTTGGGGACTCAGCTTTGGTCATCATTCAGATCAAAGGAGAGTGGGACACTTAGCATCCCAACCTCATCCCTTACAAAGAACATGTCTTGACATTGATACCGCATTTCGAACAGATTACCTTCGAGCACTTCCCTCGAGAAGAGAATCAGCTAGCAGATGCTCTAGCTACAATGTCATCCATGTTTAAACTTAACTGGGATAATGAGGCTCCCCAAATCACCATTGAACGGATGGACGAACCTGCACATTTTCACGAGATTAATATCGAAGAATTAGTGCACCGACCTTGGTTTCATGAAGTCAAAAGGTATCTCGAGGCTCAAGAATATCCTGAAGGAGCTTCAGTCAACGACAAAAAGTTCTTAAGGAGATTCTCAGCTAAGTTCTTCTTGAGCAATGGTATCCTATACAAGTGCAATCATGATTGCATTCTGGTCCGTTGTGTGGACAAGGTTGAAGCTGAACAGATCATGGCTGAACTACATAATGGTACCTTTGGAACTCACTCTAGCGGACATACGATGGCTAAGAAGATTCTACGGGCAGGCTATTATGGGTCTACCATGGAAGCTGACTGCCATCAACATTCCAGGACTTGTCACAAATGTAAAATCTATGCGGACAAGGTACATATACCTCCAGTTCCTCTCAATGTCTTAACAGCTCCTTGGCCATTCGCTATGTGGGGAATCGACATGATTGGAGAGATTAAGCCTACAACATCCAATGGACATCGTTTCATCCTGGTGGCCATTGATTACTTCACCAAATGGGTCGAAGCAGCTTCCTTCGCATCCGTCACAAAGAATGTGGTTGCCCGCTTCATCAAGCAGAATCTCATTTGTCGGTACGGTATCCCTGAAAGGATCATCACTGATAATGGTACAAACCTGAACAATACTATGATCACCGCTCTGTGCGAGCAGTTCCAGATTCAACATCACAATTCATCTCCCTATCGGAGAAAGATGAACGGTGATGTCGAAGCTGCGAACAAAAATATCAAGAAAATCATACAAAAGATGACAGTCACCTACAAGGACTGGCATGAAATGCTACCATTTGCTCTCCACGGGTACTGTACCATGGCGCGTACATCAACAGGGGCATCACCCTATTCTTTGGTATACGGCATGGGAGATGTTTTACCTATTGAGGTTCAGATTCCCTCCTTGAGAATCATGAAGGATGCTGGTTTGAGTGAAGACGATTGGATTCATACCCGGCTTGATCAACTTAACTTGATTGATGAGAAGCGACTTACTGCTGTTTGTCATGGTCAGACGTATCAAAAGCAGATGATTAAGGCATTCAACAAGAAAGTCAGGCGCCAGATATATCAAGTCGGGGGTCTTGTAATCAAGCGGATCATCTTTCCGCAAAGTGATCCCAGGGGAAAATGGACTCCTACCTACGAAGGACCATTTGTGATCAAAAACATCTTTTCTGGTGGGGCAATGATATTAACCACCATGGACGGCGACGACCTGCCGCACCCTGCGAACGCAGACATAGTCAAAAGATACTATGCATAAATGACCCGGCAAGTTGAAAACCCGAAAGGGCAACTTGGGCAAAAAAGGGCGTCCCGATGAATCGAAAACCCGAAAGGGAGGTTCGGGCAAAAATTAGGGATAAAATAAAAAAATATGTACACCCGGCAAGTTGAAAACTCGAAAGGGCGACTTGGGTAAAAAGGGGTTTCCTGTTGGATCGAAAACCCGAAAGGGCGGTCCAGGCAAAAGTTAGGGAATTAAAGAGTATGCCTATGTCTCGTCGGATCACTTTAAAGACAATCTCTTCACAGACAAACTCCGGGATTCTGATCAACTCAATCATCTTCGGACGAAGCAACGATTGGGCAAGATATTCAGAGTTACGAAGGCTATAGCAGAATGGGAACCCCATGGAATTTTTTACACATAGCCATCCTTCTTTGTATAAATTTTTCTCATTTTTATGACAACATTGTCTTACTAGGATGTTTGTCTCCTTTGTACAAAATACTTACACAAAGTTAATACAAGGATACTTCAAAGTGTAGAAAACTATTTTCCTTTTCTTCTTTTTTACACTTGTGTTTTATTTGAAAACGTCCAATGATTTATTAATGAGCATATGCATTTGAATATAATCATTGTTTACAAATAAACGAAATGTGGAAGAATAATTACTGACAGGTTGAAATTATAGGAAGACGTCTTTAGGCTATTCCAAGAGAAATCCCCTGCAGTACATCATCTATATCCCCAGCGGAGCTAAATTTCAAATCCCTTAATCCCCATCAAAGTTAAACTTCAAACTCCCAATCCTCAACGGAGCAAAACTTTGAACTACAGACCCTCAGCAGAGATGAAACCTTCTTCCCCAACGGAGTCAAATCTCCAACTAACAATCTACGGCGGAAACCCTTCAGTTTTCCCCAGATTCCCCAGCAAGTTGTCTTAAAGTCTGAGAATCAACCAGATAACAGTTAACTTTTATCCCCAACCTAGGATGATTCCCCGGTAGATTGGCATACAACCCAAGCTCTTGAACTTTTTCCAAACAGGAATAAGCCTTTTCCCCCAGAGTCCCGAACTTACTCTCCAGCAGGATAGCTACTCCCCACAAAGTTTTTACTCCATAACAGAATGAAGATTCTCATTCTTGATTCCCCACTGAGGTTGCCAAAGGCATTATTACTCCCTAGCATGAATTTGTCAGAATTTTTAATCCCCTGCAGATTGAAGATTCTCATTCTTAGTTCCCCGCAGAATCCATCAGAGTCTCCTTTATTCTCCAACAGATCAAGGTTTTCCTTTGTTCGATTCCCGGTAGAGATCACCAGAGTTTCCTTATTTCCCAGCCGAGTAAGTATTCCCATTGTGTAATCCCCAGCCATAGTCATCAAAGTTCTCGGGATTCCCCAAGCAGGTCTCTCAAGCAGCACTTGGTGTTACTCTCACAATAGATGTTGTCAACACTCCCACTTCAAGACTCGAAGGATCCTTATATCCCCAGGAAAGTTGTAAAGGATTCTCACATCCCCACAAAAGTTGTCAAAGTTTTCGATAATCCCCGCGAGTTGCCAAGGATTTTCTATCCCCAACAGTGGTCCAAGGATTTCTCATCCTCAGCAATCAAAGATTTTTGAGTCTCCGACAGCGATCAAAGATTTATTTTTCCCGGCAGCAATCAAAGATTTTATTATCTCCAGCTATCAAGGATTTATTTTCCTCAGCATTGCAGCGAATCAGCTTACATGCGCATACATTACATTCATATATCATAAACATTGATAAAACACATCTTATTGCATCATACATTTCATGCAACATGACCTTGTGTTTCAGCTAACATTTTACCCTTTTCAGGATAAGATTAAAAGCTATCTTTAACATATATTCAAAGATTTCAGATACAGTATGGATACACCCCAGACACAGAGGTCATTCTATTACTCATTCAGAATTCAAAATCAGATACAGATTAGACACGCTCCAGACATGGAAGCTATTCTATTTCTCATTCAGACTTCAACAATCATATACAGATTAGATACGCTCCAGATACGGAAGCCATTCTATTTTTCATTTAGATTCAACTATCAATTTCAAGTTCAGATACACTGCAGACACGGAAGTCATTCTGTTACTTATTTAGATCCCAGTTACAGTTCAGATGCACTCCAGACACAGAAGTCATTCTGCTACTCATATAGATCTCAACCTCAAGATACAGTCCAGATACGCCCCATACACGGTTGCCATTCTGTCACTTATTCTGACTTTTTCCCTAGCCCAGAGATGCTCCAGACACGGATGCTATTCTGTCGCTTATTCAGACTCAGATACAATACAGATACACTCCAGACACGAAAGTCATTCTGTTATTCATTCAGATTCAAATACAGTTACAACTCGGATATGCTCCAGACACGTACGCCATTCCCTTGCTCATACAGATCCAATCTCTAGATACAACTCAGATACGTTCCAGATACGGATACCATTCTGATGTTCATTCTCCTGATTTTCAACAAACATTCTTGGATGGCATCTTTAAGCCCATCTCCGACAAGATTCTAACACCTCTCCAAATGGCATCTATAAGCCCATTCCCACAACTACATTTTGACGAGTGCAAATTTACGGGCACTCTAGTGTCCAATCATCTTTTACCTTCGAGTCACGAACGGCAAACTCGCCAATCTAACTCTTCAGGTTCAAGAAGATTGAACATGGGCAGTTGTTGTACCCCAAAATTTTCCCTCTCATCTTATCAAGATTTTCCCCACAAGACTCTTTAGACTAAAGACAGAATTAGGGTTTGCTCTGCTCAAGACCTCCTCTTGCACTATTGACCTGAAATTAGGGTTTGAGGTTGCACATGGATTTTTGGATTTCCAATGCCTCATGTGACTTTAATGCTTCATGTTGGACCTTTAGGATTGCTCATACCAAGTTTTAAGTCTTGAATTAAATTTTTGCCCAGTCAATTGGACAGTTGACCTAAAAATCAACTGTATTGGGTAAAAAGTCAATTGTGGCCAATTTGTAGTAAAACCTCATAATTTTTTATCCACATCAACATTATAGACTCATATGAACCATTTGATCAAGTTTGGACCATAACTCCTCAAGAAATTTGATCAGATCATCAAAAGGGCAAAATGGTCATTTTTAGGGTTTTGATTGTAGAAGGGCAATTTCTGATTTTTCACCTAGCCAATGGCAAATTGGGTTCAATAATGGTTTCAAGTACTCAATGGCATCATCTTGACCTAATCACAAGGTTCAAAAGATCTCAAAAGCATTGGATTGACAAATGAATTTTCCAGTCAACTGATCAAAAATCAATTGTGCACTGAAAAGTCAAACTTTGACTTTTTGGTCAAAATCAAGTGCCAAGGGTCATTTTTCATCAAGATGTGTCAAAACATGAAACTTTTTCACCAAGAAAACTAATTTTGAAAATTAGGTTTTAAAATGGAAATTTTTCATAACTTAGAAATTTTCTAAGTTATGAAAATTTCTTATTTTTTCCCAACTTTTTCACCATGATGAAATTGGATTCAAGGAAAACTTCCAACATGAAAGTTATATTCCTCCACCAAATCTACAACTTTGATTCACAAATTTTTCCAAAAAGATGCTTGGATCTCAAGTTATAATTTTGTGAATAGAGGTCCAAAAACTTTCTAACTTAGTGAAATTTTGCCCTAGTTTAGGCAGGATTTTGATCTATCTTGATGGCAAATTTTCACATAGTTCCAAGTGGAATCTCAAAATTCATTTCAAAGATGGATTGTAGAGCATGTTACAAGCTTTCCAAAATGTCCAAGAACTCTCCAAGATCATTTGTGGTTAGGGAGAATAAAAAGTTTGAAAATGGAAAATTATCACTTTTGGCCAAGGCATTTTGCACATTGCTACAACTTGCAAATCTGTCCAAATCTTGCTTGTACATGGTTTACAGGTTCTAATCTCTTTTACACTCAAAAATTGAAGGCATATACAATGGTTAATGGTATTGTTTTTGTCTTGGAAGCTTTGTACAAGGGTTTATTCCATTTATGGCATAAATATAACAATGTCATTTCCATAAAGCACACTTTATGCAATTTTGTTTTCCTTGAGCCTTGAACCAAAGCTTTTGCAGCAAATAAAGTCCATGAATATCAGGCAATTGGTACCAACTATGTGCAGCTAGAATACAGGCCTGTACAGGCCTTGGCATTGTCAACTTCAACTTTTGCTTCAAAAGCAAGTAACTTGCAAAAGTCCACACAACTCTTCAATCTGATAAGAGCAAGCTTTGTGTTCATTTCAAACAAGTTTTACATATTGTCTAAGGCCAAAAACACGAGCTCATAGCCTCTCAAACACCCTTAAGCACAAAAACTCCAACTTCTGCCCAAAACAGGTCATTTTCTGCAAACAGCAAGCCAAAACAAATTCCACTCGTGCGTTTTGTCCCGAACCACTTCAGACACATTGCATACATCCCATCCAAGCTACCCAAGTCCCTGTCCAGCCACTGTAACTCCATTTTCACACTTCACCATTTTTACTTTGAAGCTTTGCAGGTTGAGTTCTACAAGCACATTCAGGCAAGTTCAAAGCAAGCCAAGCATTGGGGAAGGTTGAGTGAACTTCAGGAAAGCTAACACGACCTTCAGGCCTCATTCGAAACTCCTACATTTCCATATCCAAACTTGAATGAAACAGGTATTTCTCAAATTTCTATCTCCTTATTTAGGAATCATTAGGCTTAGGTTTGTGAAGCAAAAATGTAGCCCTTAACGTCCTTGAACTGTACATATGCATAGAATTCATTTATGTTAACTGAGCTAGGAGAATTTGGATGTTGAACTTGCTGAATTTTTTAGGTCAGAAATTGGGGGTGATAAAATTCTCCCTGGTTTCTTAGAGTTAGATCAAGTTTTTTATATGGTTAGAATCGTGGTTTAATGCTCTATAAGTTTCATGTTGTGAGTTTCTGATTTCATGCAAGAACAAGAGAGAACAGGTTGAAGATGCAGAACACGCGTTTTTTGTATCAAGGTCAGGGACGAAGTGCAGCTTGGGCTGGGCCTGGCCTGCCTTGCTTTTGACACCCCTCATCCTACTTTTTGCACCCCCTTGGCCCATTTCTTTATTTTTGCATATTTTTCATTTCTTTTTTTATTTTCTGACTTTATTATTTTTCTTGAACATTTAAAAACACAAAAAATATTTTCTTTATTTTTTGGCATTTTATCATATTTTTATTTTATTTTTATTTGCATAATAAATAATTATTAGGTTAGTATTACTTTATTTTTCTAAGTAAAATTGTAAAAAATATTAAATACTTACATATTTTTATTTTTATTATATTATATATATAAAAATAATATTTTCTCACATATTTTATTTTTTTAACATTTTGTATATACATTTATTTATTTTCTTATACATAAAAATGAATAAATAAATAAATATAGAATATGTTTTCTATTAAACCAAAACTAGGGTTTCTACCCTTTCCAAAAATAATCATTTTTTTATTTTCTTATTTTTTAGGACATAAATGAATTTATTTTACATACATAAAAATAATACAAAAACATCCTTCGCATATTTATATTTATATATTTAAATATTTTCCTATTTATTTATCTGTGCAATATTTCAATTTGGTTATAATAATAGTTTTAGGGTTTTATTTTGAGCAATATCCCCCTATTCAAACTTGTATCCCCCTCCCCATAATAATGTTGTAATAGTCTTATATTTACTTTACGCATTTATCGTTGTCAAATGCCATGATAGTAAACTAGGGTTTGTATACAAAGATCAAAATCAAAACAAGTAGCAAGACTAAACACAAGACAAAAATGCATGAAAATGACAACACAATGCACACAAGCATCTCTAGGGTTTCACCCACTTGTTGCCTTAAAAATGGCCATGGTATGCATGCTAGGTATCTTGGCAAAACAAATCAAAATAAAAGATCATAGTGCCTCGATGACGCTATCTTGGTTGCCTAAACAAAAATGATCTAGTCCCTCAAAAAACTTGCTAAGATACTTGGCAATATTGTTATCATGGTCATACGATGACCCACGCGCGTCCCGTTTAACATCCAAATACAAGGTTGTTTACCAAATACAATGGTAAAACAACAATGTGAAAAGGTTTAAAAATGTGTAGGAAAGATCTTTGAGTATGGTAGACAACTCCTAGTTACTTGATTAATTTGCAAACATCCTTGCTAATTTCAAAACACGCACACAATTTCAAAACAAGTTTCCAAACAAACTTTCAAACATTGAAACATTTTTCAAAAGACAATACATCTTTGTATACATTCTTCAAACAAGAATCATTATAAAGATTGCCTAAACAAAGGCCTCTTTTCAAAATACTTTCAAAACCACACCCAAAAGCACCATTTCAAACAATTGAAAAGCAAAGCAAGTGATCTAAACAAGTAACTAAGAGCCCATGGAAAACCATGGATGAAAAGGGTGCTAGTACCTTCCCTTTTCATAATCTACCCCGCGAACCCAGAAAACATCTCAAAGGTCTTTCCTGTGCTTTTTTACCTTTCCTTTGGATAAAATAAAAAGTCGGTGGCGACTCTTGCTAAACCGAAACATTTGCGAACACAAACGCAAAACCTCAAGTCAGTTCTCCCACCGTATCACAATATGCATGTGAGACATCTTAGCAAAAACAATCAAAAATACAAGATCATAGTCCCTCGATGACGCTTCGAATGTTGCCTTCAAAAAGATCTTAGTCCCTCAAGAGAAATGCTAATATATCTCACAACATTGTTATTAATGACTATACGATGACCCACGCCCGTCCCTTTACATCCAAAGATAAGGCTTCTTACCAATCAATGGTAAGATAACAATATCAAATAAAGGAAGAAATGAACAAAAGACTTTTGTGTAGATAGAACGTTCTTAGGTCCTTGCTCACAATCCATCTTCAAAAAACAAACATCTTTTCAAACACACCTAACACTTTTAAAACATGAAATATTTTCAAAATTCCAACACTTTGTATGCATTCTTAGGGAGACGAGAATCATTATAAAGTTTTCCTAAATGAATGCTCTTTTCAAAAATACTTTCAAAATCCACCACAAACACATTTCAAACAAAGCAATTTCAAAAGTGATCTTGCAAGAAACTAAGAGCCGATAGATAACTATGGATGAAAAGGTTGCTAACACCTTCCATTTTCATAATCTACCCTCCTAACTCAAGAAAATATCTCAAAGGTCTTTCCTGTTCTTTTCACCCTTTCCTTATTGGATAAAAGAAAAGTCGATGGCGACTCTTGCTATCCGCAACAATTGCAATAAAACGCAAAACAACCAAGTCAGTTCTCCCACCGTATTACACTCATAATATTCAAGTCTCAAATAAACTTCATTCATTTAATCAACTTAGGCTTAAAATCCACTTCACCAAAAAATTGAAATCCAATTAACAAAATAAATTGAGTATACAATTGTATCTCTCAAAACATTAATCAAATATTTCCCCATTGTTACATGACCAGAGCACAACTCAAAACCCAAAATGTGAAATAAAGTAAAGTAGCTCTTCTACATCTACTCTCCTGCTCAAGCAACTCTAATATTCAGTACCTGAGCGATGTCGTATAAAACATTATTCCAACAGAAGGGTGAGAACTCACATAATTATCAAGAATCATATAATAATATATTATGTTTAACATACATGCATATAGATCATACTCTCGCACGTCATAAGCTTTATAAAACATAACATCACCCTATTTATTATACCATTCATAAAATACACCAACAATCCATAATTACACAATTATATTATTTTGATCAATTTCACAATTTTACATAATGCACATAATATCATATTATGATACAAAATACCATGTGACTCAATGCAAGACTCAAATGCAACTCATGCATGTGGTACCATTCACTGTTACTTTTATTTGGTTTTTACTTTAAATCGGGTTCGTCCTCTAGACTAATAACACACAAAAGCCCGTCCACTAAGTTTCTAACCGCTCTCTAGGTTTAGGACAAGTCACTAGCTCCCAAAGAACTAACAAGCATTTCCTCTTGACAACAAATGATGCATGTGCAATTACACCAACCATATGCAATTAAGATCGTCCTTTAATCTTAGCATTCATGCATATCTTCAATAATTCATCACACTTGAATTACCACACATTTGTACATACCTACACATTCTCATTAACCATTCATATAAAATTCAAATTCATCGTATAACCACATCAAACCATCATAATAATACATAACAAACAATGTACAAAGTATCATTACATTTCAACATCAACCACAATCACACAACACACAAATACAAGTCATTTTACAAAAATACACAATAATTAAATCACCTATTATCATCAAGACCATTTTTTTTAAAAATAATATCCTTCTATCTTTCTAACATTTCAAACGGGAACTGAAACGAAGCTACGGTTCAAAAATTATGAATTTTTGATGTTTTACAAAAAATATTGCATTTTCCTGCGATTTCCTTATGGGAATTTCACTCTAAAACTCCTTTTAACATCCAAATTACTACGATTTAAAGCATTATAACCTATATCTAACATGTAGTTTCAAATAGAAACATCACAACGCTATTACTCATCATATTCAAGGACTTCTCATCAAAACCTAACAATTTCAAAACCATGGAAGTTTAGGGATTTCATCCTAACCATGAATCTGCCTATCATACACCATCATACAATTCCCATAAAAATGTATGAACCCACCCTTACCTTAATTTTTTGATGTTCTTTTGAATTCCTCGGGTGTTCTTATCCTCTTTCTCCATTTTCCTTTTCTCTAGGTTAGCCTTTTTTCTCTTTTTCCTTTACTAACCTTGGTTTCTTTTCCTCTTATACTCTTAACAAAATAAAACTAATCCAATAACTACTAGACCCAATTACTCCTCACACTCCTACATATTCGGCCCAATTACTTATTATTCTACTATTTTCTAAAATTCTCACTTAATAAAATAATTCCATCATAAATTGACATTATTACTAATTATAATTCTACGGTTCAACATAATTAACCCGACTAACCCATCACATAGAACGTATATCAAACAATTCAAATAAATCCAATTACTCACAAAATCAAACAATTAATTAATTAATATAATATATATAAATAATTACTAAAATTAGGGTGTTACAAATCTCCCCCACTAAAAAGGATTTCCGCCCTCGAAAATTACCTCAAACGAACAGATCAGGATATGAATCGCTCATCTGACTCTCGAGCTCCCAAGTAATGTTTCCACCCACTGGTATTCCCCAAGATACTTCACCAAGAAAAGCTCTTTACCTCTAAGCTGCTTCAACTCCCGATAGGTGATGTCTCCACAGTCAGGTTATCTCTCACCTACACATCATCTACTTGGACCACATGAGACGGATCTGCAATGTATTTCATCAGTTGAGATACACGGAACACATCATAGATATTAGCAAAAGACGGTGGAAAAGTAATCTGATATGCCACATCTCTTATCTTCTCAAAAATTTGGTATGGACCAATAACACATAGCGTCAACTTACGTGACTTCAATGATCGACCAACACCAGTTACCAAAGTAACTCTCATAAATACATGATCATCTTTTTGGAACTTAAGTGCCTTCCTCCTCTTGTCATGATAACTTTTTTGACGACTCTACTAAATCTTCATTTTCTCCCTAATCATCTTAATCTTATCAGTAGTCTATTAAACTATCTCAAGTCCAACCACAACACTCTCTCCCGACTCATACCAACATAATAGAGTTCTACACCTTCTATCATACAATACTTCAAATGGTTCCATTCTGATACTCAAATGGAAACTGTTATTGTAGAAATACCCAATTAAGGAAAAATAGTTATCCCAAGCACCTCTTTTTTCCAACACACGAGCTCTCAAAATGTCCTCAAGTGACGGAATCTTCCTCTTAGTCGGACCATATGTCTGCGAATGATAAGCATAACTCAAATGCAACTTCGTACCCAAAGCATTTTGCAAACTCACCCAGATATCTGACTATTATTTTTGGTTTGGAGTCAATCTCAGAAAATAGAGGAAGTAACAGTAGGTTCCTTCTTGATATTCTCAATGATTTTCATCTTCTTCAGATTTTTAGCAATCAGGGGCTTCCTAGAGGTTGCTTCCAATATGCTGACTTCTTGGGGCTCTGTCAGATGTTCTATCAGCCTATTCTCTGTCAGAATATCTGATATGAGCCTTCCTAAGGGAATCCAATCCCTCTTGGTCCTTTTGTCTTCTCTTGTTTCCTTCACACTAGTTTTGAGATGATGAAACAGCAAGTGTGGAAGATTTACCTTTGTCCTCTTAGAAATGAAATAGATCAGAAATTGCTTATCAATGTTGATATAATCAGGAGAGCTTGTGGGCTTCCTGTGGTTGATACACCCTAGAATGATTCTGGCCCAAATTCTATGGTGATCCTTCAAATCTCTGATTTTACTAGAGGGTAGACCATGAGTAAAAATTTCCTTTGCAATAGAACTTACGTCAGAGCATCTCTCAGCCATGTCAATGTATTTGACACCTCCACCATTGTATCCAAGAAGCTTTGCAATTAGGTCTTCTATAATAATAATTTTCTTCCCCATGACAAAAGAAGTAACCTGATGGTTTGAATAAGAAGCATGTATCCAATGGGAAAGGTTGGCCCAATAGACGGTCAAAGTACCTGTTCCATCCTTGAGCAGTAACGTCTTCATACAGATTGAAGCCATTTTCTTGCAAACTTTCAAAATCAATAATCAGTTCTGAGAGGACTTCCAGATTATCAATAGGAGTGAGAAGCGTTCTGTAGGGTTCTTCATACTGTTCCATTGAAGCAGATTCATGAGCACTGACATTTTTGACACTTGAAGAAGCCATTGTTCACACGGAATTTTAAGGAAGATGAAAGGGGTTTCTGAAAGCGGGAACTTGAGACGAAAGAAAATATTGATGAGAGTAAAAAGAAGTGAATGAATGTAAAAAGTAATTTTAAGTTTAAATAGATTTCTTGAAAACGTAAGCAGTAAGAAAAAGAAAAATTAGTCATGATTATATGCATTAATGACACCTTATTTTAGGGGATTGAAAAAGATACTAAACGGTTACCCTTGACAAGTGTCTCAATGCATCCAATCAGCGCCTTGATCCCTTTAGAAATTGAACACGTGTTCAGCTTCAGAAGGTAGTTGATGAGAGGATAACAACTGTTTGATGATGTGAACTGCACGCTTCTATCCTTGAAATGAAACGTTCAGATCTTCATGGATAGATTCTGATGCAATCTGTACTTCTAAACTCTGAAGACAGGTTGATCAGTTGTTCACAGAAAATAATAAAGTTCTGAAGGTTTAGATATGTAAATAAAACAATTTATTCTAGGCATAGCTTCATGGTGAGATGTTTCAGAATGAAGTTAAACCTATCTTTAGAAAGAGGTTTTGTAAAGACATCAACCCATTGATGGTCTGTGTCAATAAATTTTAAGGTTAAAATTCCTTTCTGAATATAGTCCCTAATAAAATGATGTTTTATTTCTATATGCTTATCCCTAGAATGTAAAATAGGATTCTTACTGAGACATAGCAGAAGTGTTGTCACAGAGGATGGGAATGTTGCTCTCAAATATGTTGAAGTCTTCCAGTTATCTTTTCATCCAGAGCATTTGCGTGTTACATTCAGCAGTTGCTATGTATTTAGCTTCTACTGTTGATAGTTCTATTGTGGACTATCTCTTGCTGGTCCATGAGATCATATTTTCTCCCAGCAACTGGCAGCTTCCAGAAGTGCTTTTACGCTCTACTCTGTCTCCAGCGAAGTCAGCGTCACAATATCCTACTAAGCTATAATCATTTGATTTTCTATAAAACAAACCCAGATTAATAGTACCTTTTAGATAATTGAAAATTCGCTTAACTGCTGTTAAGTGAGATTCTCTAGGATCTGATTGGAATCTAGCATATAAGCAAACACTAAATAAAATGTCAGGCCTTGAAGCCATCAGATAGAGGAGAGAACCAAGCATACCTCTGTAGACCTTCTGTTCTACCTTTTTACTTACCTATTCCTTTTCCAGAATGCACGTGGGGTGCATTGGAATCTTTGAGGGCTTACATTCTGAGAGATCAAATTTCTTCAGAAGTTCTCTGACGTATTTGCTCTGATGAATGTAAGTTCCTTCTGGAGTTTGGTTTATCTGAATGCTCAGAAAGAATTTGAGTTCCCCCATTAGGCTCATCTCAAACTCTTCCTGCATACATTTAGCAAACTCTCTTCCCAGAGAGGGTTTAGTAGATCCAAAGATGATGTCATCAACATAAATCTGACATACTAACATGTCATTCTTAATTGTCTTACAGAATAAGGTTGTGTCCACTTTCCCTCTGGTGAATTCCTTTTCTAACAGGAAGTTACTTAGTCTTTCATACCACGCTCTGGGAGATTGTTTTAGACCATAGAGTGACTTCTTTAGTTTGAAAACATATTCTAGTTGTTTGGAATTCTCAAACCCAGGGGGTTGGTGCACATATACCTCTTCATCTATATAGCCATTTAAGAATGCACTTTTGACATCCATATGATACAGAGTGATGCCATTATTTACAGCAAATGATATTAAAAGTCTGATAGATTCTAACCTGGCGACTGGAGCAAAGATTTCTGTATAGTTTATCCCCTCTTGCTGACTATAACCTTGTGCTACCAATCGTACTTTGTTTCTGATGACTTCTCCTTGCTCGTTCATTTTGTTTCTGAACACCCACTTTGTTCCAACGACGTTGAAACCTTTTGGTCTGCGGACCAGATCCCATACGTCATTTCTGGTGAATTCATTTAATTCCTCCTGCGTTTCCAGAATCCAGTCATTGTCCAAAAGCGCTTCATCAATTATTGTTGGTTCAATCAGAGAGACCAGTCCCATGAGGGATTCTTCAAATTTTCTGAATGTTGATCTTGTTCTGATTGGATCATCCTTCTTTCCCAGTATTTTATCTTCTGGGTGAGCTATGCTGCTTCTGGATAGTCTTTTATGAAGTTTATAAACTTAAGGTGTTGGATTGCTATCAGTAGCTCTTTTTGATGTTGTGGGAGCGTCTCTGTTGAGAACTTCTGACGAGTTGTCTTCAGTACCTATGAGTTCAACTTCCATACCTGCAAGGAATTCATTCTGCTTTGACTCTTGAGAGTCAAGCTTATCATCAAACCTAACACTGATTGACTCTTCAACAATCTGTGTTTCTGTATTGTATACTCTGAACCCTCTTGAGCGTTCAGAGAATCCTAACATAATACACTGTTGTGCTTTAGAGTCAAACTTGTTCAGATAATTTTTTGTATTTAGAATAAAGCAAGTGCATCCAAATGGATGAAAATAAGAAATGTTGGGCTTTCTGTTCTTCCATAATTCATATGGAGTCTTTTCCCGAATAGGTCTTATCGAGATTTTATTATGAATGTAACACGTTGTGTTGATTGCTTCTTCCCAGAAGATCTTAGCAATGTTAGTCTCATTTATCATGGTTCTGGCCATTTCTTGCAATGTTCTGTTCTTTCGTTCTACAAATCCATTTTGTTGGGGAGTTCTAGGACAAGAGAAGTCATGCAAGATGCCTTTTTCACTAAAAAATAATTCAAAATTTTTATTTTCAAATTCTCCACCATGATCACTTCTGACTTTGACAATTATAAGATCCTTTTCATTCTGAACTTGGTTACAGAAGGTAACGAACACATAGTGTGACTCGTCCTTGTGTCTTAAGAACTTTACCCATGTCCATCTGTTATAGTCATCTACAATTACTAACCCATACTTCTTGCCACTGACAGACGCAGTTTTTACTGGTCCAAATAAGTCAATGTGTAGAAGTTCTAATGGCTTAGAGGTGAAAACAACATTTTTGGATTTGAAAGCAGGTTTTGCAAATTTGACTTTCTGACATGCTTCACACAGAGCATCTAAGCTGAACTTAAAGTTAGGAAGTCCTCTGACTAGATTGAGTTTGTTAATCTGAGATATTCTTCTCATACTAACCTACCCCAATCTTTTGTGCCAGACCCATTGCTCGTTGTTAACAGAAAGTAGGCATTTTACATTCTGACTCTTTAGTTCAGGAAGTTTTATTTTATAAATGATGTTTTTCCTCTTTCCATTAAATAAGATATTCCCATCTTTCTGACTAACAACTTTGCATGAATTTTGATTAAAGATTATATCATAACCGTTATCACTTAATTGAGTTATAGATAACAGGTTATGCATTAATCCATCAACTAATAATATATTATTTATAGAGGGAAGATTTCCATTACCTACTGTTCCAGAGCCAATGATCTTTCTTCTCTGATTGCCTCCAAAGCCCACGTAGCCTCCAGGCTTAAGTTCCAGGCTTTGGAACATATGCCTTCTTCCCGTCATGTGTCGTGAGCAGCCAGAGTCCAGGTACCATGACTGGTGTCTTAGCCTTGCTGCTAAAGATATCTGCTACATGTATAATTTTATCCTTAGGTACCCACATTTTCTTGGGTCTTGATTTGTTAGTTTCACCAAAATTCTGATTGAATTTTGGTTTGTACAGAATAATCACTACTTGTGTATTTTATGTCATGTATGTGCCCATATATAAAATGTGAATTGAGTGGTGTGCATTTTATGACTAAGTCCATGGCCTGTTTAGGTGTAGAAACTTTTCCTTGATATCCTATCCCTTTTCTGCCATTTCTGCTAACTCCATAGATCATTGAAGCCATCTTGCTTCTATCTATGTTTCTAGCTAGAAACTTCTGAAAGATGTGATTATACTCTTTGATGATCTCATCAGCATTACTGGGAGTCTAAGATTGTTTCCTTCTGAGAATTTTGCAAATCATTTTCTAATTATGAATTTTTTTTCTTTTAACTCAGAATTCTCTAATCTGAGACTCTCATACTTTTCAGAGTCAAAGGCAAGATCCCTTTTCAGGTTCTTGAATTTGACTCTGATATGCTGATATCTTTCTAGAAATTCATTTAGACTTTCTGCAAGTTCAACTTTGGTAAAATTAATGGTAAAGTCAGGGAATACCTCTTTAGTGTCTGATTCTGAGTCTAAACCAGAAGCTTCACTTTCTTCTGACACGTTTGCCATGAGAGCTATGAGGCTTCACTCTAAGTCAGCTTCAGAGGTGTCCGAATCATCCCATGTTGCCATGAGGCTTTTCTTCTTCTCCTTGAAGGACTTCTTTTTGGGCTTTTCCTTCTGAAGCCTCGGGAAGTCACTTTTGTAGTGCCCTTGCTCGTTACACTCATAGCAGATGATGTCCTTGTTATTTGGCTTTCTGTATCCTGAAGAACCTTCAGATCTTCTATGTCCAGAGGAAGACTCGAACTTTCTGTATCTGGAGGAGGATTCATTCGGATTCTCTGATCTTCTAGGATTTCTGAATTTCCTTTGTCTCTGCTTCCACAGTTGGATCACCCTTCTGGAGAGGAGAGACAATTCATCTTCTTCTGATGAGGATCCATCAGAAGTTTCTTCCACAACCTGCAAAACCTTAGAGTCAGATTTTCTGTTAGATTTTAAAGCTAGTGGCTTACCTTGCTTTTGAGGCTCATCTTCTTCTAGCTCTATCTTGTGACTTCTGAGGGCGCTGACAAGTTCCTCCAGAGATATTTTATTGAGATCTTTGGCTAGCTTGAGTGTTGTGACCATTGGCCTCCATTGCTTGGATAAGCTTCTGATGATCTTCTTAACGTAATCAGCAGTAGAATACCCTTTGTCAAGAACCTTCAATCCAGCAACAAGGATTTGGAATCTTGAAAACATAACTTCTATGGATTCACTATCTTCCATCTTGAATGCCTCATACTTCTGAATGAGCGCAAGGGCTTTGGTTTCTTTGACTTGAATGTCGCCTTCATTCGTCATTCTCAGAGAGTCAAACATGTTCTTGGCAGTCTCTCTGTTTGATATTTTCTCATATTTTGAGTATGAGATGGCGCTGAGGAGTATTCTTATGGCCTTGTGGTGGTTTCTGAATTCACGCTTTTGCTGGTCAGACATCATTTTTTTGTCTATCCTCTGACCACATCCATCCACTGGGTGCGTGTATCCATCAGTCACCATGTCCCACAGATCAGCATCATGGGCCAGAAAAAAACTCTCAATTCTTTCTTTCCAGTAGTCAAAGTTTTCTCCATCAAAGACTGGAGGTTTTCCACTGAATTTGTCCTTGTCTTCATGGTAGTCATTGCTGATGTTTTGGCTTGGTCCCACCATAGTGCTTTTCTGAATCTTGGATCTTGTACTGACATGGTTAAGTGTGTAAGCTCAGAACCAGGCACTCTGATGCCAATTGAAGATGTGAAAAACACAAGAAGGGGGGGGGGTTGAATTTAAAACTTGAAATAAAAAGCGCAATGACACAATATTTTTATTCTGGTTCGTTTGATCTCAAACTACTCTAGTCCACCCGTCAAGGTGATTTCGCCTCTCTCCAACGAGGTCTTAATTCACTAATCACAAAAGAATTACAATCACTACTTTAACAACTGTTAAAGTCTTCTTGAGTACAACCACAATCCGGTTAATCTCAAGGAACACTGTTTCAAAACAATTATACAAGAATGTGTGTTGTTGTTTTTCGTAATAAAAACTGTTATCACGACTGTGATAATTTACACAAAATTATAGCTTGAAAGATGATGAAATTTGCTTGCAGCTTTTTGAATATTCGTAAGTGGTATATGGAAAATCGTTAACGATTTGAACACTGAGCTTGTTTATATAGGCAATGGATTTACGTTGATCATCAAGCGTGTTAAATGACATTAACTCAGTTTCCATTTGGAGAAGATCATGTCTGAAAGAAGCCGTTGTAATTGATGTTGAATTGAATGATCAGTAACACTTCAGAATCTTACATCCTTGCCTGCTGCTGACGCTTCAGAATATTGATGACTTGGATTAACATGTTCTTGTTTAGAATCAGAGTTTACTTTGCTTAAGCGCAGGTTCTGGTCATCAATCTTCAGTGCATGTTCTGATTGCTTCAGCGTGTAGCTCTTATGGCTTATCTTCTGATGCTGCTTTGGTCAGAACTTCTGCATACATAAAAACATAATTTTTAGGGTGCATATTTGTTCTTTGTATTTGTTATCATCAAAACTCTAACTAATGATTGTAGAATCAAACTATGTTCTAACATGGTAATTATAGTTTTCAAATTTGGTACACGCCAGATGTAACACCCCGATTTCGTTGAACTATTTTATTTAAATTAATTAGATGATGTATTCTATTTGTGATGCATTTTGTTTGGAATTAGAGGCCTTAGGAATTATTGGAGTTGAGATAATGGGGTGTATGACCAAAAGTGTAGAAACATGAGGTGTAGAGAGATAACTAGTTATTAGCATTACTTGGATTAAAATATTAGATTTAATACTATAGTATAATAATTAAATAGAATTATTATTATTTTATAGTTAATTAGATAATTATTTATTTAATTGGGAAGGGCAAGGTTGGTATTATGATTTAGGGGTACTTAGAATAAAATAGAGTGAGAATAGAGAAGAGGAAAAACAAAGTAGAAAAAATGAACAGAGAAGATCGTAGAAGAGAGAAGAAGAGGAAGAAGCTAGGGCAAGAAGGATCATCGTAGGAGTTAAGAATCGACAAAATTTGAGGTAAGGGTGGGGTTCTAACACTATAATGGGTTGCATAAAAATAAGGTATGCACTGTTTAGGTCCCATGAGTTTGTATTCTTGATTCTCTCTATTTTTGCTTGATTGGGGTTTTTCCTATTGATGAATTCTTTGACGCATTTTGTGTGTTATTGTTGAAATTTGAAGATGAATATTGACTGGAATTGATAGACAGTGTTGGTGTATAATTAGTGTAATTATAACATACTATTTTGGTTGAAATGTTGGGAATTGGGGTTTTAAAACACGAATTTTGGTAACCTGCAAAATTGCATATTTTTGAACTCTGCAGCAGGTGTAACCGGGTACAATATATAGGGTAACTGGTTACCCCGTGCAATTTTGGGCAAATTGGGCAAAACTATGAACCTGTACCCGAGTACAGCATAGGGGGAATCAGTTACCCAACTGGGCAGTAGTGTTGAAATTCTGAATGAGAGGGGTGTAATCGGTTACCCTCCTGGCACTAACCAGTTACCACTGAAATGTTAGCTTTTTCAAAATATGTAAATTGCATAACTTTCGCCTCGAGTGTCTGTTTTACGCTCCGTTTGGACCTTTGGTAAGATAAAATTATTTTCTATCTTATTAAAATAAATTGTAATACATTAGATAATTATTTGACAAATATTGATACCTGTCTGTGTATATTCTTGAGCAGTTTGCTATGAATTATGTTGTGATTGAGTAATATGATGTTGTATGATTGGTTCGATTGTTTTGCATGATGTATATGATGATGATGATGGCCTATATTGGCATGGCATTGATGAGTAATAATATCAATGTAAATTAAGTTATTTCATGTCGATGTCGGATCCATTCATGAAAAGATGGCCTGTATTGGCGACATATGGCCTGTATTGGCGAAAGATGGCATGTATGGGCGAAAAATGGCATGTATTGGCGTTATGATGTTGTTTCCATAAGTTGGCATTATTAAGATGAGGGTTTTGCCCTGTTGATACCAGATGCATTGAGTTAGTATCGGTCTCATTGCATTACATTATGATTGTTAAATTGATGTTTTGATGCCAAAAGAATATGATCCACATTATGATGAGTTTTATGTGTTGTATGTATATTCACTTGTATGTTGATGTAATTTTGTGGTATGATGGATGAAGTAAAGGTGTGAGGTAATGAAGTATATTTATGCGTACTTAAATTACTATCTACTAATTATTATGATCTCTTTTATATTTTATGATATCTCACCCCTTCTATTTGAATGTTGCCTCTACGTGGATAACATGCAGATGATCTGAAGTAGCTCGAGGTTGAGGTTAGCTGAGAAGTTCCTCTACTCGTTTTACTATGACGGAAGTAAACTATTGTAGAACTCCATTTGTTAGATTTTAATTGATGTTTTATGTTGAGTTTTGAATTATGTTAACTATAACTCATATTGAAGAGTTAAGAATAAGTGTTATTGATGTTTTTCTGCTGCAAATAAATCAAATGAAGTTTAGACTTGGTGAACATGTGATTATGTGTTGCATATCTTATTTTATGAGCATGTGTATGTATGAAGACGTGACATCCTATCTTTGATGTTTTTATTTTATGAACTAATTCACTCTGATTTTTGGTTAAATTACCGATGGGGAAATAGGGTTTTACATTAGTGGTATCATAGTAGGTCAATCCGTCCGGCCAGGTTATTGAGTCAATAGAGTAGTGTGACCGTTGAATACTGTCGATGTGTTTCATATATCCATTGTTTGATGTTATGATATGCAACAAATTAATGGTTGGATGGAACGATATTGCACTTGATGCTGCTTTGTAGGCTTTGCCTCAGGCTGTGCAACATCAACCTAATGCTAGTGGGAATGATGGTTCCCGCGTCTTGGAAACCTTCCATAGGAACCATCGACCTTTTTTAAAGGGTAATCTTGATCTGATGAGGTACAAAGTTGGCTCAAGGAGATCGAGAGGATCTTTTGGGTTATGGACTGTACGGATGCACAAAAGGTACGTTTTAGTACGCATCAACTAGCAAGAGAAGCTGGTGACTAGTGGGTTAGCATTCGTCATAGACTAGATGGTGAAAGTGAAGAGGTTATTTGGGATGTATTTAGCAGGGAATTCCTGAGAAAGTACTTTCCAAAAGATTTCCGCTGTAAGAAAGAAATCGAATTTCTGGAGTTGAAACAGGGAGACTTGTCAGTAATTGATTATGCTACTAAGTTCGTGGAGCTGGAAAAGTTCTACCCTCATTACAACGGGGAAACTGCTGAATTTTCTAAGTGCATAAAGTTTGAAAATGGCTTGCGTTCAGAGATCAAGAAGGCAATTGGGTATCAGCGGATTCATAAGTTTCCAGATTTGGTGAATAGTTATAGAATCTATGAAGAGGATAATAAGGCCCACTACAAGATCATGAATGATAGGAGAGGCAAGAAACAACAGAATCATGGGAAGTTTTATAATGCTCTGACTAACAAAGGAAAACAAAAATATGCTAATGGTAAGAGGCCAAGTAGAAGAGGTGCTCCTGCTGGTATTGTGTGTTACAAATGTGGAAAAAATGGTCATCCGAGTAATACATATCCGAGTAATGCATCTAATTTGTTTACCGCTGAGTGGTCAGGATGTGATTTTGGGTATGAACTAGTTGGAATATAATTATGTTCATATTAATTGCTACAACAAATCCGTTCAGTTTTCTACTCCCGACAAGGAGGAGGAAGCTGAATTCTTGTCTTTTAGGTAAGTGAATAAGTTGATGCAGGATGAAGCTCAGGTGTTTTCGTTGATGGCATCTCTGTCTATTGAGAATTAGGCTACGATTGAGGAGTTGCAAGTAGTATGTGATTTTCCTGAAGTTTTCCCAAATGATATTCTAGATGTACTTCTTGAAAGAGAAGTGGAATTTACTATCGTTCTTGTTCCTGGCATTAGACCTATTTCTATCGTGTCATACATGATGCCAACGTCCAAATTAGCAGAGTTAAAGAAGCAATTAGAATATTTACTTGAAAAGACGTGTGTGAGACCAAGCGTATCGCCTTTGGAAGCTCTGGTATTACTGGTGAAAAATAAAGATGGTAGTATGAGGCTTTATGTTGATTCTGGACAGCTGAATAAAGTGACAATAAAAAACAAGTATCTGCTTCCGAGAATAGATGACTGGATGGATCAATTGGTGGGTGCAAGCGTGTTTAGTAAGATTGACTTGAGATCAAGTTATCGAAAAATTTGAATCAAGAATGATGATATTCAGAAGACAACTTTCAGAACTCGATATGGACATTATGAGTATTCCGTGATTCCTTTCGGTGTTACCAACACGCCGGAAGTATTTATGGAGTATATGAACCATATCTTTCACACCTATTTAGACCAGTTTGTGGTAGTATTCATTGATGATATCTTGATATATTCCAAATCAGAAGAAGAACATGCTGAGCATTTGTGAATTGTATTGCAAGTGTTGAAAGAGAAGCAGTTGTATACAAAGTTTTCAAAGTGTGAATTTTGGTTGGAGAAGGTTAGTTTTCTTGGTCATATTATTTTAGGTGATGGGATTGTTGTGGATGCATCCAAAGTAGATGCAGTGTTGCAGTGGGAAGCTCCAAAGTTAATCACGCAGATCAGAAACTTTCTAGGCTTGGCTAGTTATTATAGAAGGTTTATTGAAGATTTTTCTAAGTTAGCACTTCCACTAACTCAACAGGCTTATAAAGGCAGAGCATTTGTGTGGGACATCAAATGTGAAGAAAGTTTTGTTTAGCTAAAGAAGAAATTAACAACAACTCCGATTTTAATATTACCTAACCTGAAGAACCGTTTGTGGTGTACTGCGATGCTTCTAAATTGGGTTTAGGTGGTGTGCTTATGCAAAATGATAAAGTAGTAGCTTATGCGTTGAGGAAATTAAGGATTCATGAAAGGAATTATCCTAATCACGATCTTGAATTAGCTGCAGTGGTGTTCGTACTAAAGATTTGGAGACATTACCTTTATTGTTCCAGATTTGAATTGTTTAGTGATCACAAGAGCTTAAAGTATTTGTTTAATCATAAGGAATTAAACATGAGGCAGAGTAGGTGGTTAGAGTTATTGGAGGACTATGACTTTGGCTTAAATTACCACCACAGTAAAGCTAATATCGTAGCAGATGCCTTAAGTAGGAAATTGTTACATATGTCTGCTATGATGGTCAGAGAATTAGAGTTGATCGAGCAATTCAGAGACACAAGTTTAGTATGTGAAATGACACCGCAGAGTGTGATGTTGGGAATGTTGAAAATTAACAATGACTTTTTAGATAATATTAGAGACTCAGAAGTTAGATGTGAAGTTGGTAGACTTGATGGTCAAGAGTAACCAGTCTGAGAATAGTTATTTTAAAATAGATGTCCAAGGTGTGCTGAGATCCCGAGACATAATTTGTATTCCTGATGATGTGGAGATGAAAAAGATGATTATGGAAGAAATTCATAGAAGTAGTTTAAATATTCATCTGGGACCTACTAAAATGTATCACGACTTGAAGAAGATATTTTGGTCGTCCAAATTGAAACAAGATGTGGCGCAGTTCGTGTATGCGTGTTTGACTTGTCAGAAGTCAAAAGTCGAACATCAGAAACTTGCGGGATTGTTGGTACCATTAGAAGTTCTGGAGTAGAAGTGGGATAGTATATTGATAGACTTTGTGAAGGGGCTGCCAAGTACTACAAGAGGACATGATACCGATTAATATTAATTTTCATGTGCCGAAGTTGGCAGAGATTTATATCTGCGTAATTATGAAGCTACACGGTGTTCTATCAAGTGTTGTATCCGATAGAGACCCAAGGTTTACTTCTAATTTTTGGAATAGTCTGCAAGATGCGTTGGGTTCTAAGATGAGATTGAGTTCTGTATATCACCCGCAGACAGATGGTCAGATAGAGAGGACTATTCAGACGTTAAAGGATTTGTTGAGAGCTTGTGTTCTTGAGCAAGGAGGTACATGGGATCGTTATCTTCCACTGATTGAGTTCAATTATAAAAATAGCTTTCGCTCCTGTAATGGAATGGGACCTTTCGAAGCATTGTATGGTCGAAGGTGCAGAACGCCTTTGTGTTGGTATGAATCTGGTGAAAGTGTAGTACCCGAACCTGAAATTGTGAGAGAAACTACAGAGAAAGTGAAATTAATTCAAGAAAATATGAAGGCCTCGTAGAGTAGGAAAAAGAGTTACCATGACAAGAGGAGGAAGTATCTTGAGTTCCAAGAGGGAGACTATGTATTCCTGAGAGTATCTCTAGTAACTGTTGTAGGTTGTGCTTTGAAGTCGAAGAAGCTGACTCCTCGATTTATTGGTGCATATCAAATTTCAGAAAAAGTGGGGAATGTTGCGTATAGAGTGGCCTTGCCACCTAATCTGTCAAATTTACATGATGTGTTCCATGTGTCACAACTCCGAAAATAAATTTCAGATCTGTCGCATGTAATCTCGATGAATGATGTACAAGTGCGGGATAATCTTACTGTTGAAACCGTACTTGTGAGGATCGAGGATCGTGAAATAAAGAAGTTGAGGGGAAAAAAGATCACTCTTGTGAAAGTGGTTTATGAAGGAGCTGCTGGAGAGAATGCGATATGGAAATTAGAGAGAAAGATGCGATAGGCTTATCCAGAGTTATTCGCATCAGGTAATTTTCGAGGACAAAAATATTCTAAGTGGGGGAGAGTTATAACACCCCAATTTAGTTGAACTATTTTATTTAAATTAATTATATGATGTGTTGTATTTGTGATTCATTTTGTTTGGAATTAGAGACCTTAGGAATTATTGGAGTTGAGATAATGGGGGTGTATGACCAAAAGTGTAGAAACATGAGGTGTAGAGAGATAACTAGTTATTAGCATTATTTGGATTAAAATATTAGATTTTATACTATCGTATAATAAATAAATAGAATTATTATTATTTTATAGTTAATTAGATAATTACTTATTTAATTGGGAAGGGAAAGGTTGATATTATGATTTAGGGACCTTAGAATAAAATAAAGTGAGAATAGAGAAGAGGAAAAACAACGTAGAATAAAAGAACAGAGATGGTCGTAGAAGAGAGAAGAAGAGGAAAAAGTTAGGGCAAGAAGGTTCATCGTAGGAGTCAAGAATCGACAAAATCTAAGGTAAGGGCGGGGTTATAACACTATAATGGACTACATAACAACAAAGTATAGTATTGTTTAGGTCCCATGAATTTGTATTCTTGATTATCTCTATTTTTGCTTAATTGAGGTTTTCCCATTGATGAATTCTTTGATGCATTTTGTGTGTTATTGTTGAAATTTGATGAAGAATATTAAATGGAATTGATAAGAAATGTTGGTGAATAATTAGTTTAATTAGAAGATACTATTTTGGTTGAAATGTTGGGGATTGAGGTTTTATAACATGCTTTTTCGTAACCTGCAAAATTGTAGATTTTTGAATTCTGCAGCAGGTGTAACCGGGTATGGTATAGTTACCTTGTGAAATTTTGGGCAAACTGGGTAAAAATATGAACGTGTATCTGAGTATGACATAAATGGGAATCGGTTACCCAAATGGACAGTAGCGTTGTAATTCTTAATGAGAGGGGTGTAACCGGTTACACTTCAGGCAGTAATCGGTTACCACTGAAATGTCAGTTTTTCCAAAATTTGTAAATTACATAACTTTCTCCTCTGGTGTCCATTTGACACGCCGTTTGGACCGTTGTAAAGCTAAAATTATTTTATATCTTATAAAAATAAATTTTGAACACAATAGCTAACTATTTGACCAATATTTATACATATCTGTGTATATTCCTGAGCAGTTAACTATGAATTATGTTGCGATTGAGTAATATGATATTGTATGATTGGTTTGGTTTTTTTGCATAATGTATTGCATGATGATGATGATGATGGTGATTATGATGATGGCCTGTATTGGCGTGACATTGATGAGTATTATTATCATTGTAAATTAAGTTGTTGCATGTCAGTGTCGCATGCATATATGAAAAGATGGTATGTATTGGCGAAAGATTGTCTGTATTGGCGAAATATGTCCTATATTATCAAAAGATGGTTTGTATGGGTGAAAGATGGCCTGTATTGGTGTTATTATATTGTTGCGCTAAGTTGGCATTATTAAGATGAAGGTTTTTCCCTGTTGGTACCACATGCATTGAGTTAGTATCGGTCTCATTGCATTACATTATAACTGTTAACTTGATGTTTTGATGCCAAAAGAATATGATCCATATTATGATGAGTTTTATGTGTTGTGTGTATATTCACTTGTATGTTGATATAATTTTGTGGTATGATGAATGAAGTAAAGGTGTGAGGTATAAAAATATATTTATGCGTACTTAAATTACTATCTACTCATTATTATAATCACTTTTATATTATTATGATATCTCACCCCTTCTGTTTGAATGTTTCCTCTACGTGGATAACATGCAGATGATCTCAAGTAGCTCAACGCGAGATTAGCTGAGAAGTGCCTCATTTTGCGTAGATTGAGTCGGTGTCAGCTCTAACACATAACACTTGGGGGGTTTTTCCCTTGTTTTACTATGATGGGAGTAAACTATTGTAGAACTCCATTTTTTGGATTTTAATTGATGTTTTATGTTGAATTTTGAATTATAATAACTATAACTCATATTGAAGAGTTAAGAATAACTGTTGTTGATGTTTTTCCGCTGTGAATAAAGAAATGAAGTTTAGACTTGGTGAAGTTGTGATCATGTGTTGCGTATCTTATTATATGAGCATGTGTGTATGTATGAAGATGTGACATCCTATTTTTGATGTTTTTATTTTATGAATTAATTCACTCTGATTTTTGGTTAAATTACCGACAGAGAAATAGGGTGTTACACCAGATACTCGTTTATCGCTTTTTATAGTATAACATGTTTAGGAAACTCTTCATTTGTATAATTACTATACCATTCATTCTTTTTGCATTACTTTCTCATGACTTGAATCACTTTAGTTCCCTTTTTACCCCTAAATGTGAAGAAGCTTTTCATTGTTCATATATGCTGGAGGCCATAATTCTTATTTTAACTAGATTTCATTATGTTTAATCTTTTGTTTATGTTGATTGTATGAAATCATGAAAAAGATCAAGGCATTTTGTTTGATTTTGAGCACAACTACCTAGTCAAATAGTTATTTCACCTTGTGAGTGTGTGAACTTTTGTTAACCCCTTCTGAGTCTTTTTGTCAATGTCCGTGTTATTTTTGAACTTAATGCTTATCTATGAGTGTTTGGTGTTCCTTTTTTAATAGACATTGATTCTTTGTTTTCTTGAACCCTTAACTATGATTTTTAGTTGAATTTTTGTCTTGCCTTTGAAAGTAAGGAGTATTTACTTTAATGTTGGTTGAATTCAAGTTGGGGAGATAGTTGTTTGCTTGCTCTTGTGTGTATTACTACGAGGTTGTAAAAAAAATGAAAAGGAAAGATTCGAAAAAAGAAAGAAAAAAATTGGAAAACCTTTGAAAAAAATAGAAAAACTAAAAGAGTATGGAATTATGTCGTGTTAATAAGTATGGTGTTTTGGTTTTTGAAATTTTGGATTATGAAGAAGTTTGATCAGAATTTTGTGTGTGAACTTTTGTGAGTTGATCACTCCCTTAGGTTTAGCCAAGTTTTTATTTCGATTAGTTTTATGACTTATATCTTGTTTGTTAACCAAGCCACATTACAACCTTGAAAAGTCCTTGTGATTCTAGCCTTTGTATGTTCAATGTGATTTTTGGATGAATGCATAATTTAGTCTTTTGGTTGCAAGATTGTTTGATTAGTGTCAAAGTACCTCTCTTTTCCGTGTTCTTCATCTACCGATGATTTTTTTCTAGGCGTGATTCATGATTGAGTTTGTTTTGTTTTAGAATGTTTAGTATGATTTTTGTACTTAGGATTCGTTTCGTTTTCATGTTGTCATTGCAGGATGGTGGTAAGTATTTGTCTTGCGTGTGCGTTTTTGTTTGAACCATACATTTGTTTTCGTTTTTCAAACTGTTGATTCATGGTTCTTTGGTTGAATCAATAGTGAATCTAGCAAGGGATCTTAAAACTTCAAGATTATTTAAGAGAGGAAATGTGAAATCTCGTATGGTCCCGTTTTTAGTGATCAGTGTCTTATAAAAGAATATGATTATCTCATGATATACTAATAAGACTCTCACAAACACACTAAAATGTTTTATAAGCCTTTTTGCTTTTATAAAATCACCAGAAAATATTTTATGTAAGGTTAGCATTCCAACACTTAAATTAGTATGAGAATTAGAGGAGTGAATTAGATTCGAATTCAAATTGTATTTGAAAAATGGCATGCTAACTCTTATATAATAGACCGATCATAATAATTTGCTAATCTTTAAGCGCGGAATACCGGGATCCATATGATAAATCTTTGATTCAGATCACCTGCACTCTAGACTAGAATAATGTTTATGCTCTGTGATGATAAAGTGAATTAGTGTATTCTCTTGATCGTAGCTATAAGACCTTCTGATCGGCCTAGAACACATTGAATCCAATTATAAACTAAGTTACAATGTCACGTCTACTAAGTGTGCTACTTTTCCTTTAATATTTATTATATTTTCTTTTTTTTTTCTCGTATTAATAATAAACAATAATTTTGTAAAACAACTAAAAATTTATTTTCCATATTAAATAAATTTAATTTTGGTGATATTTATGAATGTTGCAAAATTATTTTTGTTTAGAAAAGAAGAAAAAAAGAAGCTAAATTTACGTACATTGTCGTATGTCATGTTAGATCTCTCTCATTTTTGTTCCTCTTAGATCTATCATCTCTCTATTCCATTTCATATGCGGTTATGAATGTAATATAAGGTTCTTCTCTTTCTAGTTATATTTCCTTTTTCGTCTTCGGTGCTTTAGATTACTCTAATCTTGTTTGTTGATGTTGTTATAGGCTTCACATTTTGTTAAGTAATGACAAGAAGACAAGCAAGTTCCACGAGACGCAGTGGTGGAACCTTTTCCTTTTCAGGAGTATTCAATTCCAAATCTAAATCTTCTCCATTACTCTCCATAATCCCTGTCCTTTTGGTAATTTCTTATATGCATCTTTCTTTCTTGGTACAATGCTTCTGTTTCTATGATTATGGTAATTAATCCTTTTTTAATTTTGGTTTAAATTCTCAGGGAGCTTTCTTTCTCATTTTTTATGCTTTTGGTGGATCAGGTAACATGATTTAAATAACTTTCTCATCATACAATTCTTTATTAAATACATTTTTTTAGCCTCCCATGCAGAGCCGTCTTAAATTTTATGAAACTTTGAATATGGTAGTCACGTTCAATCATGTAAAATATTCAGAGGCTCTATTTAATGACAGTTTTGCTACCGTTTAACTGTGACTAGTTTAAAGTCTTGTATAGTAGTCTGTCTTGTACGCCTTTAAAGACAGATTTTATGTATATTTATGGACCGACTAATCCTATGTTTTTAAGTGAACAGGTCTCTTTAGAGGAAAGAAGAATGTTGTTATCAGGGCTGAAGGTACAACTATACAACCATGTTTCCGGATTTAGCAATTTTGTTACTGATTTAGCTATCGGTTTATCTGTCATAATGTGTAAAATTGTTCTTTTGCATGCATATTGTTTTAGAAAGGAATATACTAATTTGTTCTTTCTTGCAGGTGATTTTTCATGCACATTTGAAGTTGAAAGTGCAATTCCTGTTTTGAAGAATGTATACGGCAACAACATGAAAAATATCTTGCATGTTGGCCCAGAGAGTTGTTCAGTAGTATCAAAATTGTTAAGAGAAGGGGAATTTGAAGCATGGGGTGTGGATCCATATGACATAGAAGATGCTGATAGAACCTGCAAGGCTCTAGTGCATAGAGGCGTCGTACGTGTTGCGGATATAAAATATCCTCTACCTTACAGGCCAAAGTCTTTCTCTCATGTCATAGTATCAGATGCTTTGGATTACATCTCTCCCAAATACTTAAACAAAACTCTTCCTGAGCTAGTAAGGGTATCTGCTGATGGTATCATTATTTTAGCAGGTACTTCATTTTGAAAGTAAATGCGATCTCTCTCACACACTCATGAACATGAATGGTTATATTTCTCTGTATTTTGAATGTGCTACATCTTTCAATGATTTTCACTTTATGTTGAGTTTTTGGTACACCTTTAAAGTAAGCATAGCAAATTCAGTGATTGCTGGTACATAAAATATTGTACCAAACTGAATCTTTTTGTGGTCTAGTAGCTTAGAGGTTGGAATTTCACCTCTTAAAAGGTGAATAAGTGGGATGTCACATATTTGAACCCGTACAACTGTAGTTGGATGTCCCTATACAGCTATCAACTGAGCTGATTTAACGGGACTCGAACAAACTAATTTTTGAATAACTACTTGTTTGTTCATGTCATTTCAATTTAAATTGTTTGTTCCAAAATTTGGGAGCTTTCTTGTGTTTCAAGGTTCCCCTGGACAACAGAGAGAAGCAGCACAGTTATCCAAATTCGGACGCCCGGTAAGTGGCTTTCTCTTGTGATGGCTAATGCAATTAGAGCTACTTTAATTAATAATAAGAATAATATCCTAAAAAATTTTGAGATATTATTTCTTATCATTGTTGGTGACAACAAACAATTCTGCTTTGATTGTGAAGGCGAAAATGCGGAGTTCGACTTGGTGGAAAGAATTTTTCAGTGAAACAAACTTAAAAGAAAATGAAGTTGCTGTCAAGAAGTTTGAACAAGCTGCATCTAAGATGTCTTACAATCCAACCTGTCAAATTTTCCACATCAAATCATACAACTGATATATCTTGAAGTTTGAGTAAATGTTTATTCTCCATATTCACCATTTGGTCACTTTTGTATTCCTATAAACATGTAAGTATAATGTCATTAATTAAGCAATTTTGTTTTTACCACTTATAGACAAGCATTAAGATGCCTGCTTGCTAAAAGAATAGTCACAATTAAAATTAATTAATATGTTTATAATTCTCAAGTGTCTTTAAAGTTTTTATTTATGAGTTCTTAAAGGGTTGTTTGATCAAACTGTACTATTCAAAACAAAACAAAAACAATACACATTTGATATGAGAAAACAAAAACGATAACGCTTCAATACAAAAACAACCTAATTAACCACCATATATGTCTCTTATTTTCCTCCCCTTCCAAGTAATCCTGCAAAGCTTTCCAAATTCACAACTATCTTTTGAGGTATGCTAGCATAAACTTCCAATAAATTAAATAACTCAGTCCAAATAATCTTCAAGTAAGCAGCACAATTACAAAATAAATGAGAGATGGATTCACTCTCTTCACACCCCAAAGGATAACTCTCTCTACCCGCCCTTAAAATTCCTTTTTTTCCCTAAGATTATCTCTTGTAGGCAGTTTGTTTTGCAACAATCGCCACAAAAACGCTGAAATATTACAATGGAAAATTCTGTTCCAAATCAGTTGCTAAAAGGGAAAGCAACATTGACACTCCTAACAAAAATGACAATTTCTTAATGCACTTTTATATTTTCTTAGAGACCCTTAACGAAATTTCTGTAATATTCTCTTATTTCATATATGTATATTTGAATTCACCACATTATAGTTTTTATTGAATAGGTTCAGAGATGCATATCCGAAGCTACTAAATGGTAACTTTCAGACACATATATCTAAAATAAATCCGGATTTCCAAACAGAAACAAAAATCTTAAAACCAAAGCAACTTAACATAGATTTAACATAGATAGTCGAAATTACGTAGATAATGGAATATAAATTTAACATTACATATTGTTATAAGCGGGTAGCTGAGGACGTCGCAACATTTTGATAACATCTTCTCCCGATCTTTGAAGCTTCACATCCAATTCAATCGGACCCTTAGTAGAGTATCAGTGAAAAATACTCCACATAAACTTTAAATCGTCATCCGTCTTCAGTGCAAATTGGGTGAACTTTATCTTTCCTTCAGTGTAAAGAGAGGCTGAGCAATACTCGAGCTTGACCACCTTTCGATTTTCTGGATATTGCAGGATAAAATTCAATATGGTAATCGACTCGACGAGAGGCGTGTCCTCGGAGAACCTAAATTGATGTGACGATTTCTCACCACTGAAATAGACAAAAGTAAGGTGAGGATATGTTTAACTCATCTCTGTTTGTGGTGTGTGATGTTGAAGAAATGGTTTGGACACCCTATTTATAGAAGATTTGGAACAACTTGAAACAAATAATTTTCATCCTACCATCAGGGCATGTTTCAGATATTAATCTCTGAATTTACCTTTTTTTACGAAAATAGGGGGATTCCAGAGATACATATCCGAAATAACCCCTATTGTTTTTTTAGATAATAAATGTTATTTCGGATATGCATATCTGAATTATGTAGAATCAGAAACATATTATGTTTTAGTAGAATCAGTACCATAGAAACATGGAAAAAATTAAATATGTAAATGTAAAAAATAGTAAAATGTTGAATAGATATGTTATATATGTATTGAATCGTATAAATTTTAAATATAGCACGACAATACATTAAAAAATGGTTCGATTACATTTTAAAATGCACCGAACAAATTGTCACCACTTCAATCTAAAACCGGTTCTTTGTTCGATTTGTCCCTTTTTTATTCCCTCTCAAGCTCTGCCAATTTGGTGAACTCTGTCATCCTTTCCAAAAAGTGATCCGGCCAAGTTTCCGCCTCTTTAGCGGAATGTGTCGTCCACTCTATTGATGTAGCCAGAATAGGACACCCCGGTTTCAAATAAACCTGAACAAAATGGAGCGATCTAAGATACCCAATACAAATGATGTAGCCGGATAGGTCTTGAGGTGGACGACTTTAAAGTGGGAAAAATGTCTCTGAAAAATCATATCTCGTCAGATCGATACACTCTGTCATATGCACTTCCTATAAGATGATCCATTTCATAGAAGCATATCCACTTTGCAAATGGTGTGTTATCGCTAACACATAGAACAAGAGCATTGTGAATTTTATCGAAGTCTTTCTTTTTCCCATATAGTCGTGTGTAAAGGGCCTTATGCGCCGTCAACTCTGAAATAAGTGTTTGGCGCATAAGAGTGTAATTCCATTCTCCTTTACCAAGTAAACCAGACACGGCCCGAAACCCACAATTACCATATCCCCAACATCTACGATTCTTTCAATGTGTTTGTGCATAAAAAACGACATCCCTTCAATCTGGATAATCAGTGGTTGAATTAGTGGTTTTTAATCGGCATCTCATCCATTTGTAAATTATTGCCAAACATCTATCTCGACATCAATCTTTTTAACATCGTCATTCACCTCATCCGGCTTAGCATCGTCATTCACCTTGTCTGAAACCTTTGCAATAACTTGAGGAAACATGTCAGGGTGCACCATATCTAAAACGAGCAAAAATAGAAAATTTGTTAAAACTGTTTGTGTATCAGGGTCAATTTCGAATATTGCATATTCGAATTATAGTAGGTGGATTTCAGATATGCATATCAGAAGTGACGCTATATTTTCATCTCAAAATCAACATCAATGCAAGGAAATGAGAGATGAAATGAGAAAGGTTTACCTTAAATTGCAGTTTTCTATACTCTCTTTGATATGATAAAACACTTAATACTTGGTTTGGAGACGAAAAGTTGATTGAGAATGATTGAAGTTTTGTGGTAGGTTTTGGTTATAGGGGGAAATGAAGAGAATGAAATAATGATAAGGGTGATCATGCATAAAGTTGATATAGCAAGAATATTTTCGGATATGCATATCCGAAAATACCATTGAATGTTTAAATATAACGTTCAAATAATAATAACGTGTAAACATTAATGTTTTCTTAGATGCATTTTCGAAACACCTTAAAAATTAACTTATGATATTTTCGGAGATGCATATCCGAAACATCTTCAAAATTGATTTAGGATGCGTTCGGAGATGCATCTCCGAAAAATATTTCTCAGCAAAAATATTGTATGCATGTTTCACTACGTAACCATTGGATCTCGACCCACCACAATACCAGCCCAAACCTTCTAGGCGTTCTAATTTTTTAGTAATTAGTTTTATTTTAATCCCGGCTATCCTCTATTAAGATTATCCAAGTCCCTCCACCAGATGATCCTTTTTTAAAATCTTAATCTATTGAACTCTAAAGAATTACCATATTTGTAAGTTAAAATCTTGTGCCATAACCCATTATTTTCAGTTTTAAATCTCTAAAACCACTACTCAATTAAAGTCATGTTAAATTTTTGCAGGTTCATAATTCTTACTACCCTAGCCCCCATCACTTATATCTCTACAAATTTTCTCTCAAATAACTAAATTAATTTTTTATCTAACTCATTCATTCCTCAAAGTAATTGCTTGAAAGTAGACTCAAATCTAAAATTGATATCTTATGGAGCTTTGAAGAAGGAAAGAAAATAGATTGGAAGAGCCGTCGAGATTAATTTTATAAGCACAACCCTCCCGCCAATTGATAATTTTTTATTAGCCCGCCTTGAGAGCCTTTTGTGCACTAAATCAATTATCGATTTCCAAGTAGATGATAATCTAGAATTTTCTCCTATTTCAAACTATCCCATGCCAGATTTAACATTCACGCCTACCAGCTGGTCTTTATGAAATTTCACTTTTAGGCCGTAGATTAATTCAAACCATTTTAAAACGGATTTTATGATTCTCACATTCTCCAAACTCTTTTCAGTTATAATCGAAGTGTAATCAGCAAATTAGCGGTTAGACACTTGATTGCTATTTCCTTCAAATTTAAAACCTTTAGATTTTTCTAACTCTAACACTTTTTATCTATATATCCCCCGAGTGTTGTAAATCTCTTAGATAAATAGTCTTTTGAGATAATTCAAACTGTCTCTATCTACAAATTGTAGAAATTAACTAGCAATCCAAAGAAACGAGTCTTGGTTTGGCTTTAAAAATATTTTTTGAAATAAATACATCCTCTTTATTATTATTATTATCATAAGAAAACAATTATATTTTTAGATTCATTGGATAACTTATTTATCTAGTTTAGATATGTGTCAGATAGATTAGTTATTCAATAAATCTGGAAACAAAAGATATTTCTTTATAATAGTGACCATGGTAGTAGTAGATAGAAAACTATGTAATTGTATATTTATTGTATTGCATAATCTAATGAACATGTACATATACAATGATAGCTTGGTCAACAAGATCCTAGAATCAAGTAATAATAATGGCTATATTCCAACATAAAAATTACTAATGTTAGCCTACTAATGACTTGCTAAGAATAATAAAATACAATCAATTACATTTTGATATGATAAAAGTATCAAGGGATTATGTTAAAAGTCTCCCTTCAAACTGATGGTAAGGAATCACCCCAAGTTTGTCTTTGAGTTGATTGAATTGTGTACAGCTCAATGGTTTGGTGAGGTAGACAATGATTTGATATGATGTAGGAACATATGCTACAATAATTTTATTTTGTAGCACTTGGTCTCTAATTTAATGGATATCAATTTTTATGTGCTTTGAATGTGCGTGCATAACTGGATGAGAGGCTAATGCCTTGTCACTTAGTTGTCACACCATATGATAGGTTTCCTTGATAATGGAAGCTTGAGCTCAATAAGTAATAATTAAGTCCATGCTATTTGAGCAGTTAAATCAACCAAGGCCATGTACTCTGATTTTATACTTGATCTTGAGACAAATTTTTTTCTTGAGGACCAAGAAACTAGTGTTTCACAAAGAAAGACACATTGACCAACCATAGATTTTTTGCCATCAACACTAGTGGCCCAATTTGCAAATGAGAAACATGTTATATCAAAGTAAGTGGAAAGTTTAATGTGCAAGCAATGATTAATAGTACTTGGAGGTACCTTATGATCCTTTTTATCCCTTGCCAATTGTTAATTGTAGGTGAACATATCTACTGACTGATTTTATTTATAAAAAGACTATGTCAGGTCTTGTCTGTGTCAAGTAGAGCTGTCAAGTGGATTGGCCCGATCTGTTTCGGCCCAGTGGGCCAACACATATAAATAGACTGGAAAGGGTCGGCCTAATTACTTCATGGGCTAACAAAATTGAGGTTGATATCCTTATGGACCGTGCAGCCCGATGGGCCTGGCCCGCCTATATATTTCAATATTATTAATTTTAATTTGTAAATTTAGAGATAATAGAAAAATACATTCATGCATAACAAAATAATTATTCATCTAACGATTCAAAGTAGATAACAAAATAAATTATAAAGTAGACAATAGAATACATTCATACTACATAACAAAATAATTAACATCCAACAATTCAAAATAGATAACAAAATAAATTATAGAGTGAACAATTTTGTAGTCTAAGTCCCATGAACACTTGGTGAATCCAACAATTGTCACATAATATAAATTTAGAGACAATACATTCATTAATACATACATAACAAAATAATTAATCATCTAACAATTCAAAATAGATAACAAAATTAATTATAAAGTAGACAATATTTTAGCCTAAGTCTCTTGAACACTTGGTGAATCCAACAATTGTATCTCCTCCACTTCTACTATATCTGCAATTCACAGTATATATAACTTGAAACAAAAGCTAAGAAATAAGACTATGATAATCTTTTCAAGCCTATTTTTTTAGGAATGATTATATTAACAAATGTAAATTGAAAATAAAACACAAAGACTATTAACTACAAATTTAAAACTTACCTGAAGGTCCAACATCTTTAAAATCATTCAACCAATTACGCGTACAAATTAAAGCTTGCACAGTGTCAGGGAGTAAGAAATTTCTATACTTGTGCAAAATACGATTTTCGATGCTAAATGAAGATTCATAAGCCATTTTTGTGATTGGAATGCTTAAAATGTCACAAGCCATTATAACAAGTTGAGGAAATCGGAAAATATTTAATTTCCAATATTGAAGAATATCTACATCATCTTCCAAACATTTTTCATCCAAGTATATTTCAAGTTCAGATTTGCCATCATTTGAAATCTTTTGTATCTTTTTTTGACGGAATTCCTAAAATTAGACATGCAAGAAACTATATAAACTATGCTTGAATAGAAAAATAAAATAATGTAATAAGTATAAATTTTATTATTAAAAATTTCCTTCAAAAATAATGTCTTGCCTAATGGTTGTCCAAAAGAGTGAGATTTGCATATGTGATTTGGATTGGTTAAGTCTACAAATCCCTCTAGTTGATGCATGGATATCATTTCTTTTAGGTAGCCATTGATAAAAGCATTGTTGATGTATAGTTGCTTTACTTCCAATTTTAGGTGCACCGCGGTTGAAAGAATGATATCGATTGTGCTTGCTTTAATTACAAAATTAAATGTGTCTTCATAGTCGAGTCTAGATGTTTGTTGAAAGCCTTTTGCAAGAAGTCATGCTTTCCTCCTTTCTATTGAACCATTAGCTTTGTACTTGGTCTTAAAGACTCATTTGGAATGAGTAATGTTTTCTTGGACTTGGTAGGGCACTATGTCCAAGTGCAGTTGAATACTAGTGCTTGAAATTCATTGTGTATACCTTCTTTCCACTAACGTCTTATAAGAGCTTTTTTGGAAGTGGAAGGTTCAATGGTGTCTATGCAGGTATTTGTTAGCCCAATATAAGGTATCTTTGGCTTATAAATACATGCTTTAGTCCTGGTACGCGTCTCGTGGTTGTTGATACTTGTCCCCATATAATTTCTTGTGGGATTTGTGTCTGACTCATCAACACAATTGGTTGATCCATGCCTAGACTATTTGTATGATCCATGACCTATTGTATGGTGTTATTTCCTAGTGAAATATCTATGTAAATGTCTTTAACTTGAGGATACTCGACTTGTACAATAATTTCATTTGTTTCATATAGTTTAGTGTCGTCTGGAAGTGCTTCTTTAGTGACTTGTGTAGTATCGTTACTGTTGAAATTACATGTAGTGCACAAAGGGAAAGAAGGAGAAGAATTTTCAGTTAGTGTTTTCAATTAGGCTCTTATATTGAGAAATCCATCATGGAATGAAGTGATCATCATTGAAGATAACATGTCTTGAGTTGAAGATTCTTCCATGAGAGTTGATGTATGTGTACCCTTTGTGAGAATTACTATAGCCCAGAAAACACGTCTTGTTGTATGAAATTGTAACTTGTGTTGATTGTATGGTTTGAGAAAAGGATAACAAGCACACCCAAATGGTTTCAAAGACTTGTAGTCATGTTCCTTATGATATATTAGATAGTAAGGACTTCTATTTTGAGTGACTAGTAAGGGTAGCCTGTTTATAAGGTACACTACAATTGAGAAGGCTTCCTACCAATAGTTCAAAGGCATTTGAGCCTGAGCAAGCAAGGTCAATCCAAACTCATCAAGTGCCTATGTTTTCTCCTAGCTCTGCCATTTTACTGAGATATATATGGACAAGACATTCTAAATTGTATACCTGTATTTATTACCAATTTTGTACAGATTTATACTCACCACTGCCATCACATTGGATGGTCTTAATTTTCTTATTAAATTGATTTTCTACCAATTTTTTGAATGGAATGAAAGCTTGCACCATTTCAGATTTTTGTTTCAAGGATAAATCCATGTAAATCTACTAAAATCATTAATAAAATGAACATGATATTTGAAACCATAAGATAATTTATTGGTGCATGACCCCATACATCAATGTGAATCAATTCAATGATTTCATGAGCATGAGAGGAAGAGGTTTTAAAAGGTAAAAAATGAATTTTTTTTTCAATATTGACATGCCCCACAAAAGCTTAAATGATCACTAAGTGACATTTTCAAATTACAACTTTTTTAAGATTGTGTCTAGAACTTTATTGTTTAGGTGACCAAGTTTCCTATGCCATCTCTCCTTGACAGAAACATAAACACTTGAATCATTTTCAGTCCCTGAGAGATGGTACAAGATATCTTTAAGTGTCCCTCTTAGTATTGTCTTCCCTATCGACTTGTCCTTCACAAAGAAACAATTTTCATCAAACTCAACAAGAATGCTATTATCAGCAACAAGTTTAGACACACCTAATAAGTTTTTTTGTATTATTAGGAACATATAGGATATCATGTAAATTAAGTGACTTTAGTTTTGAAGAACTTGTGGCCACAATTTTCAATTTCTCACCATTTCCAACAACTAGTAAATTCTTACCATGGCGCTTAATCAAGTCTTGAAACTTGTCAGTTTGATGTGTCACGTGATTACTTGCACCCCTATAAAAGTACCAATCATAGTCTTGGACAAAGTTTTAAGAAGCTATGAAGGAATTGTGAGATTCTTGCTTTTCATTTCTTGTTGAATAGTTAGATCTTGAGTAATTTTGTCAAACCTATAAAAATATTCAATTGTTGTGTGATTCTCCTTACTGCAAACTCGAAATTGTGTCTTGGATGATCTACCTCTTCCTCTACCTCCTCTCTAACCTCTGAAGTTATAACCTCTCCAATTGTTGTTTGAATTGAATTTGTTTCCTCCGTGGTTAGATTTGTTGGCAACATTTGTTATTGCATTGAGGGTTAGGTTGGTGAGGTTATTCAGTTGCTCATATCTACTTTCAAAGGTCAGCAATTTAGCTTGTAGATCAACCTAATCGAGTGTAGTTTTATCAGATAGTTTGACAACTACAGGATTATATTTAGAATCTAGACCATTCAAATTTTGAATGATTAGATCAAAAGTTCAAACTAGATTGCCTGCAAGATTGTGCTTATAGGACAAGTTCTTCATGTTGATCAAGTAATCTTTCATTTTCATTTCTCCTATTTTGGTGATATGGAACTCATATTTGAGATAAGTAACTTTGACCTTGTGAGAACACCAGCTAGATTTTGAGCTTCCTCCTTGTCAATTCTCTGAATTATGTGATTGGCATTATGTGTGTTAAAACTAATATAGCAGAAATATGTTAAACAGGGTGTGCTAACTTGATAACAGGAATATGTTATGCAAGAAGTCTGTTGTACCCCAATTTTTACCCCTAAGATCCCCTCATCATAACATGTTGATTCCATCACAACAGGATCACATTAGGGCTTTTGGTTCTCCTCCCTATCTTTAGCTTTGCTCTTTGAGGAATCACCAAGCACCTTAACTTGTATTCTTTTGTGATCATGAATATTTTGTCTTGATTTTATTTTTAATTAATAAAATTCAATGTTGGTTTGTCTTACTTGTTAATAATGTAGGTAAAGGCAATGAGGCTTAGCAAGTTGATCCATGGGTTCATGAGTTTATTTACATGCCCTATTCAAGAAAGATTGAGAAGTTCAAACCTCACCATTGGATTTGTTTTGAAGGAAATGGCATGGCAAGGTTATTTTGGTTCACTACATTCCAAGATATCAAGATTGATTCAAAAGTACAAGGGGTTGATTTAAGGAGTTGCCATGCTTGGACAAGGCCTTGTTCCCTTTGATCACAAGTGAATATTTCTCTAAATTATCAAGATATGGAAGTGGTTTTGGTGGATATGAATTCTCATTTTTCATCCTCAATAACTTTTATTTACAAAACATTTGTTTTGGTACAAGGAGTTTGTTCAAAATTGTCATGGTTCCTCAACGCATTTTCTTGATCTAGGAGCTAGGGTTTTGAACTTAAAAGAAGTATATCTTGCTCATCTTTTGGTATTTTTGAGTGATTCCAAATAAATTCTTCTCTTCAAAGGGTTATCAATAAATCACTTCAAAAGTTTCAATGAGTTTTCATGTGGAAGAAGCTTGATGATGAAGAAAGATTACAAGTCCTCCAGATGAACCCCCAATTTCTCATATGTGAATTGAAATGATCATAACCTGGACAATTTTTATCACCTTGAGCTCATTCTTTTTCCACAATGATCTTGAGGATGTGAACTTTATGCTTTCTTTTATATGCAAAATGATAAAATGGATGGAAGATTCCCTAAGGATATAAAAGATTATAGGTCATTTCATGATATTTTTCCAACTTCAACAGTTCATAACTCTCTCAATTTTTGGAGATTTTGAATGGTTCATGTTTCAAAATTTCATTCAAGAGATCTACTTCATACCATCTTTTTTGGTCAAAAGCAAATTTCAAGTGGAAGGCCATGTTTGGATGGAAAACATTATAGGTCACTTTTGAAGAAAACTTTGAAATATTTCTAAGTATGGAAATTCAACTTTTTTCTCCCAACTTTAACTCCATGTAACTTTCTGCTCGAGCATCCATTTGATTCCATTCTCTTTTTTCATTGCAAAGCTTGTAACCCCATCTTTCTAAAGCATCAAGAATCATGCCTTAAGACCCCTTGAGCTGAGAATGCCATTAGATTGAACTTGATAACTTGGAACTGAAGGTTCCCAATAAGTCAGAATTTGAAGTCTTTGTTTTGACTTCTAATCATAAGTTTTCCACGCGTTTTTGCCTCTAAACATGTTTAGGGAAGTTCCAGAATTGATTAGCACAACAAAACGCGCGTTTTGAATGAGTTTTGATCAAATTAGAAGTCACATTTTTCTTGTTTGCAACTTCACACGATTTCCCTCCAAACTTCATCATTTCACACGCTTGGACATTCCATTTTATTCCCTATAAATAGAGGGTCATCCCTCATTCATTTTCTCAAGCTTAGATAGTCAGAATCTCCCTGCCAAACCTGTTCCATAACTCAAAATTCTACTACTTCGTAATCTGCTTTCAAGCCTTTTTCAATCCAATTTTCCCATCAATTCACCTTCCTAGATCTTCCTTGAAGCTAACCATATAATTACATTTAAGAATCGTGCCCTATATTGATTGATAGAAGTCCAGTTTCAGAGCTCTGCAACTCAACTTCAATAGGTAGATTCATTCATCAATTCTTCAAAACTTTGATATCATTATGATGCTCTCATTGCCCCGGTTCTAGTCGCAACACTTATTTTCATATGGAAACTTGTTTTCACCACGAAATTTCAAATCCCTTTTCAAAACTTTACTTCCAATTTGCTTGAGCTACACTTTATATAAATTTGTCTCGAAAGTGTGGTTGTCTTCGTCTTGAAGAGACAAAACGAATGACATAGGTCCGAGCTTCTGATTTTACAGTTTGAGAGACCGGCAATTCACATTGGTTGGAGGTTGAAGATGACCAACGTGTCATCTTCTAACCAATGTTGGCACGCCACTTATTTTTTTTTAAATCTGATTTTAATAAATGATTCAATGCATTATCCACTAAAGTCCATAACATGCACAGCGCGTCAGGTCCACTTGATCTGTTTACTAACGCGTTTTGAAATTGATCAGATGACCCATATATTTTTGGTTTTTATTTTATTTTTTGATTTTTTATATTTAATTGTTTTAAATTTCAAAAAAATCATAGAAAATTCATTTTTAGTCCGAAAAAATCTGAAATAATTATGAAAAATATTTTTTATTTTTCGCTTTCTGATTTTTATTTTTTCATAATCTTATTTTGTGTTTTGATATTTTTTTATAAATTTCCACTGTATTTGATTTGTTTTAAATATTTAAAAATACTTTTATACATTTTTAAATTCTGGAAAAAATATGGAATGATCCAATGATATTGTGACAAATATTGGTGACCTCATTTATTTTTTATTTCTGACTTTGTTATTTTTTATCATTTTTAGTTTATTTTACTCATTTCCTTTAATTTTAAAAATAGTTTGACTTTTAAAAATTACCAAAAAATTTATAAAATCATCTTAGTTCATTTCTGATTTTTCTTTGGTATTAATTTTTATTTCTTGATTAATTTGAGCATAGTTAATATTTTTATCCCTTATTTCTATTTTAAATATTTCTAAAACCTTTTTTTATGTATATATTAAATGCAATATTATTTTGTGATTATTTTCTGGCTGATCTTGGGTTAAATTTTTGATCATGAGCTTTATTAACATCATTGGATCCATGTTGTTGAGTCTAACTCCACAAAAATGGATGAATGATTTTAATAATAGTTTGATTTAAATTTAATTCAAAAGTGGTTTGTATATTCTCTCCCACCCCTCTTAATCTCATCCCTTTCTTATTGCACTAAGTGTTATTGGAGCATGATCTCTATATCATGTCTCAAAACAAATAGTGCATAGATTGCTATTGACCGACCTCAAAATAGGTGCGACTTCTATATAAGTCCACTTACAATTGCTTAACATAACGCTAAATTTTGTCCCGATTCGAATAAATGATCATTCGTGGCCCAAACCTATGTTTGCAAGCCCATGTATGTTAATTTGATCTCTTCGATCCAATAACCTTGAGATTTTTTGTGTGGAGACTTTGGTTCTGACAATCCTCTAATGGATCTACAACATTTTTGGTCAACGCGGATCACTTAAACATCATTGATCATTAAATAGTACTTTTGAGGATTTCAAATGGATGATATACTTGACAAAAAGCAAATGCAACTTATTGTGTGGAGGCTTTGGTTCACCAATCCTCTAACGAGTTCCAAATGCAAGTTTCAAGATGGTCATCCAACTAACCACTAATTATTAAATTGTTTTTACTTTATGCTTTTATTTTTTTTGCTTTATGTACCATTTACTTTAAGCATTACATTTCATGCCATTTTTATTTTGCTCACTTGAGCATTTATATTCTTGTTATTTTATTTTTTTGCTCACTTGAGCTTTTTATTTTCCTTTTTAAGATACCTAATAATCAACATGAACCATAAAATGCTTTAATGTTACTTGGACTATTTGGTTACTATCCTTGGCATTGTGGAATATTGGACTTCTTGGGCTTAGGACTAGAGGCCTTGACTTATGTTGGAGACCTTGTGACCTTAATTAATATTTTGTATGGAGTTCTTGAGTTTTACCTCAAGACATTGGGTTGTTTGTTTGTTTTGTGTGCAGGTTATTGTGATTACATATTTTGTTTGTAGTCTGGAATTCACCCGTACACAGTCGTTACTCTGCCCAATTTTTGTGAAGACTTAATACACTTGAAGTTTGGTTCTCTCAAGAGGTCTAGTATCTTTGCTTGCTTGGTTTCAATCCAAAGAATGAGAATTCTATCTTGACTCATAATGTCAAGTATTGGCTTCTTGTTGGTTAGATGGTTTTTATCCCTAACTTTTACCTTATGCTTAAGGATAGTCCCTTCTTCTCTCCCATCTTCTTTAATTTCAAAAATCTCCCTCCTCCTTTTGAAAACTCTTCTTGTTTTGAAACTTGAACCATTTTCATAACAAACTTGGACTTATGCCCATGAATTTTCAAAACATTTTCATAAATAAACTTCAATCAACTTAATAATACTTCATAATTTTTTTTTGTGAGAAGACTAAAAGTCAATCAATCTCATTTCAAACCATTTTTCCACTTTGGCTTTTTATTTTAAAACCTTTCTCAAAAGATTAGACTCTTGTCAATCCTTGTAGTGATGAAAACAACCGTACTTCTACAATATGTAGTGAAGAGAGATATTTTCCACTTGGATGTTGAGTAAGGCATTATTGATTTTAAAATCCAAGCCATATCCTCCACTTTGAAATGATGCAAATTCTCCTTTCTCATGATTGTGGGTAGTAAGTATGTTTTCCATACGGATAATGACGATGATGTCTTATCTCATAAAATTAACCAACACATTTGTATTTTAAAATTTTTAAAAGATGAACTACGTGTGCCCCGATCCCTTATTGCATGGAAGGTGGTATGTAGGCACTATGCACCCAAGTACACTTATGAAGTTGAAATATCAAGGAACACCTATGCGCCCGAGTGGCATCATTGTGAAAGCGTTTGATGGATCAAGGAAATCTGTTATTGGTGAAGTGGACTTGCCTATTCATATAGGACCACATTTGTTTCAGATTACTTTCCAGGTCATGGACATTGTACCTGCTTATAGCTATTTGTTGGGACGGCCGTGGATTCATGAGGCAGGGGCCGTCACTTCAACTTTACACCAGAAACTGAAGTTTGTACATGAAGGGAAAGTAGTGATCATAAATGCAGAACATGCATTATTGATATCTCATTTGTCCTCTTTCAGTATTGTGGAGCCAGATGAAGGTGCTATTGTAACTCTGTTCCAAGCTTTATCAATTGACAACATAAGAGGAAATGATAATTCCATGGTTTCGCTTAAGGATGCGCATCAAGTTGTGCGAAAGGGTCATAGTGAGGTATGGGGACAAATTGTGGATCCACCTGTAAACAAGAACAGAGCTGGCTTGGGGTTCTCTTTGAAGAATGACAAAGGTAGGAGCATGAAGCCGAAGTCTGCTGCAGGAAATTATTAAGACGTCTTTCGTAGTGGGGGTTATCTTCATCTAACTGTTTCCAGGATTAATGCCATTATGGAAGATCAAGCAGAGCAGGAAATGCCAAATTACATGACGCACGAAGTTAAGGTTCAGAACTGCATCACCATTGATGTCCCCTCTTGAATACATGTTTCAAAGTAATTTTATTTGTTAATCTTTTTGAAAATATTTCACTCTGCCCAAAGTGGAAGTATTAATGTTGTAGGGCTTATCTGTTTGTTGTGACTTTTAAAATCAATAATAAAAGTCGTCTTTGTTTCCTAAATCGTGTCTTTGTTTTCTGCTTTTTTCTTGGAAAATGGTAATAAATAAAATCTTTCAAAATAAATAATAATTGAAAAAAAATTTGTACGATCACTTGTCATATGTGTCAGTTTCTAAATGCAATCATAAATCATATGTGCAGATTAATTAAAAAACCCGTTGAATACAATGACCCTGCACCCTCTCCCAACTTTGAATGTCCTGTGTTTGGGGCCGAAGAAGAAGACTATGATGAGATTCCAGAAGAGGTCTCACGGTTACTTGAGCACGAGGAAAATACCATTATCCATATAAAGAGCCATTGAAAGTCATCAATTTGGATTCAGAAGAAAATCCGAAAGAAGTTAAGATTGGAGCATTGCTGCATCCTGATGTGAAGACCATGTTGATTGAGCTGTTGAAAGAGTATGTGGATATTTTTTCTTGGTCTTACCAAGATATGCCTGGTCTAGATACAAATATTGTAGAGCACCGTTTACCATTTACCAATATTGCAAATCAAATAGAGGTTGAGAAGAACTCACCCAAATATGGTAGTGAAGATCAAAGAGGAGGCTTTAAAGCATATTAATGATGGTTTTCTTGTGACGTCAGTGTACCCTTAGTGGATTTCCAATATTGTCCCAGTACTGAAAAAAGACGGAAAAGTTCGCATGTGCGTAGATTACAAAGATCTAAATAAAGCTAGTCCAAAAGATGATTTTCCATTGCCACACATTGATATGTTAGTGGATAGCATAACAAAATTCAAAGTATTCTCGTTCATGGACAGATTTTACGGGTATAATAAAATAAGAATGACTCTAGAGGACATGGAAAAAACAACGTTCATCACACCCTGGGGAACATTTTATTACAGAGTGATGCCCTTCGGGTTGAAGAACGCTGGTGCAACATACCCGAGGTCTATGACAACCCTATTCCATGATCTGATGCATAAGGAAATTGAGGTATATGTTGATGATATGATTGCTAAATCCCAAACTGAAGAAGGGCATGTAGAAGATTTGTTGAAGTTGTTTCAACATTTGAGGAAGTATCATCTCCGCTTGAATCCAAATAAGTGTACCTTCGACGTCCGATCGGGGAAATTATTGGGTTTCATTGTTAGCCACAAAGGAATTGAAGTTAACCCTGATAAAGTCAAAGCAATTCAAGAGATGCCAGCACCGAGAACTGAAAAACAAGTCAGAGGGTTCCTCGGGCGTTTGAATTATATTTCCAGATTCATTTCCCACATGACTGCAACATGTGAACTGATCTTTAAGTTGTTAAAGAAAGATCAAGGTTGTGTGTGGACGGATGACTGCCAAAGGGCATTTGAAAGTATTAAATAATATCTGCTTAAACCTCCTATCTCACTCCCTCCCGTCGAAGGAAGACCGTTGATTATGTATCTGACAGTGTTAGATAATTCCATGGGCTATATTCTGGGACAACAAGGTGAAACAGGGAAGAAAGAGTACACCATTTATTATCTCAGTAAAAGGTTTACTGATTGTGAGTCGCGGTATTCCATGCTGGATAAGACATGTTATGCTCTGCCCTGGGTGGGAAAACATTTGCGGCAGTATATGTTGAATCACACCACTTGGTTGATCTCCAAAATGGATCCAATCAAGTACATTTTTGAAAAGCCCGCTCTTACTGGGAGAATTGCCCGCTGGCAGATGTTGTTATCTGAATATGGCATTGAATACCGCACTCAAAAAGCTATTAAAAGCAGCATGTTGGCAGATTATCTTGCTCACCAGCCAGTTGAGGATCATCAGTCTGGGAAGTATGAATTCCCTGATGAGGACGTGATGTTCCTGAAAATGAAAGATTATGATGAACCATTGCCTGAGGAAGGTCCTGATCCTGAATCCCACTGGAGTATGATATTTGATGGCGCTGTGAATGCTTATAGTAAAGGAATTGGTACTGTGATTGTCACTTCACATGGGTCACACATTCCTTTTACTGCAAGGTTGACATTTGATTTCCTAATAATATGGCAGAATATAAGGCTTGCATCATGGGTCTCGAGGAAGCTATTGATCTCAGAATTAAAATTCTTGATGTGTATGGCGATTCGGCTTTGGTAATAAATCAGATTAAAGGAGAGCGGGATACTCATCACCCTGGCTTGATCCCTTACAAAGATTATGCTAGAAGGTTGTTACCCTTCTTTAATAAAGTTGAATTCCATCACATTCCTAGAGATGAAAATCAAATAGCGGATGCTCTGGCAACTCTGGCTTCTATGTATCAAGTGAATACTTGGAATGATATACCTCGAATTATGGTTCGGCGACTGGATAGGCCCGCTCATGTGTTTACAACAGAGGAGGTAGAAGATGAGAAACCTTGGTATCATGATATCAAGCATTTTCTCGAGACCCAAGAATACTCAATTGATGCTTCAAAGAAAGATAGAAAGACATTGAGAAGATTGGTAGGCAGTTTCTTCCTCAGTGAAATTTGTTGTATAAGAGAAATTATGACATGGTCTTGCTCAGATGCGTGGATAGACATGAAGCGTACATGTTGATGCATGAGATTTATGAAGGTTCATTTGGCACTCTGTTGGCTCCCAAATTCGACACTTACTATATTTGGACTCTTTGACCAAACAACTGGAAATGAACTACACCAGGAGATGTACTTCGACGCATGAGATAAATTAAGGAAAGGATCCAAGGTATAATAAGAAAGCTTCGACCAAATGTTCATTCGACCAAGGCAGATGTAGGTTGTTTCGACTGAAGGGAAGTGTTCGCGCCTTGGCACATGGGACGAAGGCCATTTTGAAATTTGAATTATTGGAGGGAAAGGTGGTTTTTATCAGCGTCTAAAAGAAGGAAACGTGGCAAAAGTCTATGGGTCGAGAGGCATGCAGAAGACACTTGTCTTCATCCTAGCGCAGAATGTCCCCTCGACGGTTACCTATTTTTAGTATAAATTAAGAAGTTTGTATAATTTTTGGTGTGTGCAACTGATAGTACAAAGTCTCTCAAATATTATCCAAGTAACTACTGCGTGAGAAAGGATAAAAAGCAGAGCAATGTACGTTAGAAACACCCTTTTTACTTAATAAAAGTCTTTTCACTTTACTTTACCATTATCTTGCAAAGTTATCTTTTACTTCTTTTTACTTCTTTTACTTGCATTTCTATGTTTTCATTTACTGTTCAACAATCTTAAACATCTCTCCCCTGGTCGAACGTGCGTTCTTCCTTATTGCTCATTTTACATAAAGATTAGCATATGTTCTGGGATTAGTTTGGTCGATCCCGCAAGTAAACCAAAAACTTTCCTTTTTTGGAGACCAACAATTGTTTACAAAAAACAACTGTAAATAAATTGGCACACCTGGTGGGACGTTGCTAATTGTCTATGTTATTGCGTTTTTTTCTGTACAGTTATAACATTGCATGTTATTACGGAGTGGTAGAATAAACAACAAATATACTCTTAGGAAAGAAAGCAGAGAGAGTAATATGGCTAATGAGCCAAACCATGGAGATATACCTCCACCGATCACAGGAACAACAGTTACTACTGTTGTCGAAGGGACTATCCTAACTTCAGTCGGATCCATACCAGCGTTAACCATGAATCAAACTGGACCCTTACAGACGTATGTGGGTCCAAGGGGTCCTTAAGGAACACCCCCACCAAGGATGAACCTAGGGTCTCGATCAACTGTAACCCCAGGCTTTTCGACAACCTGGATGGGTCGAGAGCAGCCATATGGCATGCCAACTACTGAAATGGCTAGCCTTATGAATGTTGCGTCTACTTTCTCAGAACCTTTGGTACATGCTACATCACCATTACAGGGATCTGGAGCCAGTAGAAACCAATTTTTAGGAGGGCCATCTCATATGATACCAAGTCTCACAAATGCTTTGACAGAAATTTTGAGGCAACAGATGGACGAAAGTAACCATGCAATGGTACATATGTTAGCACAAACTCTAAGTACGGTACTAAATCCCCTCATTCAGACTGCAACGCAGTCGAATCAACAGATGACAGCGCAAATAACGCGCATGGCTGAATTCTTTGGGGTGCCTCAAGTTGCTCAACTACCCCAAGTTGTTCGACAGCCCCAGAGGGTACCTATGAGATTAAATCAAGAGGTAATCATGGAAGAAGATTTGACCATTAATCCAAACCCCCAAGTTCCAAGGATCGAAGTAGAACAACCAAGATTAGAGATACCTAGAAACCATTGAGAAATCGATCAAGGCGTTATTCTGGCAAATAGAAACCAAAATGCTGACGAATTAATACAACAAGTTCAACACCAGAATTATGGAGCGGATAATAATTTAACTGCTATGATCGAGAGAATCATGCTTCAAAACAGGATGAATGTTGGTTTCCATAGACCAAACTTTACATCCCCATTGTCAGAATATATTCTGCAAACAGACTTACCACCTGGAGGAAAAGTCCCAAAATTCACTAAATTTTCGGGGGATACGACAGAGTCGACTGTCGAACATGTGGCTAGGTATTTGATAGAGGCGGGAGAAATAGAAAACATTGAAAACCTTAGAATCAAATATTTCCCAAGTTCATTAACTAAAAATGCTTTTACTTGGTTCACTACCCTCCCAGCCAATTCGATCCACAACTGGAACCAATTAGAAAGATTGTTCCATGAACAATTTTACATGGGTCAAACCAAGATAAGTCTAAAAGAATTGGCTAGTGTAAAAAGAAGGTTCACAGAGCCAGTTGATGAATATCTAAATAGATTTCGACTACTCAAAGCCAGATGCTTTACCCAAGTACCTGAGCATGAATTAGTTGAAATAGCAGCAGGTGGCCTGGATTATTCGATTAGGAAAAAGTTGGATACACAATACCTAAGAGATATGGCCCAACTTGCTGATAGGGTTCGACAAGTAGAACGCCTTAAGGCTGAAAAGGCCAAAACTGCTAAAACTCTTCAACGAGAAAGGGTAGCTTATGTCGAAATGGATGATGACGATCCAGAGACATACATCGATCCTGTATATATCGAAGAAGGCGAAATCGACGTAGTTGAATAAAAAAATGGACCACCATATGCTTGTAAATTGTTGGTGCCATCAAATGGAAAAAATCCCGTGGAACCTGAGAAAAGCAGTGATAAATTTCCTAAGAAAACTTATAGTTTCGACATATCCAAGTGTGACGAAATATTCGATCTATTAGTTAAAGATGGACAGATGATAGTTCCCCCAAGGGCCAAATTACCTCCTTTAGAACAGAGAAAGAAAAGAGGTTTTTGTAAATATCATAATTTTTTAGGACATAAGACCTCACAGTGTTTCCTTTTCAGGGATCTCGTTCAACAAGCACTGAATGAAGGAAGGATGAAATTTGCTGATAAACCAGCAATGAAAATCGACACCAACCCACTACAAGCAGAAGCTCATTATGCCGAACCAGTTGGCATTCATATGGTAGAAGTGTCTGAAGATTTCATCACCAAACCCATCTTCGGAATTTTCACGGGGAACATCTCCAGGAAAACAATCGAAGGGGTGAGAAAGGCCACTGAAGGCCTAGACTCGAAAAAAGAAGTTGACCAAGCGTCAAAAGAAAAGGCTGTTGTTGGCCTGAAATTGATCAAAGGAGTTACCGAAAGCTCCAGCAAAAGAACCATCACAGGTTCTCATTTGGATGCTGCAGAGGGTTCGACAGAAGCCTTGGAGACCAAAATGCAGAAGATAAACCCGACTGCCAAAAGTAACCTGCAGGTTAATGTGGTCAAAGTCTCTGGAGCTAGAGTTTCAGAGGAAACCCTTCGACAAGAGCAGGTAAACAAAACTGCATTCCCAAAGGAGGATGAAAATTTTGCAGATTTTTTGCATAGATGTCAAAAGAAGAAATCAGAGGTTATGCTATGCCCCAGGTGTAGTTCTATTTTTGATAAAAAGGCCGCTGAACACATACAGGTGACACGGGCTGTAAAAGTAAAATAGGGTACCAATACCCAACAAAGAATGGGTCCAAAAATTCGATTTGCCCCCAGAAGGGGACATCAACAAAGACCCATGACTCAAGAAAGGAGGCCACCAACTTTTAGGCCTCCAACTAATGTGCCTACTGATACCTGGCTAAACACCATGGGAAGAAAACGACCAAATGAAGAAAAGTGGCAGACATTCGACGTTCCTAGAGGTTACTCTCTAGATTACAAAAAGGAATACCATGCCTCTGCATCGAACAAAATGACCCATGTGTCGAGCAACTATAAAGGAAAGAATCCTATGTCTCGTTCACAATGGAGGAGGTTTCAAAGATGGCGAAAAGCTGAGAAAGAGGCGGCTGGGCCTCATCCAGAAGTTAGCACCAATGTGCAGAAAAGACAAAGGAAACCTCTGGAGAGAAATCCTATGCCCTGGGCGAAAGAGTGTGGATCGAATGATGATGACTCCGACTCTAGTGACAGTTTGGACATCATGGTGAATGTCATATTTGTGCTGCCCAAAGAATATAACCGAGAGGTCAAAGTCGAAGAGACTGACCTAATGGTTGAACAGGAACTAGCTAGACATAAGCCAGTATGTTATTATATAATGAACAATGGATGCATGGAAGAACAAAACACATTCTTTGAACCCCCAACAGAGGCAATGAAGAGCCATCTGAAGCCACTGTTCATTAGAGCTAAAGTTGGGGAGGTGACCATAAACAAAATTCTGGTTGATTGTGGGGCAACCATTAATATCATACCATAATTTATGTTGGAAAAGTTAGGCAAAGGAGATGCCGACATAAAGCTACACAACATGGTCTTATCCAACTATGAAGGGGGTATTGGCACCACAATGGGTGTCATTCAACTCGACCTCAAGGTGGGCTCGATCCTTAGACCCACCGTGTTCATGGTTATTTCAACAAAGCCCAACTACAATCTACTCCTTGGTCGAGAGTGGATACATGGCATTGGAGCAGTGCCATCTTCGATGCACCAAAGGGTCATAATGTGGTGCCCAGATGGAATTGTCGAGAACATTGAAGCAGACCATAGTTACTACCTGGGGGAAAAAAATAGTGTCGGAAAGAATGATTTCGGCAGGAATTTGGCTCACATAGGGCCTTGTAACCCACCAGAGTTTGATCTAATTCCAACTCCAAATACGTTCTACTCTCTATGCCTGCACTCTGATTATGGTTTCCAGTGGGATAGAGAAGATTTATCCAACATAGACTTTGGAGGAATCAGCGATATACGACCAACAGGCTGGGGCAGCGAATTTGATGATGATGACTGAGTCATCAACTCTCCAAAAGATTTCGGCCTATGTGGCCGTAAGCAGAATGATAACGGCTTTAGAGGCTGAAGTTAAATATGTGGCTTCCAAGGCCAATGAACAGGTTATGTCGAAGACAGGACCTGGGAAAAACTTCAATCTTGAGCCTCCCGACTTGGGAACAGAAGACTTTGTAGACCAGAGGTTAGACGCCATTTATGACGACGAATCTCTTGGTTTCGAAAAGGACCCGCTGGCACACAATGTCAGAATGTTGGCCCAAGATCCTCTAGAAGAGGTAAATCTAGGCGAAGGTCCTGTGAACAGGCCCACATACATAAGCGCAAAGATGGATCCAGGACTCAAGGTTGAAATGATTGAATTACTGAAAGAGTTCAAGGATTGCTTCGCGTGGGACTATGATGAGATGCCTGGTCTCGACAGAGGATTGGTCGAGCTGCAGTTACCAATAAAACCTGGAAAGAAACCCGTCAAGCAGACTCCAAGACGATTTGCACCAGATATTTTATCAAAAATCAAAACGGAAGTCGAAAGGCTGCTGAGGTGCAAGTTCATTAGAACAACCAGGTATGTCGAATGGATTGCAAATATTGTACCTGTTATAAAGAAAAATGGTACCTTAAGGGTGTGCATTGATTTCAGAGATCTCAATGCTGTGACCCCCAAAGACGAATATCCAATGCCAGTGGCGGAAATGCTTGTGGATTCTGCTGCTGGTTTCGAATACATGAGTATGCTGGATGGCTACTCTGGATACAATCAAATCTTCATTGCTGAAGAGGATGTGTCGAAGACGACCTTTCGTTGCCCTGGGGCTTTAGGCACCTACGAATGGGTAGTGATGACTTTTGGCCTAAAAAATGCAGGGGCAACGTATCAAAGAGCCATGGATTCGATCTTCCATGACTTTATTGACACTTTCATGCAAATTTATATTGATGATATTGTTGTCAAATCTGTTTCAGGGAAGGCCCATATGGGTCATCTTCGACAATCCTTTGAGAGGATGAGACGGTATGGCTTGAAGATGAATCCTCTGAAATGTGCTTTTGGTGTAAGAGCAGGAGATTTCTTAGGTTTTGTGGTCCACAAGAAGGGTATCGAGATAAATCAAAACAAGACCAAAGCTATCTTGCAAGCCAAAGCACCAACTAACAAAAAGGAATTGCAATCCCTACTTGGGAAAATAAATTTCCTAAGGAGATTTATATCCAACCTTAGTGGGAAAACGCAAGACTTTTCGCCATTACTTTGACTCAACAAAGGAGGATTTGAATGGAAGGAAGAACATCAAGAGGCCTTCGACAAAATCAAAGAGTACCTCACTAAACCGCCTATTCTGGTGCCTCCTTGTCGAAGTAGAAGTACGAGGCTGTACATAGCTGCGTCAGATAAGACTTTAGGGAGCATGCTTGCTCAGGAGGACGAACATGGTGTCGAAAGGCCCATATACTACCTCAGTAGAGTTTTAAATGATGCAGAAACTAGATATAACGATGTTGAAAAACTGTGTTTATGTCTATATTTTTCATATACAAAGCTTAAGCAATATATAAAGCCAGTTAATGTTTATGTCTCGTCTCATTTTGACATTTTCAAGTATATGTTGTCAAAACCTATTCTGCATAGTAGAGTTGGAAAGTGGGCACTTGCATTAACTGAATATTAATTAACTTTCATGCCTCTTAAAGCTATAAAAGGCCAAGTGGTTGCAGACTTTATAGTCGACCACTATGTACAAGAAAGATCACTAAATTATTTGGAGATTGAACCATGGCAACTCTACTTCGATGGATCTCGTTACAAAGATGGAGTCGGAGTCGGAGTCCTTATTATTTCTCCCAATAAAATTCCAACAACATTTAAGTACAAAATAGATGGAGATTGTTCGAATAATGAGGCTGAATATGAAGCATTGCTTATAGGCCTTGAAATTTTGTTGGAATTGGGGGAAACTCGAGTCGAAATAATGGGAGATTCGGAGTTAGTCCTAAAACAAATTACGAAAGAATATAAATGCATAAAAGAAAACCTTATTATGTATTTTGTAATAGCCAGACGATTGTTAAAAAATTTTGAGTCAGTTAACATTCGACACATACCAAGATTAGAAAATCAAGCAGCCAACGATTTGGCACAAATTGCTTCTGGGTATAAAGTTTCAAAAGAGAGGCTGAAATAGGCAGTGGAAGTTAGAGGGAGAGTAACTGCCACCAAATTATTTCCATCAGACTTGAAGACCACAAAGTTGGGGTATACTGATCAGGAGAATTTGAAATATCATTCATAGACAATCTAGCAGAGCAGGATTGGAGAAAGTCTGTAGTGGATTATTTACAAAATCTAGCAGCTTCGACAGAACGAAAGACAAAGTACAGAGCACTAAGTTATGTGTTGATGGGAAACAAACTATTTAAGAAAACACCAGAAGGTGTACTCTTGAAATGCTTAAGTGAAACAGAGGCGTATGTGGCCCTTTCTACCACACATGCTGGGGCATGTGGAGCACACCAAGTAGGCCAAAAAATGAAATGGTTATTGTTTAGACAAGGCTTATATTGTCCCACTATGCTAAAGGATTGTGTTGACTTTGCCAAAGGATGCCAAGAATGCCAAAAACATACAAGCATTCAACATGTGCCAGCAAATGAGCTTCACTCAATTGTGAAACCTTGGCCTTTTAGAGGATGGGCTTTGGATCTCATTGGAGAGATTCGACCAGCGTCTTCTAAAGGTCAGAAGTATATATTGGTGGGCATTGATTATTTTACTAAATGGATCGAAGTGATCCCTTTAATCAATGTAGACCAACAGAATGTCATTGAATTCATTCAAAAGCACATCATATACAGGTTTGGGATCCCTGAGACAATAACTACAGACCAAGGATCAGTCGTCACTGGTCGAAAAATGCAAGATTTCGCTGCAGAAGTGGGGTTTAAACTATTGACGTCTACGCCTTATTATGCACGAGCTAATGGTCAGGTCGAAGCAGCAAACAAAGTGGTGATCAGTTTAATAAAGAAACATGTGGGAAAGAAACCTAGAAACTGGCACAAAACACTAGATCAAGTCCTGTGGGCATGTCGAACGTGTCCCAAAGAAGCTACAGGGACAACACCATTTCTCCTAACCTATGGTCATGATGTGGTGTTACCAGTGGAAATCCACTTGCAAGCGACAAGGATTCAAAGACATCATGAGATCCCTTCCGAAGTCTATTGGAACATGATGTTGGATGAGCTAGTAGACTTAGATGAAGAAAGGTTGAAAGCTTTAGACCTTTTGAGACTACAAAATAAGCGAGTCGAGAAATCCTACAATCGAAGGGTAAAATCCAAGACGTTTCATCCTGAAAATCTAGTTTGGAAAGTAATACTCCCAATGGATCGAAAGGATCGAAGCTTGGGAAAATGGTCCCCTAAGTGGGAAGGACCTTTTAAGATTGTGCAGGCTTTCTCAGATGGAGCCTATGAGATCGAAGAGTTAAGCGGAGATCGAAGACTCTTGAAGGTAAATGGTAAGTACTTAAAAACGTATAGACCTATGCTTCAAGAGATAAAAATAAATAATATATAATCACTAATTATAAATATTGCCAAAATGTAAACTTGAATGATTTTCATTAAAGAGGATAAAATGGCTTTGAAATTGTTACAGAAAGTGATTACATAATAAAGAGGAACAAGATTCAGAAGGGAAGATTAGCTTTAATCTGGAGGAACTTGATCCGTTGCAATTCGAGCCTTCGATCACAAAGAGCTTTTGATTGGTGAAGGGTTTCGAGCTTGGCATCCAGAGATTGAGCTCGATCAACATATCTTAATCCTTCAGCCAATTCTTCTTGGCTTTCTAACTCAGTGTTCACAGCAAGAAGCTCCTCTTTCTTTTTGTCGTTGGCAGCAAGTTTTGCTTCCAACTCTGCAATCTGTGCTCTCAACTGAACACTGTTTTGATCAATTTCCTCGACTTCCTTTTGCCTAGCCTCCTGAGCCTTCGACAAGTCCCTTACTCTAGAAGTGGATTCAGTGGCAGCTTGCCAAGCAGCAGCCACTTGGACATTGGCTTCCTTAATATCGTGATTAATGAGTCTTTGACGATTGAAGTCTGCTGATACTTGCTCAACGATAGAAAGTAAATCCAGGATTACACTGGCTACATCTGGAGGGGCAACAAGAAGATCGACAACTTTCAAGATAGTCTTCAGATAGGAAGGCGCTGTTGGTTCCTGTAGCGATAAAAAATGTAACGGGGTAAATCGGAGATCTAATTATTGATTAATTCGTCTCACAAAAGCAAGAGTCGCCACCGCGCTTTATTGTTTCCAAAGGAAAAGGGAAAAGAGCGAAATAAAACCCTAAATATGCGATAAAAATACAAAGCGTTTTTGAAAAGAGATCTTATGGTTCAGGGGTCGGTTATACAATGGGAAGGTATTAGCACCCAATGCATCTATAGTACTCTATAGGAACCTTTTGAAATATCTGTTTTATTTAAAATTGATTGCTTGATTGAAAATAAATCGTTTTGGCCGAAACGGGATACATACGGGTTTTTGAAGATACGACGACCTAATGTCGAAGTTTTTGCTTAAAGGGCATAAATTTTGAAAAGGTTGAATACTTGAGGAAGAATTATCCTAAGTTTTAATGAAATGCGAAAGTTCGCGCAGTTAGACTTGAGGACATGAAGTCAACAAATTTACTGTTTTTCCTTTGGATTTAAACATAAACAGAATAAACAAATAAATATGGAATAAATAAACAGACAAAATAAGCGGATAATGATTAAATAACGATAATTTAAATGATAGACTAAATGATGCGAATAATGCATTTTCATGATTTTTTGTTTAATATTAACGAAAAGAAAGTATTTTTTAATTTTTACGCATTTTTTGATATGGATAAAAAGGCAAGAGAATTATTTAACGAAGACATAATGTTTTTTTTAGTTTTAAGTTTACTCTTATATATTTTGATATTATTATTAATAAAGCAAGAAAATGAATTAATAAAATATTTTTTTTAAGTTTTTCTATTTTTATATGTTTTAGAGTTTTGTTTAATAACGATGTAAGAGGAGAATTAATTAGAAAAAATAAAGTGTCTACATTCTTAAATTCTATATTTTTTATGTATATGAAAATAAAGTACTTATTTAAAAGATTAAGAGGTTCTTAATTAAATTGAAAGTTATTAATTTACCCTAATGAACTAAAATTAAAACTCCTAAATTAAATTCAAAATTTAAACTAAAAAGGTCAAACTAATTAAAAATTACCTAGTTAGATATATCTCTTGTTTTTTAATGTACTTACTAATTAACTAACATCATAACAATTCTACAAGATTAGAGAAAGTAAAATAAAAAAGAAAAAAAAGAATGTATCAAAGAAAAAGGACAAGCAAAATATAAATGGGCCAGATGGTTTGAGAGGGCCCAAACAGAAAGAAAAAAGAGGGGGTGCAGAAGCAGGTCGTGTGGGCTTAAGCAGAAAAATGGGGTGAGGCCCATTAGTTTTACAATTCATTTTAGGGTTAATTGTTGTTTTAGCATAATTGGGATTAGGGTTCTGTGTGGTGCAGAACGGCGCTCATCTCGTTCCTTCGTCATCTTCTTCGCGTTCTTCTGCCTCCTGCCTCTGAACTTGCCTAAGCTTCCTTGCCCAATGGCCACCAGCTCCAAATTCCTCTTCCCTCCGACGCAAGCCAAGGCACGATGGGTTCACGGTACGAAAACGCTTTCTGATTTGTTAAAGCTTGGTTACATTTTTTGCATGTGTTGATTCTGATTACATTTTGATTCTGATCCTGTTTTGATTTTGATTCTTATTATTGTTGGAGGTACTATGGAAGTAAAAAAAAAAAGAAAGGGAATCGTTACCTAGGCGGAGACGGAGGAGGGACAGTTGGGAGCGAAGGAGGCCAGGCGGCGAGGAGGGGAGGCGCGTCGCGAGCTTGCTTCGGTGGCCGGTACTTTATATGGTTTCCTTCTTCTTCTTGCTGATTACCTTAGCTTTGATCTTTCTCTTCTTCTTTTGCCTTGGTACTGTATGCTTCGATGTTTTGGACGATTGAGTGCTACTGTTTGAAAAAAATGCTTTTGACTAGCTTCTTTCTTCTCAACTGTGCTTCTGTACGATATTCGTTGGCCTATGATAATGTTTTTGAGGCCTTGTGTTGTATGCTTTGAATGTTCGAATGCTACCGTTAAAATGTTGTTTTAACCAGCTTCTTTCTTCCTCTTTCTCACCTTGGTGCTGTATGATTTAAATGGCCAATGATGGTAACTCTGAGGCCTTGCTCATGTTGCCTTCGAAGTTGGTTTTTGGCTGGATCGTTTCAGGTTCGGCCTAGCTTGGCTTCAACAGGTTTGTGATTGGTGATGTTCATGGCTTGGGCAATAAGTTTGACAGGTTTATGGGTATACTGGTTATGTGTTGGTTGGACAGTGGAAAGGATGGTTCTTTGTTTAGGCCATGTGGTGAAATGGTTTAAACTGGTTTTGTGTGAAATTGTTTTTTGATATATATTTGACAGTAGGATGGTGATGTTGGCTTGATGGCTCAATCAGTTTGTGAGGTTTAGGCCATATTGGTTTTTATGGTTTTTTGACAGTAGGAATGGTTATGCAGGTTTGATGGCTCAATCCGTTTGTGAGGTTTAGGCCATATTGGTTTTTATGGTTTTTTGACAGTAGGAATGGTTATGCAGGTTCTTATTGTTTTGGTACCTATCTGTTGACAACAATTTTTTCTAAGTCTTGAAGGCTTGGAGATTGATCCTGATATGTGATTTTTGTTGTTATGTTATAACAGTCTTCTCTTCCTTTTGTTTACGTTACAGGCTGGAGATTTTGAAATATTTTCCACTCTCTTCCCTGGCATTCTGCACCATACTGTTACATCTAATTTGTTTCTATTCCTATTTTATGTTTTTACTTTCTACTGGCTATATTACTGCAGTTTGTCTTGTATCTCTTCCTGCCTAAACCAAACCTGTAAAACCACACTTCCTCCTCTCTTTTTCTCTCTCAGTACAGTTTTGACAATAAAATGATATGCTGTACTATTTTCTGATATTGCAAAAGGCTGGAATATGATGAAAAAAGGAATGTTACATTGCTTGCATATTGGTTAAACTGCATATCTTTTGACTTCCAATGCAATAATATAGCTTATGTTTTGTTTTCTACTATGTGGGCATAGGTTGACGTTGGCATTTGCTTTGCTTGCATATGCTGTTGAGATTATGCAGGGACTTTGTATGCTGTGCATATTTTGAAAAAATGCATTGAATTTTGAAAAATGCAATTAATTTGAAACATGCAATTTTTGACAAAAAATGAATTTGTGCATTCATTTAAAAATTCCTCTCTTTTTTGTGAACCGGGAGAAATCCCGTGATTTGCAAAAAAGGGTAAACTGATTCCGGCCATTGCTTTTAATGATGAACATTAAATAAATTGGCTTTTAATTATTTGTTCAAATTCTAATTTCTTTTAATTTTGCAGGTAACATCAAGTGAGCAGACAAAAAATGCATTGGATCAGAAGATTTAGAATTAGGAATATTAGATTAATTTTTTATTTCATTTTAACTTTGTAAAATTATTATTGTAATTTTGTTGTAATAAATACAATATTTACACAATAATTATACAATTAGAAAAAATGAATAAAAATCCAATATTCGCCAATTAATTTCTTCCTTCTCTAATTATTTATTTTATCGTTTACAATTCTTTAATCGTATAATAATTGAAAACGAATTTCAACTACCTACATTCAGAATAATAAACAGATAAATAAATAATTATCATTGATCAATTAATGGTCTCAATTATTTAATTCATCATCCATAACTTTCTAAATTATAATAATTAAAATAGAATTTCAATTATTTAACTTAGAATGACAAATGATTAAATAATCATTATTGACCAATTAATAAACTTTTCCGAATATTTATTATATTATTCATAAATCTTTAAATTATGTGATAACTGAGAATGAATTCCAGTTATTTAAATTTAAGATAGTGAGTAATAAATAAATACTGTCTGCACAATTAATGCGCCTCTTCTCTAATGTTTATTTTATTATCTATACATCTTTAAATTACATAATAATCGAAAACAAATTCCAATTATTTAAATTTAAGATAATAAATAATTAATAAACATTATTTTAGCACGAATCAATTAAATGATTTAGTGTTCAACATAAATAGCTCTCGGCCTGAAAAAAGTTATGAATTTTAAAATCAATGGATCAAAACACTTGTAATGTAATGATGCAGGTAGGAGATGATATCTTAGGTCAAAATTTGGGGTACAACAGTTCCCCCTCTAAAGTTAACATCAAATCTCTTTTAAAGATTTGTGCTTTAACCTTTTGAAGAGCTTCGTTGAGAGGGGAAGTCGAGGTACTGCCAGATGCAGTCGAGGCGCTACGGTCGGAGGAGCTCTCTCGACCCTCCAAGATTGAAGTCAAATAACCTAGCGGATCTTGTTGCTTCAGTGAAGCCAAATCCTCTTTGGTTTTGGACCCCGTTGAAGGGATGCTTGCGTTGGCTGCAATAACCACGTTAGGTACTTGAGTAGGAATCGCCTCAATACCTGGAGGATTTTGGTTTCCGTCAGCAAGAGCTTCGTCACCCTCAGCTTCTGGGATCTCCCCATGTTCCCTCTTTGTCTCAACTTCGACCATAGGAATCCTAACCTCCTCTTGATGTCCTTCAGCTTCTTCTTCATCAGCCTCTTCTATGGTTTCATGCTGGGGTTCAGAAGTCTGATTCACTTCATCAGTTAAACTCACGAAATAGTCTTTTGTTGAAGAAGGTCTGTAGGTAGGAATCCCGTCACTATTCAAGCAAGTGGTCGAGTCCTCGACATGAGTAGGATTTCGTGTCGAAGTGCCAGCAGTGTCCTAAAAAATAAAAAGAATTTGTTGCTTTTAAAAGCATCACAAAGTAAGAGAGAGTGAGAATTACATGACAAGCAGTCGAAGTAGATACCTGTACTGGAATTTCAGCACCAGGACTAGAATTGTCACTCTCACTAGGATTGTTTAATCTGGAGACCATCTCCTATTCAGTGGGTTCATTGATGATGATAGGAGGTAGCCTCCCCGCCGTAGTTTTAATCCTGATTTTTGGACGGGTTTCGACAGCAGGAGTTGGTTTTTTCAATCTTCGTCTCTGCAAAGGAACAGGTGGAGACTCCTCTTCCTCATCGCTAGAGATTTGAATCTCTTGAACCTTCCGCTTTTTTGGGGTTGATTTCTAAGCATATAGAAAACCAAGTCGAGAAGATCAATAACTACGTCAGATAAAACTAAGGGTAAAAAAGGAAAGGTAAGTACCTTAGGAGAGGGATTGATGGCAGAGTCTCCCCCTTTTTGCACTCTCAGCGGTTTTCTTCGGAGCAACCTGCTTGACAGCTAAACGAAAGGCAAAACAGCTATGGTTAGTTAGGAGTTGGTAAAACAAATCTAAAACGAAGGGATGGAAAAAGGAATACATTTTTTGACTCTATCGAGAACCAGCTTGAATGCCTCACGCAGATGGTGGGCGAAGTCCTTCTCGTCGAAGAAATCTTCCCCATAATAATGTCTCCACCACATCTCATAGATGGTAGAGTTCAGAAAATGAAGGTTAAAATTGAACAGGGTCAGTGTAGTTTGACCAGAATACCTACCAGTATGCTTGGTAGCGGCATCCTCTGAGTAATCTGCATTATAAAAGAGTAGCAGTTTCTCTCGAGGGTATATAGGCGAAGGAAGCGATTGAGAAATGCCAAACTGTCGAGAGACAAGATTGGGTTGATAGGAAATCAAGCTCAATTGGTTCTTCGAGCTCTTAAATCTTAAAGGCATGATCCTGGGGCGGAGAAACGCTTTCCACATGCTCACGAACTCATCAATCACGTCATCTTCTTTTGAAGGATATGGTCTAGTAAACCATTTTGGGCCAACTTTTCGACTGGCAAAAGGAGCCATAGTAGAATCAAAGCTTTTTCGCTCCACAAACATCATTACGAAGCTTGTAAAGGCTTTTTGAAGTTGTTGGCCTTCATCAGTGGGAGTTAGCAATGCCAACCTGGTGCCTTCGAATCTCCTATTTGAAATTTCAGGAGCTTCTTCATTGTTCTTGATCTTTTGAGGGAGGAAGGATTCGGAGGTGGAGTTAAGCCCCAATTGCAGAAGCCAGAAGGGACCAGATAGCAGCAAACTTCCTCTGTCTCCTAGAACCTTAAGTTGAGTCACACCATTACTGATGGACTCATATAAGTTGGCCAGAATCAATTCGGCCAAGCAAAAAGGGTATTTGTGATGGAGCTGTGTTGCAAGCGTCAACATCTTTTTCGTCACATGCAGTGATTTAGTGCAGAAAACGAATCGAGACAGCCGCATGTCCGAGAAGGCTATGTGCTCCACCTCCGACACAGTATTTGAAGCCTTGTCATGAAAGTGGTTTATGAAGGTGGTATAAGTAGGTTTGGTAGCAGCAAACCCAATGGGATCCTCAGATAGGTCTTCAGGGTCGAAATAGTCACCAGTGGGTCGAAGACCAGTAATGGCAGCTATGTCGAACAAGGTAGGGGTCACCATCCCACAAGGAAGATGAAAGGTAAAATGTGCACTGTCCCAAAAGTACAATGAGGATACCAGCATAAGGGGGCAATAAGGTAACCCTGTCTTCGACAGCATCACTAGGTCATAGATGCCCATCTCCTTCCAGATAGAAGCTTGCACCCTCTCCATTTTATTCAGCCAGTCGGAGTATTCAGAAGAAGGGTTAGGGCTTGATCAAAAGATACAATTCCCTTTATTCATGAACTGGAGGTTGATATCATCAGTCGTTTGAGGATGTTGCTGGTTAGCCGGTGTAGCATCTTCAGCATCTGCCCTAGGTTTTTTGGCACAACCTATGGGTTTAAGCCTTGGATGTGTAGGGAAAAAGGCACTATTTTTAAAGGGATTTTCGGCACATGAAGATAATGGGCCAGAAATAACATACATCTTTCCGCCATATCTGACGGGAATAAGGAGTTGATAATCATAGGCTTCTCGCCCTTCTCCCATAGGTTCAACAATGTACCTGTTAGTCGAGGAAGAAGGAGGGTTGATAGAAAAAATCTCTGGTGGTTTCTGAACCTCATTGGCATTCTTTGGTCGTGGATTGTTTGGGGTATTAGAGAGAAAGGCCATTGGTAAACACTTGAGAGAAAGAGCGAAGGTGACAATACAGTGTTGTGAGAATGCAAGGAGTCTGGAAAAGCTGAGAATGATAAAAGTTATAAATAGAGAAGTTTGGAAGTATTTATAGCCTTCTGAAGTGGGAAATGTCTCGTCAAAAACAATTAATGTTTTGCAGGTAGTGGGGCACGTGGTGAGGCAGGAAACGATTACCGTGCAGGCGTTGGGAAACGTTGGGACATGCTTGCCTAGATTATAGGAACGAGGCCATCATGGCAAGCGTGGTAACGACAATTTTGAAGAGACATTTTGAAAAAAGTAATGATGGTTTTATCAAATATAGCAGCTGTTGGAAGGCGAAAGATACACGTCAAAGCCTGGTGGACAACTGGTAAGACAGGTGTCGAATGGGAAGTTCAAAGAATGGCTATTTCTTTGGGCGTCAAAATAGACATTCTTGGGGGGCAATTTGTTGGCTCCCAAATTCGACACTTGCTATATTTGGACTCTTTGACCAAACAACTGGAAATGAACTACACCAGGAGATGTAATTCGACGCATGAGATAAATTAAGGAAAGGATCCAAGGTATAATAAGAAAGCTTCGACCAAATGTTCATTCGACCAAGGCAGATGTAGGTTGTTTCGACTGAAGGGAAGTGTTCGCGCCTTGGCACATGGGACGAAGGCCATTTTGAAATTTGAATTATTGGAGGGAAAGGTGGTTTTTAACAGCGTCTAAAGGAAGGAAACGTGGCAAAAGGCTATGGGTCGAGAGGCATGCAGAAGACACTTGTCTTCATCCTAGCGCAGAATGTCCCCTCGATGGTTACCTATTTTTAGTATAAATTAAGAAGTTTGTATAATTTTTGGTGTGTGCAACTGATAGTACAAAATCTCTCAAATATTATCGAAGTAACTACTGCGTGAGAAAGGATAAAAAGCAGAGCAATGTACGTTAGAAACACCCTTTTTACTTAATAAAAGTCTTTTCACTTTACTTTACCATTATCTTGCAAAGTCATCTTTTACTTCTTTTTACTTCTTTTACTTGCATTTCTATGTTTTCATTTACTGTTCAACAATCTTAAACATCTCTCCCCCTGGTCGAACGTGCGTTCTTCCTTCTCGCTCATTTTACATAAAGATTAGCATATGTTTTGGGATTAGTTTGGTCGATCCCGCAAGTAAACCAAAAACTTACCT